>JAHSUH010000001.1:0-677500 GCA_025388415.1 Cynanchum wilfordii
AAGCTTAGTTAATGTCGGATTCCGATAGACATTGAATGAGACAAAGTCAAAGTACACGTCATCACTTCGCAGAAGACTCTGACTGGCTGACTCCAAATTTTAGGCCTAAAATTTTGTTCACAGGTCAACAACGTTTCTCTCACTCCCAATATTTGTAATTTGTTCATATTATTCATTGCCCTAATTTTTATTATACTGATTTTTCTTAACAAAATATACTCAATTTGCAACTTGTTGATAGAGATAGGACAAGAAAATTAGAACCCAAAAAAAAAAAAAATTGCTAATTAATTTAGGTCAAAAGAAGTATTTTGAATGCTAAAATAGTGTTACATCTTATAAGAAAGTATTGCAAAATTTCAAGTAAAAACGTTGAACAAATACAATGTCAAACATCTAGATAGAGATAGAGTAGAAAAATACGTAAATTTTAAGTGGTAGATTTGTTGAGTAAGTAATATATATATATATATATGAAAATTTTATATGTTTGTCTACCACCATTCATAATTTACAATGTGGCAAATAAATTAGCACATCTCCCTTAATGTCTCTGACTTTTTTATATTTATGTTGTGGACAAAAACAAGTTTTTTGATTAGGGTAACGTTGGGAGTGGGGAGGTTGAGAATTGGTATTTTGTGATTAAAATTTTTCTTTGTGTACACCAAAACAACCAACACATTTTTGTGTTACATCAACTTTGATTAGTGACCTATATGCAAACTAAGTATCATTTATAGTTGAGATTCACAAAAAACTTTGATTACTATATGTATATATATCAATCCAGAGGGTTGGTTTTGGTCATTTCTCAATCCTACATCGGATTAAAAAAAAAGGGAGAATGAAACTTCTCTTATAAAAGGAGATAAACCTCTTTATGTCAAGTCTACAAATTTGAAAGAGTTTTAAGAATTAGTTATTCCTAACTTTATGTAAAATTCTCATGTGGTAAAGAGTTAAAACTTTTTCTTGTAATTCTTTTTTTTTTTTTTTGCTTAAGCATTTAGTATCCGAATCCACACGGACCGACTAATCTGGATTCGACCTGAGGTGCGCTCGCAGAGTCTAACTCTTAGAGATCAAAAGGCAACCAAACAAGACTTTCTTCTTTTTCTTAAAATTTACATTCACGAAACTTGATACAAAAATTCAATCATCATATTCTATCCATTTAACCTATTTATATATATATATATATAAAGTTATTAGAATCTTTTTAAACAATTCAATTGAGTATATATTAAAGTGTTTTTTGTTATCATGTATATGATATATACACTTCAATAGCATCAAGATATATTTTATTGAAAGACACCAAAGTGAAGCTATTCCATGTAGGTAGGGCAGCCCGAGGTGAATACTACACGTCGGACGGTTTGGGACCTACTTCATTCTACTCGATCCCAACTAGCAATCGGAGAGACCACACAAATGGCATAACCACTGACAGATTAGTACATCCTAGTACAAGAATATTAAATGATTATGACTAACATACACTATTTATGCCTCCAAATCGGGATGTTGGGTAGCCCACTTTCCATGTGTCATTCCCCCGATTAGCTACAACTCCCAAATATAAATGGTAACACATGCACAACACACAAGATATCCATTATTCTCTATTCTCATTAAATATATTTTGCACCCACAGAGAGCAATCAAGAACATTTTCTTTGGTTCTCGATTTCCCGAGGATATTCCCAAAATTTGTTACTAACTTTACTATGGGAGAGCCAACATCAGTTCCCAATTATTTATGTATGAATAAAATTGAGTCTTTAAATTATTTTTAAATTATAAACTTTTGAAGTAATTTTTTAATTTATTAGGGTACTTTTAATTGTCTAAATATCTAAATATTTATTTTTAAAGACGTATATACATATCTAAGTAATTAAAAACTTTTAAAATTTTTAATTGTAAAACTCTTTAATAAATATGTCTCAATAACTATTTTTTATAAGATATAATAGGTAATCATTTAACATAACCTAATCTCGAGTTAATTTGACATATTAAATTAATTATTTATTTTTCGTTATCCTCCTTACAAAAGAAATTTAAAATGAAAAGGAGTCAATAAAGCGTAGCTCAGTTGGTAGTACCCTATAACATGAAGGTCATGAGTTTGAGGCATGATAGAAATTAGAATTTCTTAATAAAAATGAAAATGAGAAAACCCTAAAAGTTAAATTCTATTTTTCTCTTTTTTTCCCTTTAAATTAATATGCGTTCATTTGTTTTAAGTGTTAAATAAAATAAAATAATCTTTACAAAAAGTTATTCATAGAAAAAAATTAGGAAAAAGAGAGTGAATATCAACAAAGTTATGAATTAATGGACCAAATTAAGCCACATAAAATTTGGAGATATTTATTTTGTTTAACCAAAAAAATTGTTCACATGAGTTCATTTGCATTCCTATTCAAAGAATCTGCTGAGAAAAGCAAAGTCTCATAATAGACACCTATAATTAATTATCTTTCAATCTCTCACTACTTTTCTTTTCGAAAATTTTTAGCGTAACTATTGCACCATATGGTTCTCATGATGTGGTACAATTAATTAATCAGAGTTTTCTACCAAATTTTATCACACATTGACAATTAACTAAACTAAAATATTTTTTTATTAATAAAGATTTTATGCGAAAAATTTCAATTATCTTGTTTCATCAAGTTATGAGAGTCACATATGTGGTGCAACAACTGCACCAAAGATTTTTCTCTTTTTCGCATAAGTATATATATATATATATATATATATATATATATTACTAGAAGAATCATTAAATTCCATTTGATTGTTAAAGTCCTAATTAAAAGTCCAAACTCAACACCGCAAATTCAAGTAAAATGATGATTAGGTCTTTGTATCCATCATTATTTGTTTAATCAAGATAATTAATGCTACTAACTTTGTCTTAAAACCATAGGACAAACATTAAAATAAATAAATAAACCTTAATTAGGCAATAAATATTAGTATATATATAAGTTATAATTGGTTATAAATGTTACATCGTGCAAATTTGCCAAAAAGAATAATAAAGAGAAAAAAGTCAAGCCGTAGTTTAGAATAATTAAGAAGTATTGAAGTAGCTTTTATAATCGCTCAAGATAATATGACTGACGACGCTCTGGAGAAATCTCTCTTGCCGGAGGAAACTGACCAGTTGAGACGCAACGTTAAAAAACATAAATGTGATGAATGAGACAATGGTGAACCGAAGAATGCAGATGTTATGAAGGAGGACGCTGCCCCTACCATTAGCGTTTGGAACAATGCATCCTTTGCTGACGTACTAAAAGGAAAGACACAAAAACCTCGGTTGTACACAGGGGAGGGGGAAGATGATAGCATGAATGATCTATGCATGGCGGATATCTTGCAGGATCGGGAGATGATCGAGGAAGGAGAAATATGTCCCATAGTGGATCTCTCATGGGAGAAGTACAAGCAATCGTGGAAGAAGTGGCGAAGAGCTTTAGTGATCAAAACTTTGGGAAAATCCTTCAGCTTCAAAGTGCTCGAACCTAGAATCAAGAAGACTTGGCAGTTAGCAAATGGGTGCGAACCGATCGACATTGATAATGGGTACATTGTTGCGAGATTCTACTCTAAGGAGGATTATATGAAAGTCCTTAACGGAGGTCCTTGGACCATCTTAGGGCATTATCTCACCATCACCAAATGGAGACCTAACTTTAGGCCAAGCGAGAAGGCGGCTCATACGACCCTTGCATGGGTTAGGGTTATGAAGTTACCGTTGGAAGTGATCGAAGACTCACTGCTGGAGATAGGTAATGCTATGGGCAAAGCTATCAGAGTGGACACGAACACGGCGGAGATGATACGAGGTAGGTATGCAAGAATATGTGTGGAACTTGATTTGGACAAATTGCTAGTACCTACGGTTTATGTATGGGGGAAGAAGTACCCTGTTGAATATGAGGGACTGTCCCGTATTTGCTTGAAATGTCGTAAATACGGACACAAGATGGAAGGCTGTGACAAAGACATTAATTCAGCGGAGGGGAACACAGAGGGTGAAACAGAAACAGTGACAAAGATGGCTACATGAAGCACAGTTGCACAACCATTCGGTCCTTGGATGCTTCCTGCTCATGTAAGGAGAAAACAACACCCAATGCAAGCCCGTATGAGTCGCCGGCATGAACCGTCGGAAGCAAATCGCCGGCTAAATGAGCAATTGGATCAACAAGCTCGCAGAAATCGGATCCGAATTCGAACGGGTAGCAGGAGATAAAACTTACCGTATCGATTTTGGCGGAAAGACCAGTTTTACGGCTCTGGATGACATGAAGGATGATCCGAGTACAGAATTGGAACGACTAAAAGAAAGAATAAAAAATGTACCGTGTGGGCCGAGTGGGACTAAACATGAGAGGGCTCAAATCAAGCTCGAAAAGGGACTGAAGATGAAGGCCCAAACTACTAATATGGTGAATAAGGGGACCAAGGAAGCCCGTGCTTTGGAAAGAATAAGGAGATTCTTGGACCCAGCGACATAGTGGGTAAGAAGAAAGAAGAAATGGGCCAGACGAGACCTGGTCCTCTGAAAATTATAGAGAAAAATAAGCCCGATAGCCTGAATACCCATAAGGGGAATTCATCTGCGACCCAAGTTGCGGGTCGGAGGAAAGAGTCAACATTCCCTAAATTAAGCTCGGGTTCAGGTCATACAATTACTACTCGGGCAGGGGAGAAGCATGCGGTCGTGCACATGGAGATTGATCGCTCTCAAACCGCAAACCCAAGAGAGGGAATGACCGGGTTGAACCAGTCGCAGGAAAAGAAGCAGACCGAGATAGTCATGGAGGCATCTATGGAGGTATGTGCTACCTCTGCTACAAACCTCAATCTGTCTTTATGATTAGTACAATTGTATGGAATTGTAGGGGAATTGGGGCTAGAGAAACTAGGCTTCATCTTAAAGAGATGGTGAAAAATCATAAGCCGGCTATTCTGGCTCTTCTTGAAACCAGAGTACATAGTAGCAAGGTAATGGGTTTTCTGTCCAATATTGGATTTACGAATATGGTTATTGTTGAAGTCGCGGGGTTTGCTTTGGAGGTTTGTGGCTCTTGTGGGACAATAGTAAGGTGCAAGTCGAACCGATTGCCCCGGGTGATCAAATAATTACGGTGCTAATTAAGGAGCACCTTCATAAAAGTTGGATTTTATCGGTACTGTATGTGTCCCCTAAATCTAGTATTCGTGAAGATCTTTGGTTGTATATTAAGCGATTGGGAGCAGTAATCACCATCCCATGGGTGGTTATGGGTGATACCAACCAACCGTTGGACCATTGTGACAAGAAGGGTGGTAACCCGATTAATCATAATCTGGCAGAGAAATTGAGATCTACAATTGAGGCTTGTAACTTGGTTGATATGGGGTTTCATGGTCCAAGATTTACTTGGACTTATGGGAGAATCGGGGAAGCTAATATACGGGAAAGAATTGATCGGGCATGGTGTAACTGGAAAATGTGTCAATAGTTTGAAAAAGCAGTAATCCGATACTTGTTGAGAGCAGCCTTGGATCATCATCCCCTACTGCTAGAAGAACCGCATAGTGCCTTGTGTTCAAGCTTTCGAGGTTTTCGTTTCCTTGAGGCTTGGTTTCGACATCCAGAGTTTACTGACAAAGTCGAGGAGTTCCGGATAGGGGAACCATATGACCTACTTGAAAACATGAAACGCTTTAAAGATCGAATCCGGGATTGGAATATGGCTGAATTTGGGAACATTTTCTGGAGAAAAAAAAAGATGCAGAGCTAGATTGTTGGGGGTACAAAATAGTTTATCTTACGGGAATCGTGGGGCACTGTTGAAACTAGAGAGAAAATTACAAAGGGAATTTCAGGAAATTCTGGCACAGGAGGAACTATATTGGCGGCAGCAAGCGAGAGTCCAGTGGGTGATGGAAGGAGAAAGGAATACCGGGTTTTTCCATGCATGGGCTAAACAAAGACGACAGAAAGCGAAGATTTTGCAACCGAAGGATCAGCAGGGACAATGGTGTTCCGATGAGGAACAACTCAAATGTGCAGCAAGATAGTTCTATTTAGATCTCTACACTAAAGATCCGTCCATTGTAAGTAATTCGGATAATTGGTGTTTCCCCAAAATTAGCAGGAGTACTTTACAATGGTTGAATCGTGCGGTTAGTGATTGTGAAATTAAACTAGCAGTTTCCCAATTGGGTTCCAATAAGGCCCCGGGCCTAGATGGCCTCCCAACATCCTTTTTCCGGAAATGTTGGAGCAAGGTGCGGGGTTCAGTAACAGAGTTTGTGCAGCGAGTCTTTCGGACGGGTGTAATACCGGAAGAAGAAAACCAGTCCATTATTTGCCTAATCTCGAAACAGGAGCATCCAAAAAACATATCCCATTTCCGACCTATATGTCTCAATAATGTGATAGTGAAAGTAATAAGTAAGCTTATTGCTAACAAAGTGAAATGCTTTATTGGGGAACTTATAGGGGATTGGCAGACCAGCTTTGTAATGGGAAGACAAGCCTCCGACAACATTGTTATAGCCCAGGAAGCCATCATTCCATGAGAAAGAAGAAAAATAAAAAAAAAAGGGAAATTATCGTTAAAATATATTTGGAGAAAGCTTATGATCGCATTGATTGGGGATTTTTGGAGAATGTACTACGAACTGTAGGTTTCAAACCAAACCTGATCGGTATCATTCGGAGCTGTCTAGAATCTGCTAGTTTATCAATTTTGTGGAATGGAACAAGGTTGGAACCATTCAAACCAGGGAGAGGTCTTAGACAGGGTGACCCACTCTCACCCTACCTTTTTGTTCTTTGTATGGAGGTTTTAGGACAGAAAATCCAGATGGTCGTGGGTAACAAGAAGTGGCAAGCCTGTAAAGTGTGTAAAGATGCTCCTAAATTATCGCACCTTTTCTTTGCCGATGATTTGCTCCTTTTTGGTGAAGCTTCATCAACCAAGCTAATGTAATGTTTGAAATACTTCATGAATTTTGTCAAGAATCGGGACAAAAGGTTAATGCCGATAAATCAAGAATTTGGTATTCCACATGCACCCCTTCCTATGTGAAAAATACCATTTCAAGGACCTTTGGGATGAAACCGACAAATGATTTAGGGAAGTATTTAGGAGTGCCCTTGTTTCATGGACGAGTCCGAAGTCATCAATTTAGATATCTTGTGGACAAGGTCAATAGAAGACTTGGAGGATGGCAGAAAATATTACTCTCACAGGCAGCAAGGTTATTGCTAATCCAATTGGTGACAGCTATGTTATGAATTCATGTCAACTTCCGGGGAAAACGGCGGAGGCACTTGAAAGAGCCAACCGCAGATTCTTTTGGGGAGATTCAGATCAGCATAGTTCTCTACATGCGGTGGGATGGAAGACTATTTGTCAACCTAAAGCTAATGGGGGTTGAGTATCGGACCTATACATTATCCGAAAAAGGTTCCGTTGGCTAAGCTTGGGTGGAGAGCCCTTTGTAATCCTTCTGTGTTTTGGGTTAGGATACTAAGAGCTAAATATGGAGAGGCCTTCATGTGGGGAAATGGAGAACATAAAGTTAAGTCGGTGGTGGCAAGGGGATTGACTAGCGACCTGAATTTGCTAAGAAAAGGCTTAAAGAGGGACATTACTGGTGAGGTGGAAGTAGAACTGTGGTGGACACCATCCGAAAATGGGAGGTTTACAACAAAATCTTCCTATGCCCTAGCAACACAAGATATAATACAGCCGGAACATCTTCGTTGGAAGGATATTTGGAAATTCAAGGGGCCGATTAGAGGATCACTATTGTTATGGACAGTAGCACATGATCGTTTGAAGACCATCTCACTATTATGGGAGAGGCAGATTTTGGAGAACCCCAAATGTCCCATTTGTGGATCAGCTTTAGAGACCACACTTCATGCGGTGAGAGATTGTCACTTACCTACGGCAGTTTGGAAGCAGTTATTGCCTCAGCAAATCCAGCAGATTTTTTGGAGAACTCGGGATGTGCGGGAATGGGTGGATCCGAGTATCCGACCCAAAGAAGCAGCAGGCAAGCGAATGAGCATTGGAAATATGTGTTCAGACAGGGATTTCAAGATTTATGGTGGTGGAGGAACCCGATAGTATATCATAATTTAGAACCCCCGAATTCCATGGTGTTAGCTAGGATCATTCTTTTGAAAACATTGTATATGATAGTAGGCAAGCTGCCTAGGTTGTTTACTGTTACTTGTGTAATTGTCTTTGCTATTGCGTTTAATACAATACTCCAGTTTAAGCAAAAAAAAGAACTCAAAAGAGGGAAATGGGTGTGTATCGATTATCTTTAGTCATTTTCTTGTCAAGAATAGACGGTGCCTACCTCTGGACTATATATACATATATATGTATGTATATGTGTTAATTGTTCTTTTGGTTTTGTTCTTTGCTGCTATGTTCAACGTTAGAAAACCCCTCTTTGATCACAAATTCAATGTAGCTGGAAGTTTTACCTGCCAGCCTAGTTATATTTTTTTTTTTTGTGTAAAAACAATACTTTTCTCGAGCATGAATCCCACCCCACCCAAAAAAAAGGATAAAATATAAAATAAAGGTTTGGACTTTATGATCATTCGGTATGTTGAAGTTACGTGTCTATTACATGCACGTTGCAGAGAGAGAGAACAATACATTTCCGCTCTTCCACATGTAGCGTCTTTTTAACATTTAACATCAACTTTTGGCATACGGGTCTTTTATATATATAATAGTTGTATTGTGAACCTTAATTCTACGTCATGGTCATGTTCATTTTTCTTGTAATTCTAATTTTATTTTTTATTTTTTATTTTTAAATTTATCTTTCTTCCATCACTCTCTTAAATGTCGTTTCTTTTTCGTCTTTCGTCTCTTTCTTTTCCGTTTATCTTTTTTTTTTTTTTTTTTCATCCGTTTTTCTCCCTCTCACTCTCACAGTGTTTTTTTTACTTTGCTTTCATTACCGTCTTAAATGTCATTTCTTTTTCATCTTCATATGTTTCTTTCTCTCACTCTCTCAAAGCTCTTTTTTGTTTAAAAACGTGTTCTTGAGTTCTCTTTTCTTCTCTCAATAATATTAATCATTCCGAAAGGAAAATATACCACGTGGATAAATTCAAAGTCAAAATACGATTTTAACTTGGTAAGAGCGAAGGGTTTGATCATGCGAAGCATTTGGCTAAACGACCTCCGAGAATACCGAAGAGAAGAAAAGTCAAATACCTGGACGAAGCATTTGATCATGCGACTTGCGAGAGCCCCGAAGAGAAATGTTGAGCGTTGATGTGTAATTTGGGTTATATATAATATTAATATAAATAATCGAATAAATAATACTAAAATAATAAGAATCTTCAAAGTTAAAATAGGTTTGTCACTAATAAAATAATTCAATTAGGCAAAGCACCTATCGAAATAGTTTAGTACAAAAGGTGATATTTAGATTTTAAATTTATAAAAATCGTTTTTCCCTAAGACTTCTATTAAATTCTAGTGTGGAAAATATAATCAAACTAATTATGAATATGATTTGTGAATAAGGATCATTCAACAAGTAGTCCAACCATTATCAAGAATGATAAGATTGAATTCTAAATCCTAGAAAGCAAAGTAAAAGCAAGTAACGTAAAATCATGGATGATATAATATTGAATAACTAAAATACCTAAATCTAACTACTGGAATGCAAAAGATAGTAAAGCAAGATCCATGCAATAATATTTACCTAAATAAAAGCTATACAAAGTAATATGCAGTTTGGTAAAACCATCAAAACAACTAAAACATATGCTAAGTAAAAGAAAACAAAGAACAACAAATTCATGCAAGCACAAAACAAAACATGCAAATTCATATAAAACTATTAAACCACATACAAAGAGAGAAGAATTGAAACTTGCATATCCATACTAACTATTCAATTATATGCGAAGTAAGATAGAATATGCAAAACAAAGTACTCAAACATTTTTCAACCAAAATACAGCATACTAACTAAAAAGAAAAACAGAATTAAAACAAATATTGGTCACTAGAATTAACATTTCTTAGAATTAATTTCTAAGAATGTTACCTATTCAAAAGAAAGAACTATACTATACTATTATCTAAAGAACTCAAAGAATACTAAATAAAATCTTAAAGATGTAAGACTAAATAGTAATAATGGTGACCATTTATTGAAAAAACTACTATATGCAAAAATCTAAAACTAACTCAAACAATAAATGCAAAAGAAGAAATCTAAATGCAAAGCCATACCTAAATTCATATCAAGCACATATTAAGGCTAACAAATAAAAGATAGAAAATATGAAGAACATCTAACAATGCCTAGCAAAAGTAAGTATCTAGATAATAGTCTTCATGAATTGAAGATATTATTAGAATCTAACTAAACTAGAAAGCTTTTAAAGAAAATAAAGGAATGAAGATAAAATGATAAGAACATGCAAAACTAACTAAGAAATGTAAAACAAATAATGAAAATGCAAAACAAGTAAATGACAAGTAATAAGACTAAGATTAAGAAGAGAAGTAAACTAAACTACTCTAGAATAATACCTAAAAATCAAGATAATATTTATAGCAACTATCAAAAATCATGAAACGAAAACATGGAAATACAACTAAGATCATGAAATAGAAATCAATCAAAGAAAGAGTCAAGTTATAAGACTAGTTAGATCTTATACTAACCATACCTAAGAAATAGTTAGATCAAGTTAGAAAGGATTAGAACAAACTAAGTCAAGTTAGAAAATAGGAAAAACAATTAGATCTAAAAATTCTACACTAAAGATCAAACTAAGATATTAAAACCAAAGGTCCAAGTTATTCTAAAGGATGAAAGTTAGAAGGACTAAAAATTATCCTAATCTAAGACACAGACACTAATATGGGCCTTCATACTAATTCTTAAAAGAAGCAATAGAGACAGAAGAGAACTTGCTAAGCTAAGACACTAAACTAAGCTAAAAATTATCCTAATCTAAGACACTAAACTAACTAAGCTATCTAATCTAGATCAACTAAAGTTAACCTAAATCTAAAATATCTAAGCTATATCTAACCAAAATCTCTAAGTAAAAGTTTACCTAAGGGATCTAATCTAACCATAACACTAACTAAACCTAAAAATCATGATACTAAATCATCTAATCTAAGATCTAAATCCAAAAATCTATAATCTAAGTAAAAGAAATTCTAAGAAAAACAAATCAATAAGAAAGCAAGAAAAACAAAATACAAGTAACATAAGAAAACTACTAAAGTAAAAAAAAAAAAAAAGAATCTAAGAATCAAAATTAAACTACTCAACTAAAAATAAGAAACAAATGAAATTGAAACATCTAAACTAATTGAAATAAAATCAATCAAGCAAATATCCAAGATCTATCAAAGAGATAAAAGATATTCTAAGAATTAGACATGAAAAGTAAAAGTTACTTGAGAATGATATCATAAAACAAATCATATCAAAATTAATTCGTTATAAATTTCACACCATTGATGAAAAATTTTCCCAAAAATTACAACGAACTTAGAGGAAAAACATCACAAAAATTAATAGGCTTCCCCGACAACGGCGCCAAAAATCCGATGTGTAATTTGAGTTATATATAATATTAATATAAATAATCGAATAAATAATACTAAAATAATAAGAATCTTCAAAGTTAAAATAGGTTTATCACTAATAAAATAACTCAATTAGGCAGAGCACCTATCGAAATAGTTTAGTACAAAAGGTGATATTCGATTTTAAATTTATAAAAAACCGTTTTTCCCTAAGACTTCTATTAAATTCTAGTGTGGAAAATATAATCAAACTAATTATGAATATGATTTGTGAATAAGGATCATTCAACAAGTAGTCCAACCATTATCAAGAATGATAAGATTGAATTCTAAATCCTAGAAAGCAAAGTAAAAGCAAGTAACGTAAAATCATGGATGATATAATATTGAATATGTGAAGAACTCACTAAACACATTAGAGAGAGTGGAGGATACACTTCACAACAAAATCAAGTATCATGATTCAACTATTACAATTTCACCAAATCCGAGTCTAAGGATGAACTTCCTCAATACGTGTCGTTGAAAGAAATTCATACGTGAAGAACAACTCGAATATATTAGTAAGATCAAATCCCTACTAATCATCCAAGGTCCGGTACATCAATAGGAAGACAATCCAACTAATCTAGCACTAATCGTATATCCAAGGTCCGGCTTAACAATTAGTGTTAACCCGAACCACAAAATCGAATTAGAGCTCAACTCAAGATAAACAATCAAATCAAAGCCATAATTGATTGCAATTCAAGTTAATGAAATCATAACAATCAACTCACAATAGATCAATCCCATAGTGAAAGTATAACATGAAACCAACCACTTCTACCCTAAAGAAATGTAGGACAAGAGAGTTCCTATTGGGTTGGTAAACTAGATTACAAGAATTATCAACAAAAATACTTGAAGAAGGTAAGAAAATAATTCCAAAACCAGGTTGTCAATTGAATCCGGAAAGATCTCTACACCTCAACTTTCTTCTTGAATCCTCTTCTTGTTCCTTGAAGCTTGAATGATTGAAGTAGCTCAAAATCCTCTTGATCAAGTCACAAAACTCTACCTCATAGACCAAGAAGAGATTTCATAACCTAACTAGAAACATTTATTCACTAAAACAATCTAGGGAATTATCTAATCAAAAGTATTCAATCAAAGTAATAGAAAATCCCCCAAATTCTATACCAAAATATATGAAATTGAAGAAGAACCCAATATGATATTCAATATCTAAAAACAATGTGAAATACAATCTAATCCACAAGCCAATGCTACTCTTCCAACCTCTATCCAACTTTAATCTAACCTTTTCTAACCTAATAATGGTAAAAATCTCAATATTTATAGATAACCAAAACAGGGGTAAAATTGTAATTTTACAAAACAGAATCTGGAAATTTGGCTCAACACGGGCGTGTTTCACCTGTGTTGTGCCCGTGTTTAGACCGTGTTGCCTCCCGTGTTGGTGAAACTAGACACGGGCGTGTTTCACCCGTGTTGGAAGTCGTGTTCATGGATGAGCCCGTGTTTATGGGAGTGTTCAGCCTCCTGGATGGGCGTGTTCAGTCACCGAGCGCGTGTTTATGGACTGGATTTGTATTTCTTTCCGGAAATTGCATATTTAGTCCTTGAACTTTGCTCTTTTGATCAATTAACTCCACAAACTTCCCGAAAACAGAATTATCACAATTAAGTACACAATTAACATATTTATCTCAATTTACTCTAATAAACCTCAACAATTATGCACAAATATTCTTCCAAAGCATTATCAAATTTAGCGTTATCAAGCGTCTAACCGAAGCAGTGAATCCAAGCAATAATATAAAGCTCCGAATTCATAGCCAAAAGAAATATTCCAAGTATATCATGTCCACTAATTTCTTATTTAAATATAATAAGAAGGAGAGTGGCGGTACCCATGGTTTGTAGTCAACTTCTATGAAAAACCGTGGGATTGGACGTCTTAAAAGGCTATGATGATAGCCCTTTGGCTTGTGCAGAAGGATAAGGTAGGTAGGTAATCATTTTTTTCCTACTCCCACCTACTAATAAGGGAGTTTGCCTATATAAGGAAAACTTCCTTATCAATGGAGGGGGCTTCTTTTTCTTTTCCATCTAGATATAAGATTTAGGAGAAGAAGACATTTTTCTCTCTCTTTTGGAAGACATTTTCCAGTGGTAGATTTACATGCAAAAGCAAACACTTCTCCTTTCTTCTTGATCGGGATATCTTAGTTTATGAACTAGGATTTGTTCCGATTTTCTTTAGATCTTACGACTAACTTGATCGTCGGAGGCTTCTAACGGAGAAATACCTCCTTTGGGACGTTTTGCAGGATTCAACCGTGAAGGATATATCTACAGCTCATCAACATATTCCATCTCCACTGTAACTTCATCCTAGTTGTCAAAATCCGTATACATTTGTTAACTGATCAAATTTTTGCATTATCACATTCTCGTTAAAATATAAGGAGTTTCTTAATTCTCGTTGCATTTTGATTAAGGTTCGATCATTTGGGTTCTATTTGCTTTCTCAATCTTGCATGTAAATTGGGAAATAAATATCCCAAAAAGTGGAAAAGTTGGTTAACTAGTTGTTTCATCAGATTTATTGTTATCCGGTAATATTAATTATGTTACCAGCTTAGTTCACGTTTTAGGATTAATCGTTTTAGTTGAATTTTTTTCCTTGTCTTAGTTTTTATTTTCCATTATTTGTTTTCCAAATTTTTCGGTTCTTGAATCACTGAGTTATCAACTTTCAATTTCAATCAATGTTATTTGGTGTTTCCATTAGCAGAATGACTATTATGGGTCGAACTTTATGTTTTTGGATTCTTGGGGCATTTAGTTTTTTTGAGGATGGATGCGTTTTTGTCAGCTTATTATTAACACGGTATACTTTCAAGTAGTCTATTTTCACCTAATACCCCTCTACATGTCATTAGATTTTTCAAGAATTTTTGTGTTGAGCAATTGAGCTTAATCTCTCATTTCTCTAACTTCAAATTAGGGAATTGGATGGCAATTGGTAGGAACCCACATTCCTGATATTTATATTTTTCGTGTTAATTATGAATTATTTGAAAATAGAAAATTTATTTGTGTGGGAATATATATCCAGTGTTCATATCATCAGTGAACATTAGACATTTTCAAAAACTTTTGTAGTATACTTCTGCATCAAATGCTGATAAAATTACATTCATAACTCACACTACTTTACAACATAGAAGAAATTTGATTAATGTTAAAATCTATGACCATATTAATATTCTGTTTGGTACACTTTGCACCTAGAAACGAAGTGTTATCACTATAATATATATATATATATAAAAGCTACGTCAATTAATTTATACAGAGGCAATTCTTGTTTATAAGAGAATATACTAAATAATTATATAAATTATCTTAATTTTAAGAATATACCATGGAACTACCTGCTTAAACAGTTAGTATTGCAAATTATTGGTTAAACTATTAGAGATTTAAGGAATTCAAGAATGGCAATACACACACATAAACCTAGCAAATGGGAACAAGACAATTTAAAGACGTGGAAAATCCATACGACAAACCCTTCTCCAATTGACTTTAATTTGGAATTTGGGGTTTGAATTCTGTTGACTGCAATAATTAATTATTTTTTTATAAAACAAAAATCGTTTGAAAGATAATAAATAAAACTCCGATGGATTTGGAGTTGGATGGAATTTTTGGACAGAAGTGCAAATTATGCGATTTTTTTGTAGTTAGAGTGCAAAAATTGGAAAAATAAAGTTTATGAGCAAAACTCGGAATCCAAAAAAGTTTGAAGTGTTACAGGAATAATGAGTATTTACTCATGGAAATGAATATTGTCATAAGTATTTTAAGGTTTTAATATTGAAGAGGAAAAGAATAATGTAGCATAAATAGAAGATCGCTTGAAATCATCTACAAAAACGAACCGAATATAAGTGAGATGGATTTATGGATAGGTTAAAAGTATTAAAATTTAATATCTTTAACTTATTATAAGTGGTAAGTGACTTATGAATGCTAAATATTTTTGGTTTAACTCTCACATTAAGTGTAATGTAAAAGTTAAAGTAAGATTTTGTTAATTAAATAATCGATAACCTAACGAAGAAATATTAGAGTTTTATATGTATGTATGTATTCTATTTTGTTGCGAATAATCGGTAAAAATAGCTTATTTTACTAGTTTTTTGCATTTGAAGACATAATATATATTGATATATATAAATGGTCCAAAACAAGCTGATAAGTAATAATAGAAGACATATTTCCTTGTATGATAAGTGCAGTTCTACTTTATTATTATTATTATATTATTAATCATTGTTTTGTTTTGAAGAATATATCTATTTATCTCTCTATATATGATGCACCAAATCAGAAGAAGAAGAAAAATGAAAAAATAATAATATATAAATATATATTAAATATATATATATATATATATTATTTAGTAGTGTATATATAATACTAACATTCTTTACTTTTCTTTTCTTTGAGAAAAAATATATAATATTTTTTTTCTGATTAGTACAAAGGGTTGAAATTTAGGGTCTCCACATGAATATATATATACACACATTTTAGTATTAATTAAGTGTCTACCGTCGAACAGTAAAGATTAATTCTTTTTGTTATATAATCGTTTAAAAAATAAAAATAAATAAATAAAAAACCACACCCGGTGATGCTGATATATGTTGCAAAAACCTATATGAAGAATTCCACTATTATGTCTTCCTTATAAGGAATCTTTGACTGCTTTTGCTTTCATAATCCTTCCTGCTTCACTAAATCCAAACAAAACTCAAATATCTCTTTCTTTTTCTCTCTCTCTCTCTCTCTCTCTCTCTCTCTCTCTCTATATATATATATATATATATTATTTTAAAAATTACTTTTTAACTTATTCAAAGTGCACACAGTTGAATATTTTAGGCAAAAAGCTGCTGTTAATTGAATGGGATTTTCAAAAGAAAAGTGCTTAAATTTTCTACGTTATATTATGACATTTTTGTCATTTGATATCATTTAAAGCAGTAGTTTTCAAATGAATTTTCATTCAATTTCTTCTTTGAAAAAAAATGAATGAGTTTTACAAAAATGTTCTTGCAAATCATCAAAAAAATGAATGAGTTTTACAAAAATGTTCTTGAATATAGCCCTAATGAAATCATCAACCTGTAAGATAAAGAAAGGAAAGGAAGAAGAAATGCATGAGTTGTATTCTGATTGGAAATTTAAAAAACTTGAAAAGTTGTTTTGCCAAGAAAATGATGATCATACAATCAAAGGAGACTAAAAACTATCTGAATAATACTCTGAAATCCAAAGGGAAAAAAAATGATGATGGTTATTATCCCATATCAAAAAGAATTAATTTGTGCAATATTTCCTTTAATGAAACAATTTGCAGTGAGACTAAATCATTGGTAGCTTCATCCAAGCCAAGATATGTCGTTTTACCTCCATTGCAGTAAATCCACAAAAGGCCAGTTCACCACTTTCCCAGGCTATAGTAATGGACTTCAAAGGCGTATCCAGAAGATCTGAGGAAGTTTTTTGAATATTACCCAAAATAAGATGCTAAAAGAAAATCAGCATACCTTCAAAGCTATTCCTTACTAAAAGCAGCACAAATTAATAAACGGGGCAAAAGTGTGTCCTAAAGATGAACTCCAGTAGAAATGACATAAAAATATAAATAAATATTACCGGGAAAGTTGGACAGAAGTGTTCATTTAGTACAAAATAGAAGTTGGAGTGTAACTTTAGGACCAAAAAAAAAAATCCACACACTTTACCGTTAATAAATGTTACCTTCTAGTTTCCGTAATTTTTTATGGGATGGAATGAGATCATCAAGACTTTGAATGACACCTTCTGAATCCCCACTTTGGCTCATAGCCAACAAAGATTCTATTATGGATGACAAGTTCTCAAACAGCAGATGAATCAGCCTTTGCAGCTGCAAAACAAAGAAAAATCTTTCATGACCTCTGATGGATCAAATCTAAGTTGCTACCACAACTTTAACAATACAGGAAATAGTCTGACCTGTAATGTTTCTTCTGCTGCCATGTCATCTAAAAGGAGAATGTCCTTTGAAATTCTCGAGAAAACTACCTACAAAACTGTGCAAATACTCTTCATGTAGATTGAAGGCATTAATCGGGGCTTCCATATGATGTGCACTTTCTCTACTATAAAAGCAACCTGATCCAGAAATGCTTATCATTTCACTATGTAAGAAGGCCGTAGTGCATAAGAAAAAGTCTAAAGTAGGATTTAGTTCCGGCAAAAAGAAAGACATGGTGAATGCTAAATTTAGCAGACTCGAATTTCTTTGTAAGGTGTGTGTTTTGAAATCCATCAGCTCCATCAATAGCCTTTAAATAAAACAATTTCAGATATCAATGGAGGCTATAAGTATAGTAAATTCTGAAAAGTATCTGCCATTCACAAGACAGCCACCCAAGTTTTTGTTCTGCAATATATATACCTGCTTTAATTTCAAAATGACTAGTTGAATTTGTCTCTACAATATATCTTCTGGCATCTTCTGAAATCTAGGAGCCAAATTGACAAACACAGCAAGTTCCTTGACAGGGCTTGTAAATCCTGGACGATACTGAAATATTTTAATTGAGTGACTAACTATAGCCCTGATAAAAGATTTTACACCTCACAGATAAAAAAGGCTAAAGTAGTTCATCTACAATGACGGTCCTCATTTTCAGAGTAATAAGACATGTTTAATTACTTTCATCTCTATTGTCACACCCAAACAATGTGACAGGAATAACTGCTATTTTGGGCAAAACTATTGTCACACCTACTGCAAAGTGCACAGAAAACCTCAGGTACTGAATTTTCTAAATTTGGCAAAGTACGCCTGGCTTTTAAAAGAATAAAATGGACTTTTCATTTGTTTCAGCCTGTTGAAATTGAACATGTTGTACTCATAATGTTTCAAGTAAATATTCTGCTCAAAGAATATACACACCTCAAATGCAAGACAAAGGATTTCCTGAGACAGATAAAGACAATCTTGTGAATGAAAACCGCAGTCTGGTTGATGGCATCAAGTTGCTTTTCTTGCTTAAAAAATCAAAAAAACAAAAATGGTATTACCATTGAAAAGTTTGCACTGGAAAGTATCACTATTTAGTCATACTGCAAGACTGGAACAGACAAGCAGACATCCTGCATAAAGCACTCCTTATTGGATGGGAATAAAAACGAGGATTTGGGGATTGGAAAAAAGGAAACTGTTGGAGTAATTTGGGAAGACAAATTGGAGGATACGTGACGGGAAGAAATGGTATGTGTAGAAGATGATAGGTTGTAAGTAGCCATGGAAGTTTGGAACGCAGAGCTTTGCTGATTAGTGTCTGAGTCTCAATGAGAGCTCGCGCGTGACTTTAGGTAAACAGTCTGTAACAAGAATTGTAGAAATGGAGGATTTACGAAAAATGAAATAAAATCAAAATGTAGAAATGTAGGATTGGGAATTAGGAAAATTGAAAGAAATATATCTGATCTACGGTGAAACAAAAAGAAGCACATTCAGCTTTTTTTTCATTTCATATTAGATGAGTAGAGGCCCATATTAACTAACATCGTCAAAAAAAAAAAAAAAAAAGGACGACAGATACTTGGCCCAATGCCATTTATTGTCCAAAAAAAAATTCACAGAAAACAAAAAAAGACGATGACTACACAATTTGTTCTGCCTCCAACATCATTCTTCTTGGCTAACAGCCAACTATTACCATATTCGGCTTAATTCTCTAGGTTTAATTTCTGGAACAACCTCCCAAAAATAATCCCAACAGCAACAGCCACAGTTGTACTGATTATCCATTTCCTATCGTATTTGGATAGCTTGTGATTCTCTTCTCCATCGGTCCTTCTATCCATCTCCACAGCAAGTGTGTCCTCCCGTCGAGACCGGAGCTCAGCATTCGTGTTAGTCAAATTTTCAAGTTCAAAAATCCTTAAATTTCTCTGCGAGACGGTGTTTTCCAACTCTGAAATTCTTCTATTCAAATCTTTGAATCTGACCTCATTTTCATCAAGGTAATTTAGTAATTCACGATTTTGCCTCATTACTTGATCCGTTTCCTGATTTCGCAAAATGTCTCTCCTCTTACAAATACTAGCATTCGTAAAGATGTTGTCGATCATACTGAATAGTAGCACTTTATCAGCATCAGGGTTATTTTCCTCTAAGGAAACACGCGATGCAGTTCTAGGGGCATTGCCACGGGTTGGTGGCAAGATATCACCAGAAGTACCACTGATTGGTAAGATAGCATCCTTGGAACTTTCAGAAGCACGGGGAAGTACAACTTCCTCAGAGGAGTTTCCAGCCATATTGAATAAAGCAAAGGTAGGAAGGGGAGAGCTTTTTGGTGATTTTTCTCGAAACCAAAAGTAGATTGACGTGATTTCTGGCAATAAATTCCTTAAAACTAACCCCCTTTATATAGAACAAAATCTCAATGATATTTTCGTAGTTAATGTATAACATTCTTAGGGACTTAATTTCATAAAAAGTACAAAAAGAAGGACCAAAATGAAATTTCAGTACAACACGGGTGCAAAACGCCCGTGTCTCGTATTACCAACATGGGAGGCAACACGGGATGCAACACGGGCGCGACAGCCGTGTCGCGCGTAATCAACACGGGAACAACAAGTTTTAAACACGGGCGTGTTGATCCAAATTTCCAGATTTCTGCTGTCAAAATTACGATTTTACCCCTGTTTCGGTTATATATAATTATAGGATTTTTACCATTATTTGAGGTTGGCTTGTAGAATGTAGAGATGGAGTCCGCAATGGCCGCCTAAGCTTCAATTCAGTCCTAGGGTAATTGATTCAATTCAAGTTCTTCCTTGTTCTTTAGTAAATTTCCGAATTAATAAACTAATTCCTTAATTGAATTGAATACCAAATGAGATCCCGAATTAGCATTCTTATCACCTACTAACAATCAGCTAGAATTCGATTAAATAAAAAAAAGAATATCATAGACGATCGCCCATCCATCAATCAATCAAGAAAATTGTCCAAAATTGAAATCAATCGCAAATATTAAAATCTCAATTTAATCCAATCAACAATCATTAAAAGAATCAAGTAAAAACACCTCTTCAATATTTAGTCAATCGATCTAAAAATTGAATTGTTAAAGTATTGAATTCAAAATTGGAAATTAGCTTAGAATCCGAAATTTGTGTAGATTGTGAACTCGGAACTTGTCTTGGAATTATTATTTGAGGTTGGCTTGTAGAAAGGATGGTTGCTTAGTTTATACTTAGATTATCATTTCTCTTGAGATCTGAATTATTATTTGAGGTTGGCTTGTAGAAAGGATGGTTGCTTAGTTTATACTTAGATTATCATTTCTCTTGAGATCTTTCTCTAACATTGTTGTAGTTGTAAGAGTCTCTTGTGAGTCTTTGTGTGAAGTTACCTCGAAACGTAAGGAATTTCCTTGAAGTTTTGCAAAAGAGAATTTAATTATCTCAACTTGAAGATTTGAAGAAGAACAAGAAGATTTACAAGGAGGGAGTTGAAGAGGTTTCTCTACTTCTATTACTTTTTGTAATTTCTATCTTGTATCTAGCTACCAAATATGTTATGTTATGTTATGGTTCAAAAAGTAATAAGTAACATAACAAGGATGGAAGATAAGAATAAATGATGGTACAAGCATGAATCAATCAGAAAACAAGGGTACATAAGTAAACAGAAAGCTACAGTTACAGGTGTGAAGAGTTTAAAAGAAATCTCTAGAACATTAAATATTCTAGCTGAGTTCCAATACTGATGATGACAGAAGACGCTTCTTAGATGCTCTGCAACTGAGAAAAAGAAATCCGAATGGTTGAACCACCAAGGGATGTTGCATGCTTGCACACAAGGGCTTCAGTTGCTTGCTCCTCACTTTCAAAAAGCACAAGAGCCTGTTTCTTCCCATTCATTTCAAATACCTTAGAATTGACTATGCTCCCATGCTCCTCCAAATGAGCAATAATCTCCTCGTCAGTTACATCTTGAGGAAGGGTAGATAGGTGTGTCATCTTGGTAGGTGAGCAGCAGTACCGATAATTTTTAGCTGCATTGCGGTTGAAACGGTTGAGGTTTGAGTTTGAATATTCATGTGTATCTGCTCCTGTGGTGATGTTTGGATGTTTTGAAAAGTTCACCTCCAAGCGCTTCCCAAAAAGCTTAGCTCCCTGCATCCACAGTTGCTCTCACACTTTCAGTACACAATCACGCCCACATACTCAATTCAGCAACAGTTTTGACAATTAAAAAAAAAACATGATTATATCTCCAAGAACCAAAAACTTGATCAAATTTATGACTTCACCTAATTTTGAATACTTCAAAATACATGCAGCTGAAACATAACAGATTAATAATGGTGGGAAATACAATTCGCCATAAGGAAGTACCATGGGAATTTCTCTTGATATGCAAGTGATAACATGCCCTTATGGCCTAACAAATTGAACCTAAAGTAATTTCAGCTGCCTAGGTTTTCATTTTCTGTTTTTATTATATGCATCCTACACAATCAGACTTGTTTTTTCATGCAGTATATTTTGCCTCAAAAAGTCAAATCACAAACTAAGTAAGAAGATTGTAGCAGACCTTCAAAAAGTGGACAGCCAATTCAGCCTGGAACCCATCACCCATCTGAACCAGTGCATGGTCAGGCTTATTACGAAGAAGTTTGATCCTTACAATATTACCATAGATGGAGAACAGGTTAAACAGCTTGTCCTCATCAATTCTCTGTTTACCAACACCAAACCAGGGAAATAAGCAAATGATTTTGGCACAGAAAGAACTTCCATCCTTTTTTTTTTATGAGGAAAAGAAATTGATGTTGAACACAAAATATGTATAAACAAATAGGCAGAAACTTACATCAGAATTCAAATTCGAAACAAGAACAGTGCATCTATCGTTTGTCCCACTTATGCCAGGAGGCAAACCACCTCCAAAGGCTGCAGCAATAGCAGCTGCATTGGCAACCTACAAGATATGGATGTCAATATCAGAACCCATTTTAAAACATGTACGTCTTTCTGAAAACAAAAGGGTTGTAGCATCAATAATCTGCAAAAATAATCAAAAGAATTTCCCAAAATTTACAAATACTAT
The DNA here is from genome assembly GCA_025388415.1 of Cynanchum wilfordii. Classification (NCBI taxonomy): domain Eukaryota; kingdom Viridiplantae; phylum Streptophyta; class Magnoliopsida; order Gentianales; family Apocynaceae; genus Cynanchum; species Cynanchum wilfordii. The sequence goes on from JAHSUH010000001.1 coordinate 22,852, forward strand.
AATAGTCTTTTGAAGTACATTTTCTTTAGCAAAACCACATCCACAAGACATCAGTTCAATGAGAAACTCAAATAGCCTAAAAAACAAGTGTTGTATACAATAACTCTATAAGAAAAGGTTCTTGAAAATTAAGCTTGTTGGAAAACACCAGTTTTTCAGCTAGATACTTCAGAAAATGATAGAGAAATACACACCTGAGGGTATCCAACTGTAAAGAAGAAAAAGAAAACAAAAAAGGGGGGGTTAATATAATCAATATGGAATACTAGAAGCCGAGAAAAATGCCTAAAAAAAAAAAAAAAGCCGAGAAAAATATGGCAACTAAATTTAGCAAGATCGACAAACTTCAAAAGCCAGAAAAGATTACATACCTCCCACATCACCATAACCACCAGGCTGCCACCAAAATAGACAACTAATTACAAATTTAAAATTGGCAATCTAATTAGAAATAGTTTAAATCAAAGATCTTCCAGAGAAAACTGAAAGAGAGATATTTACATGAGATGATCTACTCCCCTTCTGTTCAGATGGCAGAGATGGGTTTGTGAAATCCCTAAATCAAAAGAAAAATAAACAATCAGAGCAGGAAATAAAGTAGTCATAGCAATCTCTGCAGACCCCCAGTAAAAAGAAACAAGAGATCCAGAAAGTGAGGAGTAGTTCAACAGGAGGAGAGAGAAATAAACAAAATCTTATCACATGAAGCATACCTAGACCGTTCGTTGTTGTAGTTTACTTGTAATTCATCAAGGCTGTACAAAGGGGAGAATCAAATAATATGAAATATGCACCATGAGAAGAATAGTTATATAATCAGAAAAAGATAAAATAATAACAACTAAAAAGTATTGGACTATACTTTGAGAACTGAATATCTAGCTGACAGCAACCGTCATATATGTTACGGCCCTAAAAATGAGAACAAGTAAGTCTCCAATGGCAAGTCAATTTCGAGATGCAGCATACCAAGAAAAACACAACCAAACCACCAAACCAATACCTGAAGAGAATTTCTTGCAGAAACAGCACATTGCTGCAACTGATATTGAATTAAAGCTTGGAAGCCTGCAAAATCGCAGAATAGTTTAGTAAAACATGATAGCAGCTTCACAATTTAAATATATAAAGTACGATCTAAGCATAACAGGCAGAAAAGTATCAAAATAAACATCCTAAAAAGAAGGGTAAAAAGGGAGGATTATGTCTGACAGAAGACAAAGAGAAATAGATGGAAGTGTAAACCATTTATGTGTGTTTGGCACAAGACACTAGCAAATTTCACAACCCAAAATGAGCAAAGAAAGTAGAAATGTGAGGAAGAAAACTTGAGGATGCTGACCAGCCGACTTCTGAAATGTGACGATCTTCTCCACAAATCCATGAGGAGAAAATACTTGATGCAGCACTTCCACAGTAATGGGGTATAGCATGTGATGTATTGTAACTAACAGAATTCGATTAGGCTGAATATCCACAGAGAGTCCGACAGCAGACCAGCATAGAGACAGAAGAGAGAAGAGAAGAGAATGAATAGAAAGGAAAACATAAAGAAAGGAGAAAGAAGAAATGAAACATAAACTATCACAGCATAGAACATTTCATCAGAATAGATAACATTAAAAATAGTACATACAAGTGAAGAAACATATTTCCTTTCACTAATTCAAGTCCTTCCCTCTCCTCTATATTATTTGTGTTGGATATGGGGTGGGTCAGTTTTCTGATCCTAATGCTCATAGGAGACCTTAAATAATACGCATGCAAACTAAGCCAGAAAACTCAATTACATGACCAGAAGTTCAGGGATATTGATTCATTACATAGTTCGTAGCAATCTCAGACATATTCAGAAAGCTATCTACAGCAAAAAGGATGATAAGATTATTTTCTTCTTTCTTGGTATTTCAGAGTAGGAAGTTCACAAGAACATGCATAACTGGATTTACATCGATACAAGTGTACCACTCAAGATGTAAGAGTCATGACACAGTAGACTATTTTAGAAGTTTTTAAACTCCATGGCAAACACTATAACATTTGGTTCTTGATTCTTCTTTCTTTCCACTTTACGTTCTGCTCTTCAAAATATTAAATGTAGGAGATTCTCATGATTAGCATGGTTATTTGTTTCTTCAATTAAGGTCATAACATTTTAATATACCAAAAGCAATAGATATCCTGTTTTGATATGTCTCAGATGATAAAAGTTCCATAAGTATCAGCAAGGAAATACTCGGAACCTATGAATAATTGATAGTTCCATAAGAAACCTTTTTGTGGTTATATGAAACATGAATCACAGATAACTAACTTATTACTCTGATAAGCATGTGAATATATAAATTCTCATTCCTACTTCCCGCTTCTCATCACAGAATATAAGATATGATAGGGTTAAGAACCCACAAAACAACATCAGTAACAAATTCTCTAAGCAGACTCTAATCTACTATACCATCCACTGCACCAAGATCAGTATCTACTGCTACTATGCATACAAACCTCATCTCCCCGCCCTTGTGTATTCTGATCCATGGTTGTCAGTTCTTGATGTGATGAAAACTGAATGTAGACATTCCTACCCCTATACCAGAATTTGCACCCAAACAGATGGAAAATGTACAATCATTCAGTTGATTGCAGTAGAAAGTCAAGCCATAAAGAATTGGTTTCCTGTAAAATATAAAAATAAATAACCAGGCACCTTATACTTGGTTGGACATTTGTATAGAATTGCAGAGCAGTTACAGCTGAATTTATATCTTGCATTTGGAGGAGAGCCTATAAAGAGAGAAGAGTTTTAAGACCTGCTAGTGTGCATGTTCTGACATAGCAATTCATTTTTCTTGCATCACATCAAGAAGTACAACTCTCAGATATGCATGGCAGTACCTGGTTTTTTGCCCGAAGCATCACAAGTTTGGTAATGACTCCAAATGGCTGAAACAGCTGAAGCAAGTCATTCTGTAAACATAATTGGAAATGACAGAATCAATACTCCAATAAGGAGATAATCCAACCATCAGAAGAATTATCAGCAATCCAAAGCTCTAGGTAGTGTATTCACAATTACTCTAGTCACCACAGAAACCAAAAAGATCAAGAATGTAGTTTCTGAAAATATAGTAAACACTCAAGACCAAGTTGTGGTCGAAAGAGAAGATGTGTTTCCAGGACAAATATATTATTGTAACCAAAGAACATAGTTTTTCTACCCTCATTTACAGAATGAGAAATTAAGATATCCCATTTGAACAAGTAAAGGACTGGAGGAAAATTTCCACCACTACCAGGGACACTTCAGTGATTACATCAAGATTATCTTAACTTGTACCTTCAACAATGAAGTAGAATAGACTTCAGTTCATACTTTTAGTGAACTTTATTTGGTGGACCAAAATTTCACTGATATCCTTGAATAATAATAATTGTTCTTGAACTTCTTTCCTTGTATACCTTGTATTATTCACTAGACATCAGAGAATATACTATAGCATCAGTACCAGAAAATTGTTCATCAAGAATTTGAATACTGTTGTCACTATTATTGAATAGCTGCATGGGAGGTATGATTGCCAGTAGTATCTCTGAGGCCAGATAAAGGAAGGAAGAGGTAGAAACCGATCCTTTCCTTGAATCTTCTGATGAAAATAATCAGGGTGGAAGAGGGTTTGGAAGGAGCACAGGCTGATATAACAGTTCAAATACCAGTCCAGGGGGGATCATATAGACAAGAGTGGGTGATGTATTATTGATCATAAGAGAAATTTCTGTGTATGGACTGAAAAAGATATAACTTGACTAAACATTTAACTCCAGCATTTCATCCCTGATCAAACTTTTCAAAAAGAATAGTTGAAGAGATCCTTGATGGCCAAGAGAATATTTACTTGGCCCAATATAACAATTAAAAATTAAACAGATATACAAAAAAGCACAAGAAAGCATCACAAACAATATGCTAATTAATGAGATTTAAAATCACAAAAATAGTACAAGCATAATAAAAAGTCACATAATTGGTAGTTTAAAGCATCATTTGATGTTCAGTATGTTTCAAGTAAAGGTCTTTAGTTGATTTTTTAGATTCTTTCCCAGGTTAAATTTAACCTCAAGATACACATTTGTACAGATTTACTTAAAATAATTAAGAATCTTTACATAATAGCCACAGAAGCAAAACAATGGTAGAAATGTAGTATGTGCAAAAGGTTTTTTGAATAAACCTCAGAAATTTCATGTCCCACATTGCGTACATGAATGACTTTTGAATGGTCTGTCATCTCAATGACCTACAAACCAATAAAAGAAAACATCAACAAGAATGCTTTTTAATAGTAGTAGCCACAGACATGGCCCAACATCTCTCCAGAATTTCTATGTTTGCAACCATTAATAAAGCATGGGCAAGTATTACCAAAATAAGCTTCGCTAAGAAGATGGAATGATGTAATTTTAAAAGTCAGAAGTGCAACAGACACCAAAATAATTCAAAGAGGAAAATATATAATTTCCAGACTCTAAATTACTATAAGAACAATGATGAGGTATTAATCACAAATAAGTAATAAATTGACCTGGCAAGCAGAAGGAAGTCATAAATGAGAAGAATTTGCTTGTGGCCAACAGAATTTTTTATATCAAATAATTGAACAGAGTGTAAGTATTGAATTCACAGAAACCTTGGATACTGGGACAATTACAGATTATCTTCTGCTCCAATCTTTTGTGCAAAAGGGAGACTTGCTGGTACCATACATGAAAATTTTATATAAAATATAAAATAACTAACACTAAAAACATAATGAGTTCTTAACATTTCTGATATGTAGAAGCCCAAGCAAAGAAATTTTTGAAGTGATTAAACTTGTATGACATCAAAGACCAATCTACATGACGACATTCAAGTCCATATTAAGAAACTCAAGAATTCCACCAATCCATCATGCTTTTTCTCATTACAAATCCCATCTGCACTAGAAAGCCACATGGCATATTTGCAGATAGCAACAGAGAGAAATAAAAAAACAAATTAACGCATGTGGTATCATTCTTCAACAATCGATACTTAGATTGTGGTGACCAGCTGCTGAACAGGCCTCTAAAGACTTGTATCCTTGCAAAGAAAACACCTGGCAAACTAATCCAAATATACTGTAGAAGTTTTAACTGCCAAAATAGCCCTGAGTTGTCTACTTTGTAAAAAGATAACTTTTTTTTTTCAAGTAGACCTCTCATTCCCACTAGAAGATAACTCTCAACTACTAAAAGCCAAATAACTTACTTACTGCTACATATCCTAATGATACCTAGAGCCAAAGAATGAAAAAGTCATCTTTCATGCTGAGGCATGTCTAAGCCAGAAAAGAAAAAAAGAGATTGATGAAAAATGACTTTCCACCGGAAATCAGTTGTACTTCTACACAACACAATAACAACAGATACCCCCTAATAATTTGAAGAATCATTCTATGTTCCCTTGTCAAAGAAACTTTTTAATCATTATATAAAAATTGAAAATTTTTGGCTATAAAACAAATTAACAGTGTCCCCCTCCCATTCGCTACTGAAGTTTGGTTCTCTCACTAAAAATACCAAGAGGGAAACCTTCTAGATAGTTTCATATTCTCGATTTGGAATAATGCTGATGATTAACATGTCTCAGGTATACTTTGCCCCTAAACTTTTAACCTTTTCACTCACTCGCTCGCTCTACTCCGACACAATGCATCGTATAGAATCAAATTCGAAAAATATTGATCCCAGTTTTTACTAATATCCCACCACATTCTCACTCCAGAAGCTGGCGTCCAGCAAATTTAAAAATTGCGATAAAACTCAAGCAGTTAAGAAAACCCAATTCAAGAATCACAATCCGGAAAGAAACAAATAGTTCCACTGTAGCAAGACTCCATATTATTTAAGCAAACAATCAGTAAACTTGTTTGAACACAAGTCAAAATCGACGTAATCTGAACTTAGATCTAACCTGAAAGATAGTTTGTGGAGCTAAAACCCCAGCCAAGCAGAAGAGAGAGAGAGAAGGAGGAGAGAGAGAGGGAGAGAGACGAATAGGGTTTGGGGATTTTTGACCTTCTGTGCACGTGAGGATATAGGTTTGTCTGCTTTTCTAGGTTTTATTTTTATTTTTACGTGTCAGTCTTTTTTTTTTTATTTTTATTTTTAACTGTGTAGTAAACCGGCGGTTGCCATAACTGGACAAACTTTTAGCTAATTTAGTTCTGAAAATGTGAAAGAAGGGAAAACAAGTTTCCATTTATTTTAACTGATTTTTTTTTTTTTTCAGGTGAAAAATATTAGATTAACAATTTAAATGTGTTTTCCAAACATTCTCAAGACACATCTTATTATAGCAAAATAAAATAAAATAAAGTCGATCAATAATAGTTTTTCCGATGTGTCAAGTATGATAATGAAGGTTCTAATGGTTTGATTGATTAAGTAATTTGTAAAAAATTACGTGTTTAGAGTAGTATTTTTTACTTTGATCATTCAATGATTGAGTTAGTAAATGCTTTATGAAATTTGTGTTAGAATACGAGTAACAAAAACAATAACTCTTAAAGGATATTTTAAATACTCTAAGAGTATAAAATATGTTTGCAACTCAAATTTATGCAAAAAGATAAAAATGGATATACTAGTGTGTGTTTTACATGTGTTATCGGATTTATACGTGGAGTGTGACTAATATTGTAGATATATATATATATAGGAAAGTGAGCATTGTTCATCAATATATATTTGGCAATAAATGTCACTCTCTAATCTGAGTCGTGACTTAATTTATTCGTCACTCAATTTTAATCGTCTATCCTACCTACGACTTACAGCTGATTGGCAAAGGATAGAATCCATATTTTACATCGGGACCTAAGTCCCCTACCTACATGGTGGTTGATAAAAATTATGAGAAAACACTTTTATGGAAACAAGACCATTTTGAAGAAAACAAAAAAAAAAAAGATGATGAGAAATCACTTTTATGGCAACATGACTTTTGAAGGATCACACCACTCATAGTATTGACTTACTTGGAAACTGAGAAAAACGCACCTCTCCCCCCAAACCATAACCCTTTCTCTTCTCCCCCTGCCCCCCCCTCCTCCCTCTCCAAAACTCCTATTCTTCTCACCGGCCAAGAGAGAGTTTTAGTTCCGGCTAAAAGTTTCTCTTGGCCAAAAACCTTTTATTTACAGTTTGTTCGGGTTTTTTTTTTTTTTTTTTTGTTTTTGGGGGGTGTGTTGGGCCCCCCCCTTTCTCCCTTTTTTTTTTTATTTATTTAGTATTATTGTTACCTTTTACTTTTTATATGTTAAAGTTTTGACTTGATATTTAAATATCAGTTTTTATTATTCTTGTAGAAGAAAAATTTGTCAAATCCGGACTAGATCTAGACCATTTGAAGAAATAAGAAAAAAATCGAACTCTCTTTGCAATTGAGTTTGAAAACCGAAGATCTAAATAGATTATTTGCCTTTGTTATTTTATGTACTTTTGTATTTCTTTACAGTTGTCTTTGACTCACTTAAATTTTTTAGTTGAGTATGTTCGTTCCTTATAATTTTAGGTTAGTGTTTTATTGTATTATCGTAAATAACTTTAATTATCATAATATTTTATTTTAATACATATTCACTTATAAAAAAAAAAAAAAAATCCATTTTGAAGTATATTTTAAAATATGGGCCAATCTAAGAATTTTAAATGGGTAAAAGACCCGGATAAAATTAGGGCTCAGTTAAGAATACCCTACAATATTAATGGTACATTTGAAATTAGGGCTATATAAGTGAAAAGAAAGACCCTCGACCATTCTAACTACTTGATCTTATCTGAGCGGCGATGGCAAAGGCGACGAATTGGTGGAGTACTAGTGGTGATGGGAGATGAGCCACCGACTCTCCACTCTTGACAGTGGTTAGGGTATTGATGGAGGCTCACTTTATCTCCGCCTCGATACCACCGTCGTCCTTTTGCCACTTGTACCGCGATGAAGACTGCCCGCCGGCCGAGCCTGTAGAAAACAGGCGATGGTGGATTGGCGGGCTTTTCAAAACAAACAATGTCATCAATATTTTTATTTATTTTTCAATAAGTTTGAACCTTTCTCTGATAAACCTTCTGATTTGATTGTCTCAGTACTATCATTTGAAAAATAGTACTAATAGCTTCTATGTTTTTGACATAATCACCCTTAATTTCTTTTGTTTCTTAACCACTGCTTTTTGTCGTCATAATTCATGAAATGTGATTTCAATATGTTCAATGGAGGTATTGTCTTAAGCATTGAGCTTTGTCATGTGCAGTCTTGATATCTTGGACTAATCGAATAACAACTTAAATTTGTAGTGCTGCTCTATGGTTATGTTGGTCTCTTTGCTTTTGGTTGCAGTTGGGGCCGCAATTTCCATTGTTTAGCTTTGGAAACATCATGAATCTTCGTATAGGTTCATTTTGGAAACATTGTTTTTTCCCTTTTTACAAAGATATTGCTTGATGCTGTTATTTGTGTAATTGCAAATCTAGGTTGACAGTGTGGTTTCACATTAACGTATCTTATCAATTTTATTCTTAAATATTATACTTAATTGGTTGTTTTTTGGTTTTCTAGTCACGGTGAAGCTCTAAAGTTATCAGCAGGATGCAACTGAAAAGTTTTCTTCATATCTTGTTGAAGTTGCGCTTATCACATTTTATTGTATTTAGCAAAAATACAAACTGAACAGTTTGGAGTGAAGAAGACAAGGAGGGGAATATAGGGCATTTTAGTGTATTTTAGAGTAGCACCCTTCGTCCGTACATAGTTGGAGAAAGGATTTTGAGGGTTGAAAGGATGTGAGATCGATCATCTCAAATCTTTTTCTTTTCCCTCCTCTGTACATTTATATTTTTGTATTCTTAAACAATGACTAAGGAAGTTGAAGTTCTTGAGCCCTCTTGTTGCTGTCAATGAAGATTATTTATTGACAAAAATCTTCTTTTTCTTTTCCTGTAAAGATGCACAGTTAAATGCATTAATCTTTTCATTGATATTTTCGTTAACGACGTTTGACATTTGGATACGAATTTGATAGTTTACGCACTAAGAAAGGACATCTTGAATGAATTATGAAAAAAAAAAAAAGAAAAAAAACTCAATAGGAAAAAGAGCGACGAGGAGGTTAGTTTAGAGAGAAATGACGTACAAATTCAAAATCTCAGGGATTCTTACATTGGTATCAACTGTGTATAGCTCTCAGAGGAGAAAGGAATCGATGTTGCAGCTTCACCTCCCACCATTAAAACTGACTGTTAAGAAGCATCAGGTAGTTTATCCCATTGAGGGAAAAAAAAAAAAAAAATCATTGTACAGGGGTCCAATGAACCTAAAACAACATTATATGGTGCATCAAATTATTTCCTGGACTTCTTCTTTGATGACTTGGAGGATGGCTTTGATTGCTCTGTCCCAGAATTTTGGGAGCCTCCTTTGGAATTGGATGCCTGGCTTGATTTTGTATTGGCATTAGATGTAACCTCCTTAGCCACTGAACCCTGAGAACCTCTAATTTGTGCAGCTCTCTTGTCCTTCCTCTTTGGTCTATAACTAGATCTTTCCCTCTTAGGTAGCCACCTTTCTGGATCTGGTGGAGGACCAGGATTTGCAGGATCAAACCCTTTTGGATACTTTGGCTTTCTTTTCCTCTTCTTCTTTGTTTTGTCCTTATTTTTTGCTTCATAAGATTCAGCTACAGCCAATTTGGGTCCACTCTCAGATGGCTTTGCTCCAGAAGTCTTCTCCAGACCATCTACGTCAACTGTCCGTAAACCAGACAGTGGTTTCAGCTGCTTCTCATAAGCTTCTGCCTTCTCAACATCAGTATAAGCAGCCGTCTGGATTAAGCCAACTAAAGCCTCCATACTTCCACGGCTTTTGACCAGATCCTCATAGAGACGTGCTGCCTCTTCCTTCCTTCCATGCTTGAGCTTGAATGCAGCAGCCTCTTGCATGATAATATCAACCTTATTTTCTTCAGCCATGGCATTTGACCACCATTGAATTGCAGAATCAAACACTGCCACAGCACCATCAATATCTCCAGCTCGCTCTTTGAGAGAGACTATGGTGGCAACAGTAGCAGGCATGTGCTGAATATCAGCTATTTTTGCTAGAGAGTCAGCTGAAACTTGTGGATGGCCTGCAGTGGCGGCAATCTGTGCTCTTGCAAGGAGGACGACTTTAGACCTGTCAGGGTATTTGTCAGCAAACTGACCCAGTATTTCTTCAGCTTTGCTAGCCTTGTTTTCTCTCACATGTACTGCAGCTTGGAGAAGTACAGGCATTGCACTTAGAGGAAACATGGCAGGAAGTGCACCAGCTAGTTCACGGGCCTGTAGTTTTACACAAGTTCAGTGGATAATTTCTTTCAGTCAGAATATATTACAGGATAATGAAATTAAGTCCATGGTGCACATTCTTTTAACATTTAGGCAGAAAGAGACGAATATAGAACACATGCAAGAAATAAAGATCACCTGGTCCATCTTATTAGAATGAAGTAGCAGCAGCATACGGTTGAGGTACACTGACTCCTTTTGCTTTGGAGTAAGCTTTATGTCAAGTCCATGAGTAAGTTGAAACTTTTGTGTTCCGTCACCCTTTTCAATTAGTTTATCAAGTTTCCTTAAACCATCAGAGATGTCTTTTGGACCCTTCAAAGCAATAAGATTGTTTATAGCCACAGCAAGTGATAATTCATCATCCAGATTTTTCTTGATGATATGAGTATAGGACTCCAGGGCTTCTTGTGCGTTTCCAAGCATCTGATAACAGTAATACAATAGAATAAGAACAAGTTAACACTAAAAAGTAACAGCATATATTGAAAATATTTTATTACCTGCTGAACATATCCCAATTGAACAGAAATGGGTGCCAACTCAATTTCAATCTCTTCATCAGCTAAATTCTCTTCCATCAGAGTTTCCTGGCCAACTCTACAAAAGCCAGAACATTCTGTAAAGAGGTGGTCTGTAGAAATAGTTTCACAAAGAAGGTGTATTATCAAAAAGCTCCAAGTTCTTTCTGAACTATACTTCTCCAGAATTTCCCTTTTAAATAAGTAATCAGAGAAAAAGCACCAAAGGACTAGTCTATGTATAATTCAAGATCATAAGACATTTGAATGAAGAAAATGTTCTGTAAACCACAGTGCTTCTAAATTAGAGAAGACAAGTGAATACCTAATTCATAGATCCAGGAAAAAGTAAATAATCAAAAAAGGTCTAAGTTTATTTTAGTGAGTCCCTATCAAGAACATTAGAACACCAAGGAAAGAAGAAACTGAATTATTGCCCACCATAGTCCACAAAATTACGGACCAAAATGAAAAGAATTCACCCAATCAAGGCCAAACATTTATAGATCCTGGAATCAAAATATCAAATATTGGGGACAAATTTTTATTTATTTCTCCAAATCAGTAGTATAACTATATTGCAGTGCTAGACTTGTCTGAGAAAGCATTCGATGTAACAAACATCAATACAATAAATTCGAAGAGCATGGTTGAGTAGAAAACAATTAAAATTAAGTATCTATTTCAATCTCAATTAAGAATCAGACAAAGCTTGGCTTCTTAATTTTTCCTTTTCCAGTTAATTATATCACCTTGTACCATTACATATGGTTGAAAAATAAAGCACATGAACCAACATGTCATTGGGCAGAAAGAAGACAACCAATCATAACCTAAAAAGATGGGAAACAAGTCAACAAATCACATCCTAGAAGGATAGGGAAAAGTCCAAATGACAAAGATACGTTACTTTCTTAGCCATGTAACACTCATGAAAATGCTGTGTGTTACAAAACTCTTCAACAATATGGATAGCCATTCTTGTAAGAAACTTCAAAACCACATTCTCGAATCTAATCTAATATCATCTTCCACATGATTTGATTGTGCATTTTATGCAAATCAAATCCTTAAGTCATGGCAAAATCACCTTTTAAAATCAAAATTTGTGAACAGAAAATAAATAATAGTTGGAATTTCCAGTATTGGAAATAGTTATTCACCTTCTAGCTGATAATAAGAGTTGCTCGGCATCTGTGCACTTGCTTCTGTCAATCAGTGAACAAGCAGTGTTATATGCCAACTCAAAGCTGCTTGTTGCCTTGACTCTAAGTGAGTCTATTATTCCCTGAACTTCAGAAGCTCTGCCAGCAGAAACCAAACCAGCAATAACATTTATTTCCAGTGAATCTATCTTTGATCTAAGTAGCTTTTGATAAATATCTGCAGAAGCATCAAATTTCCCCTGACGATACAGAATCTGTGACTCTAACAGCAATGTCCCAGAATTTCCCTCTTGTCCTTTCAAAGATTCCAAAGCTTCATCCAACTTATTCTGCCTATATAAGCAGTATGCCTTCAAAGTAATAACAAAAAAAATATGATTTGGGAGCAAAAGATGTGACAAGTAGAAGAAATTCATACGAAGAGAGTAATCTGATATTCCAAAGAAGACATATGCTTTACAATGAAAGAAAACCATATTCATATGTACTATTTGTTGGACAGCTGCTACATAAATGTAAATTTTGTGGGTTAATTTTTTTTAATTATTATATTTTTTTAGCACTTCTTTAATTATAGAAGATAGATGAACAAGGATAACAATAAACAAATAAGCTTTGAAGCATTGAAGCATTGAAGTTTATAATGCTATATCTGATAACAATTATGAGAAACAGGACTGGATTGACCACATTCAAAATCCATATCTCCATTTCTTGACTCCGTTGAATGCAACTATTATCTAAGTCTCCTTTGTTTGACAACTTCTTAATTTGTCTAGTTTCACGTTTTCTCAAATACCTCAACCGTTTTCAAGATATCTTTTAAGGGAAGTTACAATGTTTTAGTCAAAAGGATCAGTTGATCCTCTTTTTCCCTTCTTAACTGGTGAAATAAACATGGCTAGAAGGAGACCAGGTAATTGATTCACATGTACCCAGCAGCTAAGTTTTTATCTGATGCTGGAAAAAAATGTATAACCTGCAGGGTGCTTGATTTTCCCAACCATTATCAATAGGGGTCTTTTCCAACTTAGAAGACTCTAAATGCAGCAGAAGCCAGAATGTCGGGTCTTGACAAAGGACGTCCTTTACAAATACCATGCCAACTATGCAAAAGCATATCTTAATATTTCCTTCATTTCTTTCCTACCTCCTCAAAAATAAAGTGTGTCTTACAGCACATTCCCACATTCTAATACAGAGATGAGACCAATACTTTGGCATCAATCTTGTTAAGCGACATCCAAAAATTTTGCAGTGCCGGTGTATTAATATGCCAAAACATTCATTAAAAGCAGTGTTCATCTTGTACCAACAAAAATGAAATGGAAAGGAAAGAATCTCATATGCAACTAAAGATAGGCTAGTCAATTATTTTCAGCACTTTCATAAGTAGCCAGCTGACTTCCAGCAGATGCAAGAGATTCAAGTTTCAGTTTTCATATTTACACACCTTAGTTAAACATCCAGAAAACGCATTTAAAAGCATGATCGCATTGCAGTAACAATGCTTTATTTAAACTCTTTTCTCTACCAAGGAACGCAATGGGCCACCAATAAACATCACAAATCATAACAAAAACATAGAAACATTTATAAGTTATAATACATCTAATATAACCTACATTCAATACCTTAAAGAAACCAAAATCGAGGTGAATTCTTCTGGAAAATTCCTGAATTGTCTGGAGAGCTCTGTCAATGTTATCATTTTTTATCAAGGCCACAACTTTACATCGCGCCGCATCCTCGTCATTTGGCAACACCGAAAGCACTAAAATAACAAAATTTTAGCACAAATAAGGGAAAACGAGAAAATAAAGGGGAAAAAAAAAATCATGGCGCAAATTTGATATAAGAAACACCTTGATCTGAAACTTTGATAGCTTGATCGAATTCTGATCGTTCAATGTGGCGATTCAGAGCCGTAAAAAGATCTTCAATTGCAAGTGCTGGTGACGAAGCAGCAGCAGAAGGCTTCGATTTGTCTTTGGCCTTTGGAGGCATAGCTAAAAAATTCTCAAAATATTTTTCTTCGACTTTTCTCATATATATATATTACTACGAATTATGCATTGAAAAAAGGAAAAATAAAAACTGCAAAACTGCAAAACTGCAGTTGATCGGAGATGAAATGGCGATGAAGAGGAAAAGAACAGTACGGAGAAGAAGAGAGGGTTTTAGGCAAATCGGCTGGATATCGTGAATTTGGGCCTTGGCCCAATTTGTAGAGCACACAATTGTCCATTTGTTTGGACTTAAAAGAAATAATTTTTTTTTTTTATCGCACGGGTGTCCTGGGTGAGTTCCGTCACCGGGCGACACATTCAAGCTATTCCAAGCTCGGATTAATCATGCTTGCTGATTTGTAGGCACCTGACCAGTGACCAGAGTATTTAACATTTTTTCATATTCAAGTCGGGATTTAATTTCTTTCGATCCGTCTGTTGGTTGCTTCAATTTTTTCCCCCTTAATTTTGTAAAATAAGGACCAAATCTAAGTGTTACAATTTTTTTTTATACCATCTAATTTTTAGAGTTATTACAATTCAGATTAATTTAAATTTGATATGAATTGTGTTTGCAGAGTTTAACTCTTATTTGATTAGACTTTTCCCGCAAATGACCAACTCAACTGAAAATTAATCTAGATGTTGATTGATTTAAAAATATTCTCACATAGTTTGAAATCTCATCTAAAATATATCGTACCTTCAACAAAAATATAAAAAAGTTAAACTAAAAAAGTTTAAAAAGGAAAGAAAAAATAAAATCAGAACTAGAGATAAAAATTTGAACAATCTTTTGAACGTAAGATACAAATTGAGGGTAAGGACTAAAATATGTCAATCCCTTCACTCTCATTACTTACAATTAATCTTGAATTTTAAAAAAAAAAAAATAAAAATCAAACACTCAACTTAGACAAAATATTGTAAATAAAGTCTTTAATTGAATTAGTAGCAATTTCACTCATAACTATAAAAAATTATGAATTAAAATCACTTCCGTAAAAATAACCCTAAAAAAAAACACTCAACTTGGCCATATTTAAAAGGGCCTCTGAGATCCATAGACACACACACATGTAATCAAGCTGTATGTGATTAATGCAAAACTGCTTTTGCACATAAATGAGCAGTTTTTGGTTTTTGGGTTTGACATTCCGGGGCAAAGCTTTCCCAACATTTATTTTTCCATTATACAAGCAAAACTCGAGATCATTGTTTAAAGATAATCAAACTAGAAAGTAACTGAGTCGTTGATAAGTTAGTTAGTATGATGTAACCAAAGATTTGGAGGGAAGTGGACATTATTAGAATTGTCTTCCGGTGTAGGTTTGTCCGAACGACCAATTAGGAGGCGCAACGTTGTCGGAGATGAGCGTTGTTCCGTCACCGGTGGTGATCTTGAAAGAGAGTGATTGTCCATTTAGGTAAGTATTGCTTTGCCAATTTTGTCCCCAGTTTCTAGACATGGATTGCCAACCAGTTTTTGATCCTTTTACACTCACTGCTACAACATCTCCTGCTCCACCAACGTTTGTTATCAGTACAAGGTTGAAGTATGAATGTCCGTTTACTGTGAATCTTATTCCACCACTCTTCTTGCAAGCCACCCTGCACATAATCAATTATGAAAGTGTGTTTTAGTTTCAATTTCAAATCAATTATATATATAAATATAAATATATATATATATATATATATATTAATGATGATTAATTACCTTTTATATTGGACAGGGACAATGCCAGCTTGATACTGAGCAATGCGGAGAAAGATAGGTTGAGAGAGATCAAAGTGTTTGAGAGGAGGATTGCACCATCCTCCTGCATTATTTGGAAGGGCATTGTTTGGTGGGCAGAAATTTGTTGCAGTAACAGTGATGGATCCATGAATGCACCACTTAGCATTCACACATCTGATCTGAAAACAAGCTCCACATGACAGTCCATTGTTGAAAAGTGCTGTACTCAGTGCAGCTGTGCTTGTACCATACCCTTGGCTATACAAATTTCCATATCCACATGCTCCACCTACAACAATATCAAACATACATTGGTGTGTGTATATATACATATATATATATATCAATAACAGTACTTCTAAACCCTACAGTGTGTACTCATGGGATGGTAAGGAGTTAGGAGTTATCCTCCTTTAAATGATTTTACAAACGTATTTATGTATGTAACCATGACTTAAATGAAGTTACAGGTTTAATTTCATTCATACTCACATATGCAACAATGCAACTATAACTGAAGTTGCAAAGTTCAAATTTTTACTTATATATATAATTGTTTAAAACTGTACGAGTTTGAATCCACACTCAAACATACAATTGAGTATGCAATTATAGCTTAAGTTGCATGTTTGAACTCGTTTAAAACCCGTTTAAAACCGGATCAATACTTCTTATCAAAAGGGTTTTTTCTTTTGATCAATTAATTAGCTAACTTACCCATGGTTCTAGAAGCATCACCACCACCATAGAAGGTTGCATGAGCATCAGACCATCCACTACCAACACCATGAACACCTTGTACTTGTATTAGGACAGCAATGGAGGACAGCAGCATGCAAATTACCAGAATTGCCCCTGGCATTGTCAAGAACTCTTTCTCAATTAAAACTATGAAGGAAGGAAGAAAGAAAGGGAAGAAGATAAATTAGAATTTGAGAGAGTACAGATTTGGGGAAATTAATGGCAAAAATGTGTTTTTTATAGACATCAGTGGTGTGGTGTGGTGTGAGCTAAGCAGTTGGTGCCATGATTGGAACTGTTTCAATTTATTACTGAATACTTTAAAGCAGGGCAAACAATGGAGTCCACAAATACATATATATATTTTGGCATCCCAAAGAAACTCACTGTAGCTAGCTATTGGAAAGTGGGGTAACATGCTAAGTTTTAGTTGAGAAAATTACATGTGATTGAATCTTTGACATTCTAACAATATATATATGTATGCATTTGTACATTCATATATAAATTGGTATGAAAGTCGTGATTCAATTAGTTAAACACTTTTATTTATAATTAAAAGATTATGAGTTTAAGCGATGATAATAATAAAAATGTGATAAGAAATATGTATATATATATATACACACTTTTAGGAACAAATATTGAGAGTAGTGTTGATATTTAATATCAATATTTCCATGATAAAGAGAGAAATTCCTTTGACTTTCATCTTTGATGCCGTACTGCAGTGGCTGTGGCTACTATTTCTCCGGTCAAGAAGCCGTATTGTACTCCCATATATGAATTTAATGTATACATTTTAAAACTATAAGTAGTTATTTTTCAGTTATAGATAATTTGTTAAATACGGTTGAAATTTTAACAATATTTTGAAAATATATATCTATTTACGATATTCTATAGTTTTTTTGACTTGAATTTATAATTTATGGTTATAAGTAATAATATACGTATACGTGTATATTTGTTTCTAATTCAAATGTGTCCCGAATTAATAACTTGTTAATTTATAAGTAAATAAATAATAATAAAAAAAAAAAGTCAAATGGGGGATTTTTGCAATTTAAAAAAATTTTGTTGGAG
This sequence comes from Cynanchum wilfordii, assembly GCA_025388415.1. Taxonomy (NCBI): domain Eukaryota; kingdom Viridiplantae; phylum Streptophyta; class Magnoliopsida; order Gentianales; family Apocynaceae; genus Cynanchum; species Cynanchum wilfordii. The sequence continues at coordinate 40,520 of JAHSUH010000001.1, forward strand.
GAAGAATGTGATGCTCTAATCATATGTGCACATGGAGGGAGGTTTAATAAACACATGCATGTGGTCATTTATTGGGAATTCAATGCCAAAAATCCCTAATTAACTAGGGTTTCCTTTTGACTTGTGAAAGGAACAATGAAGAAAGTATATTTGAAAATATATATTAATTTATTTATTTATATTAGAAAGTCGTACTTAGTACTTATTTGTAATATATATATATAATGATATATATATAATGTATTTAATAAAGTTTCTCTCATGACCTAATAGTTTAGAAATTTCTCCCCACTTTCTTAACCTTTTGATTGAGGGTTCGAATAATGGTTTACATTTCACTTTGAAGTTCCAATATATATATATATATATATATCATTTTCATTAAAATTAGATGGAATGCAAGCCAAGCTGTTATAACGAACTAATCAAATCCCACTTTATGAAACAAGTAAATCCCAACTAAAGAAACCTAATTAGCCCACAAGTACCCCTCCCTACAACCTAATATATCAATTTCCCCCTTTTTTTAAAAAAAAAAATTATTTATTAAAGTGAATAATTTTTTTAAAAAAAAAAGAAAAAAGTATGACAAGCATGTGGCAGACTATCCAACTAAGAAGAAGGACATGGATGTCCCTTATTATTATTATTATTATTATTGTTAGATGATTTGATATTTGAAGTTATTACGACTCCAACTAATTTAGATTCGATTTAAATTGTGACTTCAGGGTCAATTCTTACTTAGAGTAAAGTCTCACCCCGATTCTTATATAACTAATATCATACATTCGACTTTGTGTAGTATTCACAATACGTTTTTCTCAGGATTTTGGATGTCCCAATATTATTAATAATGCTTCCATTTTTCTTTTTCTCTTTTTGTGTGTGTTTGTGTAAGCGTGTGGTTTAATTTGAATCTTCACTTTTTGTCACTCTTAGCTGTGTTGTCGTCTACCTTTTCATGATTGATTTCAGCCCTTTACATCTCTCCGATTCGTATTCGTTTTTTTTTTTTTTTTTTTTTGAAGTGAAAGGGGAAAAGAAGAAAAGTTTGAAACTTTTTAATATGTTAATTTCTATTTTTTTATAAAAAATAATTGAGAATATTAAAGAAAAAAATAAGAATTATTATACATGGAATTTTGTTTAATATCTTAATTTCGAAAAATTATTATTTAGATATTCTATGATTCTTTTCTTAATTAATATAATTTTTACAACCAAGAAAATCAGATTTGGCAACACTCAAAATTTGACAATAAATAAAAGAAATCACATTTAGGTTTAATGGCCATCATATATTATATATATATATATATATATATATATATATATATCACATGGACCATATCACCATATAATCCAATATGGCTAAAATGTTCATGCATGCAAATCTCTCTTCAATATTAGGCACTTTCCTATTGGTTCTGATATATATATACATATACTAGCAATATGTATTTTCAAGATAGATATATATATATATATATAATATCAATCATTGTAATCTTGTCATCATTTTACAGATAAGAAATCTCTCCAAATCTGATTCTTGATTATTTATAGTGATATTTTCTAATTAATTAGTAGGTAGCAAAGAAAGAGATAAGAATCTTTAATCTTGGGAAACCTCCAACCAGATTCTGATTTCATTGAAATATATCCAATTCCTAATCATGTATGCAGAAAATCTGTTGGGTCATTTTACCAATAAATTGATTCCAAAAAATAAAAAAAAAAATTAGAGAATCATTTTTTTTTTAATTTTTAAAAAATTAATATTCATCCAATAAGAAATATGTGTTTTTTTTTTTTTTACAATTGCAGATTGATTATCCTAAATTAAAATACTAAAAAAAGAGCCTAATTAGGGATTATGAAGTGTGCTAAATAAAACCTTCACATGGGAGCACATGGGTTGAGTTTTTGAGAGTGGAAAATCTGTTGGCCTCTATACAAATAGACTTTTTTTTTTTTTTTTTTTTTTGCAAATACATCAATTTATTTCATTAATAAATAAAAAAATAATTATTTTTATATAATATATTTAACCATTTCTTATAAATGTTACTAAGATATTATAATTTTTTTAATCAAAACAATAAATTATATAAAATTTAATTCTTATTTATGAAAAAAATATTCGTAAACCTTGAATTAATTGATATTTATTTTCATCAAAAAGTCCTGAATTCAAATCTATGTAATTATCCTCATAGTTCAAATTTTAAATTAAATGGGTTGAACTCTCAACCTCACTTAAACTAGGAGAACTTTTAACCAACCACTAGGACGCCTGCTGACATAGGGTTTTTGGATTATGAACTTTATTCTTCATACATGCATGATAGTCTCATTTTCATTAATTAAATATATTCTCATTTGTTTGAATTTACTCAATATAGTTTCACCTCACCTAACTAATTTCCCTATTACAAATAATTAGTGCATGCAATTAGCCTAAATTGATGCACATATCAAGAAATAAAGGGAATTGAGTAATAAAGCATAAATGAGTGAATCAATATAATTAGCCTACATATATATATATAGAGAGGTTCTCAATAGAGTAGAAATATAACCATCTCTAGTAGAATATTGATACATTTCAGAATTTTACAGAGCTTCTATTAGTTTTTTATTTCTACAAGTTATTGAAACATGGCAAAAGTTACATTCAACTTGGCTATATTGATCACTCTTTCATTGTTCATTTCTTGTTAGTGATACTTTTTTATACTCATTTTTCTTTCTTTTTGTCAAGAACTTCTTTTATTTTAATTCATGAAGCGATATATTAACATATATATTGAAATTGCAGGTTATCCATCATCAAAGGTGCTTGTAGTTGCTCAACCTAGTACATGCAATACTAATGCTGATTGTGCAAAATTACTATGTTCTGGGGGAGAAGAACCATTTTGTGAGAATTCTGTCTGTGTTTGTGAACCTCCCCAACATCACTCAAGGAAGTTGTTCATGACTAATCCAAATTAGTAAATATTGTACAATCATCTATTTTGCGAATAAATGTTTTTATAATTGTTCCCAGGAATGATAAATATAAAGAACGTCTATCTAAAATCAGATCACCAGCATTTCTAATTCTCGTTCAATCACGATATGAACTATTTTTCAATCTATATTGATATGCAGCCAGTCATGCATTATTTAGGAAGATTAAAGCAAACTTACCCCCAAAGGTTTCAGACGAAAAAAAAATAAGATATTCATAGAGGTGGTAAACAAAATTCTCTTCAAAAGTATCTGAAAGTTTAAAAAAATCGGTTTAAGTCCATCAATTGTCATCATTAAAACAGACCACAATGTTGAGAATATGCTTTTATTTGAAACATCTCAACAATGCAGTACCAGGGAAATTGCTTATAGCTTGAAACACTAAAATGCCACTCAGAACAAAATACATAACAAAAGTTTCAGATATTATGCCACCACGTTAAGAGAACTTTAGGATGGGAGTCTCCAGTAGAATCACCTGTATCAACTTCCAGCTGAAGAAAAATATTACAACAACATGGTTCCACAGTTGGAAGAAGGGAATCTCATTTCTAGACCTTCAGATGGTGCTCAAACAAAGAAGCCATCTCAATCTGCAACATGAGTAGAATGACAAAAGTAAATGCAACACTTAAGAATAGCTTATGGTACCTGTACTTTGTTAATACACTTGAGTTAGTTGCAGAAAAAGAAAATTCAGAATATCATCCCACCATCATAGGAATGTACTTATTTGAACATTAATCTCATGGATAAAAACCCAAAAGGTAGTAGTAACTTAGGATATGAAGTTTCCAGGGTAGTGTTCTTTCTTTTTCTAGGAGGAAGATTTCTTAGTATATAACTGAATCCTCCAAAATAATTTTCAAAGTCAACCTGGTATATGATTGACTATTTAGAGGTTGTCTCTTTTGCCAAGTGTTTCTAGGCACAGGCATGCCACACAAATGGATGGAAAAAATTCCTGGATTTGGAGGTGAGCCTTCCAACAGTTTTTAATTGTAACTGTTGGATCCAATCATGCTTTGCTTTCTAATGGAGTGAAAAGAAAAATACATATACATAAATATAACTGAAGGTTCATCCTTCATGTAACTTAATATTTAAATTCCATTTAAACTTGAATGGTAATGAAATCAAACAAAAGAAGTTACAAAAAAAAAGATTGACAAACATCAATTTGGAGAAAATAAGTGGGAAAATTGAAGAAAAGATTCAGTGGCTGAAACACAGGTTAAGAGGAGTAAATTCAACAATATGACTGAGGTCAACTTACAGCACTTAAAGCTGATTCAGAACCTTTATTCCCAGCCTTACCACCTGCTCGATTTATAGCCTGCATATATAATAAGCTAACTTCAGAAGAAAAGAAAAACTCAATGGCAATAAAAATGGTGTGAGTATTCAATAGTCCTGGACTGAAGAAAGAGAAGTTGCTACTAAGATCCATGTGAAGAAACTATTCAGGTTGATGCTATGAGAAGTATAGAGGAATGCAAAGATAAACATAAGAACTCCTTAATTCTTTATGGAGCATGAAAACAAACAGAATAATACACTTTCAGGACAAGGCAAACTGAAAGCATACAATATAGAAAATTATTTTAGGAATTTACCTGGTCCATGTCTTCACATGTCATTACACAAAAGATGCAAGGAACACCTGAAAATCATTAGATGGAAGAGTTTCAATTTCACAAGCATGCAATAATTATTCAAAAAGGCAAGTCATGTGTAAATTTGACAAATACTCCCTCTACCCAAAATTGGATATCCACATTTGATTTAGTTAAAAGTTATAGGGATCTTTTGATTATAAGTTATCACATTATCCACTTTATCTTTAATAATATGACTAGTAATGGGAAATGTGTTAGTGGAATATAAATCCTTAAGAAGGAGCTCAGTTGTTAAATTTTATATGAGAGATGTATGTATTGTAGTAATAAACAAGACTAACCTGAATTAAGAGCCGCAGATTGTACACCAGATGCAGCTGAATTAGCCACAGCATCATAGTGTGTGGTTTCACCTCTAATCTAGTCATCAAAAAATGAAATCAAATAGAACAAAAAGGAAATAGTTACATCAGTCCTATTCATTAAGATACTGTGCTAATTGCAGGAAAAAGGGTTTTAAATGCTTAACTTTTACACATAGTATTGGTAAACCAGAAGACAAAGAGAAAATAAAGTACTAGGTAACACTAACCAAAAAATAAAGAAAATGCGAAAAAACTGAGTACTAAGGATTTCTAATCATGAGTGACATATCAAATAATCCCTCTATGCCAAAATGGACATCCTAGTTTGATTCACACACAGATTTAAGAGAACATCTTACTATTTAACAGTTGGATTGCTAAATGCATCATGCTTTTACTGGATGGATAATCACCTTTTCAATGTTATCCTCAGCATAATTTCTCATCTCTTTTTTTCTCTCTCTCTCCTACCTTTCTCTAGCTTCTTCATGACTTACAAATATCTGAGCATAACATATCAAACTTTGTCCTCTTTTTTTATTATTATTTTTCATTTGTTTCTTAAAAATGAATTTTAAAAAATATCTTTCCGTGGTTTTTAATACTAATGAAATAATTTTGTGCTAAAAACTAGTTTATCTATACTGAATCTGTTTAACTTCTTAAATTATGCAAATACATTTTTTTTCCTTGGTCAAAAATTTGAGTGCACATTTTTCCAGTTTGAGATACCCACTAAAGAAAATCTACCATTTTATTCTAAAGTGATGAGAGCTTAACATTACCAATTCACAATGATAAAACTCAAAGCAATAAAAGCCTTAATGGCCTGACAACCAGATCTGCCTTTCTATATTCATCACTTGGCTCTCAATTGAAAATATCTTCTTTTGAGACGGAGGTTGTGGGAAGGAGGCTGGGCTCTGTAAACGCAATCCTGGGATAGCTGAGTTTAATCAAATCCCAAAGAGAAATTTCCTTGCAAAATGTCTACACTAGACTGAGCATGTAAAACAGATTGATTTGGTCATTGTATAATAATAAATAATAAAAAAAAAAGGCACATCTTCAGCAGTGTCATCATCCTCACAAATCGACTGAACATGGTGATTTCCTTTTTTTTTTTTTTTTTTTTTTTTTTGTTCTACTGTTGTCAAACATATCAAGCCCCAGAGGAAACATGGCATTAAGCATGTTATCAGAAAATAAAAAAAAAAAAAAAAAAAAAAAGTCATGCATTCTACTATGCACCTTGACAAGCAAAAAATTTGATAAAACTCTATACCATCTCCTGGACATATAAGATGCTTTAATTACTCATACAACTGTTTTTTTATTCATGGAAAACCAGTAGATTCATTACCCTACCATAGTAATCTGTTTAGGCTAATCCATCAGAAAATGTTAAACAGAAACAATTTTTTTCATGAACAATACTAAGATTTATTAATATTGATCCCTTAAAAGGGATGATGATAGCTATAATATTCTGAAATTTGTATGCTTGATTTGATTGACTCAATTATATTAGAGTGAAGAAGAAGTTAAAATCAAATTGCTGCACACATTTAAAATCTGTTTTTGGACTTAGGATGCTGTATCTTTGGATTAAATAAAGCAAAAATAATGCTACAAGAACAAAGAAACAGGATAATGAAAGTAGTAAGAAGCAATAGAACATATTTAAATGATTTAGATTTTGAAGAGCTCACCACAGCACCAATACAAATGATTGCTTGATATTTTCCAGACTTCCCAAGTTCCTGAGCAACCACACCAAGTTCATAGCTGCCTGGAACCCATGCAACCTAGTAACAAAAGTTCATGATGATGCTATATCTTAATTATTTGAGTAAAACTTACAAATACAAGCAAAGAAGATAATTACTTACATCAATATCTTCTTCCTTCACTGAATACCTTTTGAAAGTCTCCAAAGCTCCCTCTAACAATTTCCTGGTGACAAACTCATTGAACCGGGCAACAACCTTTGAAAGAAGAGAAAATAATATATTTTTAACAGTATTAAACAGAAGAAACTAAGTATGCCAAACAATCTCTGAGCACATAATAAAACCATTTGTTTTCCCCTCAAGATAAGAAGGGGAAAAAAACAACACAATGCCTCTCCGTCAGCGACAACATGAGGAAAAATAGGTCCGCCAAAAACACCCACCAACTCACCATAATAGGTGGCGTTTCCTTTAGGGGTAAAAAAAATGTCAACAGGAGGCAACAATTAGACGCATCCACCATTCTGAAACCCATTTTCCAAGAACAATTATCACTCTACATTATATTGAAGAATACTTAAAGATCAACAATATAAGGAATAATCCACTACTTTTACTCAAACTGCTTGTGAAAGTACGAATTCCTAAAAACAAATGGAGAGATGCCATTTTAATGAAATGAAAAGTCAATGCCAGTCACAGAAATAAATCAACTCCATTACTGCCAATTAATCGAGATACTAGTCATAGATACTTACAATACCAAAGCGCATACCCTCAGCTTTGGTTAATGATCCAATTAAGTGCCGAGCAGCTTGAGTTCGTAGAATTTCTGAATGGGCCCTACATTCCTTGCCTTTCAACACTATCCCGAATCCATTCTCTGCAATAGAAATAAAACAATCAGAATCAACACCGAAAGAACATAATTTCAGCTCAATTACATGACTGAGCATACCTCTTTTACATTGGATTTTGAGAGATGATACAGAAGTTGATTTTTGCGTGAAGGACAAAGAAATATTGGGCTGGTGACGAAGAAGAGAGAATTGGCGACCATGAGATGTAACAGCAAGAAGAGAGTGGTCACTGACCGAACAAGATACAGCAGCCGCCATTTCTGATTCTGAACTAAAACCTCCGAGAAAAGCCTGAACCGTCGTCCGCCTTGTGCCAATTTAGGCTACTTTCTTGAAATTAGTTCTTATTTTCACATTTTAGGAACGCCCTTAAACTATATATATATAATATCACATAATCTAGAGTGGGTCACATTTATTTTACGAGGAAAAAATCATATTTAAAAATTTGGCAAGTTGCCATAAATAGTGCCTAAATTATAAGTTTTTCTTGAAATTAGTTCTTATTTTAATTTTTTATTTAATTCATCTTTAAAATATTTAAATAATAAAAAATTGATCTATTTCTTTAAATTCATTAAATCAAATGTTAATCTCAAAGAAAAGAAATTTTCAAATTCTCAAGATATTTTTATTTTTATATTCAAAATATGACATTTCTATCCTTTTCAAATTCAAACATATATTTTTTTTCCCTTAAATTATATATTTGTTATTAAATACCTAAACCAATTATCCCAATAATAAGTTTAATGAATTCATATACATTAAGCAAGCAACTTTGCCTTGTTTTGGCACATGGAAATAGTAGGATACATTGTAAATGATATATGATATCACAAATGTGATATCTAATAGCGTAATATAATGGTCAAAATGAAGTTTTTCTCGACTTAAACATTATAAGCACAAAAAAACTGAATTTGAATGAGTGAAAGCAGTAAATTCGGATTACGGATGATCTAAAAAAAAAAAAAACTAACCAACTATAACAAAGGGATGTGGCATTCAACTGCTATACCTCAGTTCATCGGTTAGCAATGTAGTAAGTCAATCAAGTAAGTTTTCATCAACAATCTAATCAAATTAACAAGAATATTGTGGAGATTGATTGGCTGAAGATTCTCTCTTCCCCTTAAAGCATTCTGATCTGAATAAGTTTGCTCTTCTGGTTTATGCAAACCACCATCTAATGCCAAATAGCTAATACAACAGCAATGGTGAAAAGAAGTAACAGTGAAACATCCCCTCCTGGAAGTCTTGTTAACCTGTTAAAAAGGCATTCTTGAAGATTAGAAACTGTTGGATTCATTCTACTCAAAACAAAGGGTATTCAGTAATCATAAAAAGGCCAATCAAATGTCTTTTTGCAACAATCAAAAACAGATACGAGAGAAGGAAAATTAAGATATGCAAAACTAGAATTCTCAGTGTCGTGGTTTTCTTGTTTGGTTGAAAATTTAAGACATGGTTCTATTATGTGGGATTCCATCACCTGAAAAACATTGTTTTGGTACTCTTTGATTGTGATATTTAGAACATATTCTTTTTTCTTTTTAAACTTCCCATTCAGTAACAGCATGGAACATTATTCATCAGTTTGAACAAGTTCATATAGATAAAGTAATCACAATATCAGTATAAGTATACTACTCAAGAAACAGAAATCATTGATGTACCTGCGATTTGTTTTGCGCTGATAAATATGTACCATTGCAGGGGGAAGGATGCCAAATAGAAAGCAGTTGGCATATATCCCAGCAAAGTCAAGAGCTCTTGAAAATGTGGAGGGAAACAAACAAGCAATGATAACAGGAAGACTGAGTACCAAAGGCATCACACTGCTTCTCAATAAGTTCAATACAGGCACCAAATTACAATCTGAAGTATTATGATTATTTAATCTGTCATAAGAAATTTTTCCTGCATTTCCAATGTTATCCTCATATGTGAAGGTGATTATCCCGACTTTTCCAACTCCATTTTCAATGGAAGCTACTTGAGATTGTTTGAAAGTATGCTGGCTTAAATTGAGTTGACTAAAGATCAACTCCAAGGTATCAATGAACTGTTTAGGAAAGCTAACTGCATAACCTACCAAGCTAGTTGCCAAAGCTGAAAATGCAAATCCTTGAACTGCAGCTAAAGCAGAAGAATTTACTGAGAGCAAAAGTGAAATCGGATCCTTAGTTGCAGCAGTTGATCCAGAAAGGCCCAAGACAATTAGATTCCATGATAAAACCATAAGTAAAGGAACAAATCCACCAATTAATATTGCTTTGTAAACCTCTTGTACAGTGTTCCCAGCAATTTTACAAATAAAAGGTGTGATGACATGGAAACCAAGTGTGAGTACAGCAATAGGTACAGCAGGCAAGACTGAAGAAACCTCCCATGAGGCGTATCTAAAGGAATTCAAGATGCTGGTTCGCCCAACCAATATACCGAATGCCACGAGTGCAGTGATGGACAAAAGCATAAAAATACATAAAAACCTGTTTGCAGCATCAATTGCTGAGAATGGAAATAACCATAGCATAATTCCTATGGTAAATGGAAACACAGCATTAGCAATTGCTGGATTTAACCAGGGAAACAACTGAGAGACAATAGCCCCAATGCCTGAAACACAAGCCACCAGCAAAGAGAAGCTTAGGGAAGCATAAACCAAAGCAACAAAAGAACCAAGGTGATTTCCTAATGTCTTTCTTGCAAGGCCAGTGAAACTGACTTCAGATACACCATCTTCTTCCATTACTGCAAAGCTGAGCTCTGCAACAAGAATAATCGAAGATATAACATAAAGCCAAGAGAGTACGAGGGTAATAGTTGATGGAACAGGACCAGATTTTAGAAATGCTGCAGGCAAACCAAGCATTCCAGGCCCTACTGCAGTTCCCAAAATTAAACCAACAGCTCCCCAGAAGTTCTTTTCTTGAGTGCCCTGACCAGGTTTTTGATGATTATAACACTCATCCAATTCAAAAGCCCTAGCACAGTCATTCTTGGCATCAAGAGGAACTGTTGAACTTTTGAGTCTTTTGCACCTGATAAATATGGACATTCTTTGATGGGAAGAATTTGTTTGTCTTACAAATATGGGCATCTTGTGCACAGAAGCCGTACGTTGGTAAAGCCATGGGAATGGACCATGAACTGATACGAATGACTGTTTCTGGACAACTGATCGATGGAATGAAGCTTGGTTTGTTGCCAGAGAAGCATAATGATACTCGAAACTTCTCATGCTTCTTTTGATCCCTCAACTTGACACCATGTTTCAGTCCTTCACCTCAATGCCAATTGATGCAGCCATCGTAAAGCATGGAATAGCTTTCAATATGGCTACAACCCAAAAGCATTTACTTTCCTGCATTACTAGGAACAGTTACCTAATAATAAAAGCATAATCAAGAATTTATTCACTTGCAGGAAATATGAACTGTTATTTTTCTTGTTCTATTTTTCCTGTTTTAGTTGGCAGAACAGAAGGGGATGGACAGGAAAAATAGTGTCAAAAGAAGTGAGAAAGGTTTGATACACACAAGAAAAAAGCCAGTCTGCTTTGACTATTCTCCTTCAAAGATGTGAAGGATCTCTCTTTGTCTATCTGAATATATTCATAGCTTAATTAGAATTTTTCTTCTTTCATTCCCCCTTTTGTTTTTCTGTTGCAAATTGTTTTCAGTTCATCAAATGTAATTTAGCCATCATTATTACTTACACTTCATTACTCAACAAAACAGGGATATGCTTTTTACTATATGTATACATATATAAATAGTTAATATCCTTTCCCATTTCACCAAAAAAATAAATTCAAAATGAAAAAGCACTGCAGAACAAAAAAAACATTTGTCCAATTTTATGATCAAGCCCAAAACTAAAAATATATATATTCAAGCTCTCTTGAATCACATAATCAATAAGAAGCAGCAGTGACCAAGGAAGTCAAATAACACAGGAAAAAAAAAATATATAATACAGAAACAAGCAACACGTAATGGGGGTTTTAACAACTTATTTGCCCATAACAGGCTATTATTAGTTATGCATTACTACCAGAAGAATGATGAAGAACAGACAGCAACAAACAAGACAGAAAAAACAGAGCCCATTTTTTCCTTTATAAAAGCTGAAATATAGAATCCATTTAATCAAAATAATCATTTATAAAGGATCTTTCATTATATTCAAAGGAAAAACAACTTCTGTCCAGCATTTCCGGAAAAGCACTACTGGACTGGGAATAGAAAAAGTAAGCATTCGTTAATGGTGTTTAATCTTTTAATTTAAACACAAAAAAGCATAAATGTCCATGATGGAAAGAACTAAGAGTGAACCTGTATTTCAAGACTCTCTAGTTAACGTCCATGAGGAAGGCGGCGGCGAAGGCGGCGCTAGTTAGGAAAATGGCGAAATGTTGGTACTTCTGTGTGAGTTTTGAAACTGATTATAAAATTACCAATTTAACCTCATCTTAAATTAGTGATAAATTAGGATTAATTGAAAGAGTTTGATGTTTTGTTTGGGAATGATAAAACTTCCTATAATAAGTAATTTTAACTAGATTAATGTTGTTGTTCACAAACCATTGATATTTTGTCTGCGTTTACTCATTTGGGGGCTTTAAAACGCGCATTATTGAAAAAACCCAGGAAATGTAATTTTTTTTTTATTCCTCATATATATTAATATTTTTTTTTATATTTTTTATAATTAATATTTTACCATTCATATATACTTTTATTAAAAAAATAATTATAAAAATAAAAAATAAACTCAAATATTAATCTATTTTAACTAAATAAAATTTAAGTTGTATTAAAATAAAAACATTCATTATATTAAAAAATAATAAATTGTCATTTATTTAAAAGTATTGTTGATGAAAAGATTTATTTAATAATTTTAAATTTATTTTTTTAATAATTTTTATTTTTTTTTATAAGCATTCTTTTAATAATTATCTCATATTGAAATATATATATATATATATATATATATGTATGTATGTCTACCCTTGGAAAAACAAAGGGCACCAAAATTTATGTCCTAAATTATGCAATCGAGGCATATGGTGTACGTAATATATATACATACTGCTCAAAATTGTCTCTTCATTCCCTTATAGAGACAGCATCTATATTTGGTATTCCCCAAAAAACATTACTCCAAATTACTAATTCATATACCCCACAATTTAGGGTAACACACACACACACACACACACACATATATATATATATATATATACACACTATTAAAAGGAAATTTCCATATAATTGACTCAAAAAAAAAAAAATTAAATGCATTTTATACATATATATATATATATAATTTATAATATTGGAGTTTTTATTTATTTCTCAGAAGAACTACTGGAAATGTGTTATATAACAAAACCTATTATATATATATATATATATATATATATGATGGGATGAAGAAAGTAAGATGTAGCCAAAGACAACTTGCCGATCGAGAGTGAGGAAAAAAGGGTTCTTCCGGCATGGAATTTTTCATGGTGAAAATAAACCGCGGAAATGGGCGGTCTGTCGGCAAGTCATCCTTGGCTGCACACTACTTTCTACACGGATAAACAATGCCATGGATGGCCATGGCCGAGCAAACAAGAAGAAGAAGAAGAGGAGGAGATAAAGAGAGGGGAAAAATACTACTGATGGGTGGGCAATATTGGAGAGATTTTATAATAACAGAAAAAAATTTCCATTATCTTCAATCGAGGTGATGATGATGATGACACATAATAAGTAATACTTTTATAAAATTTAATAATATATATACAAAAATTTATAATTTTTTTTTAAAAAAAATAATATAGTAACAATTTTACTTATAATTAAAGAATATAATAAATTCGAGTTACTCTATAAAAAAAAAAAATTCAAATTCATTATTAGTTGAATACTTCGAGTCTGGTTGGTCATTTCAAGAGAAAGTTATGATCTAAATTTTAAATAATTACATACACAAATAAGATGATAAGTGCTATTTTTATTTATTATAATATATATATAAGTGTTTTTATCATAAAATCGATCCGTATTCATGTATATTGTTTAAAACTTTAGGTTAAACCTGATCATTCTAAATATAGAAATAGATGTGGTCCATAATCAAGATTTTAATAGAACAATTCGTCACATAAAAACAAACAAAAAAAAAAAAAATCTTCAAGAAAATGATATGTCCATTTCCACCACCTTCCCAAAATAAAATAAAAATAATTATCTTTTTCCACTCTATTATTAGTAATGATATTGCTATGAATAGAAATATGCCTTTTAGGAAAGATTCCAAAATGAGAACTAATCATATCAAAGGGTGGCAAAAAAGGGAAAAGAACCAATAGGTATAAAGCAATAACAACTTGTTGAAGGATTTGCTGTTTTTGGCAACTTTTTTCTTTTAGCATATATATATATATATATATATATATAATTTTTTTTTTATTTAATGACAATATTTACTCATAAGAACACTAAATTATGCCTTAAATTTACAATATTTTAAATCATAATTAATTACCAAATAAATTATTTAAGATTGAAGGGACAACAAGTTGATATAAAAGGTCCAATAAGGGAATGCTCTTGATATTGGGAAATGGGCAGACACATGGATCTAGGTTTGCTGTTTTTTTTACCCTTTTATATATATATATATATATTATCTTAAAAATACTTTAAAAAAAAATATATATTATCTTAAAAATATTTGTTCAACCGAGTCGTGTCAAATTCCTTTTTAAAAAAACTTTCTCAGCATTTACTTTTTTGAATTAAGTTGTGTTAGATTCCATTACTTAAAGAAAAAATAAGCGCTTATAATTAATATTAAATTTTTAATCTCGTATAATATTCACAATATACTTTTTTATTGTGTCAAATGAAGGGTTTTGCCAACCAAATGTTGGTAGCTTTATATTGAAACAAAGATCTCGAAAATGAAAAAAAAAAAAAAAAGGGGAAAGAAATATTGAGGATGATGATGATAAGAAGAGAAAATAATGGAATATGGCAAATCTTATCTTCATGAATGGGTCGAATTTAAGGCCACCATGCATCGACATTGCTGGGACTACCATTACTGCAAAAAAACTCAGAAGAAAAAAAGGAGAGCAGCTGAATTGAAAACGACCTCTAAAACAAAAAAAGTCAAAACCATATGAACAATGGTTAATTTCATTTGTCTGATACAATATAATATATATATATATATATATATATATATATATTTGTATGTTTGTATGTATATATAGGTCAGTAAAACATTTTGTTCTTTGTGATTGTGGTAAAAATAAGATCCTTATTAATAGTTAAAAAATTTAAAAACTTAACCGTTTATATTCTTTAATTAATTAAAAAAAAAGTAAAATCGTAAATACATTTGAGAAGAATAAAAATAATAAAAAAAAACAGTCCAGTGGTGTGAGTTCGGGCATTCATTCATTGAATCATGGCAGTTAAATAATGTAAACCGTTAATTTTTTTTTTTTTTATCCTGACAATAAAAAAAGTTAACAATTTTAAAAGAAAAAAAAAAATAAAAATGCTTGAGAAAAAAAAAGTTTGATACCAAACACACTATATGATCTATATATATTCATGTTAGTGGTTGGTGATATTTCTTTCTAACTCTTACTTAGAAAGATCTCAATCTTATTCTTATATAGATCATGGACTTTTACTAGAAAACTTTCGACTTCGATACTCTCAAAGACTTTACTCAAACTATATATATATATATATATATATATATATATATATATATATATATATATATATATATTGTCCGAAAAGGATGATTATATTTCATATGCCCATTTCTTTACCCAAACTATACCTTAACTACAAAGATATCCACTTATCTTTACAAGGCCCAGTTATATATATAAGGGTATGGATTGGGCTTTGGATACCCAAATTGAGTTACGCCATAGAAACACACAAATCCACTTTCTACTTTTTTTTCTTTTTTTTTAATATATATCTAAAATTATTAAAGTATTATCCATTTGAAAAAACGTACATATTAATTATTATTTGAATTTTATTTATATTTTAATAATTTTATCTTTATAAAGATATAACATTAACGTAACATAACTTTTTTTTTTTTTTTCTTGAAAAGAAAAAAATTAAAAATTATCGTTTGTTAGTACTTTTTATTATATTTATATAAGTATGTAAAATATCATTATAATACAATATTTGATATTTTGTATTAGTCTAACATAATAGAGAGAAAAAAATTTATTTTGAAAAAAAAATTGAATATTAGGATTTTTAAAGTGATTATGAGATAAATGTCTCCCTATCAATAGACAATATTAGTGATTGAAGAACCCGATACTTTGAGAGAGTTGGTGCGTGAACTCCTAATGCTTCCTCCAGGGCGGATGGTCGAAGTTTCGAATCCCCTGAAGTGGTTAGCGATGTTAAAAAAAGCTGTCATCCTCGAGTAAGAGTTGAACTCTGCAAGTCGAGTCTGGATTAATCTCACCAAATAAGATGAGACACCGGGACCCAAGTGGGTATAAAAAAGGAAAAAAAAATTAGTGATTGAAGAAGAATTTATATATATATATATATCCAATTCATTCGGTGGAGAACTTGCATGTCAAGCAAGAAAAACATGACCAGCTATATATATAGGGAGCGGTGGAGGAGCTTGGAAAACAAGTAGAGTAGCACGTTGTTCTCGTTCCCGAATCACCATATATATTCTATATATATATATATGAGTTCGAATTTTGTTCATTAAAAAAAAAAAATTATGATTAATTATTAATTTTAATAAAAAAATGGATTAATCACTGTTATTATTATAGCAGTGATATTTTGGTAGATAAAATATGTATGTGATAATATGGGGAAGGGAGGGACAGGCAGACAGCCATGCATCTCTCTACGGTGGTGGCAGGTGGTACGTGGTGCCCCTTGTTTTCATGCAACAAATCAGGGCCTTCAAATATATATATATATATAGGGTGTGTGTGTGTGTGTGTATGAGTGTGTGTGCTGGCTTAATTGGCCTTTTTACACTATCTTTTTCCTTTCTTTTCCCCTACTTATTTACTTTCTTTGTTAACCTTTTTCAACACCCTAAAAAATTCCTCGATCCTCACTTTTTGCTGATCGGTTGGCATAATGATCCGAATCTATCCGACTGCAAAAAGTAATTTCAAAAGCCATAGACCTTTGTTGGGAGAAATCTTTTAAATCGTGTTCAAAAAGAAGGTGAAATTGAATACTCATGAATTTCGTGTTTTGTGTTTGGAAATTTGAAAATTTTAAAAATTAGAAAGATTTTTTTTTTTTTTTTTTTTTTTTTGTTTCCGTTTTATTTAGTATTTTTCGACTCACCATATTTATTTTTTTATGTTGTTTTTTTTAATTTCCACCTATTGTTAGGTTGATGTTTTGTTCTGTTACCCTGGATGATTTTAATCATTCAGTTGTATAATATTTTTATTTTTATTTAATGAAATTTCACTTATATAAAAAAAAAAGAAATCTTTCTCTATATATATATGTCTTTTCATAGTTAAGATTCAAATTTTAGACCTTGCGTACGTAAAATCATTTTTTTTTTCATTTGAAGTGGTAGATACGAGTTATTTTAAAATATTTTACTTAAACGTGTCTTCAACTCATAATTTTATTTAATAAATGAGACTGTTATCTATTAAGTTAAACCATTTTAATATATATTTTTTTTCTTTTTAAAGATTATCTACTCCAAAAGGAGAAAAAAAAAATGTAAGAAAGAGGGGTGGGGGAAGAGTATAACAAAATCTAATTATGTATGTAATTATATATATATATATATATATATATATATATATATATAAGTGATGAGGTGATATGACACAAATAGAGAATGTTGCCACTCCTACAAGCATGAAACTGTTGGGAAAGCTTTGCTTTGAATAGAAAGTTAGAGTTAGCTAATGGCCAAAGCAAATCACATGAACGTTTTCTTTTTTTTCTTTTTTTTAATATATATAATATATCTCAAATTTATGATCTTTTAAATCATTACATTATATATTCCCGACACTTAAAATTAAATACTAAAATATATTTATCATTCACTTTTTTTTAGAAAAAAAAAGGAGAAAAATATACTTAATTTTCACTGAAAAGTTCATGCAACATGGTAATTCTAGATGATAAGAAACTTTCTTTAATTCGAGAAATGAAAATTCGTTAGTAAAGACATAATAAAATTATGATTAGCTACCCCGGTAGCTTGAGGGAGTTGGTAAGCGCACTCTTAATGCTTCCTCCAAAGCGGATGGTCGAGGGTTCGAATCCCCCTGAGGTGGTTAACGCTATGTTAAAGGGCCTTAACCCCTTGAGTAAGAGTTGAACCCTGAAGCACCCAGTGTCGAATCTCGGATTAGTCTCACCGAAAAGGTGAGAACACCGGAAGCCCCAAGTGGAAAAAAAAAAAATTATGATTATCTAAAATTGTTGAAACAAAAAAAAAAAAAAATTAGAAAAAGACAGGAAAAAAAAAAAAAAAAAGGTTTTATGAAACTAAGTAGACTAGGATTAGGATTAAGGTAAGCCGTGTACATTACACAATAATATCCAAAACGTGTTAACTTTGAATTCCTTTAAACTAGGAACGACAAAACAATATTATTATTCCTCGACACTTTTATTTCCTAGGAATTACAAAACAACAAAATTACCACTTCCTTCATTTTTTTTTTTTTTTTTTTATTTAAAATTTCTACATTTTTCTTACTCATTCTAGATAATTTTTAATTTTTTTTTTAAAAAAAAAAATTAAATAATTTTTCAATAATTAAAATATGATTTGATTTTATTAAAAAAATTAATAAATATTTTATTTAAAGTATTAGTCTAAAAATGAATATACCTTAAAAGCACGATTTACATTTAAAATCTATTCAAAACACTCTTTCTATCTATCATATTTATATATATATATATATATATATATATATATATATATATATATATATATTGGATTAGAAAAGAGAGAAAAAGGAATTTGACTTTTTGGTGGTACAATAAGTCCATTTTTGTTATTCTTTCTATCTTCTCTCTTGGCAAATTGGAGTGTAGTTAAACACAAACGTTAATTAACGTAAATCAGATAACAAAAGGAATGCATTTTAATTAGGTAATTAGTATATTAATAATTACTTATGATATAATTTATAAACTAAGTTATGTGTCGTAATATGAACCGAATATAATTTAATTATATATATATTATATATATACAGCGAGAGGCTTTTGTAAGAGTAGGGTCTTAAATAACTAATTAAAGAGAGTCAATTAAGCTCGCATTTCCTTCATATATTTAGGAAAAATATACGAACACATGGGTAGGCAGACAACTGTCATTCTTGCAATTTAAGCTTTAAACACGAAATTAATTAATGTCCAAGTCTCTCTACTATACTATATATATATATATATATATTTCAGTTTATATAATACTCCAAAAGATTCACTTATAAAACTTTTAATTAAGGATTCATTAAAAATTTGGATAATCTAATGAATAATTATAGTTATGTTATAATTTATTTCTGATCTAAACGTTTACGTTAATAAAAAAAAAAGTTAAATTTATAACAAGGGACGTATTCAAATCAGTGAATAATAATCAATAAATGGAACGAAACTTCAAGGTGTAGGTGAGTTGGTAAAGAGTTCTTCTAGCTTAAGAGAGGTTGGAGGTTCAAATCTCTACTCATGTATGAAGTTGTTTAAAATTTGGGGTTAGAGCTTCCTCCCGTAAGGGACCAACCCGGCTAGAACGGAGATTAATCTAGATGTGGATTAAGGACTATTACCCTAAGAAAAATAATAATTCATCGATCACTTTATCATTCATGAGCTTATTTATAGTGATGAGACTTTAAATTTATCGTTATATGACTGAAAATAAATACAAGTTATTGGATGAAAAGGATAATTAAAATAGGAAGAAAAGTAGAATTAATGCATATAACATACGAATATATATATATATATATATATATATAAATATACATGTTTACAAAAAAAAAAAAATATATATATATATAATATACATATAACTAAAATCATAAATTACAAAAACAATGAATAGCAATGTTAAAGTACAGAATGGTAATGAATAATAATGAATGATGAGTTTTTTTTTTTTTTTTTCTTTGACCTATATATATGTATATACTGTTAAATGTTGTCCGAAAGATACCTAAAAAACCAATGAATCTGTACATTGTATGCATGAACTTTCCTTCTTAATTTAGATCTAAACTATTAGTAGTACAATTTGATGAATCAAATATTAATTAGTAACCTCTGTAATCCCACAAAGAATCTAAATCAGATAAACTATTTCCCACAGTCCCTTGATTATCCTGATGATGATGATGATGAACATCCAATTCTTGACCTAATTGATCAAATGTTCTAGAAGGATTTCTTCCAATCTTCTTCATCACTGATGCTGTTGATGTTGATGATATCTCTTGTGATGGACTAATCACCATTGAATTATTATTATTCCTCATCATCATCATCATCATGTCTAATTGGTAGGGATTCTTGAAAGCTTCATTATAGTTTGGCATAAGGAAATGGTGGGGGAAGTTGCTTTCTTCTTGTTTAAATTTTTCTCCGCCGTCTTCGTCCTCGTCATCATCTGATATTAGTTGTGCAGAAGAACCAGAAGCTGCTGCTCCTCCTCCTGGTGGTGGCGGCGGCGGTAGTAGTCTATTATCATCATGGAGGTCCATTAATGGAGGAAGCTGCTCTGAAGGACTATTGAGAATGTGATCAAGAAATGAATCAGCTGTTGGTGTCCTTTGCATAATACTAATGTCTCTTCTAATTCCACCACCAACACCAGCAGCATTAATATTATTACTCTTGTGGAAAATTCGACACACAACCCATTCATCCTGCGCACAAATTATAAGTAAAACTACTGTTACTAATTGACTGATTAACTAATCAAATACTCAGAAAAATTAATTAAGACGAAAAATGTAATTAACTTACCTTTGTAGGTTTAGGAAAGTTGTAATAAGAAAATCTGCCTTCAAGTCTATATTCATGCATGACCCAATTGGTTTTCTCTCCTTTTGGTGCTCTTCCTTTGTAGAAAACCAGTGTTTTCTTCATCCCCACAAGACAACTACTATGACCATTACCACCACCTTTTATTCCTTTATTATTGAATATTTCTTTATCTTTTCCAGTTGCCTTCCAATATCCAGATTCTGTTGCCCTATTTGTTCTCATCCCTGTTGGATATTTCCTGTCTCTTTGGCAAAAAAAGAACCATTCTTTTTCACCCATCTTTGCCCTCTCTGCACCCACCACCACAACAACACACACACACACACACAAAAAAAAAATCCCATCTCCCAAAATTAAAAATTATTCAAAGGGGCAAAAAAAAAAAAAAAAGAAATCTTGGAAGAAAATTAATGAATAAACTTACTTGGTAAATCCCAAGGTTCACACTTGTTCATATCAACTTCTCCAATAGCTTTAGCTGAGAATCCACAGTTGACGACTTTTTCTGTGAGATAGTGAGTTATGATTTCTTCATCTGTGGGATGAAATCTGAATCCAGGTGGTAATTCCATCAGCATCTCATCTTCTTCTTCATTATTCTTACTACTATTATTATTATTCACCATCACTGCAACTCCTTCCATATCTCTATATCTACTCTATATCTCTATCTCTATATATATATATATATATATGAAATGAAGTATAATTACAGAATTCAAAGATTAACTGAAGAAAGAAGAAGAAGAGAAATCAGCCCCCTTTTTCACAAACTCCAAAAATAGTAAAGATCTTGAAAAAGAGCAACAAAAAAGGAGAGAAAAAAGATTTATTGTTATCTACTATAGAGGAGATTTTAAGAGGAAAGCAATTAAGAAAGTAGAAAAAAGGCAAGATGGAGATGTTATATAGAAGAAGAAGAAAAAAAGGAGGCATCTTATGAAAGACTTTAAGGGAAAAAAAAAAAAAATGGAAAAATACAAAAGATCCGTAACCTGCAAGGCACTTGTTAAGGAAGCCTCCTCGTTCCTGTCCTTATTTTCCACCACAACATATATATATATATATATATATATATATATAATTTTATATAAATGTCTGTGCTGTGTATCTGAATATCCAACAATAATGTTTGAAAATTGTTTTGTGAATGGAAGAAATGGTAAAAAAAAAAATAAAAATAAAAATAAAAATGTTG
Source organism: Cynanchum wilfordii (assembly GCA_025388415.1). NCBI lineage: Eukaryota > Viridiplantae > Streptophyta > Magnoliopsida > Gentianales > Apocynaceae > Cynanchum > Cynanchum wilfordii. The sequence continues at coordinate 62,404 of JAHSUH010000001.1, forward strand.
CATCTTCTTGTTCAGGATGAAGATGGGGACTTGAAAAGTGGTCACTAATTGGACCATCCACTTTTTTTTTTTTTTTTTTATTTATTTTATTTTTGTTTTTCTACTTATAACATTATTTGAATTCATAACTTTTTGATATAAATATATATATATATATATATATATTTATATTTATAACATTAGAATTCATGACTTTTTCGATAGATATATATATATATATGTATATATAATTTCGTATAATTTGATCATTTAATTTGCATACTTTATAAGTTTCTTCTTAGAATTTATGGATAAAAAATCTAAAATCTCGTCCAAAAAAATTATTTAATTGCAAAGGAAAAGCTGAGAAAGTCTCTGTTGAATGGTTAGGAATAAGTATTTTTAAATTGGATTGATGAATCTATCAATCTTTTTCTGCTACTGACTTTTCCCTTATTCTCTAGAGAGCGAGAGAGAGAGAGAGAGATTAAAAAGGAAAAAATAAAATAAACCCCTCAAATTTTTTTTTTTTTTTTTGTTTAAAACCCGATCTGGCAGCACTATAGCTGTCGAATTCCCAACCTTTACGTTAGGAGCATGGTGCTGACCACTCGGCCACAACCCATCAAATTTTAATATTACATACTTTTCTCCAATTTTATTTAAAGAAAATAAAATTTTCTTATTAATATGTTTGTATAAAGTTGAAAACTATTAACAGTTGCCGTTAATTAATTAACGGCTCATGGGCAAAAGCTTTCCATTTTCTTATTACGATGACTAGTAACGCCGTCATTCTTTATTGAGTATACTTTCGCTGAAAAAATACTACTTGTTTGGCCACCTCGAAATTACTTGGAAATTATTATTTTTGGGTTGAAATAGGGAATTTATTATTTATTATTTATTATTTATTTACCTTTGAAGATACACGATAAAACCACGCGTTTTTCGTAGCTTTTTCTAAAGTGTAGACTCAGATTTATTCCATCTGTTTCCTAACTCGAAACAAAATTCCCCGGATTTCAAACTGAATATATACTTAATATATATATATATATATAAATATTTAGTCTAATTAATTAACATAAATTCTCAAATATTGAATTTAAAAACTCCACTATCAAACTTATCAAGAATTATTTTCTAAATATATAATATATAAGTGGTTTTCGCATCCATTCAACAATGCATTTCTTTCAAAGTTACTTTTATGATACAATGTATTTTGAATGAATCTTAATTATAAACGAGTTTTTAAGTAATGTTTATATTATGTGTATAGTAAATTCAGACCATAACATATTCAATCTTACACTCTCATTTAAAATATAAAAGTAATTATTTACCAACTCGCATGTACTTTGATAGCTTTTCTTTGAAATCTAGTTGCAAAATGTTAGAAATTTCCTTTTGTTTTTTATATATATATATATGTGTGTATATCGTTTATGGTTTTTTTTTTTAATGAAAAAGAAAAAATGATGAGAATAAGAATAACTTGTTGGAAAATGGAGGATTCATGGGAATGAAATATTTTTTACGGATGATCGAGGTTTCGAATCTTTTGGGTAGATAGCGCCATGTTAAAAAAGATCTGGGCCGGACTCTCACTCTCGAGTAAAAGTTGAAGCCTTCACCGGCCCCCCTGGGAGAGTCCGGATTAGTCTCACCAAAAATAAAGTGGGGACACCGGCGCCCCAAGTGAGTATAAAAAAAAAGAGAAAAAAAAGAAAAATTTTTGGCAAATCAAAACAAAACCCTATAAAATACATATTGTTTATGTATTTTATACCAAGCAACACCTCATCATATTATAAATATATTTATAAATTTTAAAATATTAAATATATATACATATAAACATAGAATATTCTTTGTAAAATTCGGTTTAATATTTTCTATTTTCATTAGATAAATTTAATATATTTCATTATTTTTCTTAAAAAAATTAGTAAATAAAATAAAGTGTATATATATATATATATATATTTGTGAAGTGGGAGCCACCATGTATGTATATGTACAAGACTGGTATTGCACTAGAACTAAGAAGTATTTATTTATAGAAAGAAAATGTAAGCCTAACTTCTAAAGAAAAATTAATTTAAAAAAAAAAAATATTTTTCAAGTGTTGACTTTTAGGGATGGAAAGAATATGCAGCAATTCTTGAGCTGAGCTGCCTTGGAAGCTCATTTTTCTTCTTCTTTCTTTCTTTCTTTATTTATTTATTAATTTATTAATTGTACTTGCTTCCTTAGCCATTTTGCTGATGTCATGTGATGATATACTCACATCATTGTATAAATGAACATTTGATTGTTATATCATATATATATATATATATACATATATATATATATATAACAATCAAATGTAACATATGTGGCTAATGATGATTTCTTGTATCATACAATTACAATTTTTGAATTGTGCTAGTAAAATATTATGTTGTAATTTATATGTTCGGTTAAATATAAGACTTTAAAAATTATGGGATATATATATATATATATATATGATGATGTATTAGCTTAGTTGATGAGAAAATGTAGTAGTTCAATTAGTGTAACTATCTTTACTTAGGTACCTCGAGTTACATCATGAAAATTTTTTTACGTTTCACCTTTTATTGTTAGTTTTCAAGCATGAAAATGGACAAATATCATTTACTATTGGTGTCTTTACCTGACTTGCTAAATTAGAGATCTTGAGTTTCGAAGACAACTTTCTGCTACATTCTCGGTTCAATATTGTAGTTTTGGAAGTCTCTTTTCATAAATTCTTTTTAAATTATTCGATATAGATATCAAATTATCAAAAAAATATTTACCATAGTTTACCTATTATTACTGATTTTATTATTTTTTTTAAAAAAATTTTAAACATGAAAAGGGACAAAAATGTCATTAATTTACTGTATGATGCATGAGATTTGAAATGCACATTGTCCAGTAGAGGAAGAAACTAAAAGAAACTTGAGGAAGTTTTTCTCCATTTCTCATAGCTTAGGTCAACAAGCCAATTCAATTTAGTCTGAAAGCAACATCAATTTCACCCCCAAATTCTGGTGTTTTTTGGCTAAACAAGGTCCACAAATTCAAAATCTACATGATTTTGATATTTTATATATATATATATATATATATATATATATATATATATAGTAAAATATTTTATTAACACCTTTTAAATTTCAGAATCTAAGTTTAGCCCACCTAAACTATTTTCGTCGCTCTAGCGACACTCAATCTTTTAAATCGTCCAGAACTTGCACTTCGGTCCAATTTGACCGTTATGTCAGTAATTTTTCCGTAAAATCCTCTTTTTCACTATGTTGGGCATTTTTGTCCAAAAAATTAAAAAATAAACCCAAATTTTTTATAAATGGTATTTTAGTAATTTTCAATAAAAAACCTAAAAGCCCTAAATTTTTTTCTATCTCTTCTTCTTCTTTCTTCTTTTTCTTCTTCTTCTTCTGTTTTTCTTCTTTCTTCTTCTTCTCTCTTCTTCTTCTTCTTCTTCTGTTCTTCTAACTTCTTCTTCTACTTCTTCCCCCGATTATTTTTCTTCAATTTTCAGCAATTGGTCACGGACTTGAGCGGCGGAAAATTGGAGAAATTTGTTTGAAATTTTAAAACAGCAAACGGTGTCTGACGTCATCAATGAATCGAAACCTTTTTTTTCTTTTTTGTTTTTTTCTCTCTCTGTGTCAAACACCAAATTATTATTATTACTATTATTTTTTTGTTCTTCATTGATTGTCAAACTCTATGGCCTTGTCCCTTCTTTCTTGCTTACATGAACATGGAAATTGGAAAATGATTTCTTCTTCTTCTTTTCTTTGAGCGAACAAAGGAGAGAAATTTTAGGACTTTTAGGTTTTTATTTAAATTACAAAAATACCCTTTATAATAAATTTTGGAAAAAAATATTTGAATTTTGAAAAATAAAAAAAAATTGAATTTTGACAAAAATGTGAATTTGGAAATTTTATAAGAAATTTGGTAATAAATTGAATTTTGAAGAATAAAAATTAAAATATTGAATTTTGAAAAAAAATTGATTTTTGGAAGAAGATATAAATTTTGAAAAGGTATAAATTTTTGGAAAAAATTTGAATTTTGAAAAATAAAAAAATTAATTTTTAAAAAGAAATGTGAAGGGTTTTTAGAAGAAGATATAAAATTTGTAAAAATACAAGAGAAGAAGAAGAGAAAAAAAAAATTAAAGGCTTTTAGGGTTTTTATTGAAAATTATAAAAATACCCTTTATAAAAAATTTGGGTTTTTTTTTTAAATTTTTGGCTAAAAATGCTCCCGCCAACATAGTGAAAAAGGAAGTGCAAGTTTTGGACGATCTAACGGCCAGATTGGGTAGTGCAAGTTTTGGACGATAAAATAGATTGTGCTAAACTTGGACGAAAATAATTTATGGGTACTAAACTATTGTGTTAATAAAATATTTTACTATATATATATATAATTTTCCAATATTTTGATTTTGATAGTAAAATATTTATAACTCACTTTAATCCTACGTCCATATATTATAACATATAAGATGGATCTAAATATTATTTCAATAGTTCTAATACTGTAAAAATAATGATTATCAAATAATTGACTTAAATCTTGATAAACACATATTCAGAAGATTCTATTTACATATAGGTTGAAAATATTTCAAAATTCAAATATATATATTCCCCATGTCACGTGTCTTTTATTTATGATGGCAAAAAGCAATTACTTTCTTCGCAGAAAGGACTTGATTGATTGACTAACTCAAAAATACATAGAATTAGAATTAAAATATATTTTTTTAAAAAATAATAAACAGTTTTTAAGTAAAATATGGATAAAAATGAATTAAAATATTTTTATTTGTAATTTTAAAATATTATTACTTTGAAATACTTGTGTTATTATTATAAATATAGATAAATACGAAAATTAATCTCAAAAAATATCTATATATATATATATAGACAATTTATATAAGAGATAAGTATTCTTTTCTGTTTGCCCTTTTTATCCAATCGGTCGTCTTGTTTTTATGAGGTGTAATTGTCTATGAATTATTGTTTTAGCGCTTTTTATTTTATTATTTTCATGGGAAATAAAATTTGAAGTTTATTCACGCAACTTCTAACCTCACAAACTGTTTTTTTTTTTTTTTTTTTTATGGCATGATCGGGTTAATTTCTCCCGATCCTTCCACGAGACCGAGTGAGATCCGTTCTCCGTGACAGGGACCCGTAAAAGGTCAAATGCCGGGGGTGTGTTCCCCGCGTTGGCTCTCTCCACGTCAAGTTTAGCAATCGAATGAGTAGTGCCGGTTCGGAAGATCGGTCGGGAAAGATAGCTCCGACGAACCTAACCGAGCACTTGAGAGTATATTCCGAATATCTGGTTTTCATTTTTTTTTGTGAGTGTGTGTTACCGCTTTATGGAGATGCGTGGCCAACTGGGAAGTGACACATGTTGTGGTCCCCGACAATTCAGCAATAGTGGCTCCTAGCAGGGTCTGTCGGGTTAGGTGCATTTAATGTGAGGTTCGGTGAGAATCCTTTTGTTAGAAATCATGCTCCGAACGTTTTGTACTTCTGTCCTCCGGCTAGACCTCGGTGGAATCCTATCCGGAGTCATGTCGACTCTTTGTAGAATCCACCTCGGATGGTCTAGCCTACGTTGGACTTTTTGGGATTTCGGTTACTCTCATGGCACGAGGTGTCTTAGAAGTCCATAAGTATGGACAACATCTTTAAATCATGTTTACATACGTTCAAATTAATTATTGTTCGAGTCGGATAAGTTCCTTACAAATACGGTTCATGACTCATTTGATCGAATAGTCCCCTATTACTCCATTGAAAAAAAAAAAAAAAAAAAAATTATATCACCGATACCTATATGGATCAATTATTGTTGATTTCATCACCAATACAACGAATAAGAATCATGTTTGTAGGAGATACGCTCTAGCCCCAAATTCCCTTGTTGGCACAGTTCAAAGACTAGTTCTAACTCTATAGATTAATGATAGTCGATACTGCTTACATGAGATTACTAAATGATTTCAAATTTTAAACGATTGCATGCGAAAAATACATATTCGATCGATAAAAGAATTCTTTATTAGATATTTGAAAATTGAAAACACTTAAAAATCAATATACACAGATCCAACCATCGTGAAGCTGATGGGATTTAATTGACTGGCACGCATGCGCATCATAACCGGTAGCCTGTTGCATTAAGGGAAACTTGACCTTCACGATTGGTACATATGATATATAGATTTACAATACAAGACACTGATGAATTGAAGGCTACCATTATTGGACTCTTTTCAAAACCTATACTTATTTTTAACGGTTTTTCAAATAATATTAACAAAAATTAAGGATATATTTATTAGATAATATATATATATATATATATATATATATAGATACAATTTGAATTAAATTTATTTAAAAAATAATAAGTATAGCCCACAATTTAGTCTAATTTGACATTTTGACTTTTTACTAATTCATTCAAAAAAAAAAAAAAAAAAAATAAATCACCATTCCACAGAAGTGGTCGACCAAAAATTAATTGAAACATAGAACTTGATGTATTAAAGCATATTAATACACACACACACACACACACACACATATATATATATATATATATATATATATATATATATATATATATTAGTAATACATTATACATAGAGCTGCTGTTTTCAACTTCGAAGAAGACTATTGCCTGCGGCTGCTAAGGGGTTTTTTCCATTTTTCCTTTTAGCAGTTTATTAATTTTTTTGAGTACAAGCATAATTTTTTATAAACAAGTGTATTGCTAATGCATATATATATATATATATATATATATATATATATATGACACACAATTAATAAAGATCCTTGCTCTGAAAGCAATACAGTTGTTTGACAGCAGTGTTGTTGTTGTGTTGGCATTTTTTTTTTTTTCTTTTTTTCCTTTCCCATGAATTTCAAACCACATTATTAATTAGGGTTTACAACTTCTTAGTTTATCCTAAAAAATATACAGTTTATTTCATTAAAAATACTTTCAATCATAAATTATATAAATAAAAACGATATATATATAACATGTTAATTAAAGAATTGGATTGTCAGCATAAAATTAATAGATAATTTTTTTAAAAAAATTATATTTAGTGGATTTGATTTAGATTTGAATTGAATTTTTTTAAAGAGTCAAACTTCTATTACAGAGAAAACTTATTGGAGAGGTTTGTGTAATATATATATATATATATAAAGAATAATGGAGTTTAATTAGCTTAAATTATACTTAAAATGTCTAACCTTATCTTAAAAAGTTATTAGTATAATTAAATACTAATAATTTGCATAAAATATTGAACAAAATGGAAAACTATTCCTTTTAATATTATTATAGAAAGCCTTTCCACCAAAAAAAAAAAAAAAAAAGAAGCCTTAAGTAGGTTATACCTCTCATCCTACCTTTATACTCATGATAACTCCAACTATTTATTTGATACTTCGTTCCATATCGAATGTTAAAATGAATGTGTAATAATATATAATAATGGTAAAGTAATAATAATCAAATCGGAATATCAGAAGATAATATCAAATAGTTAACTATAAATCTACCAAGTCCATAATCGCGACACGCGTTTGGAGTCCACGAGGTTAAGATGAAGGGGGGAGGGGAGATGATGATGACGAGGATGATGAAGTCAGCCAAAAATAAAAATAAAAAAGCCCTAATAAAATAGCGGGAAAATGTGATTATGATATTTGTGGGTTGCAAAATCAGAAATCAGAACTTGAAGTATCAGTATCATTCATATATATATATATATATATATATATGTATATATGTATGTATACATTGACATCATTTCCAAATCTTGTGGATCAATTTTCCCCATTCTTACTTAAACCATATTATTACAATAAAATTGCATGACTTTGAGGCTGAAAATCGGGTTAGAGTTATTGCGTAGTCCCCACCACAGTCTTGTCTTCTGTCTCATTGGTTGAGACAGACATTTTTTGTCCCATTTCCCACTCTCCCATACCAATTTTATAATTAAGTTCTTGTTTTGACACAATAAAAATACGATAAATAGTATATAAGATTACGATTATGATGTTTATGAGTTTTTGTAAGAGTCAGAATAAAGATTTATTTCGAGTAAAATTTAAGATAATGTAAATATATCGAAATTTAAATGTCAAAAAAATAATAATTTAAAAAACAAAAACCTAAAATCAAAGAAAATAAAATATCAATTTAGAAGATTAAATTGAAGTTGAAGTTAAAAAATCGGCGATCCTATTGTAAGCTAGTCCATTTTCTTCGGTATTATTTATTATTGTAAGCTAGCTAGAATTGCAAGCACGTAGCACCTCCTCCTGCCTTCCCCCATGGCTGTTGCTATCGCCTATTTGAGGGTTAATTTGTTTGATATGAAGATGACAAAATAGTTGGTGCCAAAGTGGATGAATCCATCCCAAATTGTGTAATAATCATATGAGATAGAAACTTTAGGTTGGTTAATTTGTTATATATATATATTTAAATGAAACGAGAGTCTCAACTGTGTATGATATATCTTTCAAGTTTTTAAATGTTCACATTGTAAATTAAACTCATCTTTACTACGTACGTACATGTTTACATCTAGATTAATTTTATTCGAGTAGTATAATTTCCTTACAAGAGATTATAAGCTCTTGCCTCTCAAGTTTTTAAATGACTGCATACTTGATCGTAAGTTCAAACTCATCTTTACTACGTACATGTTCACATCTAGATTAATTTCATTCGAGTTGTATAATTCCCTTGCAAGAGATTATAAGCTCTCGCCTCAAGTTTTTAAACGACTCCATGTATATACTTGATCGTAAGTTCAAACTCATCTTTACTGCATGTTCACATTTAAAATAATCTCATTCAAGTTATATACTTTCCTTAAAAGAAATAAACTCTCAACCCTAAATTTTTAAACGACTACATACTTACATATATTTTTTTCGAGTTATGACATATTCATTTCAACAAATGGATAAACTTAATTAATATTTTTATTACTATTATTAATTACATGAGGAGTTCGAAAATGTCAATAGTATTGACTAATGATATATATATAAGGGTTAGGTGGTGCTTTTGTTCTAGAGAGAGAGAGAGAGAGAGAGAAAAGAAAGAAATGCACACGGATGAGATGACAATGAGTTGTAACTACCCTCCAACTATCAATAACCGACTAAAAGTTGATGCTAACACCTTCCCCAATAAAACGTGTTTTTTTTCTTTTCTTTTTTTTCTTGGATCAAATGTTTCTATGTGTTCTTGATTTTTGTAATGCTTTTTGTTTTCCTAACAACATCTTTGACTTTTTTTTCCCCCTCCCTTTTTTCCATGCTTTCTTTCTGTAAATGATTGACTGCTTCTATCATTACTAAGAAGAAAAAAGAAGAAAAAAAAACTTTTTTTTTTTTTTCATAAGGATCCGATATCCGAATCCACCCATACGGACTAATTCGGATTTGAAGTAGGTCCAAGAATTACGACTTTAAACTCCTTACAATTGTGGTTATGGAGGATCGAACCGTGGTTCCCCTAACAAGCTCAGCCTCATGCGCATAAACCAACCAACAATTGGTAAAAAAAAAAAAAAAAAACCCTTTATAAAATTATAACACATTCTTTATTTTTTAATTTATTATTTATTGTTTTGTTACGTTTCAAATTATTGTAATATTTATCGCTTTTTAAAATATATATTTTTTAAAATTCAAATTTCAATATTTTAAAACTAAACATTTTTTTTAATAAAAAATTTCTTTTTAAAAAAAAAAACCCAAAGCAGGCACTGGGCTTGGTCAAACCATTTGGTATAATTTCAAAATATAAGATTGGGCCCATTAAAATAATTATCATGACTTAATTATTGTGGCCCATATGCTTAAAGGTCTGCAACTATTAAACTGGAATTTAGAACTAAATTACACCAAATTCTCAACGATTAAAAGCTCTGGCAAGACCTCACCGAGTAAGAGTTAAACGAGAACTCTGCAGACCGAGTTCGAATATAAAACCAAGTAAAGTCTGCAGACCGAGTTCGAATATAAAACCAAGTAAAGACACCGGGTGCTCCAAGTGGATATAAAAATATATATATATATTATATATGAAATGAAACTTGAAATCCACCCATACCAATCAACATCATAGAGTTCTTTATTGCTATTTTTATTGGTAGACATTCCAGAATTTTAATACACAAATAAAACCACCAAAAAAAAAAAAAAAAAAAAACACTTTCTCAAACACACCACTCTAGGTATAGAGGTACATGGATGGCCAAATTTTTTATGTCATACTGATTTCTTCACATAAGTAGAATAATAAGTAGACTCCTGAGAACAATTTCCATTACAATAACCATACTGGTTGAAGAAGACAATATTAAAAAGCTCTTTGACGTTGGAAGTTCACAAATCCTGCATGGATCAATCAACATAAATGAAAAACAAAACAAAAATAATACTCAAAAACAAAGTAACAAGAGCAAGCCTGATTCAGAACTGGACGAGTGCAAACAAACGGGGAACTATCTTGAAACAAAAATCTCTCTTTGTAAATATCATAATCAATCAATCATATAGGGGGAGATTAGTCAGGAAAGGAGAGGAATAAGGCAAAAGTCACATTGGAGGAGCAGCCTTAACTCTTAGGTAATAAAATCTAATGTGATAACCAATGATAGGTAATAAACTCTTAGGTTCCATTTGGGGACTAACTGCTTGGCAAAACAATGATCTATGTTACAATTTGACAAACTTTTTTAATTGTTTAAATATTAAATTTCATGTGTTAATTATATTTTTAATGTTTAACTATAAAAAAAGAATCCAAATTCAAATATTTAAATTTTAAAATATTGCTATTAAGCATGAGAATACATTAGAGACTTACAGTAGCGAACTATCTTCCACCTCTGATTATCACCTTTCTTCCATTCCCAAAGTACAATGGGAGTGCCGTCACGGACACCACCATGATTAGCATCACCATTGAAAGCATCAACATTTAGACGAATATTATTCACCATCCTTATTGTTCTATAGGTGTCACCCAAATCTCTGCTCTCTGTCCACAGGACTGACTCATCAAGAACAGCAGGATTATAAGGGGTTAATTGCACCTGTTGACAATAACCAATATAAATGTCAGTTTGATAAACTTATGGTTTTAGCTGCTACACTGGTAATTAATTTGCACATTCAGATAAAAGGGAAGCTGATTTAACAGTTAAATTTTTAAAGTCTTTTTACAAAAGCACTAATTGATAAAGGAAAATTGGAATTGATACTACTCTAATAAAGTAAGACCTGGAACTACTACATAGTATGTCTCTATTTTGAATGTTTATCATTCAAGGTTTTTTACACTAAACTCAAATATGAGAAGTGCTGCCACATGGTTTACATATTCAACCTGGTAAAGTTGCTTATCAAACTAAAATCAAAACAATCTACCACAGCATCTTGACTTTCAAACATCTGCTTAGAACAGTAACTTAATCCAATAAACAAGGTAATAATAAGGAAGAATCGTACTTCACAGATAGCCAACCCCAAATGACCTCAACTGGACATATCTCCAGAGCCTTCAAATGAGCTTACAAAAACTACAAGCAAACTGCTATCAGGGGCAAACAAGTTTTTTCCTATACTAGGCCATGCCTCCAAACAACCAGAAATTTCAGATGTTCCATTTTGTTACAAAATATTCACAGAGAGACTCCAAATGTGCAGCAAATTCTAGTCTGATATACCTCCCTACACCTCAGACTAAGTGAATAAGTGTAAAGATTCATGTGACTGAACCAATAATATCATTGCAGCTTTGCATATGTTTGATTGAGTCAAGAAAAAGACTTTCAGTAAGAATTTCTTCAATGATAAAAAACAAACTCAACTTGAATTATAACCAAATATCTTAGGCACATTCTGAGAAATACTTACAATTCTTGCTGTTGGACAGGACTCAAATTCTGGCATAATCTAATAGAGTCCATAAAATTAAGGATCTCAAAACATGTGGTGTTTCTATTAATTGTGACTCCACAAAAGAGGAGTTCTTGAAGGTCTTTTCATTTCATCAAACTTCCAAACATTTGAGACAGAATTTTTTTACTATGAAATTCATTGTTCTTCTTTATTAGATGTAGAGTAATTAATAGGAGAAACTGATATCACGAGAGAAGAAATTTGAACATACTGGCTGAGTAGGGCCAAAAGAGTGCTTCATGGCCTGTCCAGTTGCCTTGTTCACCAGTGCGAAACTGGGAAAACCTTCTTCGTCCTTCACCCTTGTACTATACCTCTCGTCCTTGATCCAGTGCTGTATAATTCATTTTCCCCAAACCACAAGCAAGCGCGATGAAACAATAGTTAGTAACAAGATCAATTTCTTTCAGTACGCCTTAGATGTGGCAAAGAAAAACCAAAGATCTGCAAATTATGCAACAAAATGAAGAAATCGAGAGAATTCGTCAATAGAGCAGCAACTGATTTTTTTTTTTTTTTTTTTGTCCCCTTTTGGTTTTGAAGGGTTTGGAACTCCCTTTTCACATAATTGAACAACCTAAAGTTAATCGATCACACCAATTCTTTAAGAATTTCTACCATATTGAGAAGAAGGATCATTCTTGATCGAATTTCACTCCCATCTGACAAGAAAGGACAACGACATCGATTTGATCCAGAGAGAAGGAGGGCAAAAATCAAAGCTAAAATACTACTTACTTGATAAGGGTCAGATGGATCAAAAGGAGCAAGAATAACTTTTCCTTCACGGATAGTGAGAGAATAGTTCTCCGCAGCCTTAGAATACATTCTGACAGAAGGCCGATTACTGCTGATCTCCGAGTTCTCGTGAGAGTGGTGATGGATAAAAGAAGGCAAGTGAGGAGTAAAGGAATGATGATGAGAGGTATGTGCAACATGCTCCACCCTCGTTGGAGGAGGATCATACCCATAATCATCCTCCGATGGTGGTGGTCTAGGAGCATAATCACCAGGACCCGAATGTGAAACGTGGTAAACATTTGCTACATCAGGTCTTGGTGGAGCCGGAGGATAGCCATAGTCACCCGGCCCAGAATGGGAACTGTGGTAAACATTTGTCGCCGGAGAGTAGCCATATTCACCAGGCCCTGAATCAAAGCTGTGGGAAACATGAGTCACCTGAGGTGGTGGTGGTGGCGATGGTTCGGAGTCATAGTAAGAAGGAGGAGGACGAGGGCGGCCGGGAGGTGGATATTCATCATCTTCGTCACGGCGGTGATGATAGGGAAATTCCATCGGAGGAGCGATAGTTCACACGTTGTTCGATGAAAGTATGGGTTCTTGAGATGCTGTCCCCTTTAATGGATGATTAATCTGTGAAAAATAATAAAATAATAATATTCTAGATGAATTACATCCACGTGGATTTCGTGTGACATATTTTGATTAAAGATGTTGGAAATTTAAAAGTTTATTCCGCCCCACCCTCACAAAGCAAAATAAAAATTGATTGTTTTTTTTTAAAATTTTATTCGCAAAATTATATATATATTTTATGATAAATTTGAGCATCTGAATGTGAATTTTTTAAAATTATAATTTATATAATTAAAATCTATTTTAAAATAAAGATTTATATATATATATATATATATATATATATATTTGTGATAAGAAATGTATTAGTTTAAATACATTCAAAATGTTATATCAGAGGAAGACTAAGACGTGGGTGGAGTCAATGTTTGAAGCAAAGACGCTAAAGAGAATCTACGATTAGAATCCAGCCACGTGTGGCTGTCAGTACACCTAATTTTTTATTTTTTTTATATTTTTTTTTTTGGTAAGCGTCAGTACACCTAAATTATTAATAATTATGATTATGAACCTAATTTGAGTAAATTACAAATTTCCATTTAATGAAAGGGAGAGTATAATTACAACTAATACATAAGGCATGTCAATTTATTGTAAGTTGCAAGTTGTAATAATTACACTTATTTTATTAAATTTAAGTGTATGTTCGAAAAAGTTTTTTCCAATATGAATTCATTAAGACTCAACTATTTAGTTGGGGTCTAAAACGATTATCAAACACAACAAATTTACCAATATATATATATATATATATAAGTAAATAGAAATATCTCTAACCCCTTGGATTACCTAATAAGAATTGTATAAAGGTTACACGAGGTCAGAGTCGATACCTTGTAGTTCGATATAAGAGCCTAGGGGCACATCGTGAGTTGTTCCTCTTCACAAAACCATCACAATTCGAATCTGTGCAGTCTATACCATAGACAAAATAGTCATGGCGTAGACTTACAGGTTAGGGTCGTGACAACTATCGCTATCTTCTCCAATTCAACAGTGAAGTCCAATAACTGGCCTCTGAACACCAAAAACATTTAACCACAACATTACCATATACAATAATAAAATGCAGAACTTAAAAGAGTCATTGTTGCTGACAGAAGGACCAAAGATTTGAGCTCAATATACACAATATAATATACCTGCTGAAGTAAAAGATCTCTCTCTCTCTCTCTATCCATGATCATCATCAATCTATATTCATTCAAGAAAGGAGAAACCACCTTCTCTTGTAACCTTTCTTGTTTCAGGCTGTTGCAGAAAATCTCTTCTTCTACTATGGAATTTGCTGGATCTGTTTGTAAATTTATTCATTTCTTGAGAACTTTCTACCTCTCTTTCTTCTCTCAAGACAGTTATTTGATCCTTGACATTTTGCTTTCCATCTAACCAAACCTGAAGCATCTTTTCAATCTTTGGTTCTGGCAATAAATGCTTTCTCTTCATCTCAAGGTAATATTGGTAAGATTCCTCCAATTTACCATTCAAAAACAGCCCATGTATGAGTACAATATATGAGCTTCGATCATGGTCAATCCCATTCATTTTCATGTCATTCCACAGCTTGAAAACAACATCGATTTCTCTCCAACGACAGAACTTTCTAATCAGCATTATGTATGTATCATGCCCTGGATCACAACCTGTCTTCTTCATTCTTTCCAAGATTTCAAACACCTCTTCTCCTGTCCTAGAAATCCGAAGGAAAGCGTGATATGTTCTAGCAGTAGGGGATATACAAGTGCTACCTCTTCCTGTTTTCATCATCAACTCATCAAACACTTCTCTAGCTTCAACAAATTGACGTTTCCTGCAAAGAGGCATGATTAGTGAGTTATATGTAACAACATCAGGGCTGATGCCGTTTTCTTCCATTACTTTCATGAGATTCCTAGCTTCATTTACATGCTTGGCTTTTGCTAGAGCATGTATCACTGCATTGTAAACTTTCCTGTCAGGCACAATCTCCATTACCTTCATTCTGTCAAAAAGTTTCAGCACGTCTTGAAGTTTACCATATTTTGAATAGCAAGACATCAGACTAGAAAATGAATAAACATCCCGAGGTATGCCTCTGGACTTCATTTCCTTCCAAATTCTGGTGCTTTCACGCAAGTCACCAACAATGTTACACCAACCATTTAGAATGATATTAAAACTCTTAGTGTTGAGTGGAAAATCATTTTTGTTGCAGAAAAGCAAATGCTCAGCATCTTTGACATTTTTGTACCTACAAAGGGATGAAAGAAGGTTCTGAAATTCCTCCATCCTGATTTCAAACTTGAACCGTTTATATGCATAGAAAGTACTAATTGCCTTCCCAACATCATGTACAGCACAATACCTCCGAATCATAATCAAAATTGTTTGAGTAGTAATGAGAGAAGGGCCATTGCCATTCTTTCCACCTCTCATTTGATCAATCAAATTCCAAGCTGTATCAAATTTCCTCATTTTCCCAAGTATAGCGATCATGGAATGGTATTCGCGGACAGAATGTGCATAACCTGTTTGTTTCCCTGCCCAAAGGAAAAAGGTAAATGCTGCTTCCCAATCGTTTCGTACCCTTGAAAGAACCTCCACAACTAATCCAGACGTAACTCTGATGCTACATTGTTCGAGCTTATCCTTCACTACAGCAACACCCCCTGTGCTAGAAGATCCATGTAAAATCCCCATGATGGTTTCCAAATCACCAGAATCAAAGTCGACATCTTTTTCATTTTTTTCTAAGCCCCTTTCCTCCAGACCTTCAAAATCGTCATCCTCCTCATCATCACGACTTTTCTCATAATCATTACCATGTCCATCAAGGCCTCCTACACCGATAGAGGTACCATAAGAACAACAAAAGTATGGGAAAGCAGAGAAACCATACCTGAACGGAGATGTGAATACAGAAGCCGACTCAACAAATTGATCGCCGCATCGATGATGCAGCAGAATTGGCTTTGTATGGCCACCATTAACCAAGAAACCGGAACTCAGACTACGACTGAACTCAAGTGATGACAAGATCACACCCAATCCCTTTCTATATCTCCACATAATTGCCGTATTAGGTCAATTTTGATCCACTTTTATGGAACACCCAAGAAGAAACATACCCCCATAAGGTGCTTGAAAAAATGACTGAATGAGAAGGATACGTTTCAGGTCTGGTTAAATTTTTTTTTTTAAATTCAGAGGCCTCACGTGACACGAACATCTATGAAATTTATAAACTTCAACTGATATAATCTTCCAGTTATAAACTAAAAGCAATACTTTTTTTTTTTACTTTGAATAATTAAATTGAAGTGTTTATAGCTGTTTAGTATATATATATATATATTTACAAAATATGTAAATATATATATATATATATATGTATTTTCACATATTAGTTTAATGAAATATCAAAGATATATATATTTGAGGGGTAGGGGGTGGGAGTGTTGGGGTAACATCTTGTTTGACCAATTAGACAAAAAAAAAAAAAAAAAAAAGGTAAGATCTTGGAGAAGTAGATCTTAATTTCTGGCGTAACACCAAAATCAGTTCAGCCTTTCAGCCAGTTATCATACACAATACTATCATCAACAATCAGATGAATTAATGTCCAAATAATAATAATTTTTCTAAATCTAAAGAAGTTTTTTCTTTAACAAATAAAAAAGGATGCTCTCCTCCTCCAACACATAGAGAGTTGATTTCTACAAATTCTTTTTTTCAAGCTTTCTTCTGTTTCTTTGATGCAGGAGGTGGGAAAATAGCTCGGAAGGTCCAAGCAGCCATTATAGCTCCTACAAATGGACAAATCCAGTACACATAGAAGTGATCCCATGTCTTGTGCTTCTCATGAAAGTATGCCCACCCAAATGCCTGCATAGTTCAAATACTTTATGATTCCAACCATTATTCCATTGAAATAAATATAAAAGGAATTGAATCTAACTCTCTGCAACTCAAGATAATTCCATTCCATAACAAATGAAGAACAGTTTTGTTTTCTCAGCTTCTGAACATGGCTGATGCATAAAACCTCAGACAATTATGCACAATGTTATGTCTATTTTAATAAAGACATAAACTTTACCAACATCATCCTAGGATAATGGTAGTAATAGAATCTGCAAGTGTTAGTGATGCAGAACAGGACAGGGTAGGACAAGACAATCTCCCAGGAAACATTTAAGTCTTCTCAAGTTCTCAAGTTCTTGCTATTTGGATTTTTCATATTTCGATCAATACACTAGACAGAGAATACTTTGTGTAACCAAGATCCAGCTATGTGAAGTAAGCGTAGAACCTTTCCCATATGATTTTTGTTTCAGGAAGTTCATACCAATTGAAGCTCAACAATTAGCTTCAATTGGTATGAATGCAGCAAGTAACATGAATCATGTCTTTGAACTTCTATATCAAACAAATAGATCCCTTTTTTGGTAGCTTTCTTAACTCTATGGATGTTCTCAGTTACAATCAATACTAGATTCCTCGATAGAACTAGATGATTACAGTTTCCTAGCATCGCCGTCAAGTTAAAGTTACTTAGTACATGTTACATGCTTGTAAGATACTTCAGATGTTACAAAAATAATGTTTGAAAACATTTCAGATTAAAAGTACTCACGTTGGCAGGGTTCATGGAAGGTCCAGTATAACTTGAGCCTGCAATCACCACTGAAATGGTTGCTGTTGCGAGCAGCAATGTCTTTACAAGTGAATTACGAGGACCCCTAGCAATAATGAGAAGGACAATAAAGGTAATTATGAAGGTCAAAACTCCTTCTGCAATGGCTCCAGTATGAAGGTCAACTTTCAAAGAAGGTCCTGCAAGCATATGCTTGTATTGCTTTGGCATAAACTCCATGATAAACAAAGCAGCTCCTGCTGCACCTGCTGCCTGTCAAATTAGTCATACACAACAATCCTGAATTTTTTTTATCAGATTTAACTACATTTTTCTTTCTCATTATCTAATTTCTGCTCACATTTGGTGATCTCAAATGAATTTAAAATATGCAAGAAATCCAGCATTCATCATTCGACATTCATGAAACCGAATTGCAAAAAATTGGTAACTCACTTTTCATAGACCAAGCCCATGAAAATTCACACACACACACATACATATTGTAGCGACAACACCGTCTGAAATTTCTGGTCTACACAATTGATTCAGATTACTATATGCCCCAAATTTCTCCATTTGACTGACTATTTTTTCATATTCCATTTTTTTTTATAAATATTTCCCCCAAGAAAGAAATTTAACAGATTCGGGGGCAAAATTG
The DNA here is from genome assembly GCA_025388415.1 of Cynanchum wilfordii. Taxonomy (NCBI): domain Eukaryota; kingdom Viridiplantae; phylum Streptophyta; class Magnoliopsida; order Gentianales; family Apocynaceae; genus Cynanchum; species Cynanchum wilfordii. Next base: position 81,137 of record JAHSUH010000001.1, read on the forward strand.
AATGGAAAAGAAAATCAATAATATAAAAAAGAAATAGAAAAAGAAACCTGAGCGGGAAAGCGGAGGGCAGCAGAGAAGAGAGACAAGGAAGAATCAAGACCGGCGGCATAAAAAGCAGCGGTGGCGGTAGGATTAAAGGTAGCACCACCGAGAAGATTACCGATAATTCCAAAAATAAACAAGAAAGTGAAAAGAATGGCGGTAGTAATGAGCATAGAAGCCCATGTCTGAGTCTTGGACAAACCAATATAACCAGAAACCAAAGAAGTAAGAACTTTCAGAGACGAAGCACAAATAACCCACATGAATGTCATCAACCCATCAGCTACCGCAGCCTTTATCGCACCCATTTCTCTCTCTTTCTCACCGTCGCCGGAGAAGCAGCAGCAGCAACAGCAAATAATTCAAGAATTCAACGCTTGAGATTTTGGAAAGAAGACAGAGAGAGAGTTAGGCCACGAAACGCCAACCAAAGAAACTACGAGGATGATGGGAAAGGAATTTAATTTAATGATTCACCTAATCGTTTAAATTAACAGAGGATTACAGTGGTTTTGGGTTGAATAATTGGTGGATTTATTCTGTTTTTGATAAGTTTTAGGCATTTTTCTTACATCATTTTTGTTTTAGATAAATCGTTATTTAAAATTTATAGTTTATTGTTAGTGTAATTAGTTAATTTGTCCTAAATTATTTTATTTTTTACATGTTTAGTTATAATTTTTTTCTCAATCTTTTTTTTTAAAAAAATAAGGTTTTTCTTTCAATAAATAAAATAATGTATATATATCAAAAAAAAATTAGAATAGTTTGTATTCAATATTTTTTACCTTCACTAAACCTAAAAATATTCATTACTTCACTATCTCCATACCTAATTTTACTATCTTCATACATAATTATCTATTATGTATTATTTACATTATCTCTACTACCTTTCATCCCTATAAATAGGGTGAAATGTAGTTTGTAGAAAAAGAATACACAAGAATATAGATGAAATATAAGGGATCTCTCTTCTCTTCTTTTTTTTTTTCTATCTTACTTTTTTTTATATTTTTTTTTTAATAGTTTATATAACAACTATATATATAGTTTTATTCTTTCGTTTTTAGTAGTAAAAATAAATTTTGTAGTGGCTATAGTTTAGTAATACCTACAAACAACTATTTGATATTATGTTTGTATTAAAAAAAAAAAAAGAAAAAAAAAAAAAAACTTTAGATATTTTTATATTTATTTATACTCTTTATTTAATATTTCGATATGAAACGAGGTATATTACAATATTAAAGAAAAATATCGATAGTTCCTTCTTATTTTATTTAGTAAGAAACACATATTAGGGTTTTTAGAGTTTCTTGTGCTTTGGTACAACAACAACAACAGGAAGCTTGAAAAAAGCTCGGAAGATCCAAGCAGCCAAAATAGCTCCAATAAAAGGACTTATCCAATACACATAAAAGTGCTCCCATGTCTTGTGCTTATCATAAACGTATGCCCACCCAAACGCCTGCACCACCATACTCTCAAATATCATTATACATACTTACATTTTTTTTGTTTTTTTGATAAACTATACATACATACATGTATATATATATATATATCATATTTTATGATTAGCTATTTATCTTTCTCTAATTATGTCTTAAATTGTATTGAGAAAGATATAAAATGACAAAAAAGGTTTAAGTTTAACATGTACTGGTGATTATATATATGTATATGAGGAAATTGATAAGAGGTTAAAGAAACTTACAATGGCAGGATTTAGGGAAGGTCCAGTGTAAGCAGAACCTGCTACCATCAAGAAAATAGTAACAAGTAAAACCAACAAATTTCTCATAAATGAATTCCTTGGACCCTTTAATACAAGAAGAAGGCTAAAAAATGTAATGGCAAAAGTCAAAACTCCCTCGGCAATGGCGCCGGTATGCACATCAACTTTCAAAGAAGGTACGGCAAGCATGTGCTTGTATTGCACCGGCATAATCTCCAGAATAGCTAAAGCACCAGCTGCTGCACCGGCTGCCTGCACTCAGTAATTATTATTCCATGAAAATTTATTACTTATATATATATATATATAAAGAAATGAATGAAACGGACCTGAGCAGGAAACCGGATTGCAGCAGAGTAGAGAGAAAAGGAGGAACCGAGACCGGCGGCGGAGAAGGCAGCGGAGGCGGTAGGGTTAAAAGAAGCACCGCCGAGAATATTAGCGATGATTTCAGAAGTAGATAATAAAATGAAAACAAGGATTATGTTGATTAAGGCAGAAGAAGCCATCATCAACGGATCATCAGCAGCTATTAATCCGAATCCGATGTAACCAGCAATCAACGAAGAGAGAAATTCAAGACTTGAAGCAGAAGAAACCCACATGAAAGATAATAATCCATCGCCTACTGCTGCCTTTACTGTGTCCATTTTTTTTTTTTTTTTCTTGATGAATTATTTTGCCTTCTTCTTGGTTTCTTGCTGTTCTTCAGACAGTATAGCTCGTGAAAATGCTATAAATGGTACCTAGTCTTCATGTCTATTATTGGATTATAGGACATTAATTGTACAAAAATTTTAAAAAATAAAATGATATTAATTCATACATGAAGTCCAAAAAAACAATAGATGATAATTGTTTTGGTTTTTGAAACCGGATATGGCGTATGATGTCGAACCGAATTTGAAGACTATGGCTGAATTGGTGTCAACGCCAAACCCCAACCTTTAGGTGGGTAGACATGGTGTCCAAATCCACGTCATTACCACATCTCATTTGACAGATGATAATTGTTTTGGTTAAACCATTTGGTGTCCAAATCCACTTCAATTAATCCGAAATCAACTCAAGTTATACATACATATTTTTTATCTTCATAGGTTTTTAAAAAAAATTCATTCTAACTTTTAGACGTGATTATAAATGAAATTATCATATCAGGTCACGTTTTTCTGATATTTAAAAACATGCAAATTATATAAAAGATATTTTTTCTCTCTCATACACACAAAAGCATGGCCTTTATTTTCAAAAGTAACTTTATAAATTGGCTTTTGCTTTTTATAAAAAATTTCCACCCCACCTCCAAAAGAAAAAAATGTACTAATGTGTTAATTTATTATATTAGTGTTATTTTATAAATAAATAGAATATAATGTGATACCAAATTTATTAAAATGTCTTATAAAATATTATATAAGTATATGAATGGTGAAAGAATCTTTTCAAACTTTATAACTATAATATAAAATTTTAAATAATAATAATAATAATGAAGAACCGTATCGTTAAAAGTGTTGTAAGTTATTGTTGAAATTAGTTTATTCAGAAATCGAATTGAGGAAATGATAAATGAAAAGGAATGTTGATAGTTGATACCATATTCCAACCCATGTTTTACCCTCTGGTTTATTTTTTATTATTATTATTTTTTAAGGGGAAAAAGAAAGGAAGATAAAAGGTTTTTTTTTTTATTCTTTTTAACTTTATCGAAAGGTTAAAGTATTTTGATAAAAGCCTCTCAAATATGCATAAAATTTGAACATTTGAAACTCTTATATTCATAATCGAGTAATATATTTTTTTCTTCTCTGTGAGAAAACTTACAATTCAAATGAAACAGGCATAATAATAATTATTTTACACCAACAAATACTTCGAATCTTTGTGCAAATAAAAAATCATTGAATAAGCTACCCATTTTAGGATGTACATGTCCTTTCCTTAAAGAGTTTTTCTACAGGTACATAACCCTCCTCAACCAAGCCTCAATATCATTCTTGATACATGTTCTAACATATCCTATAGCTTCAGTGCCTTAAGCTATGGAAAACAGCCCCCTTCAGATAAATCTAATAGTCATATCTAAGACAAAAAAAAAAAAAAAAAAAAAAAAAAAGAAGAAAGAATCCTGGGTTTGAATCTGCAGACAGTGAATTTTAGGGAACTCGACTTCTGTTTGTGGGAGGATAAGCTATGGCCAACGTACACTGAACATAGCATCTGTAAAATTGCTAAGCAATAATGATCTTGCAATCAGTGAAAACATGTTTGAAGCATGTAACATAAAATATCTGTTTCATAAGCTACTGGTTTAAATTCAGTATCAATGAGGACAAGATGCAGCTTCCACATACCAATGGATTTTCTCCCACTACTGTCAGTGTTTTATGCACTTTTTGAGAGAACTCCAGCAGCAAATAGAAGATTCCTTCTGGAAAACTGTTTCCAAAGAAATTAGCAAAGAACAGTTACAAAATAATTCATTCATTAAGCATAACAGGGAAAGACAGGAACAATAGGCAATGAATGCATACCCGCAAATCATAGACTGGTGTTGATTTAGTATATAAAGTCTTCAATGATCTGAGTCTATTAATACTTCCAGTTTTGCTGAGATATGAAAAGCATAGCATGTGAATTTCTTGATTACTGAAAGCTGAAAGGAATATAGATGGTATGTATTTTAAAAGATTTAAGTGAAAAAAAAAGCTCATACTTTTCATCTGTTTTCAGAATCTTTGTACTTGCAGTTACATCCCATAATTTTACAGTGCAGTCAGCAGAACCAGATGCAAGAAGTGAGCCTTCACAACTGAAAGAAAATTTATTAACTCATTACTAGAATTTCTTAATTTCAGCAGACTTCCTGGCATTTGAAAAAACTGATCTTCTAGATAAATGAAAAGTATACCAACCTGAAAGCAAGTGTCCACACACAAGATGTATGTCCAACCAAAGGTGTGACACAGCGACCACTCGCTAAATCCCACATCATTATTGTGCCATCTTCATCACCGGAAGCCATGTATCGACCATCAGGCGACATGGCCAATGATAAGACCATACTTCTATGACCAATGAAGATTCTCACACATTCCCCACTCTGAACGTCCCAAAGACGAACAGTTTTGTCACTAGATCCTGTTGCAATATAATTGCAGTTTGCATGCCATTGCAGACACTAGAAAAAGGAAAACAAGATTATTCATATCCAGACACTAGAAAAGAGCACTTTTTAAAGAAACATTATCCAGAATAACTAGATAGCAGAATGAACTCAAAAATCAGCAATGATAAAGCTAAAGAAAAATAGAGATTAACACAAGCTTGATGTACAAATAAACCAATTAGTGCATACCTACTTTACATAAGAATGACAAAGGGAAAAAGATGTATACACAGACAAGAAACAATTACACAACACCAGGTTGAGTGATAGCAAAAATAAACTTTTCATAATACATTGGAATACCTTCAATGCAGAAACAAACAAAACAATCTTTCCTGTATATTCAAACTGTAAACTGGCGAGATGTATAAACCAGTACCAAACCAATATTCGCCAATTATAGGGCATAATAAATCAAGTAATAATTCATTGGAGATAACTAACTATAATCTAATGTGTCGACATTAATTAGGTAATATCAAGAGCAACCAAGCCAAAGTCATGAAAATTTTTGAAATGGATAAATTTGAAGGTTTATGCTTCCCTGGTTACTGCACAAAATACTACCACGTGGTAACCAATTTCATTGCAATATTGAATTCTTTTTTCCCCCTTCCCTTTCTTTTCTTTCTCTTTTTTTTTTTTTTTTTTTCCCTCTTTTGAATTGAATTCATCATAAAAGAAAAAAAATATAAAAAAAAAAAGTAAACACAAAATAGGTATACCACCTAAAGCAGCCAATGAAGAATTTTATGGATCCATGTAAACCCATATTCCAAAATGATATATGAAGATCCACAATATCACGTCTGACAAAGTTAGGTCAAATGTGCTACTAGCTGTAATGGATTAAGTAAGTTTTGTAAATTGATATTTAGATATAATAAAAGAATCAGTTTTTGGTAATGCCACATTTAACAGTCAACTGTGAGAAGTTTCTGAGAGGTCATGTGTAAAATGCTTTTATGCCACTACAATCGGGAAAGGAAACATCCACAGAGCAAAGACATATACATAAATGTGCAAAACCAGTAGAATACTTACATCTACATCAGACAAGTGACCAGCCAATATCCTTAAAGGATGTATTCTGTCCATAGACCATATCCTAGCGCTTCTATCATGAGAAGAGCTAGCAAAGTAGTGCCCCACTGGACTAAACTGCAAACAGATAGACAACAGAAATTATGCATGAATTTTACACATCTAGAGGCTAGCATATTGACAATGTGGATTGTAGATAATAGTAACCAGAGAAAAGAAATTAAAGTCATTATGAAAATCCTTTTAATGTCATTCCCAAGATTCACATGTAAGGGTGGAATACAAAAACCTCCAATACCATTTCCGTGCATGACTGGTATGCATGTTACACTTACAGAATCTAATCTCTCCACACAACATATGAATAACTGTTATTTATGTGTGTCAAAACTGTTATGCCATGAAATAGCTTTTCAACAAAACCAAACAGTTCACTTGAAATTCATCACGAAACACTAAAGAACACATCAGATAAATTGTGTTAATTTAAGCCAATCACATGTAATTTGAGAGCCTTTAAATACTCATCATTGAGCATGACACACAACACACAAACCTAACTAAACAATAAGAGCAGAAATCCCACCTAGAAGTTTCACCCTAAATTATTGAGGGAAGTAGAACTGAAAAGGCAAAGATATTTACAATACTCTGTTCCATTCTCTTTTACTTGTCATAATGGGGAGATTTCGATTTTTTTTACTTGTCCCCTTAAAAACCAACAAATAATACTAATTTATTATTCTTTATAAAACCATGAGAAATAAAAAGGCATTTTAGTTTTTTAAAATCAAAAGGCACCTCAATTTTAACATTTTCTTAAATGGTGTGAAAACTTGTCACTTAAAAAGAAATGGAAGAAGTATATGATAGGCCTCCATCTATGGAGAAACAAAACATAGGATACAACTGCCTATGTCTTCTACAATGTCGGAATTGTATAGTTTCCCAATTTCTGTTGTTTAATGGCTACATATAATTAATGATTCTGAAGAGATACTTAAAGAATAATACCTGAACATCCCATACTGGATAGTTATGAGACTTGTAGCAAACAAGGTTAGAGTTCAAGTTTGTACTCCATAGTCGAACTGTAGAATAACCCCAGTCAGAGCACAAAGTTTGAGAATTGAGGTATTACTAAGCAACTAAATTCAAAAAATAAACTAGTAAAGCATGCAAAAAGGGGGGGTGGGGCAAAAAAAATATTGAAAAAAATAATATAAATGACAACTTACTTGTCGAATCTGCTGAAGAAGACAGAATAAAATCCCCAAAGGGACTGAAAGTGGCAGAATAGACAGGCCCAGAATGACCCAGAAATAGTGAATAAGATCTTCGTGGACTATGAATCCCTGCTACATGATCATTAGGAGCTGAATCATTTGATACCTGTGAAGTAGCTGAAGGTAAAACCAATCACCACACAGAATCCATCCAATTAAAGAGATTAGTTGAGTGATTTAGATAGAAAAATAAGATTATTTTAAGACCATGGAAATTCAATTCAAAACATTCCAAAGTAGATAAGTGGGCCATTACATTCTGGGAGGTGGAAGTATCTTTTAGTTTACAAAAAATGCCAAAGATGTTTGGAGCACGTATTATTTGATACACGTTTGACATCATCAAGAAGGTTCTAGAAATACTTCCTTGGCTTGTAATATGTGAACATAGGAAAATTATTGAAAGATGGGTAAAAATCGTCACATTTGCATTTAAGGATGGTCATCAAGCAACTTGTTTATTAATATGGACTTAAGTAACAAATAGTGTAAACCAATCGACTAGAACATTAAAGGAAGTGGCGAAAGATGAATCCAGAAAATTTAAGGAGCCAAGGAGACGGAACATAAGTCGGTTTGCAAGCAGGAAAAGACTATCAAGTTCAAAACTGTATATATTTGTGATTAGCCGACTATGGAATTTTACCCTTCCAAACAGGAGATTAACATAAGTTGCCAATGTTCTTCATCATCCAAAAAGTATGTAATGGTCTTATTCCATGAGTTTAAAGATAATTACATCTTTCGCATATTTGGTTTAACAGTTTTACCTTGAGAATCCTGAAATTCAAAAAAATCCTATGTTTCACATCCTTTTCTCCCAATTATATTTCAATCAATCTCACAAAACCCCAACAAACCCAAGCGTTTTTCCTTTAATAACACCCGCATATTTTTGTGGACTGACTATTCAAAGAGATGTTAAGTGGTTAAATTTAACCCTATCTATCAGCTTAAATTTTTAAACTTTTATATTAAATGATAATTTAATCCGGGCTTTGACTCCTGGCTTTGCCCTACTTTGTTGATTATTGTTCGCAAGTTAGGTGGTAATTTAACAAGAGAAAAGATTGCAACTTCTTAATCAAAACTAATGTCAAAATGCAATTCGACAAGCATACAAAAGGAAACAGTGAGTTCTTTTAGTATAGTGTTCAAAGACAAGTGATAAATATATATATAGCGATATCCATTTCATATTATCAATATCTAAGATTCTAACCTTTAAGTATGATATGAAGGAAAATTAAGACGGGCAGTGTTTAGGATGCTAAACCATAAGAGGGTTAATGGAGAAGTAGCCCTTGCAGAACCCTTTGGTTATGATAACAAGTTGGACCATTCTGAGGGTTCTTGTGGTGCACATTTTACAAATCATTGATGAACCTACTATAATTTCCTATTAACCAATAATCTTATGCATATGCCACAGAGATTAGCTTCCAATCCAAATGAACCATATTTTATATTTTAAAAGAAATAAACAATTTGTTGAAGAAAGAGTGTACCACATCCAATCACAAAGCTGATGAACAATCATTAGGAATAGTAGAGGAAATTGTCGACTTACCATGACTAGTTTGTTGCCCCAGCTTTGACATGTCCCATACCTAAAAAACCATATTAAGAAAGAATAAGTGCCACCCATGACAAAAAAAAATTGAAAAATGCATATGATATTTGCTATGAAGAGACTCAAGGTACCTTAAGTGACGAATCTGAGAAGCCACCGGCAACAAGTGATCCATCATGAGATATTGATGCACAAGTCAACCTACAGGGATGTGTACAATTTCATACAAATGTAGCAAGTAACCATGACATAAATTCAAGGACAACTGAGTTTTAGTTTTGATGGCAAAAGCGTCTTAAAAATGAACTAATACCTGTTATATGTATTAATAAATGTGTAAAAGCTGACAGAAGGAAGTGATGCACTATTCAATTGTACACGATTTCGCAGATCTTCAAGAATAGAATGCTCAACCTCAGCAGATCTGCAACACAAGTATACATTGAAAAATAAGCACAGAAATTAGGGAATAGTATAATTTTTGTTATTAATTGCATCACGTATCCTTTCACAAAACAAAGAATAATTATGAAGAAAACCCGCTTTATCATAACATAGCACATATAAAAAAGATCGTCAATGCAGACAAAATAGCTCCATCCTTCAGTAAATAAGATTATCAGGCTATTTTCCTACTGTCCTTTAACCTACTTTTCCCTCTCTATACTCATCTTCCAAAACAAGAATAATATTAATAATAGTGGAAATCCCCTGCAAAACACAAATTTTGAAATTTAGCATGAGTCATACACAGTACATCTATACACATTCTAAAATACATGAACTCAAATTTTCTCACACTACTATCTAAATAATCTATTTGAATTACCTTAATCATATTTTAATTAATTTGATTATAATAATTATTTTATTAATGTTCCAACATATGAGACCCACTTAACACCATGTAGATTTTTAAATTACATGACATTAGCCTCACCACCATACTCTATTTATATTAAATTAAAATAAAATTTTCAGCTCATAGGAATTCCGGTACCCTGGCATAGGCAATTTGATATATAAAAGAATCAAATTCAAAAGCAAAAGCCGGTGTTAGTGAGAGTACATTGATGGCAAAGCCAGCTCCGGTTTGACACGAGGTGCTGCAGATACTGAGCTATTCTCAGCACGAGAAGTCTTTGCTGTTGCACCACCAACCTTGTCTTTTTTTAATTTTTTCAAGGAGGTACCTTGTTTTCCTCCCTCAGCTGCTCTTTTCTGAAGGTTAAGACAATATATGGACGAAATTAGAGAGGAAAGAATGCAAAATGCACATTCAATAAACTTTGCCAATGATATAACTCACAGGAAAAGGAGCCTTTATCTAACCTTATTTTCTTCTGTTTCACCATCCCTTGTCTCTCCATCTACCTTTTCTGAATCTGGAACCAAGCCCCCAGCCTTCTCCAACCGTTCTTCTAAAGAATCTTCAAGCAACTGCAACAATTACTTAGCATCATTTTCTTTGCAATGAGACAAATAACAAGAAGTTCAAAGAGAAAAGATACCCCGAATGAAGGGTAATATTGATGACATAAAACTTGATACAACTTCTTTTGTGAAGTATGACTTGGGGCCATAACCTACAACCTAAAATTGTAGGTGATGCTACTTTGGCTAACTAAATTATACCTACTTTATAGTTGTCCTTCATTTACTTTCTTAATGCTTCATTCTTGAGTACAACTTCTTGTAGCTCTCCATTTATTCATTTTCACCCTATCTTCTCTCAACTACTAGTTGTGTGGGATAGGTTCTATTCAATGGCTTCAAAGATTTGGCAACTTAAATGATGTGTCTAAAAAGGTTTAAAAGAAAGTGAAAAAGAAGGGGGGGAAAGAGGGGAAGGAACACACAAAACCAAAGGCTCTTTTACTATGATTTTCTGTGAAATAGTCCTATTAGCTATAAATTAATCTACGAAAATGAATAATCAAATAAAAGAATAACCATTTTTAATCGATGTACCATCGACATGATTCAACAGAACTAGAAAATATTCCAGGTTTTATGGTGGTTCACATCACCTTACACTCGAACACCATACTTCATAACTAATTAAGTTTAGTAACTGTAAAACTTACTTATGTCTTCTTGATCTACCAACTTACCCCCCAATGTATTTCTTTCTGATTTATAAGGTTGGCTGCTTCTTGCCCACTCCCCATAATTGTAACAACTTCAGCATCATCAGAAATTGAACCTGGCTGTCCAGGAGAAACTGATAATGAAGAAAGTGGGAGAAAAGGGAAATTATTTGTCAGAAAGAAAGCTATAGAACTACCAAACAAAGGTTCACAGATGGGGATATCATCTACCTTGAAAGTTAATGTGCTCATTTATGAGTCCAAGCATTGTAATTGATTGAGTCTTGTGTAAGTATTGCAGCAGCAGGTCATAAGAGTACTGCAAAAAGTTAAATCAATTTTACAAAAAACAAAACAAGAAGGTTTCAATTTGTTGTTTATGGTGAATATGAACACGCATCATCAGAAAAAAACTTCTCCGAATTAGAAAAGAGACAGAATCCCCAATTATTAAAAAGTAATTTAACAGATGCAAATTTACATGAACAGTTTGGCAAGATTCAAATCACAGATAAACAGAGCTAATAAATGAAGATAAACAACCAATAACAAAATATAAATATATTTACTTGATCTATAATGTCTGAAGAAGCATCTAGCAAATCAATGTCATAAATAGATTAAAGGGTTTTTTTCTTTTTTTAAAAAAAGAATATTTTAAACCAGTATATCAGTAACATTCATTCCCCCCCCCCCCAACCACACACACATCCCCCAAAAGAAAGAAGGTGAACCAAGTAAGATTCCAGACATCTGTAGGCAATTATGATATGACACACACCAAGGCATAGGCTTAATTTGGCACACTCAAATTGATAGGAAAAGATTACTAACTGCAAACATAAGTCCTAATATAAAATCCAGAATAACAAGAAACAGGAATAACATAGTAACAAGGCAAAGTTCTTCCATGTTGGCTCTTAGATTTTGTATGTTGCATTTTCACTTTGAGGTAATAAATTAATATTATAAAATGTAAGAATTTCTTTCGAAAATTATCAAGAAATAACCTGGCATATTTTTATATTAACTTTGCTTTGTCTCAGAGAATGTGCAAATTCCATCTCCTGCACAGAAACAAAAAATAAGTGATTACAATTGTATCTAAACATTGAACATGACAAAAACCACCACAATATAGAGGATCCAGTAGGTTCACCTCAAGGTGAGAAGGTGAAAGAACACCTTCCAGTTTTTGAAGGTCACGTGAATGTATCATCTCATGATCTTCACGAAAGCTATTAAAGAAACCTCTGGCTGATATTCAAGGCATATTTTCATCAAAACACTTTCTCCAAGAGAAGGAAAAATTATCCAAAAATAAGGAAAAAACATTACCTTCTTGGAGATGACCTTTTGCAACAAGATCCATGAAACAATGGATAAACACAGGATAGAGAACTCGAAGCAACTCATGCTGCATTTTGAACACCAGTAATTGTAAGAGAAAAGTATTCATCTTATATAGTATGTGGTCTAGTCTGTTTTAACACCCCTATTCAGGAGGGACAAAAAAATATATTTTTTGGCATTTATTATGAAAAGAATTCCATTGAGGAGCACAGTCTGTTTTATCTTTGTTTTTGTTCCAAACATTGAAATATTATAAGTTTTCAGCCTTCACCTTTCCCGCATAAGTAATTCATGGTTCCACTGTACAGGGAAAACACTAAAAACGAAAGGAAATTCACAATTTTCGTTCACAAAATTTTACCTTGTACGAGTCCAGAGAACTATGAGCCCACGATCGTAGCTTGCTATATCCCTCATGGTACTGAGCTGGGCTATTCTCCAATCTGAAAAGCAAAAAAAAAGAAGAAAATATGTGAAGACTAAAACAAAAAGAATCAATGCTTTTTTTCCCTTTTCTTTCTCTCCCAATCTTCCAATAAGAATAATAACAGTCAATTTGGGATATAAACTTAACTATCAAAAAATATCAACCGTTACTAACGACAAAATCAAAAACACCTTAGTATTTCTTTAGCCAAATAAAAGCAGGACAAGAGGATACCTATGGCCCCAAACTCAGACTGGTAACAAAACCACCACTACCACCCATGATCGGAAACACCTAGCTTCCCTAACCCTGACCGCAACATTGACGTGACTCCCCCAAACAGAATTCAAAAACATTGAACTAAAGTACATATATACACAAACCGAAAGCCAAATATATATATATATTAAATTCTAAAACTAAGAAAAGAAAAAAAAAAAAAAAAAAAAAATAAAAAAAAATTGCACAATAAACAAAGAAAAATCAAAAGGGCACATTAAACTCAGATTGAAATAGTAAATTACTCGGCGGAGAACGATAAGATTTGGCGAGCAATGTCAGGGTCGGTTTGCGAATTAGTGGAGTTGGAATTGGAGGAAGAATTATTGTTGTTGCTACTATTATTAGTGGCAGCCGATTTGAGATGATGGTGCTTCTGCTGCTCTTCATGAAGAGCTGATTCCGCTTGCTTGTAACCCTTCCTCCTCAAATAAGCAAGTACTGCTTTCTCAATCTCTTCTTCGTCCATTGTTGCTTCCTCGAATTTTCTTCAGAAAGCTTTTCAAAATTTTATCGCATAGCTGAAACAAAAAAAAACACCTTCGTTCCAAGAGAGAGAAATCAGAGACACGAAGAACTTGAAAAAAAAAATGCTACTTTTAAAGAGCCGAGCAATCATCAGTAAACATATCGCCGCTAAGTGCTTCAACGTTTATTATTTTCTTAGTTTCCAAATTCATATTAATTAATTTTATTCTACTTATTTATTTGGAAATCAAAAACAACTATTTGAACAGTTTTTTTAAATTTGTTTATTTTTATTTTTTATAATTTAAAATATTAATTTTATATGTATATAATATTTTTTTTTTTTGGTAAATAATTTTATAAGTATATTAATTCTAGAAAATTGGTGAGTTTAATCTCTTTTGTAGATTAGTAGAAAAAAAATTTATTTGAAGAAAAATTAGTTGATTTAATTTTATAATTATTTTATTTAATTAATTGTATATTTATATTTACTATTTTAAAATCTAAAGTATCATAATTATTATTTATGTTGAATCAATTTGATCCGACTTAAAAAAAATTCTCAAAAAAATCATAAACATTTTGTTTAAAGAGAATATTATCGAAATTCTTGGAAGATTTAGTGTTTCTTTACAAAGAATTTTAAACCCACTATAAAAATGGGAGAGGATATACGTGTGTCACCATGAACTGGATTAAATGCTATGTATATTTTTTGATTAGGTGACTCGGGTTACATAGTATTAATTATGCCTCTAAAAGATAATAATTTCATAAAACAAAGAGAGATATTCAATTTCTAAATTCTCGAAGGGAGATGATAAAGAAAAATTATAGCTTTAGCTTGATTTTGTGTTGATAATACATTATTTTGTATAACGGTGTTTCGAGACCATTGGTCAAGATGCATCTCGACATTTAATATCCATGATAATATTTTTTTTTTTATAACATTAAGAGTGACAAATTAAAGCTTATTGCGATTTGTCACAAAAGTGTGACAATTTTATTTTTCATGATTGATAACGTATTATGAAATTATATAAATATAATACAAAGAAACTATAGAGATGAAAAGTAAAAGAGAGAAACGTAAAAAAAATAAAAAAAATTATTATTAAAATTTTTTTAATAGTTTCGTGTGTTTTTGCAAATACAAAGGGTCTTAAGCCTTTATTTATAAACGTGATTGAGAAGAGGAATAAATATAAAAAATGACACATGTCACATTGAATTAAATATTTTATAGATTTCGAGGTTAGTATTTGATAAATATCAACTAAATTTGAGAAACCTAAGAGATACATAACAAATTTCAATTTTTTTTTAGAAATATTACGAAACATTAATTTTTTTTTTCTAAAAATAAAATAAAAAATATTTATTATTAGCAACCGGCTCATCATTCACTTCGCTAAATCCAGAAGCTACTTATCCTTATGCTTCTGCTGACAATGTCCTCTCCTCCATTGCCATTGCCGCTCTCATTTCCAGCCACCGCAGCCAATAGTCAGCAGCACCGCCCCTGTGCATACATTTCATCAGTACAGAATTCAATCCCGTATACCCACGCTGAGCTACAGCTCAGTTCCGAGGATCCTGGATTGTGCCATTTCCAGCCGAATTCTGCTCAGAAACCTAAAACAATACGGTACCGGTTGAGTCAGTTATGCAGAGAAGGCCAATTAGAACTTGCACGCCAATTGTTTGATGATATTCCTCAGCCAACTACTGTTGTCTGGAATACGATAATGATAGGGTGTATTTGCAATAACCTTCATCATGAAGCTATTACTTTGTATTCCCAAATGAAATGGGGTAGTGGCTCGCACAAATTTGAGCCTGATCCTTATACTTTCTCTTCTGTTCTCAAAGCCTGCGCCGAGATGATGGAACTTAGAATAGGTAAGGCAGTGCATTGTCATATTTTACGTTCGGAGACTAACCCTGGTAGAATTGTGTACAATTCTCTGTTGAATATGTATGCTTCTTGTTTGAACTCATATACGTTATCTAGCTGTAGACGGATGAAAATGGTTTTTGAAATGATGCCTAAGCGAAATGTAGTTGCATGGAACACTATAATCTCATGGTATTCTAAAGTTAGAAGACCTATTGAAGCACTTCTCCATTTTTCCATGATGATGAAAACTGGTTTAAAACCAACTGCTGTTAGTTTTATTAATGTTTTTCGGGCTGCTTCTTTGATGGATGTTCACACTGCTAATGTGCTTTTTGGTCTGGTTATGAAATTGGGAAAGGGATATGCCGATGATTTGCTTGTTGTCAGTTCAGCAATATACATGTATTCCGAGCTTTCTTGCCTGAGTAATGCTAGAAGAATTTTTGAGTATTGTTTGGAAAGTAATACTGAGATTTGGAACTCTATGATTGGTGGATATGTTCAAAATTCCTGTCCTGCTGAAGCGCTTGATCTTTTTCTTAGAGCTCTGCAATCACCACATGCTGTTTCGATTGATGAGGTGACTTTTCTTTCAGCCATGACTGCAACATCCCAGTTGCAAAATTTGAAGATTGCTCAGCAGTTACATGCGTATGTAATTAAGTGTTCTTATATCTCACATATTATGATCTTAAATTCAATTATTTCCATGTATTCCAAGTGCAATAATATTAAGGAGTCATTTCACTGTTTTACTGTCATGAAAGATAGAGATATTGTTTCTTGGAATACTATTGTTTCTGCTCTTGTGCAGAATGGAAGTGATGATGAAGCACTGATGCTTGTAAAAGAAATGCAAAATCAAGGATTTGTGGTTGATGCTGTGACAATTACGGCTGTTCTCTCTGCAGCATCAAACTTAAGAGATGGTAAACTTGGAACACAGACTCATGCATACATTGTAAGGCATGGTATCCAATTTGAAGGGATGAATACCTACCTAATAGACATGTATGCAAAATCTGGCATGGTACAAGCAGCAGAAAGAATCTTTTACATGAACTGCTTGAACAGTAGGGATCAGGCCACATGGAACGCAATGATATCTGGTTACACACATAACAGGTTAATTGAACAATCTTTAGCTGTCTTTAGGAAGATGCTTGAAAATAATGTGACTCCTACGGCTGTGACGTTCTCATCAATTCTTCCTACATGTAGTCAGTCAGGAAATTTAACTCTAGGAAAGCTATTGCATGGTTTTGTTTTACGTAACTTCCTGGATGATAATGTCTTTGTGACCACTGCTCTGGTTGACATGTACTCAAAAACAGGCGCAATCCACTATGCTGAAAGATTGTTTAAAAGATCTCCTCATAAAAATTCTGTTACATGCACAAATATGATAATGGGTTATGGTCAACATGGAATGGGCCTTAAAGCATTTACACTATTCAATTCCTTGAAGGAATTTGGGTTTGAACCTGATAGTGTAACCTTTTCAGCAGTCCTGTCTGCTTGCAGTTACTGTGGACTACTTACTGAGGGTCTTCAGGTGTTTGAGTCAATGGCCAGAGACTATGGATTGCAACCAGAGTTTGGGCACTATTCTTGTCTTATTGACATGTTAGGGAGAGTGGGCAGGGTGATAGAGGCTTATGAATATATTAAAGAACTAAGTGTTGAGTACAATGTTCAAGCAATCTGGGGTTCACTTCTTTCTGCATGTATAATTCACGGACATTTTGAATTAGGAAAAATTGTTGCTGATAAGTTGCTTCACATTGATGGAGGAAACAAGAAGAGAGATTATCACATGCTTCTTTCAAATATATATGCTTCTGAAGGAAACTGGAAATTTGCAAATAAGGTGAGAAGAGAAATGAAGGAAGAAGGTTTGACAAAGGAGGTAGGCTGCAGTTGGATTGATATCTCTGGTTATGCTCATTGTTTTGTTTCTAGAGATGAAAACCATCCAAACTGCTCTGAGGTATATCAAATTTTGGGGCAATTGACTGCCAATATGAAAGATGCTGGTTATAGGCCTTCTCTAAAGCTGCAAGAACTCTGGCTCTCAAAGTTCATGGAGTGAAATGAAGTTTTTCTTCCTGCAGGAACAGAATCTTTCTTCTAAGTTTTATCCAATGGGAATCCTATAACAACTGAAACAGCTGTATTTATTAATCATTACCGCAGCTGGATGAGGAAAGGTAATGCAAAGTAATCTTTGATGAAATTTCTAGTCTCTTCTTCTGCATGGCATGTTCCTGAATATATTTTTTGGGGGTGCATAAATGGGATTCATTCTCTATATATAAACTAAATATTCAGACCTGGGAATCATAAGTCCTCTACAAAAATATATGATAGGTTAAATGGTGCAATTGTTCCCATGGTTGCTTGAGGAATAATATGTTGTCTGAAATTACCTAAACTATGCATTGCTATCTTTCCTCTTTCTACTATTGTTTTTTATTTTAACCTTATAAATATTTTTTGGCACATATAAGGGAAACTACTTGTTTAAGCTGCTTAGATATGTGCATCATATGTGGTGCAGATTACAGGTTTAAGTAACCAAGAGCAGTTTGAGTATATGGATGTTCGGAATGCTGAAGTCAACCAAAGGTTCATCTTTTCTTGGTTTCCCATAAGGTAAATAAATTTCTTTCTGTCTATGTTGGCAGTTCTGTTGGCTTTAATTTTAATGCTTCTTGCTCTTGTTGAGACAGCTGGCCATTAAACTCATAGAGCTCATGAAACACGGATCTTGAAAATATAGTTTTGCATCAACCAATGAATGTAAAATAATGTTTTTCATTTTCTAAAACTAAGGGGTTGAAGGTAGGAGAAATCTCCATCTTTCAGTTCCTTTTTTCTCTCTCTCTCTTCATCATCATCTGTGTTAAAGAAATGCTTTTGCTGATAAAGATGCTTCAGTATGCATGAGTGGCTTGCCATCTTATTCGTAATACTCCTCTTTTTTTGTTCAACTTATCATGGCACACACTCGTTAAGAAAATATGAAATACGAAAATTTATATGTTTTTCGGTAAAAAAAATTAAAATATTCTTTGATTTTTTTTTTTTTTTTCTCATATAAAGAATAATTAATAAAAGAATAGTTATAAAAATATTAATTAAAAGGCATATTTATTCCTCAACCAATTTCATTCTTTTTCCTTGAAGGAGAATGAAACATCTGCAACATCAGGCAGGGACAGCTGGATGAGAAGGCTGCAAGCAAAGCTGTGTTAAGAATGGTTTTATCTGAAGCGTCGTGATAGATAGATGGTCAAGATTCAGCCACTACTTCAGTGCCCTTTCATGAGTACATTGGAAACACAGATTTAGCGTAGAGCTTTGAAGGCCATGGGCAAGTGAGGTGACTGTCTAAGGTTCGCAATCTAAAACCGCTTAGTATATATTATTTTTCACATGATTCTAGAATAATAAATGAATTTAGTTCTAAATAAATTTTAGTTTGTCAAATTTAGTTTAAAATATATATTTTTAATTTTTAAAGTTTTAAACTTTTTAATAAGAAAAATAAGACTTTTTTACTGATTCCCAACAAAAAGATTTTTGTATTTTAGTTAACTAAGTAAAAATAATTAAGTCATTTTATATGAAATATTTGTAAATATAGAAAAAAGTTGTACACTTCCATGAGAGATCATGTAGACTTGTGTTTTAATTTAAAATTTAAAATAAAAATTTAAATTTATTATAACTATAAATTTAAAATTTAAAATTTTTCTCTCACTATAAATTAGGAAGTTTTAAAAAAAAAAATTATAACTTAACTTATCAAATATAAATTTATTCATAATTAAGTAATGGTAACATTCTCAACTTATGATACGAGATATCGTGAGTTCTGACACGAGTTGCGATTAAAAAAAAAAATATATATATATATATATATATATATAAATTTATTATTTTATGATTCTACTATTATAACATAATCAATTATTACTTATTTTATTTTATCTAATTGGGTCTATTTTGGACAGCTATCCCATCACCCTCTTCATAAGAGTTTTTTTTCTTTTAAGTGATCTCTGGATACTGTTTGCCTCGAGACTCATATATATTTATTAATATCTTTTCTTTTACACATTTATAATTAATATTTTAAAATTCATATTTATTAATTATTTTTATAAAAACAAATAAAATATTCGGTATATTTTTGATACCAGACATGTGGTAACCTCCGTTACCTAATCGTTTCTCGAATACTCAACCATTATTTGAAGTGAACTAAGGATTCACAAGAAGCTAGCTAGTAAAACCCCACCAAAAAAAAAAATCCGGGGGGGGGCCCCTTCCCCCCCCCCCCCCCCACCAAAAAAAAAAAAAAAAAAAACAACTAAAAATCAAAAACCCCCCCAAATAATTTATTTTTTTTTTTTTTTTTTTTTTTTTTTTAAATTACTATTCACCAAAAAAAAAAAAAAAAAGAAAAAGAAAAAAGAAGCTAGCTAGTAACCAATTTCTTCATCCGTTTTCAGATCTCAGTTCTTTGTTGAAGATAAGAAGATAAGAGAGATGGTGAAGAAAGAGCTCGTCTTCGTTCCTGCACCTGCTGCTGGTCACTTGGTCTCCATTCTTGAATTTGGAAATCACCTTCTCCAACGAGACCAGGGGATATCAGTAACAATTCTACTCATGAAATTTCCTTCTGCCCCTCCGATTTTCACCGCTTCTAATCCCAATATCAGAATTATCGAAGTTCCTCAGTTGAATCCACCGGAACCGGTCGCGGAGCTGATGAAGAAATCAATTGAGAAGTCTGCGTCAGTTTTCATAGAGAACCATAGATCTGTTGTCAAAGAGGCAATTATCAATCACGTTTTATCAAAATCGATTCCTCTTGCCGGGTTAGTTTTTGATTTGTTTTGCTCTTCTATGGTTGATGTAGCTAACGAGCTCGGTGTTCCTTCGTATGTGTTCTTCACTTCTGCTGCAGCTTTTCTAAGAATAATGCTTCACATCCCAGTTCATTATAGTGAAACTGGGAGAGAATTCTCCATTTCAGATCCTGACTCCATCATTCCGGGCTTTGTTAACCCCGTGCCTTCAAGGGTTTTACCATCTTTTCTCTTTGACAAGGATGGTGGATATGAGGCAATGATGAATCACGCTATTCGTTTCAAGGAGACAAAAGGAATCTTTATAAATACGTTTGTAGAATTGGAGTCTCATGCCATCGATTCTCTAAAATCCCACAGCGGCACTCCACCGATTTTCGCAGTTGGTCCATTGCTCAACTTAAAAGGTCAAAAGAAACCCGGTTCTGATTCTGATGCTGAGAAAATAATGAAATGGCTAGGCAATCAGCCACCATCATCGGTTCTATTCCTCTGCTTTGGAAGCAGGGGTGGTTTCGAACTGCCCCAGCTAGCTGAGATAGCAACTGCGCTAGAACGCAGTGGGCAAAGATTCTTGTGGTCTGTACGTCAGCCACCAAGAAAGAATCTTGGTGGAGATGGGACACAAAGTGAAGTGGAAAATTTTTCTCAAGTACTGCCAGAAGGGTTCTTAGAGAGAACAGAAAACAGAGGAATGGTGTGTGGCTGGACACCACAGGCGGAGGTTTTAGCCCATGAAGCAGTTGGAGGGTTTGTATCTCACTGTGGTTGGAATTCAATTCTTGAGAGCATTTGGCACGGTGTGCCTATTGCAACATGGCCAATATATGCTGAGCAACAGATTAATGCATTTTACTTGGTGAAAGAACTGGAACTAGCTGTGGAACTGAGTACAGATTACCGCATGGAAAACTCAAGCACGGTTGTAATAATGGCTGATGAAATCGAGGTAGCCATAAGAAATTTGATGGATTCAGAGAATCCGATAAGAAAAAGAGTCAAAGAGGTGAGTGAAGTCAGTAGAAAGGCGGTGATGATTGGGGGATCTTCTTTCATTTCCATGGGGAAATTCATTGAAGAAGATGTTCTGATGATGAACAAAATATGAGGATATATATATATTTTTTTTTACTCTTGAAATATATATGTTTATATATTTCTTGATCGCATGGTGTATCCCATTGGTATGTTATTGGTTTAAATTTGGCATTTTGTATTATCTTTTAAAGTTAGAACAGTTGAAATGAAAATTTTCCTTTTATCTAATAAAGGATTGAGAAGATGAATCTTTGTCTAATAAGAACGAGGAACAGAAGAGGCAAAATATAAAACGAGAGGCGGTTTAGGGTTTCCTATATCTTTTGTCTTTTTCTGCAATGAATTAATACGACACGGTTACCTGTTAAAATTTGGTGAAAATGCTAGAATTTTTTTGTCCAAAAATAAATAAATAAATTGTTTTAATAAAAATATAAAGAATAAAATTAATGTTTTTTTTTTTTTTAAAAAAAGACAAACCAATACAATATCAAAAGTAAAAGTCTTCTTTTAAAAAATTTGACTATAATTATTTTAAGGATAAATATATTTTTGCAGAATGTCATTATTCAAATTATTATGTGCACTTAATTAATTAGTTTAAAACATATTGTTAACAATTCTTCAAACTTTGTATATGAGAATTTACTCTAAAAAAAAATAATAAAAAATAAAAAAAAATAATTGGTGAATTTAGTTGTAAACAAATTTATGTTTGACAAGTTTTAGTCCTAATATATATATATTTTTTTACTTTTAAAGTACTCAAACTTTTTTACTTAACAATTAAAATCCTTTTACACAAATTTCATCAAATTTTTTAAAATTTAACAATTTGGATGATTTTAGTCGATTTAATAAAGGATAATTAAGTCACTTTATATGAAATATTTACAAAATTAGAATAAAAGTGTTGCAACACTCATTTACAAAAATATTTTTAAAAATGTAAAACAATATATCTAAAAATATATTTAATGTAAAATGATTTAGATTACAATTTTTTTTTATTCAATAAACCACTCAAATCGTTAAATTTTAAAAAATTTTGATGAAATTTGTGATAAAGAATCTTAATCTTCTTAGGTAAAAAGTTTGAAACTTTAAAAGACAAAAAATATTTTATAACTAATCTTGTCAAATATAAATTTATTTTGGACCAAATTCACTAATTACTCTTCACGGATTTCATCAAAATTTTTAAAAATTTAACAATTTGGGTAGTTTACTGAATAAAAGAAAACAATAATCAAGTCACTCTACGCGAAATATATTTTTATATATTTTTTTTTACCCGTTCGACAATATTTAGTGAATGAGTGTTGCAACTCATTTTTACTTTAAATTTGCATATATTTAATATAAATTGACTTAATTATTTTTTTTTAATTCATTATAATTACACAAATCGTTAAATTTTAAATGAACTTAATTTTCTTAAATAAAAAAATTTAGAACTTTACAAATTAAAAAAAAAAATTAGGACTAAACTTATAAAACATATATTTGTTTGAAATTAAATTCACTAATATGTCGCATTTTGTTATATTTATATAATTGATGCCAGATATGTGGCAAACAGTCAACGTACAACTTACACCACTTATTTGTAGCTCGAATACTCAACAATTATTTGACTAAAAGAAGTGAACTAAGGATTCACAAGAAGCTAGCCAGTAACCAATTTCTTCATCCGTTTTCAGATCTCAGTTCTTTGTTAAAGATAAGAGAGATGGTGATGAAAGAGCTCGTCTTCGTTCCTGTACCTGCTGTTGGTCACTTGGTGTCAATTATCGAATTTGGAAATCACCTTCTCGAACGAGACCAGGGGATATCAGTAACAGTTCTACTCATGAAATTTCCTTCTGCCCCTCCCATTTTCACCGCTTCTAATCCCAATATCAGAATTATCGAGCTTCCTCAGATGAATCCACCGGAACTGGTGGAGGAACTGATGAAGAAATCAATTGAGAAGTCTGCTTCAGTTTTCATAGAGAACCATAAATCTGTTGTCAAAGAGACAATTATCAATCACATTTTATCAAAATCAATTCCTCTTGCCGGGTTGGTTTTAGATTTGTTTTGCTCTTCCATGATTGATGTAGCTAACGAGCTCGGTGTTCCTTCGTATGTGTTCAACACTTCTGCTGCAGCTAGTCTAAGCTTATTGCTTGACATCCCAGTTCATTATAGTGAAACTGGGAGAGAATTCTCCATTTCAGATCCTGACTCCATCGTTCCGGGCTTTGTTAACCCCTTGCCTTCAAGGGTTTTACCATCTTTTCTCATTGACAAGGATATTGGTCGGTATGAAGCAATGATGAATCACGGTCTTCGTCTCAAGGAGACAAAAGGGATCTTTATAAATACGTTTGCAGAATTGGAGCCTCATGCCATCGATTCTCTAAAATCCCACAGCGGCATTCCACCAATTTTCGCAGTTGGTCCATTGCTCAACTTGAAAGGTCAAAAGAAACCAGGTTCTGATTCTGATTCTGATTCTGAGAAAATAATGAAATGGCTAGGTAATCAACCACCATCATCTGTTCTATTCCTCTGCTTCGGAAGCATGGGAGGTTTCGAACCACCCCAAATAGCTGAGATAGCAACTGCACTAGAACGCAGTGGGCAAAGATTCTTGTGGTCGGTACAGCCTCCAAGAAAGAATCTTGGTGGAGATGGGATACAAAGTGAAGTGGAAAAATTTTCTCAAGTACTGCCAGAAGGGTTCTTAGACAGAACAGGAAACAGAGGAATGGTGTGTGGCTGGACACCACAGGCGAGGGTTTTAGCCCATGAAGCAGTTGGAGGGTTTGTATCTCACTGTGGTTGGAATTCAATTCTTGAGAGCATTTGGCACGGTGTGCCTATTGCAACATGGCCAATATATGCTGAGCAACAGATTAATGCATTTTACTTGGTGAAAGAACTGGAATTAGCTGTGGAACTGAGTACAGATTACCGCATGGAAAACTCAAGCACGGTTGTAATAATGGCGGATGAAATCGAGGTAGCCATAAGAAATTTGATGGATTCAGAGAATCCGATAAGAAAAAGAGTCAAAGAGGTGAGTGAAGTCAGTAGAAAGGCGGTGATGATTGGGGGATCTTCTTTCATTTCCATGGGGAAATTCATTGAAGAAGATGTTCTGATGATGAACATAATATGAGGAGGATATATATATGTATATATATTTCTTGATCGCATGGTGTATCCGATTGGTATGTTATTGGTTTAAATTTGGCATTTTGTATTATCTTTTAAAGTTAGAACAGTTGAAATGAAAATTTTCCTTTTATCTAATAAAGGATTGAGAAGATGTAATCTTTGTCTAATAAGAAGGAGGACCAGAAGAGGGTTTCTCCCTCTACAGAGTGGACTCTCTATCTTCTCTCTACAAGGGGAGTCTCTATCGCTGGATTTCACCCAGCTTTTTCGAGGCTTTTGGCTTAATTTCTTCTGTTTCTTTTTCTCTTGTTTGGTTGCTGTTCTCTGTAATTTTCATGTGGTTTATTGTCCTTTTCTTTCGGTGATAAAAGGTGTGAATACGGTTTTCTTTATGGAGCTGGGACCTAATATACCCAGCTTTGACTTGGATGATGAGCTGTTGGATCTTTCCATTAATGATCCTCAAACAACGGTTATTCTTAAAATAGGACAAATTTTAGATTTTTTTTTTAAAATAGTGTTATTTTTTATCATATTTTTAAAATAAGGTATCTCTAATTTGGTAAAATAGAGACTCATTTTTTTTTAATAAAATAATGAGTCTCTATTTGCCAAAATATAAGCTAATTATTTTTTAATAAAATATTTATTTTTTACTTGGTTAAAGTAGAGACTTATTTCTTTTTTAATAAAATATTAGGCCTTTACGTTGACAAATTTTTTAAATTTTTTTTTTAAAAATCGTTACACTCTAATTTTTAAAATTTTTATATTAAGTTATAAACTGGGTCTTTGCTTTTTTTTCTTTCTTTTTTTATTTTTATGAATTGTCATTTCACATCTCATCTCAAATTATTCTTTTTTTTTATTCATCAAATAAAAAAAATATTGTGTATATGTATATATATTCTTCAATTAGTGGTTATTATATTATATATATATATATATATGTGAAAATAATTTTAATATTTTTTTATTTGAATAAAATATTTTTTATGTAAATATATAATATAAATTTATTAAATTATTTACTTAAAGAACATAAATATAAGTTTTCAAATAAAAAATAATAATTAGTTGAAAGAGTTAAAAAAGTAAAAATATAAGAATCTTTTGTTATTTTAAGTGTGGAACGATTTTTTAAAAAATTATTAATGACTTGTTATTTCATATCATATTAGATTTTTTTTTTTAAAAAAAATCAAATATATAAAAGATTTTTTATTTGAATACAATATTTTTTATGTCAATATATAATATAAATTTATTAAATTACTTAATAATTCAAAAATATAAAAACAAATCTTAAATTAAAATTAATTGAATATATAAAAACAAATAAAAAAATCACTTCACATAATTACATAAAATATTATTTTAATATTATAATATATTATAATTTCAATTAATTTTTACATCACTTTGTTAAATATAATATATGTATAATAATAATAATTAATAATAAATATAATCTATATTATGAAAATTATATTAAAAAAATGTTTATAAATTAATATTATTAGAAAATGATAAAATTAAAATTTATAAATGACTTTAAAAAAATGAGGAAAGTATAATTTAAATATTTTATTAAAAAAAATGAGTCTATACTTTGCCAAAGTAGAGACTGAATATTTTATTAAAAAAAAATAAGTCTCTATTTTGACAAAATAGAAGCTGAATATTTTATTAAAAAATAATAAGTCTCTACTTTGACAAAGTAGATGCTTATTATTTTATTAAAAAAAACGAGTCTCTACTTTAAAGTAGAGGTACCCTATTTTATAGAACTAAGTGTTGAGTACAATGTTCAAGCAATCTGGGGTTCACTTCTTTCTGCATGTATAATTCACGGACATTTTGAATTAGGAAAAATTGTTGCTGATAAGTTGCTTCACATTGATGGAGGAAACAAGAAGAGAGATTATCACATGCTTCTTTCAAATATATATGCTTCTGAAGGAAACTGGAAATTTGCAAATAAGGTGAGAAGAGAAATGAAGGAAGAAGGTTTGACAAAGGAGGTAGGCTGCAGTTGGATTGATATCTCTGGTTATGCTCATTGTTTTGTTTCTAGAGATGAAAACCATCCAAACTGCTCTGAGGTATATCAAATTTTGGGGCAATTGACTGCCAATATGAAAGATGCTGGTTATAGGCCTTCTCTAAAGCTGCAAGAACTCTGGCTCTCAAAGTTCATGGAGTGAAATGAAGTTTTTCTTCCTGCAGGAACAGAATCTTTCTTCTAAGTTTTATCCAATGGGAATCCTATAACAACTGAAACAGCTGTATTTATTAATCATTACCGCAGCTGGATGAGGAAAGGTAATGCAAAGTAATCTTTGATGAAATTTCTAGTCTCTTCTTCTGCATGGCATGTTCCTGAATATATTTTTTGGGGGTGCATAAATGGGATTCATTCTCTATATATAAACTAAATATTCAGACCTGGGAATCATAAGTCCTCTACAAAAATATATGATAGGTTAAATGGTGCAATTGTTCCCATGGTTGCTTGAGGAATAATATGTTGTCTGAAATTACCTAAACTATGCATTGCTATCTTTCCTCTTTCTACTATTGTTTTTTATTTTAACCTTATAAATATTTTTTGGCACATATAAGGGAAACTACTTGTTTAAGCTGCTTAGATATGTGCATCATATGTGGTGCAGATTACAGGTTTAAGTAACCAAGAGCAGTTTGAGTATATGGATGTTTGGAATGCTGAAGTCAACCAAAGGTTCATCTTTTCTTGGTTTCCCATAAGGTAAATAAATTTCTTTCTGTCTATGTTGGCAGTTCTGTTGGCTTTAATTTTAATGCTTCTTGCTCTTGTTGAGACAGCTGGCCATTAAACTCATAGAGCTCATGAAACACGGATCTTTAAAATATAGTTTTGCATCAACCAATGAATGTAAAATAATGTTTTTCATTTTCTAAAACTAAGGGGTTGAAGGTAGGAGAAATCTCCATCTTTCAGTTCTTTTTTCTCTCTCTCTCTTCATCATCATCTGTGTTAAAGAAATGCTTTTGCTGATAAAGATGCTTCAGTATGCATGAGTGGCTTGCCATCTTATTCGTAATACTCCCTCTTTTTTTGTTCAACTTATCATGGCACACACTCATTAAGAAAATATGAAATACGAAAATTTATATGTCTTTCGGTAAAAAAAATTAAAATATTCTTTGATTTTTTTTTAAAAAATAAAATATTCTTTGATTTTATTTTCTCATATAAAGAATAATTAATAAAAGAATAGTTATAAAAATATTAATTAAAAGGCATATTTATTCCTCAACCAATTTCATTCTTTTTCCTTGAAGGAGAATGAAACATCTGCAACATCAGGCAGGGACAGCTGGATGAGAAGGCTGCAAGCAAAGCTGTGTTAAGAATGGTTTTATCTGAAGCGTCGTGATAGATAGATGGTCAAGATTCAGCCACTACTTCAGTGCCCTTTCATGAGTACATTGGAAACACAGATTTAGCGTAGAGCTTTGAAGGCCATGGGCAAGTGAGGTGACTGTCTAAGGTTCGCAATCTAAAACCGCTTAGTATTATATTATTTTTCACATGATTCTAGAATAATAAATGAATTTAGTTCTAAATAAATTTTAGTTTGTCAAATTTAGTTTTAAAATATATATTTTTAATTTTTAAAGTTTTAAACTTTTTAATAAGAGAAAAATAAGACTTTTTTACTGATTCCCAACAAAAAGATTTTTGTATTTTAGTTAACTAAGTAAAAAATAATTAAGTCATTTTATATGAAATATTTGTAAATATAGAAAAAAGTTGTACACTTCCATGAGAGATCATGATAGACTTGTGTTTTAATTTAAAATTTAAAATAAAAATTTAAATTTATTATAACTATAAATTTAAAATTTAAAATTTTTCTCTCACTATAAATTAGGAAGTTTTAAAAAAAAATATTATAACTTAACTTATCAAATATAAATTTATTCAAGAAGTCGTAATGGTAACATTCTCACTTATGATATAAGAGATCATGAGTTCGGACATCATAGAAGTTAGAATTTTAAAAATATATATATATATATATATATATATATATAAATTTATTATTTTATGATTCTACTATTATAACATAATCAATTATTACTTATTTTATTTTATCTAATTGGGTCTATTTTGGACAGCTATCCCATCACCCTCTTCATAGAGTTTTTTTTCTTTTAAGTGATCTCTGGATACTGTTTGCCTCGAGACTCATATATATTTATTAATATCTTTTCTTTTACACATTTATAATTAATATTTTAAAATTCATATTTATTAATTATTTTTATAAAAACAAATAAAATATTCGGTATATTTTTTATACCAGACATGTGGTAACCTCCGTTACCTAATCGTTTCTCGAATACTCAACCATTATTTGAAGTGAACTAAGGATTCACAAGAAGCTAGCTAGTAAACTATTCATCACCAAAAAAAAAAAAAAAAAAGAAAAAGAAAAAAGAAGCTAGCTAGTAACCAATTTCTTCATCCGTTTTCAGATCTCAGTTCTTTGTTGAAGATAAGAAGATAAGAGAGATGGTGAAGAAAGAGCTCGTCTTCGTTCCTGCACCTGCTGCTGGTCACTTGGTCTCCATTCTTGAATTTGGAAATCACCTTCTCCAACGAGACCAGGGGATATCAGTAACAATTCTACTCATGAAATTTCCTTCTGCCCCTCCGATTTTCACCGCTTCTAATCCCAATATCAGAATTATCGAACTTCCTCAGTTGAATCCACCGGAACCGGTCGCGGAGCTGATGAAGAAATCAATTGAGAAGTCTGCGTCAGTTTTCATAGAGAACCATAGATCTGTTGTCAAAGAGGCAATTATCAATCACGTTTTATCAAAATCGATTCCTCTTGCCGGGTTAGTTTTTGATTTGTTTTGCTCTTCTATGGTTGATGTAGCTAACGAGCTCGGTGTTCCTTCGTATGTGTTCTTCACTTCTGCTGCAGCTTTTCTAAGAATAATGCTTCACATCCCAGTTCATTATAGTGAAACTGGGAGAGAATTCTCCATTTCAGATCCTGACTCCATCATTCCGGGCTTTGTTAACCCCGTGCCTTCAAGGGTTTTACCATCTTTTCTCTTTGACAAGGATGGTGGATATGAGGCAATGATGAATCACGCTATTCGTTTCAAGGAGACAAAAGGAATCTTTATAAATACGTTTGTAGAATTGGAGTCTCATGCCATCGATTCTCTAAAATCCCACAGCGGCACTCCACCGATTTTCGCAGTTGGTCCATTGCTCAACTTAAAAGGTCAAAAGAAACCCGGTTCTGATTCTGATGCTGAGAAAATAATGAAATGGCTAGGCAATCAGCCACCATCATCGGTTCTATTCCTCTGCTTTGGAAGCAGGGGAGGTTTCGAACTGCCCCAGCTAGCTGAGATAGCAACTGCGCTAGAACGCAGTGGGCAAAGATTCTTGTGGTCTGTACGTCAGCCACCAAGAAAGAATCTTGGTAGAGATGGGACACAAAGTGAAGTGGAAAATTTTTCTCAAGTACTGCCAGAAGGGTTCTTAGAGAGAACAGAAAACAGAGGAATGGTGTGTGGCTGGACACCACAGGCGGAGGTTTTAGCCCATGAAGCAGTTGGAGGGTTTGTATCTCACTGTGGTTGGAATTCAATTCTTGAGAGCATTTGGCACGGTGTGCCTATTGCAACATGGCCAATATATGCTGAGCAACAGATTAATGCATTTTACTTGGTGAAAGAACTGGAATTAGCTGTGGAACTGAGTACAGATTACCGCATGGAAAACTCAAGCACGGTTGTAATAATGGCGGATGAAATCGAGGTAGCCATAAGAAATTTGATGGATTCAGAGAATCCGATAAGAAAAAGAGTCAAAGAGGTGAGTGAAGTCAGTAGAAAGGCGGTGATGATTGGGGGATCTTCTTTCATTTCCATGGGGAAATTCATTGAAGAAGATGTTTTGACGATGAACAAAATATGAGGAGGATATATATATATATATATATATATATATTTCTTGATCCATTCTGTATGTCAAAGTTACTACTTTTGATGGGTTCTTGGTTTAAAATTGGCATTTTGTATTATCCTTTTCAGTCAGAACAGTTGAAATGAAAAGTTTCCTATTATCTAATAAAGGAATGTGACGGTAATCTTTGTCTAATAAGAACGAGGAACATATCTTTTGTCTTTTTCTGCGGTGAATTAATTTGTCTCATTATCTCTACGACACGGTTTTTCTAAAAAAGACAAACCATTACAATATCAAAGGAAAAAAGTCTTCTTTTAAAAATTTGACTATTATGTTTTTTTAAGAAAATTTAAGATTAATAAATTTAATTTTAAGGACTGACTAATTTTTGTTAGAAGTTTAGATTTCAATATTTGGACTTTATAATTGTCAACTTTAGAATGGATGAAAATGTGCCAATTTGTGGCTAATTCGTTGTTTGGTTTTACATCACATTTGAAGGTTTAAATTTCTAGATAAACAAAGTTGAATTTTTATTAAAATGCAATTTGACCAATCAAATTTAGGTAAATTGATCAATTTCATCCATTTTCAAAATTTTTGGATAATTTCATCACATATCTTCATAATTTTGTCTAATTTCATCCTTATGTTAATTTTATTATTGGTCAACTGTTAGGTTTAATAAAAATAATTTCTCAAAGGGTAAAAATGTCAATTTACTTAAAAAAAAAAACACCAAAATTTCCCCAATTCATACTATTCATCCACCATCTTCAACAAAAAAAAAAAAAAAAAAAAGAAATTTTGCTCTATTATTATTGTTATCATGTGGCATATTATCAAATGGTGTTTTTTTTTTTTAAAAAAAAAATGAATTGATATTTTTACCCTTTGAGAAAATTATTTTTTAAAAACATAATCGTTGACCAATAATAAAATTAATAGAAGGATGAAATTGACCAAAATTATAAAGATAAGAGATGAAATTATCCAAAAATTTTGAAAAATGATGAAATCGCAAAAATTTTATAAGTTAGGGATGAAATTGGCCAATTTGCCATCAAATTTATTATTATTATTATTATTATTATTATTATTATTATTATTTTTAAGCTAACAATATCTTTCAAACTTGTATATTTTGTATACTAACAAGATCGCTTGTGAACGTCTTTGATTCAACTCTTACAATGAAGGTTACGAAAGAGTTACAATGAGGTCGATCTTCTTTCAAGTATAAGTCAAATCCTACAAATTATAATTAAAATCAAATTTGAATTAGTTTGAACAGTAATTTTAAAAATTAAAAGTCTAACTAATAAATAAAATAAAATATTTAATTGATTAAAATAGATTATGAAATCAAATTCAACAAACTTAATATATATATATATATATATATATATATATATATATATATATATATATATATATATATATTCAAAATGAACATAATATTTAAAATTTCATATCTCTCCCCTCAAAATCCAGAATATGATCATAATTCAAAGTTAAAGAATTTATTAATTTTCATATAATTAATTCAATTATGGAGGGGGCGAATGATATTGTCAGAGAAAAGTTGGCAAAAAATATTAATCAATACGTGAATATAAACTGAAAGATTTTTTTTTTTTTTTAATTTTATAATTTAAATTAAATTAAATTAAATTTCAAGAAAATGATTAATATGAGCAATGTGAATTAGGACTGAATATTATTGTTGCTATGCATAGTTTACGTATAAGTTATATGAAACTTGTAGAGGAAGAAACTTAGAAGAAGAACATTGCAAAGAAAATCAAGTGTTTGAATATTAATTAACTCCCAAAGAAAATTCAGCTCCTGGAAATTAAACTAAGAATGCTAGACTTTTCTGACCTTCACAAAAAAAATTTGTTATAAAAATGCAGCTCTGCTAAGAATATGTCAAACATGACTTTTCTATCTCAATCCAAGTTGTCATCTTTTTAATCACCACTAAATCTTATATTCATGGATGGATTATTAATTAGTCAGGTAATTCTAAATATCAAATAGTTTCTATTGACCCTACATATTTTATTATTTTTTTTAGGTTGTGTTTTTGGAGTCTAACTCTTAATGATGTTTATAATAAGTTTCGAATATGTAATCTCGTGTAATATTTACAATGCGTTTTCTCATTGTGTCAAATCAAAGACTTTGTGTTATTGCCTTTGCTTTTAAGCTCGAGCACCCCGGAAATCAAACTCATACATTTCACTTCAAAAAACTATATTATAGTTGTTCCAAGGTGAAGAAAAATACTTATATATAAAACTATATACTACCCATTGTTCTTACAATTCATTATAATTTATTCAACTAATGAAAAATAGTAACAAATATTATATATATATGAAGAAAAATTCTAGATTAATTTTTTTAAAGTCATCAATGTAGAAGGAGGAAAATTATATATATATATATACCACGTTCGGAGTTAATATATATATATATATATATATATATATATATATATATATATATATATATATAATTGTCAAGCGCAGCCATACGCACGAGTGAACGAATACCTTTCTTTCCAGCTTCTTTTAGTTCTCTATAAATACCAAACCATGCAAAATCTCAGAATTAACATCCAAACAAAGCAAGATCAGAATATATATATATATAGAGAGAGAGAGAAAATGAGAAATCCAACTGTTCTTTCATTTTCCTTGGCCATTATTTTCCTTCTTTCAATATTTACTACAACTTCTTCGGCTGCTAATAATACTACTAATAATAACGATGCAGCATTTCTTGAATGTCTGAAACAAAATTCCCATCCAAATTACCCAATCTCACCATCCATTTACATCCCTCAATCACAATCCTATCCGTCCATTCTCCAAGCTTACATCAGAAACCTCCGTTTCAACGAGTCGACGACTCCAAAACCTAAAGTCATCGTCGCTGCTTCCCACGTCTCCCACATTCAGGCAGCCATCGTGTGCGGCAAACGCCACCACATGTTACTGAAAATACGTAGCGGAGGTCACGACTACGAAGGACTTTCTTACGTGTCAGACGCCGGTCCAAATTTCTTCGTACTCGACATGTTTAACTTACGTCGCATCCAAGTCAGCATAGAAACCGAGACTGCATGGGTTCAAGTTGGTGCCACGCTAGGAGAATTATACTACAGAATTGCTGAGAAAAGTAACGTCCATGGCTTCCCCGCCGGAGTATGTCCGACGGTGGGTGTCGGTGGACATTTCAGCGGCGGTGGGTATGGTAACTTGATTAGAAAATACGGTGCTTCCGTTGACAATATTATTGATGCACAAATTGTGGATGTCAATGGACGGTTTCTTGATAGGAAATCAATGGGTGAAGATTTGTTCTGGGCAATTACAGGTGGCGGGGGTGCTAGTTTTGGTGTAATTTTGGCCTACAAGATTAAACTAGTCGCCGTGCCGGAAAAAGTGACCGTTTTCAACGTTCAAAAAACATTTGCTACAAACGCTGTAGCAATTGCACAGCGTTTTCAACAAATTGGACATAAATTACCCAGAGATCTCTTCATCAGAATGAACGTGGGAGTTATAAACGAAGGGCAAAACAGAACAATTAGTGCGTCGTTCGTGGCAATGTTTCTTGGTGACTCAGAAAAGCTGGTTTCTTTAATGAACAAAAGATTTCCAGAACTAGGTGTGAAAAAAGAAGACTGCACCGAAATGAGGTGGGTAGAATCGGCACTTTTTTGGACGGATTTTCCAGAAGGAACTCCCATTGAAGCTTTACTAAGTAGGGTTCCACAATCATTAACGTACAATAAAAGGAAATCGGATTACATGACGAAACCAATGCCGAAATCAGGGATTGAGTTTTTGTTCAAGAAAATGGTGGAATTGGAAATTCCGTTCATGCAATTTAATCCTTACGGTGGAAGGATGGACGAGATTCCGTCAACGGCGAAGCCTTTCCCACATAGAGCGGGTTATATAATAAAGATACAGTATTTGGTGGACTGGAATAATAATAGTGCGGGTGATGTGGAAGAACGTAACCTGGGTGTGATTAGAGCAGTTTATGATTATATGACGCCGTTTGTGACGAAGTCAAGACAAGCGTTTCTGAACTATAGAGATATTGACTTGGGAGTTAACAGTCACGGAAAGAACAGTTATTTGGAAGGAGCAGTTTATGGAAGGAAGTATTTTGACGGTAATTTTGACAGGTTGGTGAAGGTTAAAACCACGGTCGATCCTCATAATTTCTTCAGGAACGAACAAAGTATTCCCGTTTTGCCTAAGTCTTTCGGGAAATAGAATATATATACATATATATATATATACACACGTGTTTCATTATAATTTGTTCTTTAATTTTTCGTTTGTAAACTGCATGCATGCATGCAGTTTCTTTGATAAAATACTGTATTGAATTGCAATTGATTTATTTATTGTCAAATAGTAATAAAAAAAAAAAAGGTATATCAGCAATGCCTTTTATATGAAGTTGTTTTATATATATATATATATATATATATATATATTATTCTCAATTATTCAATAAAATACACTGAAATTAAAATCGCCTAATTATCCATATCATTATTGATTTTTTTTTTTAATTTGAAGAAATATTGTTCAAATGGAGCCTAACAATAATAATAATAATAAATTTAAGTTTAGTTCTTAAATAATTTTTAACTCTTATAAATAAGGTCTAATTTAACATTTTAAAGATTTTAAGTCTCCCTTCTTTTCTCTATCTGTTTATAAGGTTCCTTTTTACTGAGCCTGTACATAGGCCTCTTTTTTCATGTAAGGTTTGCATATATAGTTAAATATCAAGGCCAATAGAGCATTTAACCAATATCACGAGTTCAAGGGTTTGATACTCTTTATGAGCATCTAAGACTTTCTTCTAAGTAAGAGTTGAACTCTACGAGTATAATGGAAGTTGAATCAGAATTAGTGGGAGTCGTAGAAACCAAATGGTCAAAGAAAAAAAAAGAACTAAGACCAATAATAACCATATTAACTGTATTTCTCAACATCTTTTATCCTGCCATGGCATGGGCGACTTATATGCCAGAAACAACCATTTCCAACTCAATTAGTTCAGAATACAGGCCATGTGAATAACTTAGCTAGTCATCACCATAAGCTCGAAACCTGTAACGTTCTTGATAGAAGTCATTAAAGAAGAGGTCTGCTTCAAACCATTTTGGGTATCGAACAAGATCACCAGCTACAAATCTCATGTAACGTTTGCTACCTTCTGGGACTACCCTTACTTCGCCTTCCTCTATGTAAACCAATTGATCTACATGCCAATCCCAAGGAAGCCTGCACTTGCCAGTCTTCCATACTGACCATCTTGATACGCCGAGCTCTTCTATTCGTTCACGTGGAACGTTTCTTTCCACCCTAACATTGTAAAGCTCCTCAAGAGGTTTCTCTGTTTTCATTGCCCTAATACCTTGGAATCTGATTTTAGGGTAATTGAAAGAGTTTGTTTTCTCTCTGCTGCTTTTGTTGTTGGCGAAGGAACTCCATGTGGGATTCATGGTGAGACTCGTCATGTTTTTAATTTTACTGCTCTGCTACAAGAGAAGTTATACCTGGAAAAGATACATATATATATATACATTCAATTTAGTTTACCATACAACAACATCACATGAAGCATGAGAACATAAGTGCTGCTACTAAGAGGGCCATAACTAGTTTCCCAAAACACTTTCAACATGCAGAACTACAGTGAGCACCTTTGAATCCCTTGAATGTACAACATTCTGTCATTAAAGTATTCGTTCAATACTAATCTTCAGTTCCAAGTTCATATATGCATATATGATCAATTCCATGTATCCTTCAAATTACTCTAACACAGCCCATAAATTTTCATAAAGAAGAAAAATTAAAATAAAAAGTCACTTTCATACTCATTGAATTGATAAAGCTAATATGGCAAAGAGAAATCACAAGAAAACCAAGAGAAAACCAGTATGCTCCCATAATCAGGGATGTATCTTACAGATAACCCAAATACAAATTATCAAGCTTAGTTGGGTTATCCAATTGCCCAAATAGATGGAGCATGAGATACCAAAATGAGCATTTTTCAATTTCTCAAATGATACAATACTTTTTTGCCAAAACGTTTGGTTCAAATTCTAATACGGCATTATGTCATACTCTAGCACATTTAGTAAGATTGTATTCAAGAAAAAAGGATTTTGCTTTTCTCTAATTGGATGAAACAATCCAAGGTAGTCTGCATGCATCCCAAAAAAAAGTGGACTCGAAGTAAAAGTGCGCCACTCAAGGCATGGCCCTCATTCAAAGAAGTTTGAACAGAGTATACTTTTCAAGCACCAAAGTTGGGATTGCATCCATCTTACATATAACTTGCTCAATCTTA
The DNA here is from genome assembly GCA_025388415.1 of Cynanchum wilfordii. Lineage (NCBI taxonomy): Eukaryota > Viridiplantae > Streptophyta > Magnoliopsida > Gentianales > Apocynaceae > Cynanchum > Cynanchum wilfordii. The sequence continues at coordinate 117,995 of JAHSUH010000001.1, forward strand.
GTAACATTTTTCAAGAAACACCCAAAATTTAAATGTTTTCCAATTTTCCACAGATTGCAACAAAATTGTAAAATGAAACAAAAGTACAGATAGCTGCTAAACAAAAGCCTTCAAACAGAAAAAGAAAACAACTACAAGTGAATAAACTCACCAAGGCATATTCTGCATCCTCAAAGTGACTAAATAGTGATAACTAACAAATTCAGAAGCAGAAACTATGCAGCATCAAAGTAAACAAATGGCCAAGGGAATTAATTATATATGGTTCTACTTTATTTACTCTCTGCCAACCACAACCTCCAAAACAACACATAACAAGAGATTGACCCCTTTTATGCAACTGGGATTGGGTGCTTCACTCCAATGTAGCGGATTTTTTTTTACACACTTAACACAACCCCTTAAACAAACATAAATTTTCAATAACACCCATATCATGAACAATCATCAATAAATGAAGCAGTAAGACAAGGGACCTCCTCCTCTAATACAATCCCGTGTATATCCTAATTTCCTAAAGCTTAAGATAGGGGTAGAATTTAAACACTTCTAGTGGTTTTTCCCCCAACTCCAGTAACTTATTATCCCCAACCTTAATTGAGAGAACTAAAGAAATGAAAACTGGAGTCCAAACCATTCATCACATAAATTAAGAATTTCACTTGCAGGGTATTATCAAAATGAGAAAAAAGCACAAAGAATTTCTTCAACCAACCAAGGAAAAGCTCAAGCTTAGTGTGCAAGTAAGTCATCATACCATATCCTTCCCTCTGCATTTCTTGCTTAGAGAGTCAAATTTACGAAATGCACAAAATATAATAAATTTAGAAGTACAAAAGAAATTCAATGGCGAAATGGAACATTAACATAAGTATTTCTGGAATGGAAAGAAAAAATGCTTACCTTCTTGCTGATGTTGCTGGACTGGGTTTAAGATTTCTTCGGAAAATGCAACGGAAGAGGAACCCCTAAAACCCCAAAGATGACGGAAGGAGAGGCTTATCCAAGATGGGTCAAATTACCTTGACAACCTTAAAAAAAAATAAAAAATTCTTTTTAAAATTTTACTTTTTTTTATTTTTTTGGGTAAATTTACTTTTTTTTTTTTGATAAATTTTGGGTAAATTTACTTAGTTTCCTAATTTGGATTGACTATCATATTAATTGTTACCATCTAAGTTCACGAGCCCACCCAATCTAGCACAGTTCTTTAATTCATAATCAATTATCATGATTTAAGTTTGTGTCGCAATTATAAATTTAATTGAAAATGATTAACTACTTAGTAGTTTAATGGTACATTGATGTCCCTAATATGGGCTGACTACTCATTTTGGTATTAACTGTTACGATTTAGGTTGCAACTATTTGGTATTGTCGTCTTTGACTACAATTTAGTTAAAGCTAAAGTGACTATTAAACACGAAAAAATTACCAAAAAAACAAAAGAATTTGGTACTGTCTCACTATATCAACGAAAATATTTAATCTTATTTTTGTAATATCATTACACATTTACTTTAACTTTTTGATATGAACGGATTATCACAAATAAACTTTGACTCTAAATTTTAATTGATTACATATGTGAATACAAATTCGATCTACAACTTCACTTAATTTAAGATAATTCGTTATTAGTTGAAATGCGTCTTAGAATTAAATGGACCAACTTTTGCAATGAAAAACAAAATTAAATTGTTAGTTAACTAATCTCAGGTGAGCAGGTAAGAATTTCTCCTGACTTATGTGAGATCAATAATTTAAATCTTGACTCATGTATGTAGTTATTAAAAATTTGGAGCTTCCACCCGCAATGACGAACCGGAAACTCCGTTAATTGGAATTAACAAATCGAAAAAAAAAAAAAATCGAAAGAAAATGACACCCTGAATCTCTCGTGGACCTCGCTTCATGGAAGGCCGAATTAAAGTGGGCCCACATACAAATATTTGTGGACGAGCTTTTTAACAAAAACCAATTTAAGTTTTTTAAAAGTGAGGCAGGCAAAAAAATTGGACACGAACTTTTGAGAAACATTTTTAAAATGTGAGAGGCCCATGACTGAAGCTGAAAAATCTTCCCAACTGGAACTGGAAGAACAAAACGAAGCATTTTCTCGTTCCTTCAATGGCTTTAAATTTCAGTAGTGTTTCTATAAATTCAAAACCAGGTTTGGTTTTCCTCCGAAACGAGAAAAATCTCTTCAGACTCCGTCACTTTTTGAGTTCGTGCTCTCCTCCTCCTCCTTCTTCTTCTTCTTCTTCGTCTGTGGCTGCGGTTTCGGAGGGGACTGAAGGTGGTTTTACAGAGGATTCTCTTACTTACTTTCTATGGAATTTAATGTTTTCTTTTTCAATATTTTGAATTCGCTAGTTGTGAATGATGAATAATTTGTAATGTGTGTTATTCAGCTCATGCGAAGTTTTTACGAGTACTTTAGAAATTTTAAGGTTTATTATTGTAAGTTTTGAATCTTTTGAATTGAAATGGATTGTAAGAAAAAACTAATAATTTCTAGAAGTTTCTTTGAGCCTTTGATGATATTCTAAGTAAGTAATTAATCTGCTAGAGTGATGATTAAGACATTGCAAATATTTGTCTCACAATTTCCATTTTTGTGAAGGTTCTTCTTCTCGTTCACAACTAGATCTTTTGGAGCAGCTTACGACTGGAAGTTCATCTGTTAATGGTATATGCTTTTTCATTTGACTGGAAACCACTACGCTCTCATTCCTACCTGATTTGATTTAAGATCCGGAAACTATATTTTGTATAGTAAATTTCATTTCATATTTGAATCTTTTACCAGGTTATGAAAGTGATGGTAGCAATGATCGACTTACAATCCGTGAACAGCTTGTTAAGTTAGTTGGAGAGCGAGATGATGATTTTACCATTCCGTTGGGTAAAAATTTGAAGAAGTTTACCCCCAAGTTATTAACTATCTCGCAGAAGAGAAACATTAGAAGGCAAGCTTATCTGAATGAAGTATCTCAGAGAAATGATTCAGTTTTCTTTGCTACTATTGGAGCATTTGTAATTCTTCCACCACTTATTATCTTAGGAATTGCTATTGCCACTGGCTATGTGCAGCTTTTCCCATGATACATAATCTTGTAAATCATTATAGATAGGAAAGTAATGTTTCTAGATAGTGTTATAATATGATGATCTAAATGCTTTTGCAGTCTCCTAAAATAAGATCCTTGTTCATATGCTTTTTACATGGAAATGTGTGGTTTCCTAGTTATCCCATCTGCTGCAGTTGAATTATCCATCCATTTGAAGCTTTCTTTATATATTAGCACTTTTATGAATTATACTTATTGCATGATTTTTATTTTCCTCCCTTTTGCAAAACGATGATATGATAAACAATCTTCAAAGATTATTAACTTGCCTATATTGTGGACAGATAGGGAATCCATAATCTGACATAGAGAACCCTTCTTTAATCCTTTATAGTTTGGACATTCTAGTAAAAGGCTTCAAAGATATAGCCCTCTGTGTGTGTTTCTTTTTTTTTTTGGAAGAGGAGGGTGGGAGGTGGGAATATTGATCTGGTAGCTAGGTTTCCCGCTTAGTTTCAGTCTAAAAGAGGATCTACTCCCACTAATCTTGATATAACCCGAGTCATCCTCAGGACCTCGTCAAGACATTCATGTTAATAATGGTGGTTTGCTGGTTGTTTTATATCTGAATCCTATGTTACTGTTCCAAAAATGACATGTATAAGGTAAGAGGCTTAATGAATATATATCCACACCTGAATTATCTTTTACATCACAATAATGAGGAATTTATATATCTCATTCTCATCCTACTATTTGTAATACAGTGCTATGCCAACCTCTACAATCCAAGAAGAAAAAATGGAAAAAAGGTTGCCCAAAAAAAAAAAAAAAAAAAGAGTTCCCCTCTTAGCAATGCTCATTTCTTCTAATGCTTTCCTTAACAAGGCTCACTTACTGTTTCCTTTGGTTTGATCTGTGGTGAAATCTCCTGTTCAGTTGGCTGTACTGATTCATGCCCTAAAATTACTCTTTTTTTGCGGATATAGTCCCATTTTTCCTGAATAAGATAGAACAATACAATAAGGGAGATCTCAGTTGTGAAAATGATTGTCCAGACCCTTGCACTTCTTTTTGTTTTCCATTGGTAGGCTTGTAAACCTGTATATATGTTGATTACTCCTAGTAAGGAAACTGCTATTCCTAGTAACCAGTGAACAAAACACCATATACTCCTTCCTTTGCTTCCCCTGAATCAATACAAAAATATTCATATTTTACCCAAAACTTCATTTTAAACAAATTCTCCTAGAACAAGAACCTTATCTAGTATTTTTTTACCTATGAGGACGGAAAATCCCTATTAAAAGTTGCAGCCACACTAGAGCATAAAGTGCTAATCCCAATCTTTGGTGTTCATTGCTGAAAGAGTTGTCAAAGTTTTTTATTGACATTACTGCTCCTGCTGTGATTAGCAGTACTGATAGGATCTGCAAGTGTGATAAAATGACAGGTACTAAATTATTATGCTTAGTAAAATGGAGCCTGGTATGCTACTTAGTAATTAAACAATATAATATAAAATCTTCTCATAGGTAGCTTTATCTTGTTTTATATGAATGGCTACTTATATGCTAGATAATTGATGTCTTATTACAAGAAATCATGATTAGTGTCTTTTCTTTTTTTCCAAGTATACATCTTTTGGGACAAAGAAATTAAATGATGATTTTTAACTAACCAGTGGGCAAGATGAATTATTAGTAAATGGAAATGATTGCTTATTGAACTTTTAACATGTTACAGGTTGGCTGTGGAGTTCTTTGCTATCAATTTATTAAAGTAAGTTCAAAGGTTTAATGATAAAACTTTTAGTTACTGTGAGATAATGTTTTAATCATGCAAAAAAGGATAAAATTTCGACCATAAACATTCTTGAAACAAAGGTAATCTTAGGGTAAATTTGACGAAGAAAAAGCATAAGTTTTCATTGATGTACCTGTAAAGTAGCATGAGTATAGACTAAAATTTTTAACCTTCTTCCACATTCTTCCCTGTTTGATGTTCTCATTAAAAGAATCCCAATAGGGATTAAGAAACCCATGGAAGCCCAGAGCAGAAAACCATGGACTGTAATCTCAGATGATAATCTAGAACTTATCTGGTATGGAGATAAACAGGTTTTAGAAATCAAAACACACACTAACACTCTCACTCTCTCATTATATATAATACATATATATGCACTTTAAACAAGACACAAGACATATATAGGAAATGGAACATTTACCTCATGATTTTTGTGTTTGTTGCTTGAATGGATATTGTGTGCTCCTGCGGCATGCACCTGAGATGGACAGAACAAAGCTGGAAATGTTATAATGGCAAGCCCTCCAAGGATTGTAAGGGATAGCATCTTCTTCTGCTTCTTGAAAACCTGAACAAGAATACAAAGAAAATGCTCCTTCTTCCTCTGGACAGGAAAAAAAAAAAGAAGACACTATGTTGTTTGCTCCACAAATGTCAAATGGATTCTCCCTAAACTTCTCTATCGGCCATTTTTACAGGTATGTTTCACTCAAAGACTTTTTTCTTTTATTTGTGGGAAGCAAAGCATTGTTTTCAAAGGTGCATCATCTTCTTCTTTTCAGTATATAGAAAGTTGTGGTAGTGGGACGGCCCTGGAATCCATAAATAATTGTTTGCACATAACTTTGAAGACTAATGTGTTGAGTTTGTGCTATATTTATAGCAAAAAAAAAAATGGTAGCAAGAAATAACTGTGGGAGTCGGGTATTTTTTCAAACCCTGTAGGGACCCTTTGCAGGCTTTTTGAATTTATGGGAAGAATGGTGGATGAAGGTCAGAGTGTATGTATGTATATATATATATATTATAACAGAGCATAATTCTAATTGGTGGTTGGCACTATTGTTATACAAGAAATATTATCCTTCTGATATTTTCTTGCAATTCCTCAGTGGTCACTACACAGGGCGCACAAGCTTTGTCTTTCTAAATATATATATATATATATATTATTATATCATAAGAAATTAATACATAAAGTAAACTAGAAAATAAGAGACAGATGACGGTGGACACGACAAGGTATGCAACCTTTTTTTATTATTTGGTAGGAAATCAAACATAGATAGGGGAAAAGAAATATGATAGGTCCCCAATTATCAACTACAACACTTGAGTCTCGGAATGTTATGGCAATATTACCTCGTTCTCTCTCTAGAGTAGAACTTCTCTCCCTTCTCTCTTCAGAGAGGTCTTTCCTCACTAGTTTCATCTAGGTTTCTCACTGGGTAATCTTTTTTTCTTAGTTCCACTACTTTCAGACCACCAGCTACCAACCAGACTTTTCTTATCTATTCCTCACCATTTTCTTCCTTTCCCACAAAACATTTGTTGTCATACTGCTCAATGGATGATCACCGAGTCAATGAAGATAGAGAGGACCTTCTGGTTGACCTCTCATTTAATGATACTCAAGCCCAATCAACCCCAACACATACCATGGTTGGCAAACTTTTATCTCACAAACACATAAACTACAGGGCTATTAATTCAGTTCTGACTACTGCATGGAACCTGGGCAATAATGTGCACATTAGACATCTGGATACCAACATGATTTCATGTGAGTTTACTTTTGCGGAAGACAAAGACAGAATTGTGGAGACGGGACCATGGGCAGTAAAAGGGGCAGCGCTTAATCTAGTGCAATGGAACCCAGAACTTACTCTCAGCGAACTCAACTTCACGGAGTGCCCCTTTTGGGTCCAAATACACAATTTACCACCCAACCGAATGAATGCAGATAATGCTGTCATGTTAGGCAACGCTATAGGCAAGTTTATCAAAGCTGATGTAGAATCTCTCAACCGTCAAGTCAAAAAATTTATGAGAATTCGAGTGGCAATAAATACAGAGAAAAGCTTAAAAACAGGATGTCATATTGATAGGGGTAACGGCACAAAACTTTGGGTAAGTTTTAACTATGAAAAGCTCTCGATTTCTGCTATATTTGTGGGATTATTGACCATTCAGACAGAGCATGTCCTAATCGTCATGAGGACAAAATAGAAGCAAATACCTCCAATCAACAGTTTGGGCCATGGATGAGAATACAAGGGCTGTCGGTAAACCAGAGGTACAAAAATCACAGGACCTCGGTTCATGCACCGGGAGCAGTCTCGGTTGAGAGCAACCCATCGGACGGTGGATCGGTTCGGCGGTCAGCAGACAGAGACTCTCCCACCATACCCCCTACACACTCCCCTAGAAAGCCGACTCACTCAGAAATCCTCGAGACTCGTTGCCCACAAGCCTTCCACCGATATACCAAACCATCAACACTCAAACCAGCTGACATCAAAACCCACTCCTGTCCCCTTGAGCGAATTAGGTAAAGTAAGTCCACCACATAATTCTGCAAACCTCCTTGATCACTCACTCCCGCATGCTATCACTTTGTATAATCCATCCTCCCAACCCCCATCTATCACCCCTATAACCCCCCCCTCCCCTTCCTTGGGCCCAGAGATACACTTCCAACCAGGCCCATCCTTATCCAACCCAACTCATTTTTCTCCACTCTCTGGAACCCCTAATGGCCCATCCCTTTTTTTAAACCCAATTGGATTTTTCCAAATCGATCCGGACTCAAGAGAAGTCACTTGACCGAGGAAACAACGACAAAACGGTCTCGAACTGGACAAGACTCACATGCCATTCTCAATTTCGCCAACCTTCGGATTCAATCCGACAGTCCTGAGCAAAATGTAGTTGATATGGTTACAGAGGAACGAGTGGAGATCATTCAAAGAAGGTTTATTCATGTAAAACAAGCAGCTCGTCGGAGAGGTTCCGGTCTCCGGGAAGAGAGGAGCAGCATTGGCAACCATATTTCAGAAAACTACTTTTTCTCTGCACAGGCTGGGGAGGCGGGCCAAAACTTGCCCCACCCCAACCAATGAGTGCTTTAATCTGGAACTGTCGTGGGCTCGGCAATGCTACGACAGTTCGGACACTTAGAGGCTACATAGTCTCACATAAGCCGACCTTTATTTTCCTGTCTGAAGTAAAAATTAGTCGGTTAGAGAAAATCCAAAAAATTGTTAATTCGCTTAATTTTTCGGTTTTTGAATTTGTTCCCGCTGTGGGGAATTCGGGGGGTCTACTCCTGTTGTGGAATGATCCAAAGCTTTTGTCCGTTGTACTAGCTACTTCTAATGTTATTAATTGTTTGGTTACTCCTTGAGAATGACAACCCCCCTTGGCAATTTTCCTTTATTTATGGTCCCCCTAATCCTATAAATAGACAGAACTTTTGGGACTGCCTTAAGGAAATTGGAGATGCGTTTACTGGTCCTTGGTGCATAGCTGGTGACTTTAACACTGTTCTTACTCAAAGGGACAAATCGGGAGGGAGGCCTCTTGCCTCTTCTAGTCACAATGGATTTAGAGAAGTCATTGACAACCTAGCTCTCATTGATCCGGGATTTGAAGGTTCAGATTTTACTTGGAATAATAGAAGACAGGGGCAGGCCAACATCCAGGAGAGGCTGGACAGAGGCTTCGCTAATGACGAATGGAAATTCCAGTTCCCGCAAGCCACCATCACCCATCTTACTGCCCTAAGTTCCGACCACAAACCTATCCTACCGCACACAAACCCTTGCCAGCAGTCCTTACCTAGACCCTTTCGGTTCGAAGGTATGTGGATTAGTCATCCAGAAACGGGGCTTGTTATTGAAGAAGCTTGGAACCGAGGAGATGCCTTCCCATCAAGAATTAAGAACACCAAAGTTGCTCTCAAACAGTGGAACAAACTCAGCTTTGGTAACATCCATACCAAGATTAAAGAACTCAAGCTCTCGATTAAATCCCTTCAAGATAGACCCTAACAATGTGGAAACTCAAGCATTTGAGGATGCCCTCCGGAGAAACCTAGATGAAATGTATAAATATGAGGAAACTCATTGGAGAGACAAAGCCAAGACTCGTTGGCTAGAAGAAGGGGATGCAAACTCACACTACTTTCACTTATCCACCATCATTCACCGCAGGTACAATTCTTTAGAAAGGATTTGCACCGATAATAATGTTTGGCTAACCTCTAGGCAGTCTATTGGCCATGCTTTCGAACAGTACTACACTAATTTGTTTTCCAGTGTTGCTCCTAGTATTTCTCCATCTTTGCAGGCTTTAATTCCAGCTCATATTACACCGGACATTAACACAAGATTGGCAGCCACACCAACGGGGGAGGAGGTTAGAAAGGAAGTTTTTCAAATGGGGGTCTACAAGAGCCCTGGGCCCGACGGCATGAGCGTGCTGTTTTATAAAAGGTTCCGGAACATTGTTGGGAGCCGCCGTTATCCGAGAAGTTCGGAATTTCTTTGTCGGTGGAACTATGAAGGTCTCCTATAACCACACTTTCTTGGCATTGATACCTAAGACAGAAAAAGGCCGCCGAGTTGATCAGGATAGGCCAATTGCACTTTGCAATGTGTTCTACAAAGTCATCACGAAGTTGTTGGCTGGCAGATTGAGAGGAGTTTTGGGCGACTTAATTCACCCTAGTCAGGCCGCATTTATTCCGCAAAGGGAGATTAGTGATAACATAATCATTAATCAAGAGGTGATGCATTATTTGAATGGCAAGAGGGGGTCAAAAGCTTCATGGCAATAAAAATTGATCTAGCAAAAGCTTATGATAGAGTGGAGTGGGGAGTGCTTGATACTATGTTACTAAATTATGGTTTTGATGATAAAATCGGGGGACTAATTCGTGAATGCATTAGCGGTGTCGATTTTCCATCTCTGCTAAATGGATCACCTTGGGGTTTCTTTCCAGCGGTAGAGGGTTACGTCAAGGAGATCCAATGTCTCGCGCCCCCTTTTACGATATTCTCGGACTTACTGTCTCGCATGCTTGCCAAAGCGGAGGCCGAAAAGAGGATTTCGGGAGTGAAAGTAAGCGTAACAAGTCCCCGGGTAACGCACCTCATGTATGCGGACGATTTGGTTATTTACTCCAAAGCAACCAAGGGCAGAGGCAAACCGAGGTACATGCGATTCTAACGGAGTATTGTTCCAATACTGGTCAAACAATTAATTGGGCCAAATCAACGATCCATTTCAGCAAGAATACGTGTAGGGGAATGAAAAGGCAGATTTGCGATATTCTTGGAATACAAGAATGCAACCACCTCGGGAAGTACTGGCCATCCATTTTGCCAATTTAAATCCCGACAGCAACATACAAGGATACACTGGAGAAAATGGCAAACAAACTTTCAGGTTGGAGGAAGAAAACACTTTCTATGGCTGGAAGAGTTGTCCTAATCAAAGCAATTGCACAATCCATACCATCGTATATCATGCAAATAGTAGGGCTGCCTAAAACCATGTTGCGGAAAATGGATAACATGCTTCGTGATTTTTTCTGGGGATTTGGGGAGGACAAGGAAAGACACTTATATCTAAAAGCTTGGGATCAAGTATGCCGCCCCAACAATGGGCGGGAGGGCTAGGGGTAAGACGTATGGAAGATGTTAATCTAGCTTTCACTACGAAATTAGCATGGCAAGTTAGGAGAGGTTCGACAAAGTTTTGGGCACAACTAATCCGGGCCAAGTACTTAAGAGGCGACGCGTTTTTGGAAGTGCAACAAACAAAACAAAAAGCCTCATGGATCCGGGGGAATCAAGAATAGCATCCCAACACTCACTGCTGGAATTTGTTACCAAGTTGGGAGGAAATCTCCAAAACGGTTAAAAGACGATCCTTGGCTATACAACATTGAAGGGTTCCATATACCGGAGGAAATCGAAGTTGCCTCGGTCAGTAACTTATCTACGGGATATAATGGACGGAAGGAAAGGAATGGGACAAAGAAAAAGTTTACTCTTTATTTCCAAGACACATTGGCGATCTCATATGTAATACCCCGATCCTTGAATCGGAGCAGACGAACCGATTTGGGTCCCCCCTGCGGCAGGGGAGTTTCCTGTCAAATCAACTCATCGACTTATAACCCAACAACGAATTAGGGACTTTTCGCGGATGGTCGGAGGAAAATGGAAACCAACTGGGATGCTAATCTTCATGGAAGGCATTCCCTACTCATTTGGAGAATGATGCACAAGGCCATTCCAACTCTTGATAGACTCCACCAAATATTTCCGATAGATAACCAAGATCGCTTGATTTGTGGCGAAAATCAAGAGTCTATCAACCACTTGATCTTTCAATGCCCCCCGAGTAAACCGATTTGGTGGAATTCACCGTGGCAAATCAAAATCGAGGTATTTAAGAATATGGAGTTTGAGAAATGGATAGAATTCATGCTTGGGAAACTCTTTAAGTTTCCCGATAGAGGAGAAAGAGATACAAAAACTACACCAATTTGTGGGTATAGCTCGGAACAAAACGGTTGACTAGAAACCGGATTCCGAAGAACACCAACCAACCGGCAATGGTCGGATATTTCTAACTTAGTGAACCATCAAGTTAATAGATACTGGCCGCCACCAGAGAAGAAGAATCGGAAAGATAGACGAGGTACCCTTACTAGAGAACCTCCCACTGGATACCACCGCAAGTTGGTGAGTACAAATTTAATTTTGATGTCGCTTTTTTTGGACGGTGTTCCATGCTGGTTGTGTACTTAGAAACCATTGTGGGACTATTTTGGGAGCTTGGGTGAATCGCTTTGTCTCGGATAATCCTTTTTGCGCAGAGACGGAAGCGGCTATCCAAGCTCTCCAACAGCGGAAGCTCTCTGTTTAGACCAGGTCACAATCGGAGGGGGATGCCTCCAACGTTATCCTAGCTCTTCAAGGGCTGGATTCTTTTGCGAATGGAGGGCTAAAGCGAAGCTAGATTTAGGCGAAAGTTGCTCAAGTCGGCATGTTTTGTGGCAACTCAACTTTACTCCTCGCTCTTGTAATAGTGTAGCTCATTACCTTGCCAAGTGGGCAAAGGATTTTGTTTTTGTTGGCCCAGTGCCACCTGATCCGCTTAACCCTATCTTGTGGGGATGGAGGGGTGATGGTTAACTGGGTGTTGTTTCCTGTGTTGCGTTTTTTAATGTAGTAATATACTTTTTCACTTACCAAAAAAAAAAAAAAAACACTTGAGTCTCGGATGCCATGAATCACTTAGAGCCTACCTCGTCCATATCTGTTTTGACTTTATATTCATTCTCTTTGTATTTAATGGTCTACAGCTAACAAAATATACAAACACACACATATATATCTGTGTGTGTGTGAATCATTAGTAATCCGGAAAGCAAAGGCATAGAGAAAAAGAGATAGAGAGAGAGATAAGGCTGTCTTTTGTCTTTGCATGGATCATTCTTATATGAAAAAACAATACTTTTATGGATGGAGGAGCCTGTGATTGATGTTCGAGTTTGAGATTCCATCCATCATGTCCGATAGAGCATTCTATTGAAAATGTATGTCTATAAAATCTAAGTATATTAGCGTAGTTGATAATAATTTTATTATAATTTAAGAGGGGGAGTCATAAATTTGAGATAGATAAAATATCTAAAATGAAAACTTGAAACTCACTCTATACTTTATTTTGGAAAAATACATGTTAGGATGGAGGAGATTGAGTTTGGAAACATCAATGTTTTTTCAATAATGTGAAAATTTGTTTGGAGGACTTGGAATTTGGGTCTTTTTCACTAACTAACATTTCCTAAAACATAAGGATTGGCAGTTGTTATAATAGTAGTACTAGCATATTTAACTGCCATCATAATTGTAAAATAGACCCATTACATTATTATAACACTCTGCAAGATTTCACATGCTCAAATCGAGTGTTTTTGGGGGTTGTGGTTTCTCTCCCCCTTTATTAATTTAATGGAGTCCTTTGACAGTTTTTTTTTTTTTTTTTTTGGTAAGTGGAGTCCTTTGACAGTTATAACTAGTTTCAAGATCACTTTAAATTCCCAATTTGATTTGATGCCAATCAAGTACCTATTTAATACTTGGGGACTAATCTAGCTATTGAGATTTTATATACATAATGTTTGTACTCCCTCTGTTTTATTTTTACTCATTATGATGGAAAGAAGATAAAAATTAATGTATATTTATTGATATAATTTATTGATATTTTTATAGCTAATATTTTATAATTTACATTATTATCACATTAAAAAATTAAAGTATATTTATTAATTATTTTTCACGAACTTGTAATTCATTCTTATTATTTGCTTCTTATATATAGAACATAAAGTTTTTTTTTTCCCTTTCCAATCAAAATAAAATTAAAGAACATTTTTTTTAATCAAATAGACGTTTTTGTGACCAAAAAAAAAAAAAAAAAGAAAAAGAATGAAGAGATTATTTATTATATTAATATAAAGTTTTTTTTTTTTTTTTTTTTGGGAAGTAATATAAAGATTTTAAGTCTTAAAAATTAAACACTGCAGGTTTGGTAACCGATTTGGTTTTGATCACCTTGCCTTTTTCTACTCAAAAATTATTAAAAAGGTCAGGGGTCCACGTATTATCTTTTTTACCCCTCACAATCTGAATAATTTTCATCTTGATCCCCAAATCATTCTTCGTCTTCCTTTGATTCGCTCTGCATCAGTCAATCAAACATCGAATCACAGAGCGAATTTCACCAACAATGGCCGCAGTTTCCGTGGCAGCGGAATGGCAGCCTCTAGACGAATACTACTATCGGAAACCGGAGCTCTACCAGATGCAATGGAAGCATGTAGACCTCACGCGAAACAAAGTTGCCTGTGCTCCGTTCGGCGGTCCCATTGCCGCCATCCGTGATGATGCCAAGATCGTTCAGCTTTATGGTGAGTCAGCGCTCCGAAAGCTCCGAATTTTCAATTCTGCTGGCGTCCAGATCGCCGAGACTGTGTGGAAAAACCCTGGTGGTCGCTTGATTGGTATGGCGTGGTCTGATGAATTAACCCTAATTTGTATCACTCAGGACGGAACCGTTTATTTCTATTCTCTTCATGCGGAGCTCATCAAGACTGTATCGTTGGGTACAGACTTCCTTGAACACAGTGTTGTAGAGTGTGTTTTCTGGGGAAACGGCGTTGTTTGTCTGAATGAAGCGTTTAACTTGTACTGCTTACCTGATTTTAAGAATCCCGACCCAGTGAAGCTTGCTGATACGAATTTGGAGGAGATGCCGCTGTGTATGGCGGTAATTGAGCCCCAGTACACAATGTCCGGCAATGTGGAGGTTTTGTTAGGGGTAAGAGATTATGTGATGATCGTGGAGGAGGATGGAGTGCAACAGTTAGGCTTTACAGAAGGTCCACTTCAGAAAATGGTGGTCTCTAGAAACGGGAAATATCTAGCTTCATTCACACATGATGGGAGGCTTCTGGTTTCATCATCAGATTTATCGCATACTGTCTTTGCGTACCCTTGTGAGGTATATTATGTTTTTTTAATGTGACTGCATTTATCTGACTTTGATTTAAGAAAGATTATATTAGAATTTCTTAAAGTTGGAATTTGGATGTGTGTTTCATGGTTTATTATGGTGCTGCTGGGATTGATTATATACTTATTCATGTTGCCATAGTCAGCTCTGCCTCCTGAGCAGCTAGCTTGGTGTGGGATGGACACAGTGCTACTTTACTGGGATGATATGCTTCTGATGGTGGGTCCTGATGGAGATCCAGTGCGTTACCTGTATGATGATCCAATTATCATTATTCCAGAATGTGACGGTGCAAGGATACTTTCAAATACCAGTATGGAATTTCTCCACAGAGTTCCAGATTCCACTGTCTCTATCTTTGGTATTGGGAGTACAGAACCTGCTGCATTATTATATGATGCCCTTGATCATTTTGACAGGCAGAGTGCCAAGGTAGGCTGTAACTAGCTGCAAGTATCACTCACTTTTTCGTGTATTGGAGCTGATGAAGTATTTTTCAGGTCAAATTTAAGGTTTCTGTTGAGAAAAGAAAGACGAGGACGAAGAAAGGATTTATGAGATTTTTTAAAATTAAATACTTTTCTGAGAGGTCAAACAAGTCCTTAGAAAGAACTACTAGACATGCATTCTTTTAACAAACAGAACTTTTTAACGAAATGGCAAGAGTTGAATATTTTAATAGTTTGAGCGCAAAAGTTGGCAATATATAGTTAAGTGCAAAATTATGATTTTTGAACGTTCTAGCTTCACCTAGATAATTTACTCTTAAATTTTGTAAAACGAAGTATTTGAACTATAAGATGGAATTTCTTATTTCTGAAAATGGATTGTCCAATGCTTTATAGTCTCTTAAGATATGCTTACAGAATAATTATCTTACCAGGCCGATGAAAATTTGAGACTTATACGTTCTTCATTGCCCAATGCTGTTGAGGCTTGCATCGATGCAGCAGGTTATGAATTTGATATTTCTCAACAGCGTGCACTGTTAAGATCTGCAAGCTATGGCCAAGCCTTTTGCAGGTTGGTAAAACATTAAGTGTTCGGATATAACTTATGATCTTAATGAATAGGCAGCCTGGTTCTTTGATCCATACCTTTCTCTGGAATATTGTTGATTCCCAATCAGGCTGCCTGATATGCAATTTGAACTGAAGATAAGATGAATTTACACAATCCTAAATAAATTTGAGTATTGTGACAGATGTGTTCATCAAGGAAAAAGTAAGAAATTGTCTCCTGTTTAATACTTAGTATATATGTTTATTCATATAAAGATCTCTGCAAGATGAAATGGAACCTGACTGTTTGTGCCTGTTTCTTAATTTACTTTGGATATGTATTATGAAAAAGAATATTTTCTTTTATTTATCTTGGATATATATTATGAATACAAATATTTCTTTACAGCCAAGTTTCCAAAGCCTCATTTTGTTTAATTATTTGTGGAGCTTGAATAGGGGTATATTATAATTTCTGGAGATTTCAGACATATCCCAGTGTCTCTGAGTTAGAAAGAAATTACATCCAATATATTTATTTCCTTATTAATCTTTCATGTTACTCCCAGCATTTTTGTTTGATTAGTAGTTCTTCCCCTTTTCATCCATGGTTATTTTCTGATGTTATCTGGTGGGATTTTTTTCACTGGTGTTAAAGAAAAATATTTCTGGAAAGACATGGGATACAAATGTAGCTGCTACAAATATAAGAGATGCAAGAAAAGTAAATATGAGAGCACGGTTCCAGTTAGTTTTGTATGCATTGAACTTATTTCACTCTTCAAAACTATTGAAGGGACATTTTTCTTGTTATCAATTGGTCTGGTGAAATAATGAGGATTTTACTACATCTTGTGGAAGTAAAGGAAATTTCATTGAAAGGGTTTTACTAGTTGTTTTTGAGTTGTATTATCTTATATTATGCATCTGTTACCACATATACTTCAACTTTTGTTTGTTTTGAAGTTTTTGTAAAATTTTGTTTTCTGATTTCTTGCCTTGATAATGATATCCAGTTGGCTTTGACAGCCATTTTCAACGTGATTCCATCAAGGACATGTGTAGAACTCTGCGTGTTTTAAATGCTGTACGCCATCCTGATATTGGAATTCCTCTCAGTATTCAACAGTATAAGGTACATTTGCTAATGATGTTAACTATAATTTTTTAATGTCAACTTCTGAGGGTTCCGTTGAAGGTTTTTATCCTCTTGTTTTGTGTTCTTTCCTCAGTTGCTTACTCCATCAGTTTTGATTGGGCGTTTGATTAATGCTCATCAGCACCTTCTAGCTTTGCGTATATCAGGGTATCTGGGAATGAACCAAGTAAGTTATTCACGTGAACATGAATTTGGTAGTCATAGGTATGGAGTGGGAAATTCGAACATTTACACTCGATATAGGTATTATTTGGGATTTGTAAGATTCCATTTATCGTTACTCTTGTATTGTTGGAAGTGCTCTTCATTTATCTTGGTAGAAGGTGCTAGTTCCCGCTTCATTTTTCCAAAATTTGAATTTTTTCCTTCTGGATTATGTTTTCACATTCACAAAATGGTTAAAAGTAGCCGTTCCATCTAATTTAGGGGGTTATCTTGTGACTCATTCTTTGTTGTGCTTCACGCTTGTAATTAGTGAAGTCCTTAATTGCTCTACTGGACAGTGTAATTCGGAGATATAAACAAAATGTAGTAAACTGATATCTACCGCTTGGGGAAAGAAAAAAGGCTGTTTTGTTTCTATTTCATAATTTTTTTTTTTTAATTTTAAGATTTTGTTTCATATTTGTTTAATGAGAATTCGTCTTTCAAATTCTCTTTCTGCTGAAGATATTCAAGATTTAGACAAAAATTAAGCATAAACCTATCCTATCTCTTGCAAAGAATAAATTCTGGTGTAGAAGGAGATGTCTACCAATATTCAGTTTTTATCAGATGTCTTAAAATAAGTTGCCCCCCAAATTCTTATTTCAAGCTGAAAGGTTAAAAGAATCCAAAAATTTCATACTAACACTTTTTACCTCCAAATCATTATCCGATTCAAAATTTTGAACTCTCTCCTAAGCCCCCAGGTGTGGGTTCCACAAGTTCATATGAATATACTTTATTACATACTTAAATAATATATTAACCATAATTTAGCTCTTATATGATCAGATTGCTATGTGAGACCTAATAAATATCATATCAAAATTTTAAATATAATACTAAAAATTATTTTCCAAATGCAATCTCTAATTTTCATTCTCAAAATGGAAGATAAATTGTACAAGAGATTAAATTCAAACATGCCCTTTGTAGCAAGGATATTTTGGTCATTTAGTTGCAGAAAATTGTGGATATTTGGCCCTTGGTATATCTACCCTTTTCTAACAAGTACTGATCTCAGTTAAAGTTTCTACAATATTAGAATATTTAAGCTTCCTATTTTGCAAAAGGAGGGTATGCTTAGTTAATCTGTCATCATCTTATTTCTCATACATGGGCTTTCAGGAAGTTGTGATCATGCACTGGGCTTGTACCAAGATAATGGCATCCTTGGCAATACCTGATGCCAATCTCCTTAGTATCTTGTTGGATAAGGTAATTGCCCTTGCTAGACAGTTCAATATATCTGATTGCGACCTTTTGAGCTCATTTTGGTTAAGATAGTATCTGATTAACTGCCTTTTGTTTCAGTTGAAGTTGTGCAAAGGTATATCGTATGCTGCAGTTGCTGCACATGCTGATAAGAATGGACGTAGGAAGTTGGCTGCCATGCTTGTTGATCATGAACCCCGCTCCTCCAAGCAGGTTGCTTTGGTTAATCCCTTTTTCTATCATCTAAGAAGCTATAGTAAATGGTAAGCTGCATTTTTATCTTATGACATAAAGATCCATGGATGTGGGGTTTTCCTAGGTTCCTCTATTGCTAAGCATAGGAGAAGAAGATACTGCACTTGTAAAGGCCTCTGAAAGTGGTGATACTGATCTTGTTTATCTTGTACTATTTCACATCATGCAGAAGGTATTCTGTAAATTAAGGATGTAATTACTCTTTTAATTTAAACAGTTTGATGCAGAAGTCTGTTGATCATGTAATTATTAGTCTCTTTTCTTCCCCTGTATATATTGCAGAGACCAGCTCCAGACTGTTTTGGGACAATACAGGCCAGGACTCTGGCCCGTGACCTATTTATTAGTTATGCACGGTATGGGTGGTGTCAAGATTTGCTTTTTCCCTGCTTTTTTGCTTATGTTTGAAATGAGCATAACATTATTCTTTCCCTTGGTGCATCAGGTGCTATAGCCATGAATTGCTGAAGCAATTTTTCCTGATTACTGGACAAATTCAGGTGGTTCAAATTAACTTTTTTCTTGAGGCTTTTTCTCTTTTCAGAAACACTAGACTTGTCGGAAAGTTAAGGGTCATTTTGAAGTGAAAGTCTTGGTGAATTCCGACTATTGTCACATGGTTATTGTTTCAAAGTCAGCAACCAATGAGTTTTTTCTCAACCTATTTGTAGATAAGCTTATCATCTATTTCTCCCTCTATAGAAATGAATTGGAACTTCCCTACTATATAAATGAATAAAATTGAATCAAGAACACAAAATACAATTTGGTTCCCCTGGGGTGGGGGTGGCTTGATTGCAATGAGCTTAACAAATTATCTTTATGCAAACCTAAGTTGAGGCCTGTGAGTGCCCATATCTAGTGTCTTTAAGATTTTATCCTAATTATCTAAGCATAAAAATTAAGGCTCATTTATTGAGTTGGAAAATGATGATTATCTGCTATCTTTGTGTATAATTTTGAACGTTTTCTTGATATAGGAAATTTCTTCAATTGTTTTAGGAAGTTGGTTTTCTTTTGTGGAAAGAATCATGGGAACTAGCAAAGAATCCAATGACTACACCTAAGGGAGTTCCTGTACATACTCCACGTGTAAAGCTCATTGAAAAGGCACGCGATCTTTTAATAGAGACGAAGGAACATGTTTTTGAGTCAAAGGCAGCTGATGAGCATGCAAAGTTGCTAAGGTGTCAATTATTCTAAACATGTCTTCTTGTATTGCTACATGATTTTGTGGCTTCTCTTCTACTTTTGGTTTATTTTTTTTTTGGGCACCTAATTAGCTGGAATGATCATATGGATTCCTTGTAGACATAGGGATTATGCTATAAATTGTAGGACTGATTATTTTTGAGTAGTCAGCCTTAACATGATAGACTAACATCTGTTCATGGTGTTTATTCCTAGTTCAGATTGCTAAATAGTTTCGTGGCTTCTAATTTCTGGAATATTTATCTGTAAAGTACCTAAAATAAAAGAATACTTTTGAATTTTCTCTCAAACTTTTGAAATTATATACACGATTATATGGGCTTATTACTAACAACAGTCTCAACATGATCATACTTAACAATTTTTAGCCTTGAAACTTAGTTCTGTTTTCATAAGGATGACAATCCACCATAAAATTAATATATGAATGAGAAGAGATATGGTATGAAAGGTCTGCTCTTCTGGCTACTAAATGTTTGCTATTTCCTCAAGTATCACTAGGATTTAAAATCTTCTTTTATTTGAAAATTAGATTCTCTAATCAATTATACATATAATCTTTATAGTTCAGCACTTACTTCTGATTTAATTCAGGATGCAACAAGAATTCGAGGCCTCTACTAAGCAGCCAATTTTTGTTGATTCAAGTGTCAATGATACAATTCGAACATGTATTGTATTGGGAAATCATCGGGCTGCAGCAAAAGTTAAAACAGAGTTTAAGGTTTATACAGTTTCCTTATTTTTATATTAATTTTTATTAATATATCAAAAGATGTCAAGTGAAATGTAATCACTAATTGCTATGAGATGGTTTCAGGTTCCAGAGAAACGGTGGTACTGGCTTAAAGCTTTTGCTCTGGCAACTATCAGAGATTGGGATGCTCTGGAGAAGTTCTCAAAAGAGAAAAGACCTCCAAGTGGTACTGATAGATTTTTAATTTTCATATGAAGCAATTTAAAAGCTGCTGCATTTTTACTTGATTATTGTCTTCCTATTTAACAACCAATATATGATTCCCAGTTTGCATCACTGTCTATGGTCTGGAATATGGATTAGATATTTTGTTAGCATGTACACTTGATTTCATGAATACAGAAGCACTAGTGTTGGAGTCATTTTAAATTCTTTTTTTTTTTTTTTTTTTTTTCCTTGCAGTTGCATGATGAAGTAAACCTAATTGGTTTTGTACTGAATTTCTACAGTTATTTACTTAAGGAATGCTTTCTCTAGGACCTATGTTCTTATCTGACTTTCCTTGGCAAACAGTTGATATTAGGGATTATTTTCGGTTGCTAAAATATTTCTGAAGCTACTGGAGAAAGTTATTCCAGAAAACTGATTCTAGACATAGCACTATATTCTTATTTTAATAGCATTAAATGTAGAACTAGTGGTAAAGAGTACTGTGGGTTTGCTACTCTAAAACATCTTTTCTTTAAACTAGTCAGAAAAGGAAAACAGTGAAGAACAGTTCAAGAGTTCAAAACAAGTTTTATCGTTTAAAAATGCTGAAAGAAAATTTGCAAACAGGACATTAAGACATGCCAAACAGCTTTGAGATCTCATCTTGATCTGGTGACGTGTGAGAACCATTTTTGCTCTAGGTGCTTTCCTGTCTTGTGGGCAGAATTCTTATTAGTTGCAACTGTAATTCCATTTCTATACTTTGTTGCTGATTTTAGGGTATCGTCCGTTTGTGGAGGCATGCATTGAATCTGATGAGAAAGTTGAAGCACAAAAATATATACCCAAGCTGTCCGATCCTCGTGAGAGAGCTGAGGTATAAACATGGTTGCAATAATTGTTTCTTTTGAATTTTTTTTGCTCAAATTTTTCATAGTACATGGTTAACCCTGAACTTGAGGGTAGTACATTCATACATTTAGAGTAATTCAGAAAACTTTTTGGCATTATCATTGTCTGTATATGCAATATGAGTATGGAATATTGACATGATCTCCACCCATTGACCAGGCTTATGCCCGTATTGGGATGGCCAAAGAAGCTGCCGATGCTGCATCTCAGGCTAAAGATAACGAACTTCTTGGACGGTTAAAATTGACTTTTGCCCAAAGTTCAACTGCTTCATCAATTCTTGATACTCTCCGAGACCGTTTATCCTTTCAAGGCGTGTCATAGTTTGTTTACCTGGTAATTCTTAAGTTTCAGTGTTTCCCTTCAATTTCTGATGACAGCTTTGTGTGTTGCTTGCCTCGAGTTACTTCTTCATTTCTACATGCAATTAGGGCAAACGGGAGAGTTTTCTCCATACTGACTAATGCTTTAAAAGCCTTACTCCTGTCCTTGCAAAAGAGGAACCTATCTGCTCCCTGTTGATAGATTATACTTATTTATTTATTTTTATTATTTTAAGTGGTGGGTTGATAGCACTGTGGCCTTTAAAATATCATAGGCTCGTAAAGTTTGATTTGTGCCTTGTTTTTGCCATCTATTTAGTTTGATGAATTGACACACACTGTCTCTTTTAAGTTATGATTTTGGTATGCCATATTTTCAACTATTAGTTAACTATATGATTAGTAACGATAATATCTTTACTCTTCATACAGTATTAAGTGATACAAGTTTGCATATAATTCTAGATATGAAGATTAGAGAATATGATTTTTTCCTTTTGTAATTGATGTACTGAGTTACTTTTATTTATTTATTTATTTTTTATTATTATTTTTCAATCCTCGTCATATTTTGAGTTTCTTCTTATTATTTTCACTTGATATTTTTATTTTTCCCTTTATTCCTGTTAAGTATTAAATAAATCCTTTCAAATAAAACATTTTTAGGTTACATGGTTCATATTTTTGAAGCAGGCTCCACTAGAAAACTTCCAGAGCGCAGTTTATTAATTTCAGAGCCAAACTGTTTATAACTGAAAGAAAGCCAAAAACATATTCATATAATATATAAACGCTTGATAGTTGTCAAATTACAATGTCACAATCATTTTCTTTATATATATAAATGATATGAATAATGATTACGAACCGAGATAGTTGTCATTGGAACACTATTACTAGTAAATACGTCGGAGTTTGGATTTAGGGATAACATTCCGATCCAAAGATGAAATTATTTGTTATCCTGCTCACTCACTTTTGGACGTGCATAACTCGAATTTTCATATTTCCCTTCCCACCTGTAAAAAATAATAAAATTAAATGGGACACTACTAATAATAAGCGCTTGCACTGGGAGACGACAGGACAAACCTGCGATCTTCGTAGTCGTTGTCTGGTATCTGGAGCTCCAAATCATCTTGGAATGGCTCAAAGACAAGATTGATTTTATCATCTTCAACTTTTTCTAGAGTTGAAGGCTCCCACTGTACATATATATATATATATATGAATACAGGTCACTCCGGTAGATACACTTTGAAGAAAAAAAAAAAAAAAAGAATATGACTTATATAGAGAGAGATTGGGCATACTTTTGGTGAGTTATCCTTGTCAATGGTTAGAGCTCTGATACCCTATAACAGAGAAGAGAGAGAGAGAGAGAGAGAGTTAGATACACTTATTTAAAAAATGAAAGTCTGCAGTGCAGTTATGTCAACAAAAACAATTTAAATGATATATTTACCTCATAAACATCACCAGACATTCTAGTCCGAAGTATATTCATTGTAAGACGAAACTCCTTTTTAAGACATTCTGACAATGATTGCTTCCTTCCTTCTCGTATCTAGAAGATAAAACAAGCACCTTCTGAGTTCAGACATGGTGGTGGGGGAGAGGAAGCAAAATACGAAATTTTGGTCTCAATTGCTAATCATCAAATACAGTTAAAATCAAGAGAGAATTGTATAGTCAATTATTTGAAATGAGCATTCAGTATATCTCTGTCTGATACGAAGTGTTGTGATAAAGAAACGATTACCGATCTCAATGTGATCTTCAATCCTGTTGGGGATGATCTCTTTATGCCTTCAAGCACTGGAATAATCCAGCCATTTCCTTCTTTGCTAGCCTCAGCTTCCTATGTTCAAGATAAACCTCCAATCATGTCATTTCTTATCTGAATATATATATACATATATGTATGCAGCGCTTATCTTTGTATTATTACTGTGTATAATCATGCATATATAATATAAAATATATCTTACCAATGACTTTATAATCTCCTCCACGGAATCCTTAGAAAAGCAGTTATCAATTATTCCTTTTCTGAAAGAAACAGTAATCAATGAAAAAAATAGAAACTTTCCAAGAGCAAAAGAAAAAGTCAAAACTCCATACTTGTTCAACACACTATCTTCATCAATCTGAACATCAACAGAGAATTCCTGAATGACAGATTTCACTACATTCTCTGCACCTGTTTTTAAACTTATCAAACGTTTCTCTAGTTCAGGAACTTTCTGCAAGTACAGAATGGCAGACAATTAAGTTTTTTTTCTTTTCCATCTGTAGGTAAGAGGGAAAGAAAAATCAAATATAATCACCGAGGTGGGACTTTTGCTGCTCTGCTATCACTTGTGTGGATACTTTTTTTTTTTTTTATTATTATTTTTTAAATCTCGAAATTTTTGTTTCATATATTATTTAAATTAATAAAAAGGTTTTATCAAAATTAAGGTCAATCCTTAACAACCCACGAGAGAGTGCTGAGGTAATGGGGAAGGAAGCATAGAATATAAGGTCCCTCGTGCCTTCACCTAACTCAAAAAGTCTACACACCACCTGTATTATCCCCAACTATAATATGTAGCATTAATTTTGGTAGACATATAATATATATATATAGTACACAAGAAATCCAATAATTAAAGTTGAAAATTATTACTTGAGACGGGACAAAATGTGTGGCCAATCCTGCTGCAACCAATTCTTTCCCGTTCAGTCTTGCTCCTGTTAGTGCCAGATACTCCCCTGCACCACATATTTGCAAGGAAATGAAGAACTTACCCAATAGAAAGTTAAGAAAAAAAAGGTAAAAGTAAAAGTAAAAGTTACTTACCCAGATGACCAGGTAAACGTGAATGAATGAATGAAAAGCCACAATCAGTATGAAACCCTATACTTGCTTCTGGGGTTGCAAATACCTTTTTAAATTAAATTAAAGCATTATCCTAAATCATCAATTAGAAAGAACCCAAAATAAAAAGGCAAAACCCGAAGTAGAGTTTTCTCAGAACTAACAGTTTTTTCTGTGACAACAGAGAACTTCAATGGAACCATCAAGGATGCACCTCCGCCCATGGAAATTCCATGAACCAGAGCAACCTGCCGACGGCCAGTAGTAGTAGTACTTTATATAGTTAAGATGCACAAATATTAAAGAAGATAGATAATATTGACAATGCAGTGTTCCACAAATTTCTTAAATACCAGTGTTTTTTTGAATGTGTGAATGTGATAGCACAGCCAATACATTCTGTACACCGCTTCAAGGCATGAATCCTCTGACACATTGAAGAAGAAGACAGAGCACTATTAGTGTGAACATTGAAGAGAAGATCAAAAAATGGTTACGATCCAAAAATGAAAATTACAACACAAACACCTACCAACGTTCCTGCCATCATAGAACATTTTTAAATCTCCACCAGCAGAAAAGGCACGTCCAGATCCCTGTTTCCAACCAATCAGAACAAAAAAGGTTCCCAAATATAGCAGAACCATTGAACTGGGGAACGAAAAAACTTGCCTTAATCAAAATAAGTTCGGCATTAATGTCATGTTTTTCCCACTTTTCCAAGTACTCCGCAAGCAAGGATACCTGGCAAAACACAAACGAAAAGATCTCAAGCTACATAAAAGCAGCAGTATCAATCTCAAACATTTAAATTTGAAAAACGAAAACACCTTTCAGCTTACCACTCTCGATGAAATCACGTTTAATTGACGGGGTCTGTTCAAGGTAATTAATCGCGCGTGACCTTTTTCTTCACCAAGTACGACCTAATATATATATATATATATATATATATGTACCAAATCAATTTAAGAGCATTACACTCATTTCATCATCAACTCATATTAGATTCACAAAACATACCTCTTCATCTTGCCTTGCTATTATTCCTTGGGCCATTAAAATTATAATCTTAAGAACAGCCTCTACCACTAATCAGACGATATTCTGCAATAACCAACTCACAACAAAAGAATTTTCACGCACCGGCACCACCAAAACTAAGACTATAATGCACAAAAGGAGAAGAAATTTCACTTACCAGATTTTTCTCTCTGTTTTTGAATCCCACAAACTAAACAAAAGAAAAAAGAAAAAAAGGTACGTTTGTGAAGAAGAAGTTAGTTACTTGGGTTGGTTAGGTAAGTAGGTAGGTACATTGTGCCATTTAAACCGACTCTACAGCAGAAATGCCGATTCTACTACCTACCACTCTTAAGTTATGATCACAATTCACAAATCAGTTTTCGTGCGTTCCACGATTTGAAAAAAAGAAAGAAAATATATATATATATATATATATAAGTACTTATAGGTGAGTACTCAACATCAATTTTTTTTTTAATTTTTTTTTATATCAAGTAATTTTACAATTGAAGTTCAATTTGATTTTTTTTTTTTAAAAAAGTAGATTATTTAAGTTATTATGTAAATAAATAACATTATCAAGAAGTTTAACTTCAAAATTATGAAAACATTTTGAGGTCCAAAGTATAATACGTTATATTTAGCAAAATTAAGAAAATACGTTTTATTGACTAAAATAAATGAAATTTTTACATGTCATGATGGAAGAAAATGATGCTTTTTTAATTTAACATGATTGTTTTTTACTTGTCATAGTAGAAAAACAAATTATATCTTTATTTATTAATATTTTATAATTCATACTTATTTATTATTTTTATTGAAAAAAAAATTAAAGAATATATTAATCTTTTTCAATGGAAACATACATTAACATTTGTATTTTTTTATGGTGTATTTTTTGTCTAATAATAAATAAAATAAACGAAAGAAATAGTGAACATTAACTATTTTATCTAAAAATTTATTTAGAGAGATAAGCAAAAATATAAAAATATGTAAATTGATCAGTGTGCCTTTAAATCAGATTAGAATTATATATCAAAAATAAAACCAAACACAAAATTTTTCTTCAAAGAAACTCCAAACTATATAAAAATATTACTAATTATTATTTTTTTTTTGATACATGAAGGAAGAGGAGGAATCAGGTGTCGAACCCACAACGTAGGGGTTCGGAGAGTGGGTTCTTGCCACGCCACCACACAACCTCGACATCTCTTTACCAATTATAAACACCCGAAAGAAAGAAAAGTAACAACAATCCAAATTCTGAAAAGTTGTTGCTATTATTGTTTTTTTCTTTTCTCTTCTTTTTTTTTTCCTTTTTGGGGTAATAATTCTGAAAAGTAGTTGTTGGTTCAAGAGAAAGCAGGATCCCCACCAAATATATATTGCCATGATCAACTTTATGAATTCAAAGCTTCTTTTTATCTTTTCTTTGTTTGAGCTCGTGAGAAGAAAAGGAACACAGTGCAAAATTTTAATGGTCACATAATATTGCAGCTGGTATCCTCCCTAACGTCAACGTAACCTCCATTATAATAAGGGTAATGGCTGCTGTAAAACAGAGGTGGTTGAACGAAAACTACTTCGTTGTTCTTTGTTTCGTCTTTGGGCTTATCATCTTTCTTTTTCTCCTCAATTGGATTGACACTTACCAGGTCTGCAAACCCAAGGCACTTCCTAAGCAACTTTACGATCACCACAGAATCAATCCCCTCTCCTACTACTTCGATCTGATTCTTATCCTTTTCCTGTAAACTTGCTGATTCGACTCCTAAATAAAACAAAAAAAAAACCTAAACAAATTAGTAAAACTGATACGAAATTTCAACACAACCATCGGTAGGGTTTTTAACTTTTCAATTAATTACCTGAATGGCTGACAATAGACTTCATAGCCTTCTTTCGCGATTTCTCATCAGAAATAGACACTTTAACAATTACCTTTTGCTGCAACATAAAAAACACCAGAATCAGAAATCAATTTCAACATTCACCCAAAGGAATCGATCGATTCAAAAAAAAAAAAACTAGAAATAAATAGGATTTAAAGCGAGAGATTCGAATAAAATTAAGTAGAAAACCTTCATGTTTCTCGATTAATGATGAATGTAATGTTGCCGGCACTTTGAGCAACAAATCTGAATATTGGCACAGAAGGATTTCGAGTATTGGGTTACAGAGAAGAAGCTTTGGGATACACTTATTTATACTAGGAAAGCACGCGGATTTCATTTCACGTATTACTGTTTGTTTGTTGTCTAAGTAATATAATACCCGGTTCGTTTACTAACCTTTGGATCATATTAGAAGAGAAGATTCAAAGAACCATAAAAAATTAAGTTAGAACAGTCAATGCAATGATGTAACCTCTAATGTCCTTTTCTGGAGAAATTGGACTTAAATGTTGTATACTTTTTGACACCAAAAATCTTAGATTCATACTCTTTAAACTATATATATATATATATATATATATATATATATATTATATATAAGAAAAGAAAAGAAAAAATGGTTAGGAATCCCTCTTGCAGAAAAAAATAGTTTTTATTAATTAAAAAAGACAAAGACCAAGACTTCATTCAAAAAAAAGATCAGACCAAGTATACGTCAACGCCGGAATTGACGTCAACGTTTGGTATACCACGGCAATTATGTACAAGGAAATATCCCTTGTCACAATTACATCCACAAATTTGGTATACGATTATATCTCACAATTATAAACTTAATATTTATAATAAAAGTATAATTAAATTAATTAAATAATTTTATTTATAATTAAAAAATTATAAATCTAGAAACATAATAGTAATAAAGTGTTGCAAGTTAAAATATATAAACTTAAACATCATGTATTGTATAAATAACTAATCAATTATTATCTTATATGTCAAGAATTTACCAAAATAAATAAATAAATAAATAAAATTATTATCTTATATCATTTTGTCAATTATGAGCTCCTTGCCAAGTCTACTTTTACTCTAGAACTAAGGTGGCAACATCAGTTTGACTTTTCAATAGTTTTTCACTCAGTGTGCGTGCATGTTTTCACTTCAAAGAATATATATATATACTAGTTTATATATTCGGGGGTGTGGGATGCATATATTATAATAATAATAAAAAGTAAAATAGGAAAAATGTAGAAGGCTATAAAACTTAAAAAGTTTAACAAAATTACACTAATGTCATTAGAAAAGTTGTAATTTAAGAAGATGAAAATGAAAATACAACAAAATTACATAAATGTTATTAAAAATAAAAATAAAAAAAAAAAAAAAAAACCAAAAAGACCATAAAACCTAAAAAGTTTAACAAAATTACATTCTAATAAATTGAATTTAAGAAAATGAAAATGAAAAGACAATAAAATTTTAAAAGTTAAACAAAATTACAAAACATACCATTATACCATTACTAGAGTTAAAAAAAGAGTAAGACCATAAAACCTATAAAGTTTAACAAAATTACAAACTAATGCCATTAGAAAAATTGTAATTTTTTTTTTTTGGTAAATGAAAAATCGTAATCTTATATATAAAAAAGATATATAATATGCAATGCAACAATTTCTTAAAAGATAAATCCAAAAAT
Source organism: Cynanchum wilfordii (assembly GCA_025388415.1). Classification (NCBI taxonomy): domain Eukaryota; kingdom Viridiplantae; phylum Streptophyta; class Magnoliopsida; order Gentianales; family Apocynaceae; genus Cynanchum; species Cynanchum wilfordii. The sequence continues at coordinate 147,164 of JAHSUH010000001.1, forward strand.
TAAACATTCTTACCAGATACCAAAATATCTTGCATTAGCTAGTTCAAACCTGCAAAAGAATTTGGTACTCCCTCCCACTTTTTTTTTTTTTTTTTATTATTATTTGTCTTCAAAGATAAAATATATATATCAATATTATTTTACAAGAATAATTAATAAATATAAATTATAAAAAAAAATTAAAAATAAAAACAATAAATGTATGTTAGTTGATGATGTTGGGAAAAAAATTTAGGCCTGCCTGACTCCTCTGATGCCAACTAGGAAGCAGTCAAGAATATTATTGACATTATTCATAGATGGCATACAGGGAGCCAGGCAGACCGATTTAATTTCTTGGTTCCAACCTCAATACAATCTACCCATGCCATATATACATACATATATTCATATTATATATATATATATATATATATAGAGAGAGAGAGAGAGAGAGAAAAGAATGGCAATGCACAGACAAAAAACCTGCAAAAAAGAAGAAGAAGAAGAAGAAAGAATGAAAGAATTATGTGAAAGGAAGGAAGGTTGAGCAAAGGAAATAGAAAAGAAGGGTATTTATAAAGCATTATATAGTAGAGTAAGAGTAGACAAAAGAAAATCCAAGCCTAAAAATTAGATCATGGACGGCAAAATTGAGAGGCCGCGCGGGTTTCAGTTATTAACACGATGTGCCTGCACTGCTGTCTGCTGTGTTTATATACATATATATATATATATATATATATATATATATATATATATATATATCAATTGTAGCCCAAGCAAAAGGCAAAGGAGAGAGCGAGAGGGTGAAAGGACCAAGAAACAATTATATGTTCAAACAAGATTTGCTTCTTTAAATGAAAAGGTCATCATTGTTCTTTACTTACTTAGATTATATACCCACTACATTTCATATGTATATATATATATATATATATATATATGAAGTTTGGATGCTTTTTTCTCGAATACTACTCAAACATATAATATTTATTATGATACTCATTTTGTATCTAACATTTGTATGAATTTGTAATTAATACAATAATGAATTTAAATATTTATTGTAAATTTTATCATGTATGATAAAACACCAATATAAATGAATCATTCTCTGGGCCTCAATCAAGGATTATTAATCTCAGCGTAAGTATGTAAGGATTCTTAATGATATATAAGGATTCATTATCAATTGAAATATTCTTTTTGGTATAAGAATGATGGTGTTATGAGTGTCGCTAAGCCCACAGTGACAATATAATCTTCAAGAACATTATCCATATTACTAACGCATAAAATTAAATTATCTCAGATAGTATAATTAGAAATTACATAATTTACGTGTCAATTTGTCCAAATATGAAAATTTTTGGTTTTATTTCCAGAGCCGATACTATCAGTATTCTTAAGAAGCATTTGATCATGCCATGACTTATACGAGTCCAAAGCCGCTTACATAAGACAAATAAATACACCTCCAATCAAGTTTGTTTGGCGGATTTTCTCATATCTATCTATATCTCTCTCTCTCTCTCTCTATATATATATATATATAATATTTATACATATCAAACAATCTGATTATTATATGAATTTAAAAATGATGGGATAAATCGCAGCCTTGGTACTCGTCATTTAGAACCTTCCTCATGTAAAAGAATTGTATTCCCGATATTTTAGTTTTTTAATTAAAAGATATATTGTTTTAAGTCCTACCTCACTCTCGTCTAACAGATTTTAAACAATTATTAAGTATAATTTGAAACATTTATTCAGTGATGCGTTTTAAGCTGTCACTTGAATATCATTGGATTGTTTTTAACATATATCAATTTTTTTTTTTTTCTTATCGAATACTAGAAAAATAATTATAAATAATTTGAGGACTAAAACGTAAATATATTCACCACTTGAAAAAAAAAAAGATTACATAAAAGATTGTGGAGGGATTTTCACACTCATTTTCCGGGTACAAAGTTAGTGGCATAAGCCCAGGCATTGTTGGCAACAGGGTCAGCAACGTGGTCAAAAAGGTTCTCAATTGGTCCTTTTCCTGTAACAATGGCCTGAACGAAAAACCCAAACATTGAAAACATTGCCAATCTACCATTCTTGATCTCCTTCACCTTCAATTCTGCAAATGCCTCGGGATCATCAGCCAATCCCAATGGGTCAAAGGCTCCTCCTGGGTAGATCTTGTCAAGACCTTCACCTAAAGGGCCACCACCGACTCTGTATCCTTCGATCAGTCCCATGAGGACTACTTGGCAAGCCCAGATGGCGAGGATGCTTTGGGCATGAATTAGGTTAGGGTTTCCAAGGTAGTCGAGTCCACCCTCGGAGAAGATCTGGGAACCGGCCTTGAACCATACTGCTTCACCGAATTTAACTCCATTCTTTGATAGGATTTCAGGGAAGACGCAACCTAGAGCCCCAAGCATCGCCCAGCGGCAGTGGATCACTTCTAGCTCACGGTTTTTGGCGAATGTTTCTGGATCTGCTGATAGCCCAGCAGTGTCCCATCCATAGTCACCGGGGAATTCTCCGGTGAGATATGAAGGTGTCTGTTCCGAGAATGGGCCCAAGTATTTGGGACGGTCTGGTCCATACCTGTAGTTTTAATTGGAAGTTTTAAATTTGAAAAAAAAATGACCTAATTAATGAAATTTGTGTATGAATGAATATTGAATTGATTGATTACCAAATGCTTTGTGGAGCACTCTTGACAGTTCTCCTCATGGTGTAGCGGCCGCCTCCAACACCGACGCTTCCAATCTTTCTGATGAGATCATTTTTGGGCTTAAGTGCAGTTTGCCCAGCAAATGCAGATTGTTGGATCCCTGAAGTCGCCATTTATGTTGCTTGTGGTCTTTCTTTTCTTTTTTCTTGAGTTTTTTTTTTTTTTTTTTGTTTGGGTGTGGTGGAGAAGGAGAGTGGGAAGAGGAGTAAGTAACAGAGGGAAGAAAAGAGTTGCATATATACATAAAAAATGGCAGATTGAATGGTTTTGTGGATTAGGAAATCTACAGCTCAGTAGCATGTGATTGGTGGATTTCTATGCATTTGGATTTCCTCTCTGATTTTTTCCTGGAGATGGAATGGCTATGGTTATGCCATGTAGATATGAAAAATCTTTCTTGTTGCTGATATGTAATCCATTGGGGATGGAGGGACCCTCTTCAAAGGATTTGTGGATGGACATATGGAACTCTTTTACAGGCCACAATTTTGATTTCAGCTTCCTTTTCTATGTTTTCTTTTAAATATATATATATATATATATATATATATATATATATAAATAAATCTCCCATTATCCTACCATTTTAGATTTCCGACTAAAACAGTAAGATTATCTTTTTGGGAACAATTTCTTTCAATAATTTAACTATTTATAATATTCTAATTCAAGACTTCATTGAAGGAGAATCAAACTCCTTTTAACACTTCTTTGATTCAATGCTGGTTTAGCTTTCTTTTATTTTGATATAAACTGTTTAATATATGATTATCATTATCTCTACATTTAACTAATCAGATTTTTTCTTATACCGTAATTATGTCTACATAATAATACTCACAATGATATTTACAATGTCTTTACTTTTATGTCACACTTTCTTTGCTTACTCTCGCCATGAAGCCCTTTAAAGAAAAAAACTTATATTGAATTTGATTTATCTTTTATTTTAAAAATATTTGAATAAATTTTTTTAAAATTTTTTTTTAATAAGACATAAAAGTATTTAGAGGAAAAAAAGACAACATAAATATTCCATTCTTACAAAAAGAGGTCCATTTTTGACTAATATTTAATTTTTAGAAGAGTTGATAAATACACTAAATCTAGAAGTAATATCTTTCCAAACGAAATATTTTACCTTGTGAAAATTAATGCTAGAGGTTTACATTCCGTAAGAGGGGCATCTGAGAAGGGGCCGAGATTAGGCTCCTAGGCCTTCAAAATATTGCCAACAAGAGCTCTATCCTAGATGCTTCCAACATTTAAAACGCAATCGAAATGATGCTCTTATAATCGGCTCCACGTGCCTTAGAAAAACATTTCCACTATATGCATTGGCCATTGCCAAAAAGAGCTATGGGCAACTACCCACAATATATGTATGTAAGTAATATTAAAGGCCTAATGTCCAAATCATGAAAATAAATACAATTTACAAAATGCTTCCAACCTTTAAAACGCAATCCAAAGCAACAACATGCTCTTCTAATTGGCTCCAGGGGCCTTAAAAAGAAACATTTTTCACTATTTGCATTGATCATTGCCGACAAGAGCTACTACTACTATGGAATTTCAGTAAAGATTTAGTTCTGTCCATCAGAACCAGACACCGAGAAGTAATTACACTTCTACCATATAAACTACAGAGTCCAAAAATGAACAAGTAATTTGAATGTTACTCCATGGGAGAAGGACCATCATCCATCATCCCATCCTGATCGCTTCCTAGCATAATTGCAATCAGCATCAACCTACCTGCATCAGGAAAATCCTCGTGCTGCATCAGGATTGCTTCCACTGATGAGTCTATGTCCTTAGCATATGAATGTTTGGAACCATCTTGCCTTAGTGGCAGTACTTCATCAAAGCTTCCTTCAAAACATTTTGCATCAGGTCCATAGCACCTACTAGAAGCCTGGAAAAGAATGGTTTCACTAAGGACACGTAATTTTTCTTCATCACTCCAGCCTTCAGCTAAAGACATCTGATGGATATTTTCCCAGTCATCCTGGTTTGCTGCATTCCTCCAGCACTCCTCCAAAAGGGTACAGTTGCATTTCAAGAAGGCTGCACTGGTCCAGGAAAAAACATCAAAAGCTCGCAAGGCAAGCACCCTATTCTGGCTTTTGAGACATAATTTGATTAGGTCTACTGGAGGGACAAGACTGTTCTCAATCTTTTGCATTTCATTGCTGTCAGGAAGTAAAGTAAGAATTTCTTCCTGCAACAGGTGAATTCCATTAACACAATTGAACATCAGAAGCAGCCTAACTCAACATCTACATCACTTAAATTTCACAATTTCATCGAAGAGCAAGGAGAAGTAAGTTATATAAAAGTTTGGTAAATAACAAAGATACCAAGCATTTCTTTCCTATCTAATGGGATGATGATAACGCAATCTCTTTTCTAGGTGTATCATTTTTCTGCATCCTACAGAAAGTGCTCATACTCTAATCTGCTAAGTAATTCAAGTCCCATCATATGCCTCGAATCAAAATGAAGTAATGATACAAATTTTAAAGTGCCTTATTTTAATATGAAATACATAGAGCAACATGCTGATATTGGGCTATCCAACTTGAGTTGAAGATAAATGTGATAGTGAATGGCTCAATTCATTGCAAACAAAGTAGACAAACTCTAGCATTGTTAAATTTCCACCTGAACTAAGCTTAAATTGATACAGAAAATTAAGTTTATTTCTTAACATTGTGTGGGCCAATGAAGATTTGCAATAACAGGCTCAACACATGAAAAATAACCAATCAATGCTGGAACCAAGCTCAAACACAGGACCTCTAAGACCATGTTAAATTTCCCTAACTCTAACACAATACCACATTAAGCTTTTAGATGAGGTGGTTGACGTTTCCAATGAATAGACCAGACTGCAAATCCACAATTGAAATATTTTCATCCACCTAGAATATTCATGTTTACTTCTTGAAGTTAGAAGTCCTATCATTTGATACTTATTTCATTGATTGTATTAAGGATTCTTTCTTATTATAAAGGACAATGAAATCTGCAATGATATGTTTAGACCAGAGTATCATTGATCTTTTAATAGAATAGTAGGGGAAAAGTGAAAATCAAGTCGATGTGATTATTGACCAAAAAGGATCTCAACCTTGACATTGGCTACTTTCTTTGGAGCTCCAGCAACCACCCCAGATTGCTTATATGCCAAAGATGACTGAGGGAGGTATTTGATAGAGAGGTGGTTAAGATAATACCCAATAATAGATAACTAATTCAGAGAATGAGTGTTCCGCATGGTAATCCATATGTATTTCCAAAATTTGGCTCTCAAATGACTGATGTACAGCACGTTATGAAATTTGAATCCAGTAACAAACTAGTAATAGAAGGGTTAGGAAGGATGTTGGTGTTATGATCATTTCTGACATATTACTGTGCTAAAAGAAAGCTAAGAGCGGTAGTTAAAAATATTAAGCAGGAGAGAGAACCATAAGAAACTTGAAGAGCCCATAAACTAGAATAAGAAGAAAAGCAGCAGTTCTGAGAGCCTTCAGTATACAATAGGAGAAAATCCAGATTCATAACATACCTGCAGCTTCAGAATATTAAGATCAGCTTCTATGCGCTTCACCTTTATCTCATACTCTGTATCCTTCCCTGCAGCTCAGCCAGAATGCAATGAGAGAAGTTAATGGGGCAAGAAAATACAACATCAAGGAAGCAGGAATTGGGAACAGATGCAGCAAATGCATAAATACCTGCAAAAGCAGCTATCTTTGACAGATTCAAAAAGCGTTTCCTGTCTGCCAAAGATTTACCTGTGCAGCAAGAATCTAGTTTCCCAGTAGCCAAAGTTAATCCCTCCTCTTCAGAAAAAGCTAGAGTATGAAGAGATTCAGAAGCAAAGTGAAACTGATTAAGAAAGAGTTCATGAAGCCAACAGAGATGCGGATGCTGCTTTAAGAAATTAGCTAGCTCTTCTTGGAACTCTTCACCAAGTCTCATAAGTTTTGAATAATGTTTGTTATCATACATTTGCTTGAAGACAAAATTGCAAAAACCTCCTTTAGGTCCCATGCTCTCATGCTGTGAGATACCAAGATATGAATAATGAGAGGAAGATGAGAAACTATGTAGATATGTATACCTATGATTAAGAGAAAGTGCAAAAATGGATAAAAACAAAATAAATAGTAGTCCAAAGACAGAAAAATAAACAGACGGGAGAAAAGAACTAGATGAGATAAGTAAGAATAAAGGTATTTGCTCGCATACCATTAGGCTCCTAAGGAGGTCTAAGTCATTAAGATCACAGCATAGACTCCAGAGAGTTTGATAACCTTCATGCCTTTTGGCAATAGGTAATAAACTTGAAGAAAGCTGCCAAAGAATTTCCCCATTTTGATCTTCAGTTCCACTAGATGAATCCTGGAAAAGAAAAGATGTACGTTACAAGACCAAGAGAAAGAAATCAGTGCCTTTCCAAAAGATTTTATTTTTCAAGTGAAAATTATTTGAACATATTCAAGGCTCCTAAAAGTGGAAACAAAACACTGATAATTAACTACCTCAGCTGGATTTTAAGATGCCAAATGGCTTTTTGGAGAATCCTAATATAGATCAATTAAATTGATCTCTAGACGGTAGGAAATTCACTTGCGTTTTATTAAAAATAAGAAGAAATTTTAGCTCCATAAGCCAAGATTCAAGATCCACCATACAAAATTGTCAACTATACTAACGAAAAACCAGTACCAATTGAAATGTTCTACTAAGTCAAGGTTTGAATTAACAAATCATTCATGACAGACAAAAATATCAGAAATCCTATCAAGAACTGCTATATGACACATTTCATAAAATTGGATACCGAGTTCATAATAGTCCAGATGGAGTAATTATGGAGAAAATCAGAGATAGACACAAGTTGACCATGATACCTCTGGCAATGTTTAAGAATTTAGCAATAAGATGACTATAAAGGAAACTAACCCAGAGTTTGGCTTGGAAGAAACCTTTCACTTGCATGTAAAGGGAATCAAGAAGAGTGTCTCTCCTTTTCCAGTATTCATCCAATAGGCCTTTGTGATCTTCACCGCGTTCAACTTTTGCGGTAATAGCACCAGAATATGAATCAAGTAGTACTTCAGACAATACTTCCAGATAAGAATAAAAGTCAGATTTTGCAGCATGATCAAGTGAGGACATATCATTCACAAGTTGAAGCATGAAAGATGCAATGCTCCAGAGGCCATTTCGTATCACAGTATGGCAATACCATGGTGTCAAGCTCTCAGGAGAAGGATACCATAAGTGATGCTCATTTCTGTACTGCATTGCAGTCTGAAGTATGCTGACACATGCATTCGAGATTTCACAAGCTCTTTGGAACTTGATGGAAACTGACATCTCACGATCGATGAGGTAATCAAGCTGTCTCTCTACGCAATAAAACATGTCCTCAACATCAGAAACCTTACTATAGAATACTTCAACATTCTCCCTATCCATTAAAAGAACAGTTTTTCGACGGGCTCTCTCTCCAACAAGTTGGATGAGATCCCAAAGAGCACCAGTTGCTTGGGTTTCTGAACGAGAATGGGAAGAACCAGTTGTATTTGCACGACTCTGACAGATCATGTTCTGTAAGTCTCTCAATTGGATTATTCCAGCCAGCTTCTCTCCATGCTCCATGATAATCTGCAATGACTGCCCTGCTTCCAGAGCACAAGTGTCAGTCATCATAAGCTAAGAAACAATGTGGAAAAAAATAGCAATATACACCATTAAAAAGCTGCTAGCACCATGTTTAGTCTTGCCTCTTGCCATTATGCTCAATCATTACTCCCCATATGGAATTCAATACTTACATTTCCATACAGAGCTGTCCTGAACCGAATGACCATTTTCATCTAAAATTTCACTAATAATGTCCTTAATTTGAAGAATCTACACTCCACTAAAATATGGGGTCCCACCACCAAGTACATTAACAACAAGGATAATATGGTAACATTCTTTAGGTCAAAGGTTCCCCTTAATTCTTATATTAAGTCCAAAGTGGCATCTAATTCTAGATTGAGAAATTAATATATGGACAAACAAGCACAACCCAGTGGTGAATAGCCTCACCTATGAACGTACACATCATGAAGTCAAGTTCAAGGCAAAAAAGTCCTTGAGGTTAAAAGACAAAATTTACCTATAAAAAAAGAAAGGGGAAAAAGAGTAATAAACTAAATACTACTGCATAACCAAAGAGTCCTAGCAAGCATAATAACAGAGCAGTCTACTGTGATCAAATTTTAAACATTGGTCGGATAGCAAACATCAAGAGAACTAAAGAAAAGCAAACATTAAGGAATAAAAAGTTTAGGAAGATGCATCTAGAATGTTTCTTTTTCTCTGTTCCTGAGTAATGTTTCAAAAGAAGTTAATTTAAAAAAAAAAAAAAAAAAAAAAAAAGAGTAATGTTTCAAAAGCAAATTTAGGAAAAAAATTGTTTACCTTATTTTAGTTTATATCTGTGAGTTATACAATTTGAATACTCTGTGATAACCACGAACCCACTATACACCAAGGAAATTGAACTAATAGATTATGTGAATCTCAGAATTCAACTAAAAATTATAAACCATCTAGATGACTTATGAACATTGAGCTCCATAATTACTAGTAGCTCCCAATAAATTTTGTACCAAAGTCATGCTACTTACAAGCCAGAAAATTCACAAGCTAGTTATATTCTGGTTATATTACTAAGTAATCTCTGTTGTACATCAATGATAAGCTTTCATGTCAACTACTAAGGAGGCATACATTGATTTCCTTGATAGAACAAACTCAGTTAATTTCTGAGAAAATTTTATGACATGTTCTGAGATGATGACATTTTAGAACATAAATAACTTTCTGGTATACATTGTTTTGAGACAATGACACCTTCAAAGATATGCATAAAAGAAGTATATTATACCATGTTCCAAGCCAACATTGCCACTCCAAGTCAATATTGTCTGGCTTAAGTCTAAACTTTGAAGTATTAATTGAAGATAACAAGAAAATACAAAAATATCAAAATAATGAACATGTGGAAGGAAAGCCAATGGACCATACTCTGTCTTGAACACAATTCTTCATGGCACTTTGATAAAGCAAGGAACTGAAGAAACTTCTGGTGCTTCTGCTGCTTTTCCAAGAGCTGAGTAGACACAACAGACAAGGCAACAATCTCAGCTCCTCTGGTGGTTGTCCAATGTTTTGCTAGAGTGTCCACAATTGATTTGCTTGTCCGAGAAAATACATTTGTTTCCCCATCCCTTTCAAATGCTCCAGAGGCCCTCAACTTATCAACTGCTCCATCTACCTTTCCGGATAAGAGAAAATCATGAAAAAGCTGATTTAATAATGCCTCTGATTCTTCATCTTGAGCATTTCTACGTGCAACCACAGTTAAAGGTGCCCGTTGCCTATCCCCAGTGTCCCATGCTTCTGAACTAGCTCTTCTGGGTAGAATATTGCCTCCGAAAGAGAAGTTTTTTCTCTCCTCCTGAATTGATCTCTCATTAGAACTCCCTTTACGAGACAAGCTTCGCTCAGGCGGTTCTACTCCACCAAGAACAACAGCCCTCTCAGGAATCGCCCAGACTCCAGCTTTCTCAGTGAGCACAGCCCACGCCCCATCTTCACCATCATCTGAAGAAGGGAAAACTGAGGCATCAAGAACTTTTCCAGCATCATATGGTAGGTCAAATTGATAAAGACGGGTAGAATTGCTCCAGTAATGTGATACAGTTGCAGTTCCATCACCAGAAAGTATAATAACAGATCCAGCAGGTTTCCCCCCTGTCTTCAACCTCATAGAAAATAAGAATTCTTCATCTTCCACTCTTGCTTTAGGTATAATAACCTGAATAGGAGCTTTTTTCTCCAAAACCTTCTCTGATGTTGCTTTAACAGATTCTGCAAAGACATTTATCCCAGATCTATACTGCATAGTTAAAAGCGAATACTCGGTGTAGCTTGAACTGGTGATCCGGTCCTTACAAAGGATAGCAATAAGGATAGTTATCAACTTTCCATTATTATCAACTTGCAAATCTAGGGGCCAGATCCGCTTCTGGCCAGCTAGATCCTTCTGGATGCCCACATCACTATCAGTGCCAATTATTTCATGAGACCAGAGCTTTGAAACATTAAAATTGGATGCAAGTTTGACACTGAAGCACTGTATCTCATTATCTCTCAAGAAAAGAAACTGCCTCTTGGGTTCACCTACTAAATCAATAAAACTCCAGGTCAATGATCTTGAGCATCCCTTGCTTCCAAGATACTGACTACCATCAGTGTCTGGATATGCTGTACTTGTTATATGAGAAAGATGCATTCGCCGAATAGAAGATGGATCAAAAAGAAACTGCCAGAGCTCACCATTAGAGCTACAAGCAAAAGCTAAACAGAAATGGTAACCACCAGGGATTGGAGTAGCAATAAAAGAGTTAAAAGAACTTGAACCAGAAGAATCACCCCCAATCTCAGTATGTTTCTGTTGCTTGTTTGGAGTAGCTTTACCATCATCTGGAGTGAAAATCTCCAATTCCTCCACGGAAGCATAACTTGTAACTGCACAATTTCCATCTCCGGAGTAGATATCTGGCCAATACACAAGAGCCCTAGTTTTTCTATTGCACAAAATAATGCCGGCTGAGTTGAAATGTGTATCAACCTTGCCATTTTTACTATTTAAGCTATCCCAATTTATGACACGGGCAAACCAATTATTAGGATTGGATGAACTTTTTTTTGTATCCCCATTTGCCAGCATGCCAGAAGGAATATCAAGAACAACACATCTCCTTGAAGCCTTAGGAGATAAGTAACTCCAGATGAAGAACTTATTTCTGCAGATAACCCAAGCTAGAGAAGTTTCCTTATCCAGCCCTCCTGATACGCAAATGTCACCTGCAAATAAATCAAGACCTGATTCCCTTGAAAAATGCAAGAAAATGTCCCATCATATTTGGAGGCAATTGATTGCACTAACCATGAGGATGCTTTTCTAGTAACATAGCTCGTTGTTCCTCCCGAACAATTGATGGGAACTCTCCAATACAAACAGGTTGAGTTAGGTCTATCCCTTCTGCTTTCTCATTTCTCTTAACAGGTGAGATTCTGCAGAAATCAGCAGGAAAGTTAAAAAAGTATGAATTTCCTGCCATTTCCTTTGATCACCACTGGAAGGAAAAGTGTCTATTAGTCTCCATACAAATGTCAAAAAATTCAATTGTCAATCAATTGCTAGCTTGCTGATTTAGTTAGCATTTTTGTAATATATTTTCTTACTAAGATAGTCAAACCTTTATTAAGGAGCTGACAACCTAAATAAAGGGATTGACAGGTCTCCTCTCCGTATATTCCTTATTTAGGTATGAATTAAAGGGACTAGTATATGTCCTCTTTGTTTTCTCCTTATTTAGGTAGGATCTCTTCTATATATATGGTATTAGAGACTCTGCCCTCTAGTTAGTCATAGTTCAATTTTTTTTCCAGATGAGTCTTTAAACAAGGAGTCCTTGATTCATATTAATGGGAAAAGCTACTCAGCCCGGGCATTCCACTTCAAAGATATATGTCAGAGGAAGAGACCTATAGGGCCATATTGATGACAGTAAACTTGCTTCTCAGCAAGGTAAAGGACACACATATCATGACATGGATTCTGGGATCCATAGAACTTAGCATTATTCTAAATCTCCAACCCTTAACCTCTAAGAATGCAACTGAGATGTGGAATTATCTAAAGCAAATCTGTAGCCAGCAACAACTTGTAGATTCAACCTTGAATATGAATTATCCACGATTTATCAGGATAATCTCTCTATTTCTAATTTTTATTCTAGCTTTACATTCATATCTCAGATGAACCGAAATAGTAGTTGAAGGGCGAAAATAACCTGGCCCCAAAACAAAGTCAAGGTCAAAGAGCATTTGCAAATATGGCAAAACTAAGGAGCTGACTTGAACCAAGTTCAGGTTCTGCCTCGCACTCCAGAAATCAGATCCAAGGTAGGAAGAAATGCACATCTATCATCCAAACATCTTTTGGCCACATGTAAATTCATGCACCGAGTCATCAACATCTCATGAACGTGAATAATAAGTGTCGGAACCCAGCAAAAAGTAATTAAGATCCATCTAATTCCACCTCCATGTATATAGGAGAAAATTCAGGTGAGAAATCTCTCTATCTTCCGAAAACTCAAGCTAACTACTATCTTCACTCACACATACTCCCTAACCTAATCATCGGACAGGTTTAGTGGAGCCAACATTTCCATCTTAACCTTATTTGCATGTGACCCATCCCAGAAACTGAATAGTCAACTTCTTTGTAGCTCTGGTGTGCTCCAAATAAAATCATTAGTATAGGACTAACATCCTAGCCATTCTAATCAATCACAAACTACAGTAGGTGAAGAAGTAATTTTATTTCAACTGTAACGAAATTGATCCTACGTTCAATCTAAAACTTTACAGAAGAGTAAGATCAGTACCTGGCGAGAACAGAGAGGCGAGAGGCCCACGGAGCAGGTGTACCAGTAGACGGACGATTGGGAATTGCATTTCCATCGGAAACCGGTGTTACTGATGAAGGTGAGGAGTCATTGGCATCAAGGCTAGACCTCTTCAACAGCGAATTATTCTTCCTTGCGGTGCTGAAATTCGATTTCTTCGCTGCCGGAGAAAACATTCTCCAGTTTACTAGGCCACCGGATTGGTTTTGTTACCGGAACCTTGAAGAGATTTGATATCGACGCTAATGGAGAAGGGTTTAGGGTTTTACACTTCCATTACCGGGGGACTGTGTCTGCAGCAAAATGCCACGGGCCAGTTCTAAAATAGTGGGAGAAGATTATTTGAATTTGCATAGCGTTTTTTAAAAAGATTTGACGAACTACTTTTATTTATTAAGATTTATTATTAAGAGAAAATCATATATTTTAAATTTTTTCCTTTCAATGAAAATACCACAAATTTTGTTTTTAAAAAAAATAAATTAAGTAAATGAGTTCAAATTTAAACATTTCTAAGTTACAACCTATTGTTTCTTTAACCATAGTTCCTCAAAGCTTCAACATAATCAACAATTCAAAAATTAGTTGAACAATTTTGAAATAACATAATCCAACACTATAACAACCTTAAACATCATATTTCTTGTATAATTTTAAAATGCCAATATAGGTAATATTATCGCCAAAAATTTCATGAATATGCAAGTTGACAGTATATTATATGACTCAAGAAAAAGTCAAAACTTAAAAATAAAAAGTCAATTCGACTTTGTTTACACTCTGCATAGTAGTCGTGCAGATTCTGTTTGACAAAGAGTACAAGATGTTTCTCAATGTTTCTCAAGATGTTATTCTCTTGAAGAACAACTACCCTTTTCCTGAAGAATCAAAGGGTCCTTTTTTTTCCCCCCTAAGGAACAATGATTCTTCTCCAGAGAACAAACATACCCCTTCTACCGAAGAGTGGAAAGATCATTTTAAGGTAAGCATATTCTAGAAGATTTTCAAGTGCTTGCTTAGGGTACCAAACTGAAATGAGATGCAAAAATCACCCGGAATGTTTTTGGCCAGTAAAGATCAACTAAAATCACTCATCAGGCAATGCCATAACATGTAAATATTCTGCTATAATGATACACATTTTCCCTAATCAAGCAAATAACATTCATATCGTGTTCCCATGTTAACAAAATTACAGCTCTGTACAGAAATAGACTAGACAAAATTTCAACACCTCAAACTGGGGAACTAGGCTAGCAGATAATTTCACTTAAATACTGACATCAATAATTGAGCCCGTTTGAGAACTCAAAGAGTCTCGGCATCCATAAGTATAAATTTACTCAAGCTTCATTCTGCCATCTTCTAGCTGCTGTTTTCTGGGCTCAGCAGGGAAGTACTTTATGCCAATGAGATCACCAACTCTGCTGATAACCTGATAATAATTTAGAAAATGAACAAGCCCTCTTCAAATGAGCATCAACCATTAACATATATGGGGAACAATCAACTTACATTTTCGAACAAATCACCAGAAACTACCTAAAGTCAGTACATATATATTCTATCTCAATTAATCATGCATCTTTTATTACCCTTCTTTCAACAATTTAGCCATCTAGAACTAAATATCCCTTTTTGACATAGTACAAGAGCTAAATAGAATCTGACCATAAGTTGTCCCAATACTTTTTATGTGGTCAGTTGTGAAATCCATGTATTCATGAGATATGGACATTTAAATAGAGAGGTAGACATTGAATATCTAGCTCAATGGTGTATCATATATTTGTTTCTTCAGCTCAAGACCTTGCCTCCAGTTTCATGTTACAAGTTCTTTTTGGTGGCCGTGACTCCCCTACATGTTTTTTTCTCATACTAAGGGACAAGCCAGGTCACACATGCTTAGTGAAGATATACTCATAGCCATTTCTCTTGGAGCATGCGCTGACCATAATTGGAACTTTTGCTCAGCTTCACATAGAGATATGACACCCCTAAACACTAACTTTAACCAACTATGTTGCATTAAACAGGATTCCTAAAAAACACCAACCAACCATATGATATACGGAATCCTAGCATGACTAAAGTTCACCATGACTGTGAGACAAGACTATTCACAAAATATTATTTCAGCTCGTAACAGAACAAAAACCAGTTACCACTGAGAAATAGATGTTTCTCTCTCAATCACCTAGAATAAATACACAAAACATTTAACACACAACTTTTTGAAATACTAGGACCCATAACAAAGACTAGTCCCAGAAAATACCATCTTAAATCTGTGGTTGGTAGAAGACTACATTTATGATTACTGAGGTGCTTAAGTCTACAGCCAGACAAATACAGGTCTAGGCACACTATTGACTGAAAGTAACAACACCATTGACTACTGAAATGTCATTACCAGTAATGGGATTAGCAAGGGGTCCATGTATAAATGATTATACAAGAAAGAAATAATAAAGAAAACTCGTAAGAAATTGAAGGGGAAAAATAGACTAACCTCTAAAGCTTTAACAAGGTCTTCTCTACTATGAGCAGCAGAAATACAGATGCGAGCTCTAGCAAGCAACAAAGGTGTAGCTGGAAATGCAACTGTCACAACAGCCACCTGCATGAACAGAGTTTTGTAAAATTATCAACATGTACCCAAAGAATGAGGAAAAGCAGATTTCTGCATTACAAGTTGAAAAAGGAAGACCCACAAATAACCAAACAATAATTAAGAAATAACATACATTTTGTTTGAGGCACTCGCGTGAAAAAGCAGGTATTTTTGCCGGATTATAAAGCATTATAGGCATCACGGGTGAATCATTATCTCCCAGAACCTCAAATCCCATTTTCTGCAGCTCAGACCTGAAAAAGTTGCTGTTCTCTCGTATTCTTGCTAGTTTCTGAGCACCTAAAAATAAAAAATTTAACAATCAAAAAAGTATTCTCAAATACAAAGCCTTGTATTGCAATATATACTAAAGACAAAGTTAAAAATGAATAAAATGCAGTAGAATCCTACCTCTGCTAGAACCATCCTCACCAAGGATAACTTTAATGGCAGAAATAATTTGTTGCGCAGCTGGAGGAGATATTGATGTGGCATACAGATGAGCGGGACAAGTATACTTCAGATATTGGATAAGTTCCTGAAGTGAATATTAGCAGATGAAAATGTCAAAATCGCTGTCATCAAAATGTGAAAATATTGGATACTTGTGTGGAGTCCTATTATCTGTCTAAGGAGGCAACAGCAGAAAAATAAAAAGTCAATGTCTCTAGATTACTTCTTTTTTTTTTTTTCCACATTGCAATGAGCAGGAAGAGGTTGAAGATGAAAGCACCACAAATGAATAAAAGATAATGTAGTTTAAAAGACAGGAAAGGAATAGAAGAACAAATGCTCTTTAATCAAGGAAGACCAGAAATTTCTTCTGCCAAAACATATATTAATTCAAGTACATAGGTAAAATAAGAATGAACATCTCATTTTTGTTAATTAGTCCAACATAAAACCATTTATCCCTTATAAAAAAACAAGCAATGAGACACTAAATAACATCATCTTGAGGTGAAAGTAAGCTTTAGACAAAATAAAATACAACCAGGCTTAAGAGCACAAAACTTCTAAAATGTTCTTAGAGTTACCAATATCCTCCAGTAGCATTCATCCAATAGCAAACCTTTTGAGATATTGGTATTCTCATATAGGAATTAGAAAAATATTTAAATCAAGCAATAACAGTCCCAGCTCACCACATAGTTCATAGGCTCCAGTAGACGCATTGGTTGTGTTCAGTACATGCCAGGTTCATATGTTATATAAAATAGATGTTCAAAACTAACCTTAGACCCAGCAATATAACCACCACATGATCCAAATGACTTTGTGAAAGTTCCCATCATAATGTCCACGTCTGCAGTATCCACCCCTAGAAGCTCACAGACACCTCTCCCTGTTTTCCCAACTGCTCCAATGCTATGAGCCTCATCCAGATAAACAAATGCCTGTGATAAAATAAATATTATAAATTTTGCAAACAAAGAGAAATGCCCTCTCATTAAGCCATTGGAAAAGCCTGGAAATATGCAACAAAGTACTACATCCACATAAAATACCATAACAATCAATGTATATACAACCAAATCAAGTTGTTCACTATGGCTGTCAAGAAGTTGTAATGTAATGAAGAAGCATATCACTAGAAAGGACCTAAAATGAAAAAAAAGAACTTAATTTATCTTTCTAGTTTTGGGATGTTGTTTGTGGCCCACAAAAGCAGATATTTTATTCATAAATCAAGTCAACAGAAAATCAGGCTAAAGCATAAACATTCTCTGGATGTGAGCAAAACATCAGTCGGGAAAGGTATACATACTGCATAAAATCAAACTCTTATATGTTAGTTTATAATTTGAAAAAGGCAGGGCATGTATGCTTGCACAAGCAAAACTCTTCTGACTACAGATGAATAATTTAAAGGAAAAAAAAAAAAAGAAAGAGGAAAGCTTCAAAACATATTCTGATACAATAAAAGATTCAGAGAGCTCTCAAGACTTCAGCTTAGACTGCAAAGCTCAAGCACAAACAGCTTTAGAAGACATAGTACCTTGTACTTTTTGCATATAGCAACTATCTCTGGAAGATGGCAGAGTTCCCCTTCCATACTATATATTCCCTCCACCACTACAATAATTTTCTTCCAAGGTCTGTGTGTTCTTGGTTGTCCTTCAGCAATGTGTTCTCTTAGGACTTTCTCCAAATGGGATGGTGCTGCAGAAATAAGGCAAAGAACTCCCAAGTTATATATATCTAAACACTCAGAGAACCAAATGCTTTCATCAATGAAAACTGAGTCTCACACAGACTTACTGTTATGTTGGAAAACACGAATCGTAGCTCCCGACCCTCGTGCACCATTGACAATGGAGTTATGATTCAGAGAGTCACTAATAATCAAGCCACCCTGTCAGCATCCAAAAATATGCGATGCACAAAGGCATAACCAAGGGTATCAGGGAAAGAAAAATAAAATAAAAATTGCAGGATGGAAAACCTTATTTTAATAAACTTGATGTACCTTTCCAATCAAGACAGGGAGAATAGCAGAATTAGTTACATAACCCATGCCAAAAACAATAGCAGCAGGTTTTCCAACAAAATTTGCCACGCACTCCTCTAATTCAGTATGCAAAGAGGTTGTTCCTGATAATATGTCTTTTTATTAGAAAAACCAACCAATGGCCAATCTAATAATTCAAAATTGGTAATGACTTTGCAGTTAGAATACCTACCTCCGTCAACACGTGAACTACAGGTGCTTGGAGAAAATCTCTTCAATGACTCAATTACAAGAGGAGTGCAATATTCATCCGATGCAGCAAAACCAAGATAGTTATATGATCCTAAATTTAGGCACCTAGAGACATTTTGAGTTCGCCTGCACCATGATATTTTCAACTAAAAGAACTTAAAAACTAGTAGGCTGTTAATTGATAAGTTCTTTCAAAGCAAACAGCTCCTTGGCTTCAATGTACAAAAATCAAGGAGCACATACGTCTAGTGTTTTGAATGGTAGGATACAGCAATGTTATTAAAAGTAAATGACATTAAACAAAAAAAAAAAAACCCAAGTCAATGTTTGGACATGTGTTCATACTTACTTTAGTGTCTTGTTATTGTCATTTGATACACGTTCAACCACATCAAACCAAGCATCAGGAGGACTTGATATTGGCCGTCCAAAACAATCCTACAATTTAAGTGGCCTTTAGTGTATCAATACCAGCGCATGGAGTGCAAAAGTTTTTTTTTTTTCTACCCTAAAGAAAATCCAAGAAATAAAGAATGGGTAAACTCCAAAACTCTCAGAACAAATAGGTAGTATATGAGATCAATCAGCCTACTCAATGATGCAATCATATAAAGACAAATTCATATTGAACATAAATAACATTTCATTGAAATAACAGTTCCTTTGATGTTTCAGTTTTATTCTTTCATTTGTTCAAATGTGCATTTTCCCTCTTCTTCAATTGGCCTTTATTTTCACCCTAAAAATCCACCCTACTTCTAATTAACACAACAAGGCTACCATTTAATTTTTGGGCCATTGTAGAAAAAATAACTGCATCAGAAAATGGTTTTCCTCTCATTAGTTCTCACATGAAGATAGTTCTGAAACTGAATTAGTCGACAAAAATGACAAAATATTCTCTCCTTGTTACAGTCATATTGAAAGAGAAATACCTATTTGACAGATTCTCATTTGAAAATATTATGAACCAATCACGTGCAGTTTTCTTTGACATTTCAATTTTACCCTTTTATTTAAAAGAATGAGTTTGAAATTGATTACTTAGCATTTCTGTTAAATCCCTTTACTTGACCAGTTCAGAAAGCAAAGCTACCACTGAATCCCTCCTGGATCTTAGGAGGAAAACGATATGCATGTAGATTTCCCTCACAATTGATCTCAAATGAAGACAGACCTAAAATATGAAAACTACATAGATACATGGAAAAATCAGGCATATATATAAAAGTCAATTGCATGTCAATGTTTGCTTATTCTTAATCACTTGCAGTCATAATTAGCTTTCCATCTGCTGGTTAGCATATTAAATTACAAACTCTTAATTCTAGAAACAATAAAAATAAACATTCACAAAAATGAGCAGAAAAATTAAAAGTTCTTCACAGGTTAAAATTTAAAAGATTTAGTAGACCACAAACCTATGCAAACTGTATGTATGAATTACTGGTAAGGTCAACGTGAATTAACACGAAAACCTATGCAAACTGTATGTACTAAAATACTAGTACGGTTAACGTGGATTAACATGAAAACACGTGCCACAAACAATGAAGCTGATCAAACTATAGGTAATGGAGACACAAAACAACCTTTCAAATAATTCATAACTCGATTAAGGTAACATGATTTACAACCCCTTCCCCCTCCCCTAAAAAGGGAAAAGTAAAAGAGAGAACACCTGAATACGAAGATACAAACGACGAATATAGAAATCCTCCAGTCCTAAGCAGATCGGAGCATAGCCCTGCCACAGAAATTAAAATTAAATCAACTCAATTGCAGAAATAAAGATTATAGGAAAAAAAATAAAAACAAAAAATTACAATAAAACAAAGTAGTACCTGAAGATTGCTAGCTTGCCACCAATCAATGATTTTACGAAAAAAGTCGCGTAATTGGCCAAACGCGAAGAGGAGGCCGTAGCTGAAGTACGTGGTCAAGGCAGTTAAGTAAGGAATAGTAATCATTCTGGTGGTGGTCGAGATCCGATCTGACTGACAAAGGAAGAACAGAACACCGGTGGAAGAGCAGCTCGGAGAGATGGAAGGAAGGAAGAGAAGAAGGGAGAGGATTAGATTTGAGCAGTTACCAGCGTTCTATATTATTATTAGTATCGTCCCTTCCCGGCCCCGGGTTGATTTTTCTTTTTGGGAAGTTGTACTAATTTTAATTTTTATGATTATGATTTTTCTCCGTTTTGTTCTGTTCCGTTGGATTTTTTAAGAGAGATTCAGCTATATAATTTCACCAATAGTCAGTTCCCACGTTGAAAACTTAGACTTCTCTTCCTTGCTTCCCTTTTCCTGGTTATTTTTTTTTTTTTCCCTTTTAAACTCTTACTTTATTTTAGATTTTAATGATATATTTATTTATATAAAAAGAATGAAGAAAGAAAATTTTAAAAATTTTATTGAAAAAAGAGGGATAATAATGATATATTTATAGTTGTACTATATTTTTTTTCTAAATTATTGTCCAAAAAGTGTTAGATTCTTCAATTGCCTGATTATATATGAATATGCATAACTAATCTGTTTTGCTTTGCTTTTTTTATGAATGTATAAGAGGAGACTCCCAAAATTATAACATTTTAATTGAAATTTCGATTCTATGACATATATCAAACTCAAGTGTTTCACTTAGACAAATAAGTGAAACACGTAGGTAATACAATGCAAGTCAAACCAACTCATAATTTCTTCAACAAAAGTGCTAGAAGTAATCTATCTAGAAAATTTTCATCATAGATCATCAGTACAAACTCAAACTCACCATTGTCATTGAAAAGTTCCAGAAAACTGTGAATTTGCTCCTGGAAATAGGAATACTGTTACTCTGTGGTTTTTCCTGAATTTTGCCCAAAATGAATTTTTAATCTCTCCATCCAGAAGGCAATGAAGATTTGAAGACATGCAGAAGTGCCGTTTTTTCTGATTGATGAAGCCAATTAATATCATGCCTTTGATGAAGTCCTAGTCTCAGAGCTTCTTGACCTTCCTCGACGGCCTTTTTCCTTAAAGCAGTAAGAGAACCTGTTCCTGAAGAGCCAATGTCAATGTCCTTGTTCTCTGTTTTCTTTTCACATCCGTCTCCATCATTTGTTGATGACTGAACATCAGAATGCACCGAGTTTATGAGGGAACTTTTCTTATCCTGATATTCTTCAGTAACACTTCCTTCACTGTTCATGCTATCATTTGAGCTACTGTCTCCCCACCACTTATAAGATACAGATGACAAGCCATCCGAGGGAAATCCATATTTAAATTCATCCAAATTTGAGGGATCTCCTTTTGACAATGCTGCTCCATGAACCTTTAGAGGACTCCCAGCGTGGGCATTCTTATTTCCTTGCTGCTGCATCATAGTTTCTTATTTTAGTTAATGCTGAAAAGAATTTCTTTTGATCTAGTGGAGAGCCCTAATCAGTGAAAAACAAATAAATTGATTAGTAAACCTAAACGCACAGAATGAACAGACTGAACAGACTGAAAGGAAAGCAAAAAGAAGTAACCATACTTGACAGACTAGAATAACTTAAATGTTCGGAACCTTTACAAAGTTCAGGCAGGCATTTATGGTTAGTTGATTAGTTCAAGGAACCAAGTCATTGTATAAGCGCAAAAGTTTGGTTAGAGTTAAATATTATACCAACATGGTTCTAAAGGTGAGAGTACTAATCTTCCTATAATCAAGCATGGCCTATTACTGCAAGGCTTAGGACAAAAAATTGATATTTGAATTCTATTTAGTTGCAGATATATTTAGAGATTATGGTAACTTCTAAGGTATGTGGAAATAGTCTAACCTTGCGGCCAAAACCTGAGAGAATCCATCAAAAACATTAGGCTCTAGTTTAAAGACATTTTAGGTGCAGTATTCAGTAAGAAATCTATTGATATGATGTATATCCTGTCAAACAACCTGAAACACTGAATCTCTCTATCTGACAAGAGTTCCTTAAGCCTGATATCTTTAAGAAGAATATCTTAATTTCTCAAGTATTCAGCACTTACGGACCTACAGAAAATAGTCAAATAATGGTAATAAAAGGGAACCTTATGGACGACCAGAACAGCATAGTTACTATGAACAAAATAAATATTTCCAGCAGAAAACAATTGGAGAAAAGGAATTGAAATATATTACCTGTCTCTTATGGGATTGAAATCTTAATGAATTCTTTAGCTTTCAAAGCTTAAAAATTCCGAATGGCATAGCATGAAAGAGGCAAGTAACCTGCTTTTTTCTAAAGCTAGGCAAAAAGGAGCTGCAAATTGGTTCAAAACAAAAATTCAGAGCTGAAACAACCATGAATAAAACAATAGTCAAAGTCTTTTAAATCGTAAACAGCATAAACCACTAAGGCACTACCCAAAACCCTCTTAAACCACTCAGCTAACCATTCAGCTGTTAAATTTAATGTTAAGTTTAATCTCCAGCCATCTGAAACAAGAGAACAGCTTTTAATCTTCCTAAAATACAATTGCAATCCTAGGACACTTGGCCCCCACACACAACAAAAGAAAACACAAAACCTAGGAGACAAGCAATACTTCAACACCAAGAAGAAACTAACATTTATGGATCCATTTCATCTACACAGCCACATAACAAATAACATGGAACTAGTTTTAAAAACATCAATTATTTCAGTTGTCAATGAAGGTCTGCTAGTTTGGCAAGGACATTTTATCTTCTAGATCATCCATATAAATTTTTTTTTTTTTTTTTTTTTTTTGCAGCAGTTTCTAAAACAAATTGAATAGGAATTGTCATTGGAAGCAGACCTGAGTGATGCAAAAGCTCCATTATTCAATACTGGAACTGATTAACAATCCTAACGTCCATACATAACAGGAATCCGTCTTAAATACCAAAAGCATACTGACAACGGGTTTACAAACTGGCAAAATAAAGAATAAAAACTTTCAATAGTTACTTTCTGTTTTTCATAAATTAGCCAAAGAAGATTCAAATTTACAATCCCTTCAAGAAACTATAAAATAAGCTCCATTATTCAATACTGGAACTGATTAACAATCCTAACGTCCATACATAACAGGAATCCGTCTTAAATACCAAAAGCATACTGACAACGGGTTTACAAACTGGCAAAATAAAGAATAAAAACTTTACGTAGTTACTTTCTGTTTTTCATAAATTAGCCAAAGAAGATTCAAATTTACAATCCCTTCAAGAAACTATAAAATTACACAAACCTTATTCGCTTGAAAATTATACAATTATTAAACAACTATTGATTTACATTAATTCATTCACAAAATAACCACAAAAAGAGAACTATTAATTTATCTTTTAAGTTATCAATTTCTCGTTTCAGTCTAAAAGTTCATTAAATTAATTTGGAAACATAAATAGTGAATTCTGAGCAATATGTCTATTTTCCTCGAGCAAAATAAGCGGATTCAGTATACTAAATAACATAATCTACGGAAACAAAAAAATAAAAAACAAAACATGCAATTAATTAACACCATTAATTTGAAATAGTAGAGGAGAGATCAAGAGGAAAAACAAAGAGAATAAACTTGTTCTAACCTAATGTCGTAACTTTCGGCGTTCGAAGAACGGCTAAAGAACTTATGTCATTCGGTGGTCAAGAGATAATTTGGGCTGCACTTCTGCAACTTCCATCAATGGTGACTTCCTCAGATCAGGTAGTAAGGCGAAGAAGGGTTTGACAGATTTGGGAAAATTCGCCTATTTAGTTTTTACTCATGATGATTGATTTGCATGCAATAATGATAAATTTAGTAATTGTGTGAAAATAATTACTCTTAAAATTTTTATTCATCAAAAATAAATAAATAAATAAAATACTCTTCAAATTTTTAAAAGTTACCTTTCTAAAATATTAGTTTAATCCTTTACTATAAAGTTTGCTTCTTAAAAATAAAATTTATTGATAATAAAGGAAAGATTATTCACTTTTTAAAAATAGTAGTTAATGAATTTAGTTTTAAATAAATTTATTTTTTAAAATTAGTTTTAATTATTTTTTATAATTGAAAAAATGAAGAGAAATTATGCCCTCATCTACAACATTATCAAAAGTATAAATAAATAAATATATATAAAATATGTGTTATTAGAAAAAAGATAGTTTAAAGCTCAATTGATTTTTTATGTGAGCAATGTGAGATTTCATGTCATAAAACTAAATGCATTGAATAAAAAAGACTTTAAGTAGAAGAGACGCTAAGTGAAATTGGCTAACTAGACCCGATGATGTGGCCTCGAGTGAGTAGTTGGCTCATTAGCCATCCTAATGACATGGTCTCAATGTGGTCACACGAAGTGAAATGTTTATCACTTTTAGAATCGTATTGGTTAGAACATCGCATTTAATGCACTGACAAGATAGTGGAGAAAGTACCACACACTATTCATATCCAGTCTACCATGGCTATGTAGTAGATCATTTTCGGGTATCTCAATATAATTTGGTAAGTTAAGAGTATATTAGGTATATTCAAAATCAAATAATTTCATTCCCCAACAGTCAGAGCAAATAGAGAATATTTCCCCTACATATTGAGTGTTTTGAATATCTTTGTCCCTTATAATTGATTTAACCATCGAAGGGCCGGAACCAAGGGAATACCCTTGGTTCGTCTGACTTGTTTTGTAGGCTATCCAACAACACATATCACTACGTAATCACATTCTCATCATATGTGTACAATTGAGAGATTTCGTTTCGATCAAAATCTTACTTAATAACGGTTCAATTAATCTTTTAAGGCGACTAAAGTAGAATTACATATCACAACTAATATGATATTTTTTAAAACTAAATACACTAATTTTCAAAAGGCAAATTGGCATAAATAGTCCACAAACTATAGACGTTTGGTGACATTAGTCCCAAATTATATTTTTGGTGGAATTGGTCCATAAACTATAAAAAAATTGTGACATTAGTCATTTTGTTAAAAATTATGTTAAATCATCCGTTAAATTAAAAAAAAAATATATTGTCAAGGGCATTTATGTTCTTAAACTATTTAAATATATTTCTTTAATAATGAATATACATTTATCCCTAAATTAGGTTTTGGGATTAACAAGGCTCTAGAGATCTTTTCATTTTTGAATATCATTCTGACATTATCTTTAAAACCAAAGGAAAAAGTTATTTATATGCATTCTTGACTATTCCTTCAAAGCACTTTGTAGCAATGAAGATATCTCGCAATGACTTATTGAAATCAGAGAGTTGAGTTATCATATAAATTATTACTACTTCAATAGATATAGGTTTCTCCTTCACGCATACAAATACCCAAAAACATAAATCTCTCAGAGGAGGGGGCAACCACCCTCAAAAATTCCTCGGAAATCATCGGGGAACCGAGAGGGAGGGGGCCAAAGTTCTCTATGGAATCACGGCAAATAGAGGCGGCGACCACCATTTTTTTTTAATATCGTCGGGTACCATTAAATATATTAAAATATATATTCTTAAAATATATATATATATATTATTAATTGTAACAGTGTAATGAAATAAATACCTTTAGATTTTTTTTTTTTTAAAAAAATTATTTAACGGATGATTTAATAGAATTTTTAACGGAATGACCAATGCCATAATTTTTTTATAATTCAAAGACAAATTCTATCAAAAAAATAATTTGGACCAATATCACAAAATGTCTAAAGTTTATGGACTATTTATGCCAATTTGCCTTTCCAAAAAGAAAAAACAAATTTAACACCAATTTTCTCCTCTAAATTAGTTAACCCTCCTTAAGATGTCGTCATCTTTCTTGGGTATGGAAATCATAATAAGGAAACTTAGTAACGGTAAGTTTTAATTGCCAAAGTCGTCACCAAAGCGCACAAATATCATTCTTCTTCCCCAATAAAACCCCATTCCACTATTTATCAAAAAAAAAAAAAACCCATTCTACTAAGAAATCTCATAAAGCAGACAAAGACAGCAGAAAAGCTTCTCTCCCATTTTGCTTTCCTTCTCAATCCCTCTCTCTTCTTTACTTTCCGAATTGCATTCAGACACAATTATCATTAAAGTTAAAAAGAACCATCACCATGAACAACAAAAAGCAACTCCAACAAAAGCACATAATCAATTATACACTGAAACCCAATTCTTTATTAGTATTTGTATTAGTTTTTGTCTTTTTGCCCCAATTCCCTCCCAATTCTTTTCTTGCTTCTTGAGAAACCAAAAAAGCTAAAGCCCTCGTCCGGTTTGCCCCACTTCTTCCTCAAAGTATCTTCTTTTTTGGTGTTCAAACCTTCAACGTCACGCTCATATATATAAAATCCAACGTTGCATGCAAAGATGAGAACTTGGACTTTCTTGGATAGCAAGAATGTTGGTAGAGATATTGTGAGAGGAGGGAGGCTAAAGATTTTGGTTATTCTTTTAGTTTTGGTTTTTGATCGTACTGCTCTGCTTGTTCTTGGAGAATTATGGCGAGTTCGAGTGGGACGAAGCATGAGGATGTGGGAGGTAGAGTTCCACCAAGATCATTTTCCAGGTCTATGACTAGGCTCCCCACGATGGCGGATCCCAACGATGTTGATAGCTATGTTGTCGACAGTGAAATGGTTCCTTCGTCCCTGTCCTCCATTGCTCCCATTCTCAGGGTTGCTAACGAAATTGAACTAGAAAATCCCGTGATGGCTTATCTTTGTAAGTAACACATGAACTTAAGTATTCAACTTGTTTGTTGCCAAGATGAATAATGTTGTGGGATAATTGAATTTCTATGATTTAGATTGGCTAAGTAGCAATATATGCTAAATTTTTTTGCTGTATTTTGATTAGATTGAATGTGGATTTGTGCTTGGTGAATTATGCTTTTAACTTACATTGATTAATGGTGTCTACTATCCAAGAATTAGGAAACTAATTTGTGTATTTTGATGGTTTAAAATAAAGGCCTCCTACAGAAGTATGAGAGCAGGTTGAAATGCTAGTAAGAAAAGAAAATTATTCATACCATACAAACTAAACTCTATGAATCAAGAGAAAATCTTGGCCTGATCATTGGCTCACTTAATTATTCATTCTTCTTCTTCTTCTTCTTTTTTTTTTTTTTTTTTTTTTTTGTGGGGTGGGGTTTGGAAATGGTCCATACAGTCTCTTAAAGTTGAACTTTTGGATTCTTTATGAGGTTAATCAAGTATGTTACTTAACTCTCATTCGCAAGTCAGAATGTTCGATATTTGTGCATCCCCTATTTGAGATTCTGATTTCTGTGGTGAATGTTCAAAGATTCACCCTTTCAAAAGGCATTCTTCTCTCACAAAAGTAGACAATTAGATGCTTAAACAAGTATGGAAGAATTAATAGTTTTTACCAAGGAAGGAAATCGATCACTGCATCTATTACTCACTATTATTTGTTTTAACTATATTTACTTATGGGTTTAGGTCGCTTTCATGCGTTTGAAAAGGCTCACAGGATGGATCCACATTCAAATGGGCGCGGTGTACGCCAGTTTAAGACTATTCTACTACGCAGGCTGGAAAGGGTAGAAATGTTTATTGGACTTTATTATGCTATGCCTCTATCTTTTTCTTTTTAGATAATGTACTTGCATTTTGAATTTGGTTTTACCCTGTTAGCAAATGAATTATGGGTAAGAATCAGAGTTATCTTTATTCTTGTTTGTGCTTGTGTAATCTTAAATACCTGGTCAGACCAATGCATATTTAGAATTTGCTTCAATTGTTGTTTAGTTGGCTTCAAATTACAACTTTTGAACTAAGAGAAGCTACTTCTCAATAGCAAGATTTTACACCCCTAAGAGAAGTTCAATCACCCGCCATTCTAGTTCCTTTATGTGTTCTGGGTGATTTTGACATTTGGCACCTTATATAGAATGCAATTCAAATGACTCTATTTCACATAAAAAAGATTGGTTAATATGATCTAAAATTTTACCAGACAAGTTTAGGTATCACAAGCTTATATATATATTGATCACTGATGGATCTGATAATTCTTTACACTAAGCATACATAATAACAAGAGTTAGATATAAGAAATTTCATTAGTAGTTGAAATATGCCAGACTATTCATTTCCTTAATATTTAGCAGTTACATATAGTACTTGTCACCACCTGAGAAATGGATGAACCGAAACTTTACCCTGCATATAAATTTCACGATTTCAGGAAGAAGAGGTTACTGGTGCAACGAGGACTGATCCTAGAGAAATCCTTAAATATTACAAGAAGTATTATGAGGAAAACATCAAAGAGGGACAATATACAAAAAAACCGTGAGGCTTTGTTTCTTTAAATTTGTATTTCAACTTAAAATTTAATTTATGTACCTCAGTTCTCTGATTGAATTAATTGCCTTTTTTCTCTTTATTTTTCAAGAGAGGAGGTGGCTAAGATATTTCAGATTGCATCAGTCTTGTATGATGTGTTGAAGACAGTAATGCCTCCTGGGAAAATTGATCAGGAGGTTTGATTTCTTCTGTTTTGCAGTTCTGGAGCATTTAGGACAAATTTTCAACTGGCCAGTTTTTTTTTTTTTTTTTTCAAAAATTGGTTGACATTAATGTCTTGCAGGCACGAAAATATGCAGAAGATGTTGAAGAGAGGAGAGAGCAATATGCGCACTACAACATACTTCCACTGTATGCCGTTGGAGTTAAACCAGGAATTATGGAACTTCCTGAGGTTGTATTTGGAATTACATTATGATCTTAGTATTGTTTGTGGTTCCTGACAAGGACCTACCATATAAATGCATGCTTTGTTTATCTAACATACACGTGCATACAAGATTAATTTTCAATAATGTTCTTAACCAGATCAAAGCTGCATACCGAGCTCTACGCAATGTAGAGAATCTTCCAATTATTCGGATGCCTGAAAACAAATACAAATCAGTTAATGATATTCTTGAATGGCTTTATTTGGTCTTTGGCTTTCAGGTAAGTTTGAGCAAAAGATTCTATTTACCGGTTCTTCAGCCATTTCTTTGTCATTGTTGTTTTTTCTGTACCATTGCCCTTCACTTCATTATAGATGCAAGGCTCATTTATTCTTCTTCTTTTTGACGTATTTAAAACATTTTTCTTTGTTGAATTTCTCCCAACATTTTCATTGTAAAGAAGGGAGCTGAAAGTTAATTTCTGTGTATTTTTCCTCATTCGTAGAATATGTATGTATATATAAAATTAATATCTGAGGACAGAGTCCCTAAGAATATTTACATTGTCATATTCCTATAACAAAGAATTCCTATTATATGGACAATTATATCCCTATAGCTAATTTTTTTTTGTTACACCCTCTCAAGATGGATCATAGATATTAATTGTGCCTAGCTTGTTACAGAGATAGTCAATTGAGTTTCATTTAGAGCTTTTGCAAAAATATCTCCTAAATGGAAATCAAATTTTGCTATACCTTTCCACAAATTAAATAACACTAAATTTCAATATGTTTGGTTCTTGCATGAAATAGTGATTGGAGGCCGTGTAGATGGTTGGTTTATTATCATACCATAATTTGGCTGGGATTGAGTCTTTGTGACCAATTTCAGAAAAGAGTAATGTATTTATATTACTTCAGACACGGATTGTACTATTACCCTGTATTCTGATTTTGCACTAGATTGTGCACAACGTTTTATTTATTATAGAGATGCTTAAGATACATCTAAGGAAAGAGTCCTTAAGGTTAATTACATAATCATATCCATATAATTAAGCATTCCTATTATGTTCACGCCATATCCCTGCAATTAATTATTCTGTTATGTACATATAATTACTTTTGATTACATTATGTCACAGGGGTAATAGTGAACTGTCTTGCTTGATCAGTTGGTGAGAGATTAAATAATCCTGTCAATGTAGTATATAAAAATCATTTATTGTTTTCTGATGTATCTGTATGTCATTTGATCACAGTTCAATTGATTAACAAGTGAAAATTCCAAAAGCATTAACTCTTTCTGGTGTTTCATTTACATGGAGACTATTTGCAACTGAAATAATGCATGTCACCAGTATTTATTTTTGTTTCTTCTTCCCACTTATCCTCCCAATGAAAAAAAAAATGGAAAAAAGAAAAATTCCAACTGTTTTTTCTCTGATCTACATATCCAATCTAACATGTACTATGACCTTTTCTCTGGGGATTGAAGAAAGGAAATGTGGCAAATCAGCGTGAACACTTAATCTTGTTAATTGCAAATATGGATGTACGAGACAAAGATATTGAGCATTATACACAGGTATAATCCAAGTATTACTTGTCAGAAATGTACATGAATAGATCAACATGTTAGGAATCCTTTATATCTCTTGCTTTTAATGTAATTGCTACTTTTATCATCTCTTACACATTCATGCTCTGATGATCCAAAATTTTCACAGTTGGATCAGGACACAATTCAGAATCTGCAGGAGAAAGTAATAAAAAATTACCAGTCTTGGTGTAAATATTTGCACTGTACTTCCAATCTTATGTAAGCTGCTTGCCCGTTGTCAGTATAGTCATGGTCATCTTTACTATTTTATCCATAAGATGTAATGCAGTTAACATCACATGTCAGATCTTTTATTGGTTTTACTGTTTATATTTCATTTTGCAGTTTTCCACCTGGTTCTAATAGGCAGCAGTTGCAGCTCCTGTACATTGGTCTTTATCTTCTTATATGGGGCGAAGCTTCAAATATCCGGTTTATGCCTGAATGTCTTTGCTATATTTTCCACAATGTATGTAAGCACTGTTATTTTGGTCTTGTCTTCTGTTGAATTTCTCTTTTGTTGGAGAGAAACTGTTCAACATATTTTGGTTATTTTGGTGCATTGCATCTCTCCTATCTCTCTCATTTTTGCAAATGGCTCACTCTCATCTCTTGTTCTGAAAGAAAAGATGGCGAATGAGATGTATGGGATTTTGTTTAGCCATACCCAAACTGTAACTGGGGGTGCCTATCAAGTAGCATCACGTCGTGAGGAACATTTTCTGCAGGAGGTTGTTACTCCAATATATGAAGTCTTGCTGAAGGTGACTTAAATTAAATACCAAATTGTACTATGATATTATAAGTAACATACCATTGCTAGTATCTGATGTACCAAATATTTATCATGTTTCATTTTTACAAAAAGACCGATACTATGATTATTGTGATTTTATTTTTATGTATATGTATTGTTTCATGGGATGGGGATGAGTACCCGTGAAGGAATACCATCCCTAAACCTGGTCAAATTGGGAATTTCCCGTTCAAAATGGAGTTGAGATTTGGGTTCCTGCCGTGTCTGGTTTTATTTGCCATCCCTAGGTCAGTTCCTCACTTGATTATGTTTACTGGAAAAGGAAGCCAGGAGAAACAAAGGAGGGAAAGCAAGCCATTCAGCATGGAGAAACTATGATGACCTAAATGAATACTTTTGGTCAGATTCTAATTGTTAAAGTTCAACCTCATTATTAAATTTTCCATAGTTGTCACTTGATCCATCTTTTACATTTGTTTCCCTTCAGGTCTGTCAAATGCTTTAAGCTGCTGGGATGGCCAATGGATCGAAAGGCGAACTTTTTTGTACATTCAGAGGATAAACGGCCTGAAAATATGGTATCTGTGGATAATATAACATGTCATGCATGAGACAGCATTTTTCTCCTTGAAGTCAGTTTTGACACATTTTTCATTTCTTTGCAGAGTGGCAACAATGGTGTTGCTGGAAGGAGGAAGCCTAAGACGAATTTTGTTGAAATCCGTACCTTTTTGCATATTTATCGGAGTTTTGATCGATTGTGGATGTTTTTCATATTGGCCTTTCAGGTATTAGCAGAAAGTTTCTCAATCATCCTTTTTTTTCTTCTCCAATGTGATTTTATTTTTTAATTTCCTTGATCTTAATTTCCTTTTTCTTTTTCTAAATGATTATCTTTTGAAATGAAGGTAGAGCATATAGAGAGTGAAAAGGCAAAAGTTAAAGTTGTAGGGTAAAGAGTTAATCTAATAATTTCTTTATATCTCTGATTGTTAGGATTTGGTATTCTTCTTGAATGGCGGCCAAACCTTTTGTTTTCTTAGTAGGTTCCATAATCCTAGAGAAAGTCCTAGAAAAAAATTTGTAAGCTTATATCTGATGCTTGAGACTGCATTTTCCGCAATTTTAGGTGTTCTTTTATATGCTTAAGCTTTTAGAATAGGTGACAATTTACATCTATTTAACATGGCATCAGAGCGGGAAGTCTCGAGTTCAAATCTTTGTTATTGCCCCCTTTTATTTATTATTGTGCACTTGTTGGGCCTTGTTAAGAAAATTTGTGATTGACCCACACGTTAGGGGTATGTCAAGGTAACAAATATCAAGTGCTATTTCTATTTGCTGTGTGGAGAAATTGTCCTTCATGATACTGGTTCTAGGAAAGAGCATTCCCTTAGTGAGCATGATTGGCTGGCTCCAATCTAAGGGTACTACTGGGACCTCTGTTGTTTAACAAAAAGTGATATTCTGAGAACAATGTTATTAGGCAATCCTATCATTTTCTTACTACAACAAATCCCTACTCCTCTTCTGAATGAATGATATTGTTTTAGGTAAAAGTTAAACAAATTAATGTAGGAAAAGAAAGACGAAAAAATAAATAAAATTGACAAGCTGGCACAACTGAGTTGGCAGTGGCTATGTAAACCTCCTTTGTTTGAGTAATGTTTGAGGAAAAAGTCTTGATAATAAAAAAAAAAAAAAAAGAATTAAAAAATAATATTTATCCAATAAAAAAAAGAAGAAAAATTTGAAAGAATGAGGAGATCAGAAAGAGACAAATTAATGGAACAAAATACAATCAACTTGGACTAAATTTTCTTTTCGGTTGTGGGAAGATTGCTCATAATGGTAAATTTGAATACTTTGCTTGCTAGCATCCAGTATTTTCATATGTGGATAATCTTTTTTCCCTATTTATATTCCCTAGGCAATGGTTATCATTGCATGGCATGGGGATGGATCCTTAACAGGTATTTTCGATGAGGGTTTCTTCAGAAGCATCCTGAGCATTTTCATCACAGCTGCTATTTTGCATTTTGTGCGAGGTATTGGAATCACTCTTAAATTTTCTCAAAGTCAAACAAATTTTGTGTGTTTTTTGTTATAATTTGGATATGTTTCAACATTTTGTTTTTCTTCTTTTGAAGATAACGCTTCTATAAGTTTTGATTTAGATCCTGAATTTTATATAGTTGATTTGATTCTGGAATAATTATGACATCCTTTCCTTCTCTCTGTGATATCCTTTTTGCAGCTGTTTTGGACATAATTCTTAGCCTGAATGCATGGGGCAGCATGAAATTTGGCCAAATTTTTCGCTATCTTCTAAAATTTGTGGTTGCAGCCTTTTGGGTTGTACTCATGCCTCTTGCTTATGCCCGAACCCTTCAGAATCCGACTGGGCTTGTGAGATTCTTTAGTACATTAGGTGGGACTTGGGAGAACCAGTCATTATATAACTACTGTGTTGCAATCTACTTGATACCGAACATATTGGCCGCGGTACTGTTTCTGTTTCCATATTTGCGGAGAACCATGGAGCGTTCCAACTTCCGCCTTGTCATCCTTCTTATGTGGTGGGCACAAGTATGTGTTCATTTTTTGTTTCACTTGGTAACAGATATGCTTATCACTTGAATGGTTCTAATATAGCAAGTTAATTTCAGCCAAAGCTATACGTTGGAAGGGGTATGCATGAAGATATGTTCTCCCTTACAAAGTAAGAAAGTGAATCTTTTCTTCTCCAAGTGCATGCATTCCATATTAATACACACAAAATACGCATTTCTTCTGATGTACCTGCTCAATGATAAGGTTGAGAGTGAGGCAAAGGTTTCTAGCTGTTAATTCTTTTTGACCAAGTAGTGAAATCTTTCTCTGTCCAGGTACACACTTTTCTGGATCATGCTATTAATCAGCAAACTAGCATTCAGCTACTATGTTGAGGTGATATTTTATTCTTTCCCTTCAATGCTAATAGTTATATATAATTTCTCTCTTAGTTTTGAACAAAGATATTGCATTATGTCATAATTTGTTTTTTTACTGAACTATATAATGTAACTTGACTCGTGTTATTAGATGATAGAAGATTTTATATATGCTTGCTATAGCTGATTCATTGTAATCTTAGAAGCATTATTTCAATGCATTATTGTTTTGTGGATAGTCAATATATAGATCATGTATGTATGTGGTTGTACTTAAATTCAACTTCAGTGGATCTACTGTCAGTTGATTCAGCTTGGTACCTTTTCTAGATCATGTTTACCACCAAACTCCTTGATGAGCTTAATTGACTGGAAAGTCGTCTAGTTTATTCACGTGTAATTTGGACATAACTGACTGCAACTTTTTCTTTTCTTTAATTTCAATATTTAATATTGTTTTCTTTTCTTGCTCGCTTATTTGTTATGTGCAATCATAAGGTACTGTTGGATTTAAAATTTTTAATGGTTAAAAATTTTGGATGGTTTTCTACCAAGAATCTTCATCATATTAAATTGCTTCAGTATAGAAATTTCTTAGTCATAATTGTAATTTTCTATGAACGAAAGGTTTAAATTCACGCAAGGCGGTTCTTAATAGTTTGTGTTGTGGAAGTAAGGTTTTTTGTTCAGAACTTGTCTGCAGTGAATGTTTATAGGCCCTTGTAGTAGGCTATCTCTTGTTCTCTTAAGCAGTGGGTTACTAGGAGTCTTACAGGGAATATGTCAAGCACAGAAAGGTATTTCTTGAGTTAATCTAAAATGGTTCCACATTTTATGTGTTATTCAATTGAGCCCCTCAGTTCCCACCATGAATTGGCAAACAGGTTAATGTGCTCCCTGCATGAATTCTATTTGAAGCTAGAATTAAAACAAAAAATAAAGAAAGAAAGAAAGAAAAACAGAAGAAGAAAGCACTGTATCTGACTTATCCAAAATGTCTGCCATCTGTATTTGTTAAATTGATTTTGTTTCACACTAAAGGTATCAATGTTAGGCAATGGTGCCAAAACAGTAGTTACATTTTTTTTTACTAAAAGATAATTGTATATAATTATTATTTAAATTTTTTTTACCTTAATAAAAGTATTCTTGAACATATTAATTGAAGTCAACTGAACTTATTAATGGGTCACTTCCAGCTCTCTGATTATTTTTCCTTTATAGTTATTTAAATAGTTGGGATTATGGTGGCATATTCACACCCTTAAACAAATTTTAGTGCTAGATTGAGAAAAATTGCCTGTGCAGGTTATAAATTGGCTAACATAAGTAAGGGGTACTCATTTGTGAAAATTTTCCAAAGGAGAAAATCTGATGGGCCTTATCTGAAATTTATATTTATCTGTATTGGAACTCCATATTAAGAACTCTCTATTTAGTATTCATGATAGGAAACTGAAAGGAGATTTCCTTTAAGGTACAGAATTAACTATCTGGCATTTTGATTGAACATAGGGGGTCAGAATAGCACTAATGCCATGATGTTAAGGTCCCATCCAAGCAGTATTGATTATTTTTCTTTCTTTTCCCTTTCTAAATTGAATAATTTATGTGTATAACCTTCAAGATTAGCAAAATTTTAAAGTCTAACTGTTCTCTGTTTCTGTTTTCTGCTTTTGTTAACAGATCTTGCCGCTAGTTCAACCAACTAAACTCATAATGTCTCTGAGAATCAGTCGTTATGAATGGCATGAATTCTTTCCTTATGGTAACATTTTGCTGACATTTCCTTATTAATGGTTTTTGTTTTTTTTTTTTTGTCTCTTGCTGTTTCTTCCTTGGTTATTATTGATTGAATTTTCATTTGAAAACTGCAGTTACTCATAATATTGGTGTTGTTATTGCCATATGGGCTCCTATTGTCCTGGTCAGTTGACTTGAAAGAGATATACAATAGTCATCTTTATGTTTTATGCTATTGTTCAAGTTACTAAGAAAATATGCGTCTTTCAGGTCTATCTCATGGATACACAAATATGGTATGCTGTTTATTATACAATTATAGGTGGAACATATGGAGCATTCAGCCATCTTGGTGAGGTCTGTGATTATCTTACTCTAGTTTTTATTTTATTTTATTTTATTAAAAGGAAAAATACTCTACAGTAGGTAAAAAATGGGGAAAAAAAAATTTCTAGATGGCTGAATTCATGCAGCAGGAGTTGTTACTTGCATTAAATTCAGTAAATGTTGGAAAATTTTCTTTGCAATAATATGTGTGGTTGAATCTCATGAATTTCCTATCTGATTTCTAGATAAGGACATTGGGAATGTTGAGGTCAAGATTTGAATCTATTCCCTCAGCTTTCAGAGACTGTCTTCTGCCATCTCCAAGAGTGGAGCACAAAAAACATAAAAAGGTAATCCCTTCTTGTCAGACAGCTTAAATCTTGTCATTTTTGTGTAAATATTTAGGAACTTGGCATGGGCAATGTGTTTTATTTATTGTTGATATTATCTTATTTCCATATTTCCTCTGATTAAGAGTAATGTACCCAAACAATTTTGGTCTGAGCAACCATCTCTGTGGCAGGATCATATGTTGGACACAACAACTATTATGAAATTTTCTCAGGTGTGGAATGAATTCATACAGTCCTTGCGGATGGAGGACTTGATCAGCGATAGGTCAGGACTTGTTATGGGATGCATTGATGATTTTCTTAGTATATGTGATTGCTTTTTGAATTAATATCATTAATGTCTTTGGTGGACTAGAAATTCATTGAAGATGTCTCATATGTTGCATTGCATCCATTTCTATACTTGTTCTGTTTCTTGATTATTAAATGACTTGTATTTTCCAGGGAGAGAGATTTGCTTCTTGTTCCATATTCATCAAGTGATATCTCAGTAATCCAGTGGCCACCTTTTTTGCTTGCTAGTAAGGTGAAAGCTTTGTTGGATCCTGTTTTATCTTTTGAAGTCTATGGAGTTTGTATTGTCAGACTTGTAAGTTGTTTGCTTGTGGATGTCAGATTCCAATAGCTTTGGACATGGCAAAAGATTTTAAAGGAAAAGATGATGAGGACCTTTTCAAGAAGATAATAAATGATGATTTTATGCACTCTGCTGTGATTGAATGCTATGAAACCCTTGTTGATATCTTACTCAGCCTATTCAATGAAACAGAGGATCAAGAGTAAGGAAAACTTGATACAATTTTATTCTACCAATGCTGAGATAATGCTTTTGGAAAATGAGACTGGTTCATTTCCTCTTATTTTAAATATTTTTAACTCCTAGTGTTATTACAGGATTGTTCGACAGATATACAAGGAGGCGAAAGTTAGCTCAGGGAATGGAAAATTTCTAACTGAATTTCGGATGAGTGGATTGCCTCAACTGAATGATAAACTGGAGAAGCTTTTGGTTCATTTGGTATGTTTTGCAACTATACTTTTCTGTTCCTACAGAAATAAATGTTTTCCTCAAGAAATTTATATCCAGATATGGTATTTTCTAATATCTCTTGGTGTGTATTACAGACATCAGATTATGATGACTCGGACTTATATAGAGCACAGCTTATAAATGTCCTTCAGGATATCATGGAGATTATAACTCATGATGTTATGTACAATGGACATGAGTGAGTTTCTTACAGCAATCCTTAGTTTGCATTACTAGTTGTTTATGTATTTGGAAATTAGTCCCCATTCTTAAACTACTGTGATGCTCTTTTCATACAGAATCCTAAATAAAGCTCCTGCAGATGGAAAAAGAGAACAGAGGTTTGAAAACATTAATGTTAAAATCACCCAAAACACAACTTGGAGAGAAAAGGTGTTTGACCCTCAATTTTTTTTCTTTTAGCTTTCTTTTTATACTCATTATTTCATCACTCAAGCATCTATGGCTTTAAGCATCAACTCATTTCTTCCATAGGTGGTTAGGCTTCGCTTGCTTTTGACTGTCAAGGAATCTGCTGGTAATGTGCCTATGAACTTGGATGCTCGTCGCCGCATCACTTTCTTTGCTAACTCCTTGTTCATGAATATGCCAAGTGCACCAAGAGTCCGTGATATGCTTTCTTTTAGGTAAGTTTTAGTTAACTCCTTCATGATGCTATAACTATTTATGTTACTTAAATTAGGCCTTAATATCCCATGATGGAGTAATTGCTAAGTAATTCTCAACATGTAAAAGTAGGTCTGTTTACAATTCAAAATAAAGAAAATTTTGAATTGCTCACTGCATGAAAGTTACTCTTTGTTTTCTTGTACATGGGACGACTTTATGGAAATGTTATTTTTCTTTTATTTTATTTTATTGCCTTAAGTTATTTTCATAATCTCCCATATATTTTATCAACAAATGTCATTATAAAACATAAATATTGTGTATAGTGTTAACAAGACACTAATAGTTAACTTATTATAGACTACTAAGAAAACAATAATTTAAAAAAAAAAAAAACAAAGCATCTAATTTTCCCTATTAAATTATACATGTGACAAATAAAGCAACTGACAAATCACAACTATTCTTTAATGTTTCCTTCAATTTAAATTAAGTGGTGGTTTTTGGATTCTTGATTCACATAGTATTAGTGGAACTAAAAGCTTGAGGATGAAATAAAGCTGTGCTGTATTAGAACACTAAACTTCAAGGTGACACTGTTTAGATGATGAAGGGTTACAACATTCACTTTTGTTGAACATTAATTTTTGCTTGACATATGAAAACTTTTATACACTTCTAGTGATAGTAAATAAGGAATCTCAGACTAATTTCAAGATTTGGATTTTGTAGTTTGGACCATTGAGCCGGTCCACACATAGTGGAGGTGCATTCTTTTTAAGATTTTCTATTCACACTAATGTGCATTTGCTGATTCCCACTTGGGATCGGTATAAATCCATTTTCCTTTTTGTCATTGAGGTGTTGATGTCTTGGGTCACTGGAACTGAGCTGAATTCTCTTTTATGGTACAGTATCTTGACACCCTATTACAATGAAGATGTTTTCTACTCAGAAGACGAGTTATACAGGGAAAATGAAGATGGGATTTCAATTCTCTTTTATCTGAAAAAGATATATCCAGGTGGTATTGTTGTTCTACAATATCTAATTGTTATTATTTTCAGTTCAGAGAGATCTAATTTCTCATATTTTTGTTGCTGCTCAATAGATCAGTGGAGAAACTTCGAAGAAAGAATTGGGGATATCGAGGGAAAAGAAAAGATGGAACTAATTCGTCAATGGGTATCTTACCGGGGGCAGACACTTTCTAGAACAGGTTTGGATGGTCACAAATGGTTCATTTTTCTCCCCAGTAAATCAAATATGCATAGATAATGGTGCTACTTTGTTTAACTTGTTTCTTTTGAATTCCAGTGAGAGGAATGATGTATTATCGTTCGGCTCTTGAGCTCCAGTGCTTCCAAGATATTGCTAAGGATGAAGGTTAGCCTATTAATTCCTCTATGCTCCATTAATACCTGAAAGGCTGGCAAATTTTTTGTGACTTAATTATTTTCTTGCATATCCTATGTACATTACTTTACTAGAGTACTGAATACTTTATTAGCAAAAGGAACTAATCATGAAATGATTTCATGTTACATATGCAGAAATATATGCGGGCTATCGTACAGTTGACATTCACAATAGTTCTCAGAGGAGTCTTAAGATGCGTTCCCAAGCTTTGGCGGATTTGAAGTTTACCTATGTTGTGTCTTGTCAGGTTTATGGTGCTCAGAAGAAATCC
The DNA here is from genome assembly GCA_025388415.1 of Cynanchum wilfordii. Lineage (NCBI taxonomy): Eukaryota > Viridiplantae > Streptophyta > Magnoliopsida > Gentianales > Apocynaceae > Cynanchum > Cynanchum wilfordii. The sequence continues at coordinate 187,510 of JAHSUH010000001.1, forward strand.
AGTGATTTACGAGATCGTAGTTGTTACATAAATATTCTTAATCTGATGTTAATGTGAGTGTCAAAGTTTGAGATAAAGTCTCAATGGTAGAATAGAAGTGAAACTAATGGCGGTTTCCTTCTTCAACAGGTATCCATCCCTACGTGTTGCTTATATAGATGAGGTAGAGGACACAGTCATGGGAAAGTCTGTAAAGACCTACTATTCTGTCCTTGTTAAGGGAGGTGATAAACTTGATGAGGTATGGATATCTTTGAGGAGGCCCATGAAAAGCTAAATGAACTTCTTCAAATGAAAATTTCAATTTGCAGGCATTCCCCAAAATGTTTTACAAAGTTATCCAGTGTGGAAGCGCTGGTTTTTTATGTGATGTTGAAATAACTTACTAACAATCCTATATATTTCTCTACTAGGAAATATATCGTATCAAACTCCCAGGTAAACCGACATTAATTGGTGAAGGAAAACCTGAAAATCAAAATCATGCCATTATTTTCACTCGTGGAGAAGCCTTGCAGACCATAGACATGAATCAGGTAGATTCAACATTTTCCTCTATTTGAACTATACCAAAATACTTACTACTTACTTATCTACAGGATAACTATTTTGAGGAAGCATACAAAATGCGAAATATACTAGAAGAATTTCACAGGGTTCATCATGGTAAACGAAGACCAACAATCTTGGGATTACGGGAACATATCTTTACTGGGAGGTTTGTGATAGTTATGTTTCACAAGATTTCAAATCGTCCTGAAAGTTAGAAAATTTTTGTTAATTTGTGTCTTCAGGTCAGTGACTGAGATAACTAACTCAACTCTTTCTGATGTCCAGTGTCTCTTCGCTTGCATGGTTCATGTCCAATCAAGAAACGAGCTTTGTGACTATTGGACAAAGATTTTTGGCAAATCCTCTAAGGTAATGCTCTTTCTCCCTTGCATTGGGGGTGTACAAGAAATTATATTAATGCCTCAAATTATTGGTTATACCGCTAAATATGTTGAAATAACGAAATTGGAAGCTCAATATAAGCAACTTAAAGAGTAATCATATATTTTGTCATATTCTTAAATTACTCATGTTAAGAGGTTGTTTGGGATGGTGACACTAGACTCTGTCGAAGGTTTGTGAAGAATGAAGCTTTTACTGTTAATATTAAGTAAAAAAATGTTATCACTTTGTTATTTTGCAAATTTTGAGATATTAATTAATAACTTTTGTCTCACAGGGTAAGGTTCCACTATGGGCATCCTGACATTTTTGACAGACTCTTTCATATAACTAGGGGTGGCATAAGCAAAGCTTCTAGGATCATTAACTTGAGCGAAGATATATTTGCAGGTAGTATTTTTTTCCTCCAAAATTGGTGGACTAAGAATTATTGTTCGGTGCCTAATGGGGTAATTTCTTCAGGTTATAATTCAATTTTGCGAGGGGGATACATAACACATCATGAGTACATTCAGGTAGGAAAGGGACGTGATGTGGGGATGAACCAGATATCTCAGTTTGAGGCAAAAGTTGCAAATGGAAATGGAGAACAGACACTTAGTCGTGATGTTTATCGGCTTGGGCGTCGGTTTGACTTCTTTAGAATGTTGTCATTCTACTTTACAACTGTTGGATTTTACTTCAGCAGTATGGTATGCAATATGACTTATACTCTCTCTCTCTGTTATATGCTATTATTACATTGATCTGTTGACTTTAGATTCTTGGCTTTTAGGATCAATTCTTCGCCAATGAGTTTAAATTAAATTATGAATAATAAAGTCATAAAGTCGAAAATCATTCCAATTTCACTTAAGGTGAAAGAAAATCAGTGGTCCTATTGATATATGGAACAAGAATGGTATTCAGATAACAAGGAATTGAACAGGATCCACAGTCATAAGTCATTTTTGCCAAATAGGAGTAAAGTTTATGCTTTGATTTTTAACCAGCTGATCCTTAAAAATTGGGCATGATAATGTTGAAAAATGTTCTATTTCCTCCCAAAAAAGAAAAAGTTTTTTTCTTTTTGTATCACTTAATGTTCTAAAATCTTTTTATCTCGATTTGTGTTTTAAGCATGAATTTCATGTGCTTATATAAAGCTTTTAATGTGTACATACTGTAGAATCATGTGTAGACTATATGTTTGACAATCACATTTTGCAGGTTACTGTGCTTACGGTTTATGTATTTCTTTATGGGCGTTTATACTTGGTCCTGAGTGGATTGGAAAGGCGTATTTTGGATGATCCACGAATTCGTCAAAGCAAAGCACTTGAAGAGGCTTTGGCTACACAATCCATGTTTCAGCTTGGCTTGTTTCTAGTGCTGCCTATGATTATGGAAATTGGTCTTGAAAGAGGATTTCGCACTGCTTTGGGTGATTTTATTATCATGCAGCTGCAGCTGGCCTCAGTGTTCTTCACATTTCATCTCGGAACAAAAGCACATTATTATGGTAGAACAATTTTGCATGGAGGTTCAAAGTACCGAGCTACAGGTCGAGGATTTGTAGTTTATCACGCAAAATTCGCTGATAATTACAGAATGTATTCTCGCAGTCACTTTGTGAAAGGGCTTGAACTGTTTTTGCTACTAGTTGTTTATGAGGTTTATGGGCATTCGTATCGCAGTTCAAAGCTGTACTTGTTTATTACATTTTCAATGTGGTTCCTCGTTGCTTCCTGGTTGTTTGCTCCGTTTGTGTTCAATCCATCTGGATTTGATTGGCAAAAAACAGTGGATGATTGGACTGATTGGAAAAAATGGATGGGAAACCGAGGTGGCATTGCTATTTCACCCGATAAAAGTTGGGAAGCATGGTGGGATGGAGAGCATGAGCACTTGAAGTACACAAATATAAGAGGGAGAGTGCTTGAGATAGTCCTTTCACTCCGCTTTCTCCTCTATCAGTATGGAATTGTGTATCACCTCGACATATCTCGTGGAAGCACAAGTTTTCTGGTAACATTACTTTTAAAAATGTCTATTTTGAGATGAGGTCATTTTCTGTTTATTTTTCTCTTTCTTACAACTGATATAATCTCTTCAGGTCTATGGACTTTCTTGGTTTGTCATGGCCACTGCTCTCCTTGTCTTGAAGGTATGTATCTACATATTATATATATATATATATATATCGTGATGCTTACATGCTTGCTTGGTTTGTTTATCTGCCACTGATTGTTTCTTTGTGCATGATTTCGTATGTATGTACAGATGGTATCAGTGGGCAGACGAAGATTTGGCACTGACTTTCAGCTCATGTTTAGGATTTTGAAAGCCCTTCTCTTTCTTGGTTTCATATCGGTTATGACCGTGTTATTTGTGGTCTGCAGTCTCACCATAAGTGATCTATTTGCTGCTATTCTCGCTTTCATGCCTACTGGATGGGCTATTCTTCTTGTGAGTTCTTTTCCTTTTTCCTTTTTATGAACAATTTACTTATATACATATAGATATATATATATATATTGTGGTTGATACGATTATAATTTTGTTTTGTTTGTGTTTTTTTTACACACACAGCTGTCTCAAGCATGCAGGCCAATAATGAAAGGAATTGGTTTCTGGGATTCAGTGATGGAGCTAGCAAGAGCATATGAATGTATAATGGGTCTCGTCATATTTACACCAATTGCTGTATTATCTTGGTTTCCTTTCGTGTCTGAGTTCCAAACCAGATTGCTTTTCAACCAAGCATTTAGCAGAGGTCTTCAGATTTCCATGATTCTTGCTGGGAAGAAAGAGAAAAACGATGCTTGAGATTATAGGACCTTTTTTTTTTTTTTTTTTCTTTCATTTTGTTAAGAGTAGAAGTTATGTTAGTGTAAGTCGTGTTCGTAAGTCTAATTTTATTCAATGGAAGGTTTCATTCATCTTTGACTCTTAAATGAAATGGTGCTATGACTAATTCAAATTTGATTTGAATTGCATCCATAAAATTTAGTTTTTTTTTTGTCTAAATTGCGCATATATAGTTTAACTCTGGTTTGAGAAGTCTCACTTTGGCTTTTATATAGTTACAAGTTTAGATTACGTTGTAGTGTTTAACTCTTACTCGGGAAGGTCTTGCCTTGCCTTGTATCTTACATGTAGCTCTAACTCGAGGAAGATTTACCCCTTTTTCTTAGTTCGTAATGATTTTACTAATTCAAATTTAATTTATAACGAGTTTATTAATTGAGATTCAATTTAAAGATTTATTCTTGTTCTATTAAAAGTTGACCAAAATGGACAATTTATTCTTGTGAACATTAATATTTCTTCATTAAAAATAATATATATACGGAAACTAATGGGAAAGAATTGTTCCGTTGAGAAACCGCCAGCACTTCAAATCCAGAGACTTTCGCCAACTATTTTTCTTGGCAGGCCTCTTACCAAACACATCACGGAGGCGCCGCCAATGGAAGTAAGTAGTTCTAAAGCTTCACCTATTTCAATGGCCAGTTCTGATCGGTACTGGCATTCTTGCTGTAGTAATGGTTACTCATAGGAAGTAGCAGTCTACCGCCGCCACCACCACATGAAAACTCTCGGTTATTGGCAATGGTAAGGCCTCTTAAATTGTCCCGGTCTCTTTCAACTCTCATTCACATCCGCAATTTTCCTTATTTGGGTTATCGTTATTTCTCAAGAGAATCAGGGATTTCTCCATTATTGAATTTCCCATCAACGAATCAAGAAGGGTTCAATAAGCATCCAAATTTAGTCCATACAATTTGTGATATCTTGTCTAATCGGGACCTTCCTTGGAAAAGAAGCACTCAGCTTAGAGCTTTGAGCAAGAAAATTAGGCCTTATCACGTGGCTAAAGTTATTGACGCTTACCGGATCAACACCGAGTCTGTTTTGGAGTTTTTTCATTGGGTTTCTGGGTGGCATTTTTACAAACATGATATGAGCTGCTTTGAAGCTATGTTGAATAGGCTTCTTCGTGAAGGAAAGTTTAAGTCTGCAGATCGTATTCGAAATTTAATGATTAAGGCTTGTAGGAATGAGGATGAGATGACATGGGTTATTGGATTTTTGGAAGAAATTAGCAAAAGGGGCGGTCTTTCGTACAGTTTAGAAAGTTACAATACTTTGTTGATTCATTTAGGTAGGCTTGATATGGTTGGGACTGCTCAGAAGGTGTACAGGAATCTCTTGAGTAGTGGGTTTCAGCTGAGTTTACTGACTTTCAATACCATGATTCATATTTTGTGTAAAAAGGGAAAAGTTTCTGAGGCTAATTTGATCTTGAGCAGGATGTATCAGTCAGATATGAGCCCAGATGTGTTTACATATTCATCTTTCATTCTTGGGCATTGTAAGAATAAAAATTTGGATAAAGCATTTGAGATTTTTGATAAGATGGTGAAGGATGGTATAGCTCCAAATTCTGTCACTTATACACATATAATAAATGGACTCTGTAATGAGGGGATGGTAGATGATGCATTTCACATGCTTGAAGAAATGAAAGAGAAAGGCATTCAGCCTACTGTATACACATTTACAGCTTTGATTAAATTGTTATGTGATCTTGGGCTAATAAAGGAAGCTATTGATCTTGTGACCAGCATGACAAAGTTGGGATGTGAACCAAATTCATACACATATACAGCTCTCATCAGTGGGCTTGCTGTTTATGGTCAACTTAAACTTTCAATTGGCTTGTACCATAAGATGATAAGGAAGGGATTGGTCCCAACAATTGTAACATATAATTCATTGATCAATGGGCTGTGTGAAGCACGAAAATTGGGAGTTGCTTTTTCAATTTTTCATTGGATGGAGGGACATGGTTGCTCACCAAATACAGAGACCTTTAATGCAGTAATAAAGGGGTTATGCATGGTTGGGAATATGGAAAGTTCAATGATCCTATTTCAGAAAATGCTAGACATTGGCCCTCCTCCTACAAGGAGTACATATAACACACTCATTAATAGTTATCTCCAGAGGCATTCTCTGGAAAATGCTATCAGATTGTTTGATATGATGAAGGAGAATGGATGTGACCCAGATGAACAGACCTATGCCATTCTTGTTTCAGGTTTCTGCAAAGGGGGCAAACTTGAATTGGCTTCAAATCTCTTTGAAGATATGAAAAAGCAAGGATTGCATCCAAATCAAGTAAACTACACTGCTTTGATTGATGGTCTTTGTAAAGAAGGAAAAATAGATGCTGCATTCTCATTGTTGAACAAAATGCTGGAGGCTGCTTGCAGTCCTGGAATTGAAACTTATAATGCAATTATCAACGGTTTGTGTAAGGAGAATAGGCTTTCTGAAGTAGAGAAACTCTGGAATCAGCTCTCAGAAAGTGGATTGTCGCCTAACATCATCACCTACACAACTTTGCTTGATGGATTTTGCAGGAATCATAAAACAGATGTTGCTCTAAGGATTTTCAATGAAATGGAAAAGGGAAAGTGCTTGCCAAATCTTTACACATATGGTTCACTTATCTATGGGTTATGCCTAGAAGGCAAGGCTAATGATGCTGAATTGTTGCTTTCAGAAATGGAGAAGAAAGGATTGGTTCCTGATCTGGTGATCTATACCTCAATAATTGATGGATTTGTAAGAATTGGTAGGATAGATCATGCATTTCTGCTTCTTCGAAAGATGGTTGATGCTGGCTGTCAACCGAACTATCGAACTTTTAATGTTTTGGTAAGAGGGTTACAGAAGGAAAGCCAATTAATTGAAGAAAAAATTGCAATGCAACATGGAACGGTCCATGCTTGTTCAGAGGGAAAGAACTTTAGTACTGAAATTTATATTAATCTTTTAACAAGGATGTCTGATTATGCCTGTGAGCCAACTGTTGACATGTATGCTACTTTGGTTGCTGGCTTGTATAGAGAGGACAAAACACACGAAGCAGAGCAGTTGGTGAAACACATGAAGGAGAAAGGATTGAATCCTAATAATGTGATTCTTTGCTCTCTGATAGCCTTGCATTGCAAGAATTTCAGAGTTGACTCTGCACTGGATATATTTAACTCACTGATTACTACTGGGTTCAGGCCCCCACTTTCAATTCAAAGTGCATTAATTTGTAACCTCTTTAGATCAAAAAGGGAAAAGGACGCTGAAGCTTTGTTCAAAAACTTGCTTGAGAGATCATGGAATAGTGATGAGCTTGTGTGGACTGTGTTAATAGATGGATTACTGAAGGATGGAGAGGCAAACTTTTGCATGAAATTCCTTGATGCAATGGAATCTAGGAATTTCACCCTTCATAGGCAGACATACATCATTTTGACAAGAGAATTGTCCAAGTTTGGCATTGTTTTTGATGCAAATAAAGTCCCTTCTACATTGGGGATGCATCAAGATGAAAAAGATCAGTTTGCAATCCCTTATCTAACAAATAACTCTAATTGAACAATTTCGTGGAAGAATGTTCATCTCCATCCAGGAACATCAGAAACTCATCCACTGTTGTCTCAGACTGGAGGGCATAAGCAGTTTTACGAGTTTGAAACTTGCAAGGATGATTCATTGCTCTCATGATGCTCGTTCGCCTGCCCCTGATTCGCTTGGACCTGATGTATGTATTTGCCACAATTCATGTGTAGTAACTTGTTGCTATACTTTCTTGATTTATAGAGTTCTAACACATATTATATAGAGCAGATTTTTCAATTGATATATTTCGTAAATTTTACTGCTTCTCTATTTTCTTTAATTTGGCTTTGTAGCACTTTTGGAGGGTTTTTATATATTTTGAGATGAGAGAGGTATTTTGAAAGTGTTGATCTGATAGGGGTTAAGCACAATATAGAACATAAAGTTTCACTTAAGATTGTGACATCTGTTTAATGAATAGAATTCATGCTAAAGTATTGAGGTTCTATGACCAAAAATGGTGTAATTTCTTACAAATATTTTGAAGGAGAAATATTAAATGCTTTTCTATTGTATATATATACCCAATGGGGATAACTCAAAAGTTGTAAAAAGATTTGGAACAAGTTAGTGTATGGTAGAACTTGTTTTTGTAAAGTTTGTTAATGCAACTAAAATGATCATCTGGCTAGTACTTGATTAAAGTGTAAAATGACTGGTTTTGTTGCTAGGCTTATCATGTGATTACACCTTTACAGAGTCATCTGGAACAACGAAATTTCTTCGGAAACTTTTGAGTTCATCTTGAGCAGAATAATACACATCAAAATTTGAATTTCATGAATTTAGCAGTGTCATGGTCAGTACTTTTACAGGATCGATCCTCTGTCACTGATGTAAAAGTTCGCTAGATTCTTATTAACTTTTTTTTTTTGCTTGCTTTTGATTGAACTTCACTAAGAATCTGTTCCTTTTGTCACTTGACATGTTCATCTACTCTCCCTCTCTCTCTCTCTCTCTCTCTCTATATATATATATATATATATAGATATTCTGAACTAACTCTCACTTTTGTTGCTCATAACATTTGGGAATTTTGATTTATTCCTTCAGTTTCACAAACATGGAGAGACGCCTTCAGCATTTTGCCAAAGAAATGCATTGAGTCCCTAGAGGAGGAGGAGGCCTTTCACTTCCAGCTGAATCAGTAGCTCCTGTGCTGTTTCCAAGGTGCAATTTTGGTTCATTCTTCTCTCAGCTACAGCTTGAGCATGATATATTTCTCAAGTGTGACTTTCCCTTTGATGATAGAATCTTCAGAGGAAATGACAACAAAAGGAAACACCATTAATGGTGAATATACAGAAAACTGTTTCCTTGAAGAATAGAATGTAATGTCATCTTATGATTGAGGTGTTCACTGCCTGGTTAATGCTTTCATTTTTGAGCTAAACCAGAGCCTTGTAGACCAATAAAGAAATTAGGCAGTCAAAGAAGGCATACAATATATATATATATATATATTTAATAACCGAGTAAGAGTTTTACATTTTTCTGGAGTTTGGACTTTGGAGACATACCTCAAATCGAATATGAATTAGTCAAAATTAATTAATTTGTAAATGTGTTAATAAAACAATTTATATATTATTTATGATATAATTAATGGTAAAATTATAAATTAAAAATAAAAAGAGTAAAATTATTCATTGTAAGTACCAAAAATCAAAAGATTTAAAGAAAACATTATGAAAAATGTTCTTCTGGGTTTTTAAAATCAGAAACCATTTTCCAGTCCGGTCTACATTTTCTCGATCGGCAGAGCTCTGCTCGCTCAAACGCACGGCAGGTAGAAATCCTCCAATTTCTTAATACAACACTGAATCGAGAAAATAAAACCTAAAATCACACCAAGGAGGATTCTTTTTCAAAAGCTCGGTTGTGGTAAGCTTCAGAGATTTGGCCTTCAGGTGATTCTGGTACAAGAGCTTCCTTCGTGGACTGACGTTCTGGTACGAAACTTCCCCAATTAAGGGCTTTTTTTAGTTTGAAATATTTCATGAATGGGTGGATTCTCGAAATTAATCAACAAGAGATGTTTTTCTTCTCACTCATCATCATCGTCTTTACAAAAAGTTACCGACTTGGACGAAGCCAAATCAGTCTTAAACCCATTGTTCAATCTTCTTCCTGAAATTCAAAACCCTAATAACATTGTCAACGTCATATACTCAGCTTTGAAGTTAAAACACACCGCCAATTCGGGGGGCCTTCCACTTCTTCAGAAAAAATTGCAAGAACAGGGTCTCCTTGGTCATTTGGGCACCCAAGAAATCTCAAGGGTTCTGTTAAGATGCCAATCTGATTCTCAATCTGCTCTGACTTTCTTCAACTGGGTCAAATTCGATATGGGTCTCAAGCTAAGTACTCAAAACTACTGCTTTGTTGTTCATGTATTGGTCTGGTCTAGAAAGTTCTCGCAGGCAATGAGAATCTTATCAGAATTGGTGGAATTAAATAAGGACTTGAGGAAGAATGGGGATACTTTTAAGACCTTACTGCTATGTAGTAATGACTGTAACTGGGATCCTGTTGTTTTTGACATGTTAATTAAGGCATATCTCAAACTTGGAATGGTTAAAGAAAGTTATAAAGTTTTCAAGAAGATGGTTAAACTCGATTTTGTTCCTCAGGTTATTACAGTCAATTGTCTTTTGAATGGGCTTTCTAAGTCTAATTATGGTAAAAAATGTTGGGAAATTTATGAAGAGATGGGGAGGATTGGGTTACATCCAAATCCCTGTACTTTTAATATTTTAACTTGTGTTGTTTGTAAAGATGGGGATATAGATAAGGTGAATAAATTCCTAGAAAAGATGGAAGAGGAAGGATTTGATCCAGATATTGTTACTTATAATATGTTGGTACATAGCTACTGTAGAGAAGGGAGATTGAAGGATGCAATTTACTTGTATAATATTATGTTTAGAAGGGGTATTCAGGCAGATGTAGTTACATATACTTCTTTGATAAATGGTCTTTGTAAAGCAGGCAGTTTAAAAACAGCCCATCAGTTCTTTTCTGAAATGATTCAGAGAGGGTTAAAACCAGATATTATAGCTTTTAATACACTTATTTCTGGTTATTGTAAAGAGGGATCAATGCAAGAAGCGAGATCCCTCTTACATGATATGATCGGAAGTGGGCTTCATCCTGATGATTTCACTTGCAGGACACTTGTGGAGGGGTATCACAAAAAGAACCACTTGATTTCAGCATTAAATTTAGTGATGGAGCTTCTGAGATTTGGGTTTACTATCTCTGGGGATGTGTATGATTACTTGATCGTTGCACTATGTGAGAACAAGCGGCCATTTGCTGCCAAGAGACTTAAGGAAGAAATAATAGCAGGTGATGACTACAAGCCTAATGCTGATATCTATTATAACCTAATTGATTCTTTTTGTGATGAGAACTATGTGGATGAAGGATTAGTTTATAAGGCTGAGATGGAATCCAAGGACTTGAAGCCTAATTTAGGTGTATACAGAGCTATTATTTGCAGTTTGTGTAGATTAAGTAGATTTAAAGAAGCAGAAAAGTTTATGAGAGAAATGGTTGTGTCGGGCATGGATCCTGATACTGAAATATGCAGATCTTTGGTGAATGGGCATTGCAAGGAAAGGAATATATCTGAAGCAGCATCTACATTGCGCATCTTTGCTCAAGAATTTCAGGTGTTTGATACAATAAGTTATAATGAACTTTGTAGAGTTATTTGCAATGAAGATGGTGTTGCTAAGTTAATGGAATTTCAAGATGATTTGAAAGAAGTAGGGTTTGTGCCAAATGGCCAAACTTGCAAGTATGTTATTGAAGGATTATTAAAGAAAGCTGTGCAGATTGAACAAGCCAACAGTTACTTAGTGGGATAGTCAAATTTTATCTCTTCTTTCTCCATTATTTTCTTTGTGTTTCCTTGAATAGGGGAAATATATATATATATATCTGTATATAATGTAGCATTGTGAATGATATTTTGCGGAAAGAAGGAATCTTGAAGATGAAAGAAAGGAAAAAGGAGGAAATAAAAAATAAAAATCTAAGGGTTGTATTCAAGCATTTCTTCTATTTGTTTGGCATCTCTGCTGAAAACACTCGCTTGAAGAAAAAATATACTAAATATTATCATACAACTTAAAAATATACATGAACTCGAAATAACCCTGTCGAAGCAGTCAATGGTTAGGGTAGTAATGATTGTTTTCGAGCAGCAGCTCTCTCTAAAGCCTTCAACCTGTTAGCTTCCATACGAGCTCGTTGCTCCTCAAGGATCACAACTGCACTACAAGTACCAGGTAGCTTGAAAAGTGGCTCTTTGTTGCCACCGGAATAGCCTTCACCACCGCTACTCGGGTCATGTGATGGCTGAGGTGGTGGATCCTGCCAGGGAATTTAAACACAATGTTGCTGTGTGAATTGAAAATAGCACAGTTGAACACGAAATGAATAAACACAAGTCTGTCTGTCACTAATAAATTCAGTCCGTTTCCAGACTATACCAACACTCATGTATGGGGTATACAGCAAATTGAGGTAACACGATTTAAAAGGAGGGTTAGAATTCATCCCGTCCAACTGGATGAGTTTTTGAAATGTTGAATTTTATTCAGACCAACAAAAAATCAAACAGAATCCATGAATGTTATCATTGCTAGAATAACAACCTTTTTAAATTTTTCTGAAGCTGATCAAACAGAAATTTTCAACAATTCATTAGTTGGGATGTTGAGTAATTATAATCTTTATTTGCAACTAAGAGTTCCCAATAAGCCAAGAACAAGCACAACAATTACTTTCGAGGAAAAAGGAAAATGAAAAATGAAATAACATTGCACTCACTTCTATGGCCTTCTCCCAAAGATCATTGAGCATGCTTTCCTCAAGATTATCTTTATCAGGATTTCGCAGAGAGGAATCCTCTACAGCTGAAGTATTCTCTTGAGTGCCATGGGAATCTGTACAAATAAACAGAATGAAATATGTTAAAAGCAGGACAATCTAACAGAGAACGAAGCAATCTATTCTCCAAGAAAACACAAATATTTGAAGGTACCTTGTACAAGACTTGAGATCTCTGGTTGAACTTGAGTCTCATGCAGCTTTGCAGGGTCCAGGCCACTTGCTATTTTTTCTCTCAATTCTCGAATACATTTCTGCCCAAAACATAACAGAAAATTGTAGAATCTAGAAGCAAATGATCTGGAAAACCTATATTATGGAACTAGAAGCAAATGATCTGGAAAACCTATATTATGGAACTAGAAGCAAATGATCTGCAAAAAGAACTGTTACCTTGACTCTTTTGGTGGTGCCAACTTGCTCAACCTTGTGCACAAATTGGTCAAACGAATAGTATGGGATTAATTGAGAATGCCACTCAGCGTATAGACCAAGTAAACTCCTTAGATCAGTAACCTGTTAATGAAGAAAGTTACATATCATGATGGATATGATGAACTATACATAAATCTGTTGGCAGTAGCTCACGGGGAATGATGACAACACCATTACAAAATCGACAAAAATCACAGGAAGAACTTGCATTTGGACAAAATTGACAAATCCACTCCTAAAATGTCAGATGAGAAATCTAGGGATTTATTCTTTTCTTCTTCTTTTATTTCAGAAAAATCCCCACAGTATAAAACAAATTTCCATTTTGGTTTGAGCTCTAGAGCCATTGCAGGAGAAAATAATCGAAATTAGGTCCAAGAGAAATAATCTATCTTCCAATGATAAAGGCTAAAACTAGCTGCGCAAGTTAAAAGATCAGTTTAAGAACCAATCGCAAAGAAAATAAAAAATCTATTAAATTCACCAACAAAATAACCCTCGAAAAAGAACAGAAAAGAAGCTAACAATATGGCCAACGAATTAGGTTGCTACAATTATAAGTTCCGACAAGAAAAACAAGAAAGCAAAGAACACGTCTGTAAATCAATCAGAATTAAAAGGAAAATTAACCTCGTGGCCACGGCCGTGATACTTGAAAGCTCGAGGGAAGTGACGGAGAATATGGCCAAGGCCATCATTCGAGAGGAGGAGATCTGGAGTCAGCTTAGGTCTCGATCTGGGGAGTCTTTTTGGCTTCTCAGTCACAACTTTCTTGTTGAAAGGATAAGAGGTTGCCGTTTTGGGGTTATAATCCTTGTCCTTGGGATTGCCATTCAGATTGTTGTTGGAATCGGAATTAGAGTTCACAGGGCAGTCACGAGACCAGTGACCAGGTCGGCCGCACTTGTAGCAACCAGTAGGCGCACTGCCACCGCTGCCGCCTCCACCCTGCTCCATTCCTTCAGTTTAAGCTTCTTCTTCTTTCTTGTTGTGTCGATTACATCAATGTCGATCAAAGCAAAATCCAATGTAGGCGGGCCTTTTTGCGTTTTGGCGGGAAATTAAAGCGGGGAAGGCACGACTTTTTTTTTTATACCTTTTACTGAACAGCACCATGGTACAAGTTGGGCCGAGCTGGGGAATGGCCTGTAAAGAAGTAAATGGGCCTTCACATAAATGGGCTCATCCGACTTGTCATTTGGATGAATAGTTAAAATAGTTACTTTGTATACAAAATAATCTAGGCAAATTGGTATAAATAGTCCCCAAACTATAGAAGTTTTGTGATATTAGTCTCCAAATTATTTTTTTGGTGGGATTGGTCCCTAAATTATAAAAAAATTGTGACATTGGTTCTTCCGTTAAAAATTATGTTAAATCACTTTTAAGTTTAAAAAATTTCAAGGGTATTTATGTCATTACACTATTTAAATATAATTAATGATAGGCAAATTGGCATAAATAGTCCCCAAACTATTTTTTTGGTGGGATTGGTCCCTGAACTATAAAAAAATTGTGACATTGGTCATTCTATTAAATATTCTATTAAATCATCGTTAAGTTTGAAAAAAAAAACTTAAGGGCATTTATGTCATTACACTATTATTCATAAGAAAACAAAAAAAAAAATAAAAGAAGAAGTGCAATGGACACCACGACGAAGTATTGTCGTCGTTAGCCGCGGTTTGGAGAATAGTGCAATGGGGAACGACGTAAATTTCTCCGAAAGTCAACCCTTTGATGGCTTACTACTACCGATGCCCCCTTTTCCAAAGTATCCAAAACACTCCATAACTATCATCTTTTTTTGTTCTTCCGAATCATCCATGAAAATTAAATTATGATTTTCAAAATAATTTCCTAGATTTTTCCCATTTTATTTTTTGTCATTTTTCAAGCTCAATTAGGTCTTATATTTGCTCGATACCTCATTCCCCATCGCACTCTTCTCCAAATCGCCGACGACTACGACAATACTTCATCGTCGTGTCCGTTGGACTTATTCTTTTTTTTTTTTTTTTTTTTTTTTTCTGTTTTGTTTAATTATTTTCATATCTATTGACATTTTTACCTTTTTATTTAATTAACTAAACAATGTAAACCGTTAAGTTTTTAAATTTTTTGACAAAATACGTTTAGGATTTTAAAAGTTAAAAAAATATTTTGGGATTAAGTTTGTCAAAAGTAAATTTGTTTGAGATCATACTCACCAATTATTCTAATATTATATATTATTAATTATATTTAAATAGTGTAATGACATAAATACCTTTAAGAATTTTTTTTTTCCAAACTTAATAGTGATTTAACAAAATTTTTAACGGAAGGAACAATGTCACCAAACGTCTATAGTTTGGGGACTATGTATGCCAATTTTTCTTATTAATTATATTTAAATAGTGTAATGACATAAATACCCTTAAGTTTTTTTTTTTTTTTGTTAAAACTTAATAGTGATTTAACAAGATTTTTAACGGAACGACCAATGTCACAATTTTTGTATAGTTCAGGGACCAATCCCACAAAAAAAAAATAGTTTGGGAATCAATGTCACCAAACGTCTATAGTTTGAGAACTATTTATGCCAATTTGCCAATAATCTAACAAATTTTTTTTTATAATGACAGAATATCTAAGAAAAAAGTGACAAAAAGTAATTGTTTAGTATTAGCAACTTTATCTATAACCACAAAATGACTTAAAGTTATAGAAGTGATATAATACTTATATATACAATGATTTAAAATCTGAGTCAACAATAGATCTAATCAGACTTACTCGGAATAGAAATTAAGTTAAATATAAACATGGTTTAAATAAGATTTACTTTTCTCATCAGCATTTCAAGACGACCAAAGCTATTTTGCATGAAAATAGAAGGCAAAAGACAAGGGAAAAAAACACTTAACATTAATAGTTAGCACTCACCAATCTTCCCATGTTATGACAAATAAAAAGTGTGAATACGGATTGGCCATATTAGGTGGGGGAACCTTCTTCCTTTGCTTACCCAAGTTTCCATCTCCTAAATAATCACTCCCATTCTTGTCCTTTCTGTACACACTCATTTCTCCTGTCACAATTCCATTTTTAACAAAATTAAACATGCAAAATGATGATGATTGATACAGTTAAATTATAGAAACATTGAATATATACATCTTCTAAACAAAAATCAAACTCAAATTACACAAGTGAACTAATAAAAAACTCTAAAACTTCAACTTATATATGATAAACTGTTTAAAATTTAGAATTATAGTTTTCTCCTTTGAAGAGGGACCAACCCGACTCAAACGAGAATTGATATGGAGGGGCCTTGTGTCACATATTGTTAAAGCTTTAATTCAATTACAATAACATAAAACAAAAGTAGGAAAACATTTTTGAATATATTAAACCCTTCAATTTTGGCAGCCATCAACAAGTGATAAAGACAAGTGGACAACTGCATATATAACCTAACCCTTTATATTCCCTCAAAGAAAACCCTTCCAACTGCAAATGGACATTTTTATTCAACATTTTGTGCCAATACAGTTTTGTTTGCCTTCTTCACTCTATACCAAATCTCCTTAACTTAAGATTTATCCTTAAACACTTCTACTTGTATTTTCTTCAATATTCCATGATTCGCTTTCTCTGTACGTCATTATAAGGAATCAATTAGAAGGCTGTGTGGGAGAGAAATAATTAAACCCTTAATTAAACTAATCAATCCCCAAATTTTTCATATATATATATACACATAGATAGATACAGACATCTACCATTAAAATTGCAATTCACGTTGAAATAATTAATTTCAACCATTTCAATTGCTTACATGGGAAGGAAAAACAGTGAAGCAGCCATTGCTGGTCCTTCAATTGCTCTCCTACAAGAAAGATTCAGGCAGCTACAGAGAGTAAGGGAGAAGAGAGAGGAGAGACAACTACTTGATCTATTCTACTCCGATCATACAAACCGGATCGACTCGAGCAAGTCCGGCAACCTCCTCCGGCAGCGATCTAATTATAAATCTGCAGATCCAGAGATTTATTATTTCACGAATGAAATGAATAGTAATAATTGCATGCTTCCACCGCCGAGATTCAATTTTCAGGATCCGCTCTCGCTTCGACTTGAATTGAATACCAAATATTCAAATTATACAGATATTAGAACTCAACCAGGAATTGGCGGAGGAGGAATTGTCAAAACGCCTAGTAAATTAAACATTTCGGATGTTGATACGTCTCTTCACCTGTAAAATCTTTGATTTTGAAACTTTTACTTTTCCCTTTTTTTTTTTTTTTTTCTTTCTATTATTCTCTGTGTTTCGGCTTTCCCACCATAATTAAGGAATGGGCAGAATAAAGGAATCATTACTACCATTAGTAGTAATAGTATTCTTGGAGTCTGGATTATCTTTTTCCTTATTGCCTTACAGGGGAGTTGGTACATGCAAATACAGTTGATTTCCATATATATATATATATATATATATATATATATATATATATATATATATATATATATATTTTATTTTTGCTTTATTATGCAAAAAAGAGACATATACATATATATATTACTTCATATTTTTCTTGTTCATATTTTTCTTGTTCATATTTTAAATACTTTTATTTATATATTATAATAAATATTATTGTTTATTTTATATATTTATGTCTAAGGTGACTTATGATATCTATAAAAAATAAAAAATAAATAAGTGACTTAAAATATTTATAAATAAAATTACTATCAAATTCAATGAATTGTATATATTTTATCTCATGAGTTGTTGTCATATGAACATTATAAGTGTTTAACGAATTAAATTTCACCTAATTCATGTTATTTTTCTAATAATATTTATAAATATTTTTTTCCTTATTCTTATAATTAATATTTTATAACTTATATTTATTGTCGGAGGTTGTGTGGTGGAATGACAAAAGGTCCCCCCCAACCACCCCTTTAGGGGTTCGACACCCAAATCCCCATCCCCATGTATAAAAAAAAAAAAAAAAAAAAAAACTTATATTTATTGAATAATGTATTTATTTATTTATTTTTGGTATTTTCAATCAAAATGTGCATAATTTAAAGGAGTAATTTATTAAAAATGAAAAATGAAAATTCGAGGGAAAATTAAACGTTTGGGAAGGCTCCGTTCATCTTCCAACAATGCAACCTGTCTTAAATTCTGTTGTTATTGGAAGCGTGAAAGCTCCGTTCATCTTCTTCTCCTCTTAAATTCCGCCGTTTTCCAACTCCCTGATTCTTTTCATTCTTTATAGTTTTACATAAAATGTATAATCCTCATTTTTTTTTTTTTTTTTGCCCTTTTAATCTGCTGATTATTAAGTCAAAACAGATTTAATCACTTAATCACATATATAATTTTAATTATTTAATTAAATTGTTTCAATCTATCATTAATAAAAATTCCGATCAAATTGTTTATGTACCATACACAGAAATACTCAAAAGAAGCATTAAATTGTTAAAGATATTCAAATTCCTTTTATAAAATCTAAAAATCAGATAATTACTATTAGTGTGTATGTATGTATCTTATATATATAAGATGGTAAGTTTCTAATGACATATATTTTGTAATTTTGTCCAACTCTTTAGACTTTGTTGTCTTTCTCTTTTTTTTTTTTTTTTTTTTTTTAAATGATGGCATTATTGTAATTTGCTTAATCTTCTTTGGTCTTTTTGTCTCATTCAATGTTTAATGTACTTTTGAATTTATGATTCATTAAATAATTAATATACTTTGAATTCCTTAAAGTTATTCATTTCTTAAATAAATATTGAAACTTTTCACTTCCTAATCTTTGTAATAATTAATGATTGAATATTGAAACTTCTCATTTCCTATTCTTTCTTTATATATATATATATATACATGCATTTGTTTTCTCCTTCTCAAGTCATACTTTTTTTTCAATATATGTCTTTCTTCTCTATATAACTTTTAAGTTTTTATTTTTATTGCTTATATTTTTATATTTTTATATTTCTTTCTTCTATAGAATTTTGTTTTTTTTATTTTAAATTTTATTGTTTTATGCAGCTATTCAGAGAAATCTGTGGGCATGATTATTGCCCCGATGTAATGGATTATGTAAGGAACAAAAGTAGTCCGAAACCCAGAATCTCTAGAATTAAGGTGGTAGCAAATTTTGATATTTCTTGAATTGAAGTAAATTTGGTTAAATTAAGGTATTAAATATTTAGAGTAATTTTTGTTAAATTTTGTATTTAATAAATATTTTTGCTAACTAATATTTGCAATTCAGTTATTTTGTTAAATTTTTATTTAAACTTAATAAACACTTTGCAATTCTGTTTATTTTGGTTCTACAGATTCCTTCTATTTTGATCCACATTTTTTAATTTCTTCTCTAATAAGTTTTCTAATAGCATGATTTTGTAAGTTTTTTTAACTTTTTGAATTTTATTGTCTTTTTATATCTTTGTCTTCTTATATATTATTTTTTTAATATCATTTTAATTGTAATTTATGTTACTTTTGTTTGGTTTCTCTTAATTCATTAAATTTTAACTTTCAAAACTTTTCATTGGTATTCTACTTTATTTTTAAAATTTAATTTTTTATATGTAATTAATCATATTTATGTTATTTATTAAATATTAAATTTTTAATTTTTTTTTTAATTTTGTAATAATTTAATGGGTGAAATATAAAGTAACCATTATTAGTAATTTGAATAATTATGTATCCTTTATTATAATTTTAAAATACTATGTTATATAATAAAATTATAATTTTTTATTATATAAATATTTAATAAATAGATAAATATAATTATATATGATAAAATTTATCAATTTATTTATATATACTTTATTTTAATATTTAAAATTTTTAAATCAATAATTTATTGTAAATAAAAAATAAAAAATAGATAATTCCTCCAATGTTCAATTAGTGTTATTTATTTTTATAATTTATATATATATATATATATATATATATATATATCTGAAAGGTTTCCTCCACTCAGTACTCTTTTTCTTATAGGGGTAGATATATAGATATAATCATTGCATTTATTTTTTTTCTATTTTTCAAGAACAATGTACGCATGCTTCTCTGCTTAAACTCTCTGAGTAGTTCAATTTTTTTCCTTTTATTGGTTATTGTCAGAAAACACTTTTTTGATCAATCTAGATACAATTTTAGAATCACGAAGTAGAAGAAACAGTAGGAACGTGAAGATTGTGATTCCCTGTAATGCCTTGATTGGCTTTTTCAATGACCAATATTTTCAGTTGTTTTATTCCTTGACTCCTTCTTCCTTCCTTTTTTTTTTTTTTTTTTAATTTTTTTAACCATTTTATTCAGGTAAAGGATTTATATCTTTCTTTTGGGTTTTTCCTCTTTGAATTCAACTATATGTAGATATATATCTATATTGCTTCTTGCTGAAACAGAGTGATTTTTTTACAGATAATCGATATATGGATGGTTCGAAGAAATTTGTAGCGAAGTGGACAAGGTTTCAATGTCAGAAAGCTGTCGAAGAATTAACGAAAAAAGCAAAGATGTTGAAGGATCAGAAGAATAGAACGAAAAAAGGCTCCTTCTCAGAAAAGTCAAAAAATTGCAACAATGAGGCCTGTAATAATAGTGGTGTTGATGTCGTAATTCTGAGCGGGAGCTCCGGAGATAACAGCGATGAAGAAGAAGAAGAAGAAGAAGTCATTAGCAGTAGTAGTGATGGTGTTGAAATTCTAGATGAAGTGTATATTCCTCCTAGTAAAAGAAAAAGACAGTCACCGAAATCAAGGATTTCCAAGCTTCGCAGAGGCATTTCCATCGATAAGAAGATTGAAGTAACACCATGTCCAGAATCAAAGGATTCAAAGAAGAAGAGTCAGAGAACAGGTGATAAAAATATTGTTACTCTCAGTCTCAGTAGGTCTAATTCATTGTCTATTTCTAGGGAAGATCGTTTTAGTAGCATTATTAAGGGGAATGTCAATGGAAAAGGATCCGGTGATAATCAGGATAATAAGGTCGAAGAAAACTGTAATCAGGGATCGGAATCAGATCAAAGTGACTCAGCAGAAGGGATGGAAAATCAAAATCAAGAAAAAAATAAGGAAATCGATGATAGTAGTAGTAGCAGCGAGTTCATTTCAGATTCTTCTAGTGAAGAAAATGATGGTGATGAATCTGATGATGACTATAATGTGGATGAATCAAGTAACTCTGGGTCTGATTCTGAGTTTGAGTCTGATGATTCTGCTGCAACCGTTAAAAGAAACCCCATTGGAGAAAATAGGAAGGCTGGTAAGGTTGATTTGCAGAAGAAAAAAGAACTTCCTGCAGGTTCATTAGATATGGGGGTTGATTGTGGCAACAGAAACGATGATGAAGACGAAGAAGAAGTTAGGAGAAAGAGAAAAAGCCAACAAAAACTTAGGGAGAAGTTAACAAAACTTGATTCTGATAAGGTTTCTTCAAACTGTACTGATGGTAATGAATTAGATGGGGCTGCAAGCAGTAGTCGGAGAAGGGATGTGAAAGAATCTAAGAACATAAAACATCCCTCCTCGAGAGATGTAGATTTGATGAATATTCTGTCGGATTCTATTTGGGAGGAAGGAGATGCATTGAAGGAGAAGTTACCTCCATTGAAAGAGAGTGTTGCTTGTAATCATTATTATTCACTACCCCTCAAGTTCAAGTTCGAGGACGAAGATGATGATCTATCTCCAGATGAAGAGGAGAAGGAAATTCAAAGTCTGTTTGCCGCTCTGGAAATGGGATGGATCCAAGATGATATTGGATCTACTAAACTATCCAAGGTATGATGATTTCTGTTGTCAGGTTGTTTTCTTGATTTTGTTTTTCATTTGCTTTTTCATCAACAATTTGCAGGAAGATAATGATAATGATAATGCTGAAGATGATAAAAATTCTAAGTCGAGGAATCCTGCAGAAAGTTGTCAATTGGGGCATCATTTCTTGATTCTTGATGAAAAGATTGGAGTCATTTGCAAATATTGTAGGATTGTTCAGCAGGAGATGAAGCACATTTTACCAGATTTAGTACGTTACCAGTGTTCTTCCATTTTACTTGCATTAATTCATTTCTAAGTAGTTTGACTATACTGTTTATGTTTGTTTGTCTGTTTACAGAAAATACGAAGCAGGAGAAGAAATGAGTGGTATGCCTTCCACAATGACAAATCTTCTCATTCTGATGAGTTTCAGTTTGGGCATTCTGCTTCAGGAGATCATCATGTCATCATTAATGATATGGAAGGTTCTGTACTGAATATAATACCTGCAGAATTAAGGAGACGAATGTATCCTCATCAACTAGATGGATTCCAATTCTTGTGGAAGAACATAGCTGGTGCAACCATGGTTGAAGATCTGAAAACATCCCTTCCCAAAGGAGGTACTGGATGCATAATTTCACATGCACCAGGTACTGGGAAAAGCTTTTTGACTATTGTTTTCTTATTGACATTCATGGAAGTTCATCCAACTTGTCGACCTGTGATCATAGCTCCTCTCACCATGCTCCATGCTTGGGGCAATGAATTAAAGAGATGGAATATCAATATCCCTTTTCACAATTTGAATGATGCAGAGTTATCTGGAGAAGAAAATGTAATGGCTGCAAGTATCATCATTCATCATCAGCAAGTTGAAAGTTCGAGAAATTATGAAAAGAAGAAGAAGGATAGAGATTTCAAACGGATGGTGAAGTTGTATTCTTGGACAAAGGATAAAAAAAGTATTCTTGGAATTGGATACCACTTATTTGAGAAACTTACTGGCGAACATAGAAAAGGGACTAATGGCAATAATAGTATTGCAGAGAAGTTCAGAAAAATTCTTCTTGAGCTGCCTGGAGTTCTGATTCTTGATGAAGGTCACACACCAAGGAATCGTAAAAGTCTATTGTGGAAAGCATTGACAAAAGTTGAGACAGGTCGACGGATAATCTTGTCAGGAACTCCATTCCAGAACAACTTTGATGAGTTATACAATACTTTCTGCCTTGTGAATCCAAAATTCGTGGAGAGAATCACTGTGGAGACTTGCAAATCTGATGCTAAAAGTAAGAGGGATTTAGCCAAAGGAAGATGGGATTCATTGACTAGTTTGATTGACAAGAATGGAGTGGATGCAGTAGAAAAGCTCAAAGCAATGATGGATCCATTTGTACATGTTCATAAAGGAAACCTACTTCAAGAAAATCTTCCAGGTCTTAGAGACACACTGATTTTGTTAAATCCCACAGAGATTCAGAAACAGCTCTTACCAAAAATCCCTGATAACAACAATAAAATATTTGATGAAGTATATCTTGGATCTCTAGTCTCTGTTCATCCTTTCCTTGTATCCAAACTGGAAGGATTTTCCGATCAAAGAAGCATGCTGGAACAGCTGGAAATGTGTCCTGAAGCTGGAGTCAAGACACAATTTGTGATTGAAATGGTTAGATTAAGCAATGCAAGAGACGAAAAAGTACTGATCTTCAGCGAATTCATTGATCCTCTGAAGTTTCTAATGAAAAAACTGACTTCATATTTTACCTGGGAAGAAGGAAAGGAAGTTCTGTACATGGACGGAAAACTGGAAGACAAACAAAGACAGTCAGTGATATATTCCTTTAATGCTCATAACAGTGAGGCCAAAGTGTTACTTGCATCAACTAAAGCTTGCAGTGAAGGCATAAGTTTAGTGGGAGCTTCAAGAGTTGTTTTACTGGATGTGGTATGGAATCCTTCAGTTGAAAGACAAGCAATTTGCAGAGCATACAGATTAGGGCAGAAGAAATTTGTATATATATATCGTTTGGTGATGTCTGGTACTGTGGAGATTAAAAAGTTTCAAAGACAGGCGAAGAAGGATAGAATATCTGAGTTGGTTTTTTGTTCTCCATTTGACCATAACAATGGTGAAAAAGATCACAAAAAATCCAAACTTGCTAAGAACATGTCTGGTGATGATGAGGTTTTGGATGCCATTGTTCATCATAAGAACCTATCTCATATCTTTAAAGAGATTCATCCTCAGGCAAAGCTGTCTAATGTCTCCTCACCCAAACTCTGAATTTTATCTATAAATTTTATTTCCTTCATCTTTTGTTTGTGTAATATATATATATATATCTAATGATCTTTAATACTTCTTTTGGTGACTTTTATAGTTTTTCTACAGAATTTAACTGTTTCATTTATAAATATAAATAAATTTATTTATTTATAGTCATATATATATAATATAATTAATAAATTTACCCAAAATATATATATATATAATTAATAAATGATAAAATGTACATGAAGTATTTTTTAAAATTTAATCATAAAAGGGGACTATTTTCAAAAAAGTTAAAAAAAAAATGATCATAAAAGGGAATGTAATTAATATCGAGACAAAATAAAAAAAAAGTAAGAAAATCCGTTTTTTTTTTAATATATATATTCTTGTAGAAATTATTTTGAATACAAGATCTTTTACCCTCGCTCATTCCTGACCAGCCCAGATCAGGTGGAACTCCATTTATTTTTGAAGTGGGTTGTCCTTTAGGAGCTCATAATCGGGACGAATTAGCTGCCGCAACACTTGGGAAACGAAGTAAACTTCGAAGGACAACAAGAGGTCTCTCCTTTTCCCCTATTTATTTTATTTGTATCGTATACGATGTTATTTCCCGGTAACTGAATTCAAAATTTAATTTTGAAAATTTATGAGCAAACTCTTTGGGAATTTCTGTTTATGAATTTTTGCTCTGTTGCTTTTTGTATGTTTCAAGTTAATGGCTGATTGTGTTTGAGTAAAAATTCTTTATGATTTTTCTATTATTATTCGTTATCTGGAAGTAAACGAATACATAAATGATGTTGAAAAAATTTGGGTTTGTAGAGATATAAATTTGGTAGTTCTACTTACAACAAGGGTTTCTGCTGCTTTTCAAAGTTAATGAAAGTTGAACTATTTCCTGGTGAATAAGAAATGTGCAAGTTTTTTCTTTATTAAAGCAGTATGCATTAGTCTTCCTGAAGATTTGCACATACTTGTTGCATTCAGAAAGTGGAAGGTTTTTCCTTGAGCGAATTGTGATTTTTTTTAAAAATAACTTTATCATTGTTTTTACTGCAGGCTTCATTCTGTTCTGAATGTCAACAAATCAGCAACCTTTTGAATCCCCCATTTCTTGCTGAATTATCTAGCCATTGACAATTAGTTTTAAAGTGAAGAAAATATTCTTTGACAACTATGTATGCAGACAAGTATGAGATGCCTATTAAAAGCAGTTCGTTTTGCTTTAGTGGGCAAAACAAACAAAATCTCTTTCAATATGACAATAAAACAACTGACTTTCTCTTCTCTGTGCTTGAGTCACACTATTGGAAATGGTCAGATTACCATGGCTAGTGCACTTACATCCTCAACTGACTTAAAATCACTGGTCCTAGGCACTGGAGTGCATGGCCAGATCATCAAGTTGGGGTGCAGGAATGACACTTTCATACAAAATAGCCTGATCAGGATGTACATGAAATGTGGGTGCTTCAGTGATGGGCTTAGAGTCTTTGATGAAATGCCTGAGAAAAACCTTGTTTCTTGGACTTTGATAATCTCTGGTGCAGCTCAAAATGGTGCATCTGAAGTGGGTATTTGGACATTTCTGCAGATGAGGAGACATGGGTTCATTCCAAATGAATTTGCTCTGGGTAGTATTATAAAGATTTGTTGTACTGAGACTGATAGTAGTAGTCAATTCTGCCTTGTGCCTTTCTGTCTGTGCATTCATTCTTTTTCTCTAAAAACTGCAATTGTCAAGAACCCTTTTGTGGGAAGTTCAATTATGCACATGTATGCGATGTTTGGGACTGTTGAAGCTACCAAAAAGATTTTTGAGAGCCTGAAGAATTGTAATGACATTGCTTGCTGGAATGTGATGATTGGAGCTTATGCACAAAATGGTGCAGGATTCGATGCTTTGAAGACTTTATCAATGATGCAATTTCAAGGAGTTCATTTAGATGAATTCACATTTATGAATTCTCTTAATGGTTGCTCAGTTTTGGGTGATCTAGAATATGGCAAACAGATTCATGGATTGGTTATAACCTCTGGAATGGATAAGAGCAGCTCCTTGATGAATTCCCTTATGGATATGTATTTTAAAAGTGGTGGGGTGAATTTTGGGTTAAGGCTTTTTGACAAAATGATAGAGAAGGATGTTGTGTCTTGGAATACTGTGTTTGGAATATTTTTACTGGAAGAAGTTAATGTGAGAAAATTTGCTTACTTGTTTCAAAATTTCACATTTTCTGGGGTGAAGCCTAATTGTATTACCTTCTCAATACTGTTCAGGGTATGCGGGAAGCTTTATGATCTTTGTCTGGGACTGCAGATGTATTCTCTTGCTTTTAAGTTCGGATATGCAGATCAGTCCCATATAGCTACCCCAATAATTTATATGTTCTCAAGATGTGGAGAGACAGGAATGGCTCGGCTGGTTTTCGATTCACTGTCTTTCAAAGATTTTGGCATCCTGAATGAGATGATTTTGGGATATAATTTGACTTGGGATGTGGAAGCAGTAAGGCTTTTCAGTAAAGTTTGGCAATCAGGAGTTGAAGCAAACGAACTTACCTTTTCTAGTGCTGTCGAAGCCTGTTTCAACACAGGGTATCCTCAATTAGGTAGACAAATTCATGGCATCATAATAAAGTCTGGTTTTAGCTCTAACAGGAATGTTTGTTGTTCTTTAATTCGGGGTTACATTAGAGTTAGACTTGTTCAAGATTCTTTTAAATTCTTCAGTGGACTCGAGCAATTAGATCTGATGTGCTGTAGCACAATGATTTCAGCATTGGCAAATGAAGGCTTCAATAACGAAGCCATTCGATTTCTGAACTACACAAACAGGGGAGGTGAAAAGCCTGATGACTTCATCTTAAGCGGTATTTTCACTAACTGTGCAAGTTTAGCTTCTTATCAGCTTACAAAATGTGTTCACTCTTTATCTATCAAATTGGGATTTGAGACATTTGTATCAGTTGCTAGTGCTACCGTTGATGCTTATTCAAAATGCGGGGATCTTGAAAGTGCAGTTTTGACATTTTCTCAATCATCAGATTCTGCTGATGTGATTCTCTTTAACAGTATGATCATGGCTTATGCTCGTCATGGTCAAGTTGTTGAAGCTATGAGAATCTTTGATAAGATGAAAGTAAATAACTTACAGCCTAATCAATCCACCTTTGTTTCTGTTCTATCAGCTTGTGGTCATATGGGTCTTGTTGATCTAGGCCGTTCTGTATTTAAATCCATTAGGTCAGATTTTGGAAGTACTCCTTCTCGAGATAATTATGGCTGTCTTGTTGATTTACTGTCGAGATATGGACAACTAGAAGATGCTAAACGCGTAATTGCTGCAATGCCATTTCCACCTTGGCCAGCCATTTTGAGATCGTTTCTGAATGGCTGTAGAGTATATGGGAACAAAGTATTGGGACAATGGGTGGCTGAGGAGTTAACTAAATTGATTCCTGAAGATAATGCTGCTTACATTTTAATGTCAAGAATCCACTCAGAAGATGGTCACTGGGATGATGCTGTCAGTGTGAGGAAGAAGACTATGGTTGGTGAAGTAATTGAAAAACCCTTGGGCTACAGTTGGATTGAGTTATAAGGTATGCATGCTCCTAAACTGGATCTCTTCTTTATATGCCTTTATTTTATTTTTATTTTTATTTTTTTTGTGATTTTTCAGTACAGAAAGGCTTAAGCCCTTATTTCTTGGCAGGTGTTTGCTTTTCCATCATGATCTTCTTTTTCTTTCCATAATAATGAATTGTTAGTATCTTTAAACAGAAGTAGAAAAAACTGGGTTTTCACAGATAGCCTTCATATCATTTTTTTTGAATTTTTTTTGTTCCTTTATGGTTTAGAAAACTTCATGAAATGCATTTCCTTTTCCACAGTGTTTTCTTGTATTCTTCAAGTGTACTACTTGTGTTCAGGACAAAATAAGCATAATTTTTACTAGTGAAAAAATGAGATTTCTTCTATTCTCAGGCAATACAATCTTACTTTGGTTCATAACTGGTTTAAGTTAAGAAACTTTTTTTTTTTTTTTTTTTAAATGTTTATTTCTGTTGAAATTGGATACATAATAAAATTGGTATTTAAAGTGCTGCATTAATAATTATAAAAAATGAAAATACAAAATTAAATGATATTTAATTGTTAAAAGAAAAACATGTGATTTTCCAAAATAAAATTAAAATTACTATTGCCCATTGGAACCTCGTATGCAAAACATTATTAAAAGTATTGATAATTTTTTAATAAATTAAATTATAATATTGTTCCTTAAACGTATCTAAACAAAATCTTTGAAATATATATATATATATAATATTAGTAGGTTCCAAGAACCATGAATTCCCTATACAATAAATATTTATGACACCAATCTTTTCCTGTAAAGAGGGCTCTACCGAAAAAGGGATCATCACTTTACAATAATAATAATAATAATACAAAATCTTAAGTTCATTTATTAAGAAATCAAGACAGTAAAAGTACTTAACTATTCCTTACTTACTGTGGAACCCCTAAATCAAAGGTTAGGTCACCAAACCAAAATTAAGATATTATGAGTACTGTACTTTTCTGTCTCTAACACCAGAATCTTCTTCCACCATTAATCATATTTATTTCTATCACAAATCCTATATGAACAAAATTCAATAATATTTCATTCAGTAAAATATAAATACATGAAATTGAAAAAAAAAAAAAAAAAAAAAAAGATTTTACAGCTTACCCTTTGTTCATCATTAAGTTCTTGAAAAAACTCCCCATAGTTTATTACCTCGGCCTACACTCTCCAATAGTTTCTTGGAACCTTCAACATTTAATTCAACCAGTTTCTGGAAATGCAAACGGCATCCAGAAGCCACCATTTGTTTCCGGCATTTCTTTGAATGAACAAGTAAAGCTAATATGGATACTGGATATTTCTTGTCCAAATTATGTGTCAATGGATCCAAAAGATTCACTGTACTCACAATTCCTTTCTCTTCTTTTCTGAATATCCTCCGATTTCCGGCGTAAATCAGCAAGATTGACAGTGATTTTGCAGCTGCCTGTTTCTCCTCCACACCTTTACCATCCAGCATGTTGATTAATGGCGGAATGCATCCGATTTCTCCCAATTCCTTTCGGGTTTTGGTGTTGTAAGCTAATTCACAGATGGCTTTAGCTGCAGCAATTCTTACTCCCAATACTCCGCAACTTAAAACACCAGAAACTCGATCGAGAAAACCCTTTGAAATCAGAACTTCAGCGATTAATGGACAAGAAGCTAGAATTTGAACCATAACAATGGCTACTTCAAGATTTTGAACTCCAGTTACTAAATCCCAGAAATTTGTCAAGCTCTCAATTACACCTTCTCTAGCAATGACTAATTTTAAACTTTCATCATTATTTATCAAATTGTTCAAACATCCTATTGCATTTTCCTGTGATAAAGGCTTCCCGGTTTTCAGAAGCCCTAATAAAATCATTACCGCGCTTTCTTCCAGAAAATTCTCCTTTAATTCAGGGAAAACTGATAAATCACGCAGTACACCAGCAGCCATGGCTTGCGAATTTGGAGTTCCGCCGTTGCATATCTCTAGCAGAGACGAAATCCCACCTCTCGACCCGATTGACCTAGCACTTTCCTTGTTCTGGCTAAGCGCTTGCAGAGCAATACAAACCTTCTCCTTCGCGAATACACTTCCAGATTCCAGCACCCGGAGGAGATTATTGAGCAGACCAAGGCCCTCCGCGGTCAAAACGTGCTTGACGGAATCGACGGCGGAGATTTTGGCAACTGCCACGACGGTTTTCTCTTTGATATCCAAATTATGGGAACTCGAATCCAGTAGCCGCACCAGCACCGGAACGATCCCCTGAGCCACAGCGAGGAGGACATTCTTGTCATCTTCCTGTAAGAGAGAGAGCACCGAGTCCAGAACCGAGTTCTTAGACTCGGTGGAACCGATCTGGAGACGAGTTATGAGGTTCCGAAACTCGGCCCTGACAGATTCTTTCTTAGTAGAAGAGGAGGCACCGTTCCGAGGAAGCAAAACCCCGCTTTTGATGATCACGTCGAGGTCTCTGATGTCACAGTCGAGTTTGGCGGAAAGAGAGTCGACGTCGTTCTGGGTCTTGAGTTTGCCGTGAGGTGGCGACGGCGCGTGACAGAGCGTGGAAAGAGAAAGAGTGTCGGAGAGCGTGAGGGAGAGTGACTGAAGAAGGTCAAAGGCAAGCGGGTTACTCAAGAAAGAGCTTTGATCAGAAACGAGAGAAGACTGGAGGGTGGTGATTTTGGTAGTAATCTGAGTCCATTTGCTCTTGAAACATTGGGTCTGTTGGATTGAATCTAGAATAGAATTCAGAAGGTTAGTAATGGTGGGAATGAGGGTTTTGGGGTCGGTTTCGAGTACTTTCATGGCAGACTTTTTCACTTTTTCTTCTTCTTTTCTATTTTCTTTCTGGAGATGGAATAAGAACTGGAGGGGAAAAAGGGGAATGGGGAAATGGCGGGGTTAAGGGTTTACAGAAGGGGCAGAGAGGAAGGTAGGGGGGACAATATGGGTGGGAAAATGTCAACATGTTTTTGGTAAACAACGAAGCAATTATGATATATGTATGCCAAAATGTGAAAGAAAATTAATGTTAGTGCATGTGGGTGGATGAAGCGCGTGGAGTTTGTACTACTCCTTTCCTTCAGTTCCAATTATCTATTACACTTAATTTAAGAGAGTTTCACAAGAAATAAATATAAATAGAAAATGTTTGACTTCTTTGAAGTAATTTTTTTTAGAGTTAAAATAAAATATTATATAAATAAATAATTAAATTTATTTTTTATAATATAATAATATATTAATTTAAAATTTGGTGGAGGAAATATACTTAATTTAAAAAATTTAAATCTAAATATCTATTTCATATGAATAAAAGGTTCATATCTGAGTTTAAGGGAAAAAAAAGTCTAATATTTAAATATTAATAGAAAATTTTGCATATAAGATGTAAAAAAGGAGCAATAATATCAAAGAATAAATACAAAAAAAAAAAAAAAAAAACAAAAAAAAAAAAGATATATGAAGGGATTTCCAGCGAAGAGAAAATTTCTAGCCAAAGTTAAAATTCCCCCTCAGACCGGGGAGAAAGACGAGAAGAGAAAAAGATTAAAGTTTTTAGATAGAAAAAAAATTTAAGTTGATGTCAAAAATAAAGTTTTAAAAAAAAAAAGATTTTAGGTTGCTCGATTAAAAATTAGTGTAGGTGCAATTGAAGATAAATAAATGTAACAAGGTGTTTAGTTTTTAATATTTTTATATTTGGCAAATTTTGATAAATAAAAGAAAAAATCAATTATCAAATTTAACAATAAAAATAATTTAAAGACTAAACTTGCTAATTTTTCTATGAATATGTTTTTTTTTTTTAAAAAAAGCATAAATTCATTGTTTTGATTGATTGAGTATTTTTTCATGTATACTTGTAAATTTTGTGAGTGCTAACTAGTTAAAAGTTTTTTTTCTAGTGTCCCCACCTTATTTGATGAGACTAATTCGGACTCAGCCTGCGAAACGCTCGCAAAGTTCAACTCTTACTCGAATGTGAAGGTCCGATTCAGAGCTTTTTTAACATAACCACCTCAGGGGATTCGAAACCTCGATCATCCACTCTAAAAGAAGTATTAAGAATCTGCGCACCAATTCAACCAAACATACATAGAAAACTATTAAAAGTTTCAAATCTACAAAACATAAATAGAAAACTATTAAAAATGTAAAATATTGTCATTATTTAAAATTTAAGACTAATTTTTTTTATTCATAATTGCTGAGAGATTAATTTGTGTATTTTATTTTTTATTGTATTACATTTTTCAGAAATTAAATAATTTTTTAATACATAGTCATTATTGAAAATTGTTTTTAAATTTACCCTCATTTTTTAAAAATAAATTGTTATAAAAATATATAAATAAATTCAATTATATTATAATTTTATTAGAAAATTTATAAATTAAGACAAAACTGAAAATAACATTTTTTTTAATATATAAATTTTGTAGATGAATTAAAATAATACAATTTATTTTTAATTATTGTTTTAGAATTTTTATTAGGAAACACCTCTCCAATAAAACATGATTGGCAGCAATAACCCGAACCCAGCTAAAGTCGGTTATCCTGAAGCTACCGCCTGTTAGAATTCCCCCTCTTTTATATTAAGTCGCAGCCCATAGTGGTCTCGTTTTATTTTCTCTCTCCTCAGTCTTCGGACGTGAGGTTTTCATTCTTCACTCACAAAAACCCTAATCCAAAACCTCTGTTTAGGAACAAATCTCAGCGATTATCAATTTTTGTTTAGTTGCTGGTTTTGGAATTTGTATGTACCTTTAAGAAGAATGTGGAGCGGAAATCCACAAGATATGTGGAGTAACAGTGGTAACGGAGGCAATAATGGGAATATGCCTCCGATAGCTCCTCCTGGTACCGGTGGAATAATGCCACCGGGGACAAGTGGTGCAGGACCTGGACCTGGTGGACCGACTCCTCCTCCACCGCCACCCCCTTCCTACACAGTTCTGCCAACTGAGGCACAGCTCGAGGAGAAAGCTAGGAAATGGATGCAACTTAATTCTAAGCGATATAGTGATAAAAGGAAGTTTGGCTTCGTCGAGACACAGAAGGAAGATATGCCTCCTGAACATGTTCGGAAGATTATTAGGTAAGCTTTTTTATTTTTGCTTATGTTCGATGATTAGTGTTTTTATCTTTTGACATGATGATTTGTGGTATTCAGTCGGATTTGATATTTTTGTTCACTTAGATGTAACCTAGGGGAAAAATAAATTGGTTCTCTTAAATAGGGATAACAATTGAATTTCGAAGCTTTTTGTGCAATCTGTTGAGGTAAAACTTTTTACTTTGCTGTATTGGAGATCCTGTTCTCTTTGATTGGATTTATTAAATTTTTATGGATAGCAATATTCTAATTGGGTTTTATACTGTTTCTTAATTTTATTTAAGTGAAAATGAAGCTTATGCCGGTGGCTGGTATTTAACGGAGTTGCTCTTACTTGTATTTGTAGAAACAATCTCAGAAAATCCCATTTTATTATCTAGAAGTCTTATTTCTCCATTTCGTTTCATATGGTTCTCTTACACCCTTTAATTGAACTGGTTGGTTATAGTAACTGGTAAAAGTTTTTCCTCGTTTTTGGCCCACCCTTGATATTTTGTTACTGACAGGGATCATGGGGACATGTCATCCAAAAAATATCGTCATGACAAGCGTGTTTATCTGGGAGCTCTGAAGTATGTTCCTCATGCTGTTTACAAGCTTCTTGAGAACATGCCGATGCCTTGGGAACAGGTACTTTTATTATTATTATTATTTTTTTCCATTAACTGATCCATTCTAAATTTTGGTAAATTTTTGATTGTGACTTTTGGCACTTCTTAATCTTCTCATTATTTTTTTCTGTGTTCATAGGTCCGTGATGTGAAGGTCCTATATCACATTACTGGTGCAATTACATTTGTGAATGAAATACCATGGGTGGTTGAACCAATCTATCTAGCACAGGTATCTCTTTGTTACTGTCAAATGCACTGGCTAAATCCATGGCTCTGAGATGATTCTTTTTTACAATTTATATTTTCTTATGGTTACCATTTTTTGTTCATTTTGTGGTAACAGTGGGGTACAATGTGGATTATGATGCGAAGAGAGAAGAGAGATAGACGTCATTTTAAGAGAATGCGGTTTCCTCCGTTTGATGATGAGGAGCCTCCACTGGATTATGCTGACAATCTTTTAGACGTGGATCCTTTGGAGCCAATCCAGTTGGAGTTGGATGAGGAAGAAGATTCTGCTGTATATACATGGTTTTATGATCATAAGCCACTGGTGAAAACTAAACTTATTAATGGTCCTAGCTATAGGAAATGGCACTTGTCTCTTCCTATCATGGCAACACTTCACCGTCTTGCTGGACAGCTTCTCTCTGATCTTATTGATCGCAACTACTTCTACTTGTTTGATATGGAGTCATTTTTTACAGCTAAAGCACTTAATATGTGCATACCTGGTATGGACCTCTATGAATTTTAGTCTTTTGCTTTGTTTTTGATACTATTCATTGTAAAGTTATTATGATATTTCTAATTACACTGAAGTAACAGTGAAGTTGTGATTTGTAAGACATCAGTAGTAACAGTTGTTCTATAACGCATTAGCTATTGGCTTACTTATTCATGTTTTTCGTTACCTGGGAATTGGCTGAGTAATTTGTTTTGCTGCAGGTGGCCCCAAGTTTGAACCTTTGTATCGAGACATGGAAAAAGGAGACGAAGATTGGAATGAGTTTAATGATATCAACAAATTGATCATTAGGTCACCTCTGAGGACCGAGTACAGGATTGCATTCCCTCATTTGTATAACAATAGACCTAGGAAAGTGAAACTTGGAATATATCATACTCCAATGGTTATGTACATCAAATCCGAGGATCCTGATCTACCTGCATTTTATTATGATCCTCTAATTCACCCCATAACCAGCCAAAATAAGGAGAGGCGGGATAAGAAAAATTATGAAGAGGATGATGATGATGATTTTTCTTTACCTGAAGGGGTAGAGCCACTGCTAAAAGATACTCCAATTTATACTGATACCACTGCCCCTGGTATTTCGCTTTTGTTTGCACCACGCCCTTTCAACATGAGATCGGGTCGGATGCGTCGTGCTGAAGACATACCTCTTGTATCTGAGTGGTTTAAGGAACACTGGTAATTCTTGATCTTGAATATCATTTGTAGTCCTTTTTTCTTTCATAACATGCTATTGTTGCTTAGCAAGTCATACTAAACTCTGTTGATTTTCACTTATTTACAGCCCTCCATCATATCCGGTAAAAGTTCGTGTTAGTTACCAGAAACTGTTGAAATGTTTTGTGTTAAATGAACTGCATCATAGGCCACCGAAGGCTCAGAAAAAGAAGCATCTTTTTCGGTCACTTGCAGCTACAAAGTTCTTCCAGACTACAGAGCTTGATTGGGCTGAAGCTGGACTTCAAGTTTGTAAGCAAGGATATAACATGCTGAATTTGTTAATTCACCGCAAGAATCTGAATTATCTTCATCTTGATTATAATTTCAACTTGAAACCTGTGAAGACTCTCACCACCAAGGAACGTAAGAAATCTCGTTTTGGCAATGCTTTTCATCTTTGCCGTGAAATTCTCCGGTTGACAAAGTTGGTAGTTGATGCAAATATCCAGTTCCGTCTGGGTAATGTAGATGCATTTCAGTTGGCAGATGGTTTACAATATATATTTTCCCATGTTGGCCAGTTGACGGGTATGTATAGGTACAAGTACAGGCTTATGCGGCAAATCAGGATGTGCAAAGATCTGAAGCACTTGATTTATTACCGGTTTAACACAGGACCGGTTGGCAAAGGACCTGGTTGTGGTTTCTGGGCTCCAATGTGGCGGGTTTGGTTGTTTTTTCTTCGTGGCATAGTGCCTTTATTAGAGCGGTGGTTAGGGAATTTACTTGCTCGGCAATTTGAGGGGCGACACTCAAAGGGGGTTGCTAAAACGGTTACCAAACAACGTGTTGAGAGCCACTTTGATCTTGAGCTTCGTGCAGCTGTAATGCATGATGTTCTTGATGCTATGCCAGAAGGTATCAAGCAGAACAAGGCAAGAACTATCCTGCAGCACTTGAGCGAAGCTTGGCGTTGTTGGAAAGCAAATATTCCCTGGAAAGTGCCTGGTTTACCTGTTCCAATTGAGAACATGATCCTTCGTTATGTGAAATCAAAGGCTGATTGGTGGACGAATGTTGCCCATTACAACCGTGAACGTATAAGGAGAGGTGCTACCGTGGACAAAACAGTTTGCCGGAAGAACCTTGGGAGATTAACTCGTCTTTGGCTGAAGGCAGAACAAGAGCGCCAACATAACTACTTGAAGGATGGTCCATATGTTACACCTGAAGAAGCAGTTGCTATTTATACAACTACTGTGCACTGGTTGGAATCAAGGAAGTTCTCACCTATCCCATTTCCTCCACTGTCATACAAACATGACACAAAGCTTCTTATTCTTGCACTTGAGAGGTTAAAAGAATCTTACAGTGTGGCTGTACGGCTAAATCAATTGCAAAGGGAGGAGCTTGGTCTAATTGAACAAGCTTATGATAATCCGCATGAAGCTTTATCAAGGATTAAGCGCCACCTCCTCACCCAACGTGCTTTTAAAGAAGTTGGTATAGAGTTCATGGATTTGTATAGCTATCTGATTCCTGTCTATGAGATTGAGCCTCTTGAAAAGATTACCGATGCTTATTTGGACCAGTATTTGTGGTATGAAGGTGACAAACGACATCTGTTCCCCAATTGGATAAAGCCTGCAGATTCTGAGCCACCTCCATTATTGGTATATAAATGGTGTCAAGGTATTAACAACTTACAAGGAGTATGGGACACCAGTGAAGGACAGTGTGTTGTGATGCTTCAAACTAAATTTGAGAAATTCTTTGAAAAGATTGACTTAACAATGCTGAACAGGCTTCTACGACTGGTACTGGATCACAATATAGCTGATTACGTGACAGCCAAGAACAATGTTGTGCTGTCATACAAGGACATGAGCCATACTAATTCATATGGGCTCATTCGTGGTCTTCAGTTTGCATCTTTTGTTGTACAATACTATGGACTGGTACTGGATCTTTTGCTTCTTGGATTGACCCGAGCCAGTGAAATTGCTGGTCCTCCGCAGATGCCAAATGAGTTCATTACTTACTGGGACACTAAGGTAGAGACAAGGCATCCTATAAGACTCTATTCCAGATACATAGATAAGGTGCATATATTATTCCGTTTTACTCATGAAGAGGCGAGGGACCTCATTCAGCGTTATCTTACTGAGCATCCGGATCCGAACAATGAGAATATGGTTGGGTATAACAACAAGAAGTGCTGGCCAAGAGATGCTCGCATGAGGCTTATGAAGCATGATGGTAACATTTTGTGATTGATTGTCTTTTTCCCTTTCTCTTCCTGTTGGTTTCCTTGATGGATGCACCATGTTTTGATTGCTTATTTTGTTTCCACTTTCATTTTTTAGTTAACCTTGGGAGGAGTGTCTTCTGGGATATGAAGAACCGGCTTCCGAGAAGCATCACAACACTGGAGTGGGAAAATAGCTTTGTCTCTGTATACAGCAAAGACAATCCAAATTTACTTTTCAGCATGTGTGGTTTTGAGGTTCGCATACTGCCGAAGATTAGAATGACCCAAGAAGCATTCAGTAATACAAGGGATGGAGTCTGGAACCTACAAAATGAACAAACCAAAGAGCGTACTGCTGTTGCTTTCTTACGCGTTGATGATGAGCACATGAAAGTTTTTGAGAATCGTGTCAGGCAGATTCTTATGTCATCTGGTTCTACTACATTCACAAAGATTGTTAACAAATGGAATACTGCTCTAATAGGTATTTTCTTAAACCTGGGCTTGTTATCTGGATACTTTTTTATCATGATATTTAGTTTGTACATAGTTCCTTTGTTTTGAGAATATTGATTATCTTTGGCAGGTCTTATGACATATTTCCGTGAAGCTACAGTGCATACACAAGAATTATTAGATTTGCTGGTCAAATGTGAAAATAAGATTCAAACTCGTATAAAGATTGGTTTAAATTCAAAAATGCCAAGCAGGTAGAGTTATGGTTTTTTTTTTTTTTTTGTTTTCTTGCCTTTCTTCATGATTCTGTATGAAGTTCTTAACATGTTCTTACTTTTTGCAGATTCCCTCCTGTTATTTTTTACACACCTAAGGAAATTGGTGGTCTTGGAATGTTGTCAATGGGTCATATCTTGATTCCACAAAGTGACCTCCGGTATAGCCAACAGACAGATGTGGGTGTGACACACTTCAGGAGTGGAATGAGTCATGAAGAAGACCAGTTGATTCCAAATCTTTACCGTTATATACAGGTACGAGAACAGAACTTTTGTACTGCATTTTTTCATTTGTGTCATATCATTCATTTCACTGATCTGTTCCATGTTTTAATATTATAACAGCCTTGGGAAAGCGAATTCATTGACTCCCAGAGAGTTTGGGCAGAATATGCATTGAAGAGACAGGAGGCACAGGCGCAGAATAGACGATTAACACTTGAAGATCTTGAGGTGAGTTTTACTGCTTACTCTGCACACTCTTCTGGGGGGCTGGGGTTAGACAGGCCAATAATTGGCTTCAAATTAAGGAATGTTTATCTTGAAGTTGCTGCAGAGCCTGCCTAATTGTGACTGCTTGGATAATACATACTTATTGAACTGAATCTGCAGGATTCTTGGGATCGTGGGATACCTCGTATTAACACCTTGTTCCAGAAGGACCGACATACCCTTGCATATGATAAAGGATGGAGGGTGAGAACAGATTTCAAGCAGTATCAAGTTCTGAAACAGAATCCATTCTGGTGGACACACCAGAGGCATGATGGGAAATTATGGAACTTGAATAATTACAGGACTGACGTTATCCAAGCTTTGGGAGGTGTGGAAGGAATTTTGGAGCATACATTATTTAAAGGAACATAGTAAGGCCCTTATTCTGTGACCTTGTGTTCATTGCTATATATTTACGTGTGTGTTCTATTCTCTTGATTTCTTTTTGTGCATGGGTCATTCTTAGTTATCCTTTTTAAACAGCTCAAGTAATTTTTGTCTGTTCTTATTCTGGAAATGAATCTATATGGCTGTTCTGAACCAAAAAAGCCACTGTTTTCCAATTGAGAACTTGCACTAATAATTACTTGACAGAAGTCTTTTGGTACATCTTTTCATAGTATTAACAGTCTTCCTGGTATTTGCTATACCTTTAGTAAATCTGAATTTGATTACATTTGTGGCTGGCTGATTAATTTGCGTGGCTTTTTTTCAGCTTTCCTACTTGGGAGGGTCTATTTTGGGAGAAAGCTTCAGGTTTTGAGGAATCCATGAAGTACAAGAAATTGACAAATGCACAGCGATCTGGTCTCAACCAAATTCCTAATCGTAGGTTTACGCTTTGGTGGTCACCCACCATAAATCGTGCCAACGTCTATGTTGGTTTCCAAGTGCAGTTGGATTTAACTGGGATATTTATGCATGGAAAGATACCAACTTTAAAGATATCTTTAATCCAGATATTCCGTGCACATTTGTGGCAGAAGATACATGAGAGTGTTGTTATGGATCTTTGTCAGGTCCTGGATCAAGAGCTTGATGCATTGGAAATTGAAACTGTGCAGAAAGAAACAATTCATCCAAGAAAGAGTTACAAAATGAACAGCTCCTGTGCCGACATTCTTCTCTTTGCTGCACATAGGTGGCAAATGTCAAAACCTAGTCTAGTTGCTGAGTCAAAAGATGTTTTTGATCAGAAGGCTAGCAACAAGTACTGGATTGATGTGCAGCTTCGTTGGGGTGATTATGACTCACATGACATAGAACGATATACCAGAGCAAAATTCATGGATTATACAACAGATAACATGTCAATTTATCCATCGCCAACTGGTATATCAAATTGATCTGCTGGCTTTTTACTGCTAATTTTAATTGTTCTATAGTATGGGTATTGATTATGTTGGCTTTGTATGCAGGGGTGATGATTGGTCTCGATCTTGCTTACAACCTGCATTCTGCCTTTGGGAACTGGTTCCCTGGATCAAAACCATTGCTTGCTCAGGCCATGAACAAGATTATGAAGGTTAGCTCGTTTTTTGGA
Source organism: Cynanchum wilfordii (assembly GCA_025388415.1). Taxonomy (NCBI): domain Eukaryota; kingdom Viridiplantae; phylum Streptophyta; class Magnoliopsida; order Gentianales; family Apocynaceae; genus Cynanchum; species Cynanchum wilfordii. The sequence continues at coordinate 227,139 of JAHSUH010000001.1, forward strand.
ATTTTACCAACTATATGTTATCTATTTGTTGATGTATTAGCAACTGGTCATTAGCATATATGCTGAAGTTACTATTTTCGATATATGCAGTCCAACCCAGCTTTGTATGTCCTGAGAGAGCGTATAAGAAAAGGGTTGCAGTTGTATTCTTCCGAACCTACAGAACCCTATTTGTCATCTCAGAATTATGGTGAAATCTTCAGTAATCAGATTATTTGGTTTGTTGATGATACAAATGTGTATCGTGTCACTATACACAAGACATTTGAAGGGAATCTGACAACAAAACCCATCAATGGTGCTATATTTATTTTCAACCCAAGGACAGGACAGCTCTTTCTCAAGGTTTGCTAGCTTCTCTACTAGCCTCCTTTACACTTCCAAATTATTAGATATTTTGGCATGAAAATATTTTTCATATTGTGGCAGGTAATTCACACCAGTGTCTGGGCTGGGCAAAAGCGTCTTGGTCAGCTGGCCAAGTGGAAAACTGCTGAAGAGGTAGCTGCATTGGTGCGGTCATTACCTGTTGAAGAGCAACCGAAACAAATCATTGTTACTCGTAAAGGCATGTTGGATCCCTTGGAAGTTCACTTGCTTGATTTTCCGAACATTGTCATCAAGGGAAGTGAACTTCAGTTGCCTTTCCAAGCATGCTTGAAGATTGAGAAATTTGGTGATCTGATACTGAAAGCCACAGAACCACAAATGGTTTTATTCAACATTTATGATGATTGGCTTAAGAGTATATCATCATACACTGCTTTCTCAAGGCTCATTCTTATTTTGCGTGCCTTGCATGTCAATAATGAGAAAGCAAAAATGTTGCTAAAGCCTGACAAGACCATTATCACTGAACCACACCATATTTGGCCTTCTCTTACAGACGACCAGTGGATGAAGGTAAACTTAGTTGCATAAATCACCACTTGAGGGGAAAGAAAAGGGAAAGAAGATGAGCAGTGTGTATATAACACATAAAAACAGATTTAAGAATTTTGCTGCATTAAAATTTTCAATCTGTCTTACTGTAAATTGATGGTGATAGTGAGTCCAAGGTGCTGGTCTGTTTATCTTCTATAACTAATTTGTTTCCAGTTCTAGGCTGTAGTCTTTTGACTTTGATATTTACACAAATATATTTTTGTTGTAGGTTGAGGTTGCCTTGAGAGATCTGATTTTATCTGATTATGCGAAGAAGAACAATGTTAATACATCTGCACTGACTCAGTCAGAAATTCGTGATATCATTCTTGGTGCTGAGATTACTCCCCCATCACAGCAGAGACAGCAAATTGCTGAAATAGAAAAACAGGTAAATTATTTGCTGGGTATCCATGTGATTAGCTTTACTCTGTTTCATTTGAGTTACTCCTGTCATTTACTCGTGGATTATTTTGCTTATTGCTTTAGGCGAAGGAAGCGAGTCAGTTGACAGCAGTCACTACAAGAACAACAAATATACATGGTGATGAACTTATTGTCACTACTACAAGTCCCTATGAGCAGAATACATATGCTTCCAAAACTGACTGGCGTGTGAGAGCAATTTCTGCCACAAACCTTTATCTTCGAGTGAATCATATATATGTCAATTCTGAGGATATAAAGGTACTGATATGTTTCTGAACCTTAGATCAAAATAGCAAGTACTGATGGGGAGGTTCATGTTCAACAGATAAAAACTTACATTGCCTTTTTGTGTATCTGATGGTGCAGGAGACTGGCTATACATACATCATGCCTAAGAATATCTTGAAGAAGTTCATATGCATTGCAGATTTACGGACTCAAATTTCAGGATATTTGTATGGTATAAGCCCTCCAGATAATCCTCAGGTTAAGGAGATACGATGTATTGCCATGCCGCCACAGTGGGGAACACATCAGCATGTGAATCTCCCATCAGCTCTTCCTGAGCATGATTTCTTAACTGATCTGGAGCCGCTGGGATGGATGCATACACAACCAAACGAGTTGCCACAGTTGTCTCCTCAGGTTAGGCTTCATATTGATGTTTGACTTTGATATACTGCATTTAAGCCGAACTTCTTATTAATTATGCTGTTGTTAAATATATCTGTCCAATGCAGGATTTGACAAACCATGCTCGAATTCTGGAGAATAACAAACAGTGGGATGGAGAGAAGTGCATAATTCTGACTTGCAGCTTCACTCCAGGGTCATGCTCTTTGACAGCATATAAGCTGACACCATCAGGATATGAATGGGGACGAGCCAACAAAGATACAGGAAGCAATAATCCACATGGCTACTTGCCAACGCATTATGAGAAGGTCCAAATGCTTCTCAGTGACCGTTTCCTTGGTTTCTACATGGTAAGAATATTTATACAACACCTTGACGCTTCATATGCTGTTGATTTTTTCTACTGCTCATTATGTTCTTTTTGGCGCCTAACTTTTGTATCTGTCTCCAGATCCCGGATAATGGGCCATGGAATTACAACTTCATGGGAGTAAAGCATACCGTAAGCATGAGGTATGGCATCAAACTAGGAACACCTAGGGAGTACTATCACGAGGATCACAGGCCAACACACTTCCTTGAGTTCAGCAACTTGGAAGAGGGTGATACTGCAGAAGGTGACCGTGAGGATACATTTACGTAAATTTCAATATACCACTTTTCTTGGCAGAGACTGGCTGTAGATGTTTCTGATTTTGAGATCCAAGCTTGTTAATTACTTGACTTGCATTTTACTGTAATTTGTCCTAAAGATATGTAACAGTAATAGGCTGTGAATTAGAGACAATGTATATATGTTCTTCAAAGTATTCAGATTCGACCTTTGTTTGCTACAAGGTTAAGTGACATGCATGTCCTCCTAAGCAAAACTGATTGTTAGAAGGAGGGAGTAGTTTTTACCATTTTTGTTATCGAATGTTACCTTCATTTGGAATCCAAAGGATATTTAGCTCTGAAATGCTTTCTTCCCCTCCTACCATCCTCTTACCGGGCAGAAATTGTTCTTCTTCTTTCTCTACTAACCGCAGTCCTTGGTAGGAGGATCTGATTGTGGGTCTGTGCTGCTGTTGTTTGTTTTGGCGATGATTATATTACCTTAGTATTTTGTAGTAAAATGTGGATGCAACATAGATATACCATCATCATCATCCAAGCTAAGAATCCATGAGGTATTTTGTAAGCTGGAACTTGACTTTTATAGAGAGTTATTTAATCAGCGTCTGAAGCCATTGCTTATACATTCATCTTATTATTATTATGTATGTGTGAAATTAAGGGCTTGTCTCATATACCATTTAATGCTATGAGGTCGGGTAATATCTATTATTTTATTTTTATTTTGATTTTATAATGATTTTTTGCATGCTAGATAACTTTTAGTGAATTTTTTAATAAAATTATACAAGAAGCTAAACAAATTATTTTTATCTTTATTTATTTTTTAAAATTTTGTTAAGGTTTAGAAAAATAAAAATTTTAAAAAAAGAGAGAGGGGTTCGAATATGTCATGGCCATTGGTATAAGAGTTTCTTCCTTACCTCTTGACTTGTCAAGAGATTAAGAGTTTAAAACTTCACCCGGGATTTCACAGTTTGAGATATATTCGCAAGTGTGGGTATATCCGTACTGTTAGGCCTTCCTGGGTGGATTAATTTGGGCCGAAAGGATGAGATACCAGCTCAAAAAAAAAAAAAAAAAAAAAAAAAAAAAAAGAGAGGAGGGGAAAAAAACGGTCATGGTCACTTTGTTAGGTCAAGATTGGAAAAAAAAAAAGAAGGAAAAACAATGTCGGGAGATAAGGACAAAGAAATTGCATTCCATGTCTGAGTTGCAAAATCATTTCATTATTTTAAAAATATTTGGACTCACCAAAAAGGTTTCCACTTCTAGCTAAGCTAAATAGAAGAAAACAATAAAGTTTGTTAAAAATCAGGGAGAATGCTTCAATATTAAATATAAAATATATAAAAATTGTGCTTAATTTTGTAATCCCATATCCAAGTATTTTAAATGGACAATAATCTTTCCTTCACATTGGCGCATGATGATTTTTTTTTTTTTTTTTTTTAATATTAATCCTTTATGCAGGAACTATAAAGTCAAGATTTATGTACTACATAAATCAGAGGGACAAACATTCAATATTAAATTAAAAAAACTTAAAATATATATATGCAATTAGTTTAGTATAAAGATTAATATGATTCTTGAAAAAAGGAAAGGGAAAGGGTCCAAACATTTGGAAATTAAAATACTAGACAGTTGCACACGCGTGCAACTGTCTAATATTATTATTGTTATTATTTTGATTTTTGTGCATCATTATCATGATTATTTACAATGTTTTTTTTTTTTAAAATTCCACCATTTTCAATTGAAATTATGATTTGAATTAATTTAGATTTAATTTAAATTGTAATTTTTAATCTAGAGAATCATTCATTTTGACGAAGTTCAAATTTTCAACATACTGTAGCATTTACAATCTAATTTTTTATTGTGCGAAGTTAAAAATTTCATTATTAATTAAATTTACTAACAATTTGACTTTATAATCTTGTAAGAAATGGTTTTGAATTTGGCTAAAATTCCTTTAAACAAAAACATATAACTAAAGAATAATCTAACAAATAAGGCAGACACAACATATTCTTCATATGGAATAGGGTTAAGAAAGAAAAAAATAACTTTTTAGGGGACAAAGGAGAACAAGATTCCCTTTTTCTTAACCATTTGTACATCTATTTCAAGACATACATACATATATATATATATATATATATATATATATATATATATATATATATATATATACATCGATGGATGCGTGATTACATGACAGTAATAGCATTTTGGGATTCTTTAATCTCCAAAGATTGGGTTGGAACTCACCACCTTCCTATTATAAAACAAAAAAAAATTTAAAAAATTATTGATGATTCTACAAATTGCAATTTAAAAATTTTCTAATTACACTTGATAGTGTAATGTGATTTCCCAAAAAAAAAAAAAAACTCTAATTTGGTATTTCAAATATGTAAAAATATAAGATATTTTATAAAATATAAAATATAAGATAATATAAAATATAGTGTAATATAAGATAAAATTTGCTATAAAGTATAAGATATTTTAGTTGCTTATAATCTTAATCGCATATTTCATATGCAAGAATTTGTTATATAGAATGTAAGATAAATTAAGATATTTGTTATTTCGACTAATTCATATTAGAGTTTAGTTATGTTCACTCATAAAAGTTCAACTTTTATTTAGAGAAAAGTCACACTCTTAGCAGTTGTTGTTTTGACTAATTCATATTAGGCTTGAATTACGTTTGAAGAATCTAATTCTTATTCGGGGAAGGCTTCACTCTTAGTGGTTATTATTTTGATTAAATCAAATCGGACTTGAGTTACATTTATAGAATCTAATCTTTACTCGAGAAAAGACTTCACTTACTCTTAACTCTTATATAATGATCACAAACCGAGGTTGAAATCATTACATCCTATAATATTTATAATACATAAACCAAGATATTCTAGAATTTTTTTTTTTTTTCACAACACAAAAATAATTGTATTGCAATAAAAGAAAGAAATGATGATATATATAGAGGAGAGAGATAAGGACAAGAAAAAGGAGGGTTGCAAGTTCATAGGATAGGAGGAAGTGGAAGGCAGGGCATGCAGTAGATTCCAACGTCATCTCTAATTGTGAAAGCTATACACATGATATATATATGTATATAATAATTATATATATATATATTATATGTGAAAGGTACCCTTAGCTCTGCTTAAACCCGCCAGTGTCATTATCGCAATCTAATTCCAATCTCCACTTTGCCCTTATTTTTATATATATATATATATATAGGTTCCTTTCCATCTTTATCACCACTAATATATATATTTATCAGATAAAATTTTTATTTTTTTTAAAGAAAATATTAAAAATAATATTTTTGTGAATGATACTATCATGTCATGTTTATATTCAGGTTTATTGAGTAAGATAAATTATAATTTCAAATGATTGTATAAATGAATACAAATTTTGATACGTCCAAAATAGATTAGGTTATTGTTGAAAGAATATGACAAAATCGAACCTTCATCACAGATAAAGTTTGTAGTTAACAACTTGAAGAGATTTAGATTGAATGTTTGTTTATATTTTTTTTATTTTATATAATGCAGAATTTATTTTAATGAAATTTTACTTTATATCTATCCCAACAGCTTTAGCCGTCCATTTTGTTAAGTGCACCAAACATAGATTTATATTGGATTTGATTGGTGCAAAATTTGTTCATTATGTCGAGCCAGGTGGCAAAATAAATGAGTTTGTGGTCCTTTTGATTGAGGTGACAAAACAAAAATGTTTTACGTTCATTTACAAATATATATATATATATATATATTAATTATTATTTTAAAAATATGACTCTGTTTTCTCTTTGCATCTACTTATGTGTATGGTTGTGAGTAGATAATAATTAAGTTTTATTTATTTATTTGATAAAATATTTTTAAAATTACAATAATATTTCACTAAAAAAATGATAATAATAGTTAATTTTTTTGTCACAAAATATATTTTATAAATATTAGATGGCCACCTAAAATTTTAACGTCAATTTTATTTTTCTATTTTTTAATTATTATTATCTTAACTTAGAAGTCACAATTAATTTTGAGTGGAAGTAGGAAGAAGAATAACAATCCCTTCTTCTCTCTCTCTCTCCTCTTGTTGCTCCATTTTCAATTGATATTGTGAATGTGATAAGTTTTTTTTTTTTTTTTAATAGCATTCGATATTTGAAATTACTGTTTAGACTAATTTAATTTTAATTGAAATTGTACTTATATATAATTTAACTCTTATTTGAGAGAAAGTTTCATTGTAAATTCTTTCATAACACTCATAATAAATATCAAATTTATAATTTCGTATAACACTCACAATGTGTTATATAAAAATTATAAAAGTGAATACTATGAGAAAACATAGATTAACAATATAATAATTTCACTTGTTATCCAATAGGTGTATGGGTTCAAGACTTATGATCAACTGTTAATAACTCACATCTAATGTTGAACTCTTGACCTAAATATACAAAATTTTAAAGTTTTTTAACCTTCAGCTTAACTCGAACTCACAAATATATTGAATCATAAGTAAAACTGTTACCTAACTCATTTATTAATAATTACTTATGAGGGGAAAAAATTATAACGGGAGCATAAATTCTTGGTGGCATAATCGTGATTACTTCTCTATTAAAGGGCAATTATTTCATAGGCTAATTATTCCTGAGGACAGTGTGTTCTCCTTTCTCTTTTAAGTTTCCCCTGTCCCCTTCTGGCTTCTGTCTCTCACGCCCTGTTTCTCCCTTGTCTAATGGTGTGGAGTGCCATAATATAAATAAATAAGATAACCAAAAAAAAAGAAACAAAGGGGAAATTTTATGATTTGTATGCAAAAATATTTGATGGGTTTTAAGCAAGAACGAATCTTTCTGCAAAAGAAGATAAGGTAAATTGGTTGAAGCTTCTTGTTTCCCTTCCTTCTCTGTTTTTTCCTCCCAACTTTCCTCTGTTAGGAGTAAAAGATGAAGCTGTTATTTTCTTGGAAATTTTGGATCTAACAGAAGTGGGACTTTTTTCCTGAATCCTGACTTGGGTTCACTTAACTTAGTGTAAAGATTTTTTTTTTGGATATCTTTGAATTTTCAGCTATCTTAATCTGATTTCATTTTTCTGAAACTAACTGAATACTGTTCTGTCTCCTTGTCTCTTTTTTTCTTGTGTTTCTTGAATTGCTGAATTCAAGAATTTTTATAAGCTTGAGTGCTTTTCATTTGAATTATGCTGTTCCTGATCTTCTACTGGGCTTCCAGCCACAGTAGAGGAGAAAAATATTGAAATTTTATCCTTCTTTCTTGGTTTTAATTTACTTTTCACGCAATTCCATTTGTGTAGCAGAAGATTTTTGGAATCTTTTAGAGGGTAAAATTCCTACTGTTGAGGAATCTTGAACTTCTTGAATTGTCATGACTTGGTAGTCCATTATCTACAGCCTGGGTTTTTTAGGAGGAAACAGTTGTCATTGTCGTGTTTAGAAACAGGAACCGACATTTGACTTTCTTTCCCTTTTTTAAATTCTCAATTACACTAAAGAAGTTATTTGGTTTGGTTGCACATGAAATTTTTCCTCATATTTATTGATTTCGGTTAGTTTTGCAATTTATATGCTTGAATTCGATAAGATTTTATTATTGTTGCAATTTCCACATTCTCAAGATGACTTTATTTCTCCTCTAGGTTTTTATGGTTTCTGGTATAGAAGATTACCAATATCTACAGTGATTTTTGGATGTGGTATTGGATTTGATATGAAGATCAATCTAATGTTACAGTAGCTATTTCAAGATAAGTAAGCACATTTCATACCAGGAATAGTTGGATCCTCTGACTATAAAGGCTAGAAACAAGATTACTTACTTTCATCAATGCAAGCATCGCAACAACCTGGAAGAGCAACTATGTCTAATACATTGTGCCTAAATCTGCCACTCAAGAAAGTGGAGGCCTATTTTCTGCAGCCGTTTCCAGGTTTAGAGCACCATGGGAATAGGTATCCTATCCAGATTTCTCATGATAGATATTGTACACTGGAGTCATCCTCTGTATCAGGTAATCCCAATTTGTACAACTCCCCTTCAACTGCCAGTTTCTCACCAAAGGAGAGCCCCATGTCGTCGTCACAGCAAGAATATCGCTCGCCAGATGCTAATAATAATTATGGTTCACCAGTGAGTGGATCTTGCATAACTGAGGATGTGTATGACTTGAAGCACAAGCTACAAGAGTTAGAAACTGCAATGCTTGGACCTGATTCCGATGTTTTTGAAGTTTTTGAAGTTTGTGAGAACACATTGCCATTGCCATTGCCATTGCCGGATAGTATAGCTTCACCAGAGATCAACAGCTGGAGACAAATGATAGAAGGGATACCAAGAGGGGATTTGAAGCAGGTTCTTGTTGCCTGTGCTAAAGCCATATCAGAAAATGATGCCTTGAGATCGGAACTTCTTATGTCTGAACTACGCCAAATGGTGTCTGTTTCAGGTGAACCAATCCAGCGATTAGGAGCCTATATGTTAGAAGGGCTGGTAGCGAAGTTGACTGCATCAGGAAGTTCCATCTACAATTCATTGAGATGCAAAGAACCTGCAAGTTTTGAGCTGCTTTCTTATATGCACATTCTTTATGAAGTTTGCCCTTACTTCAAATTTGGATATATGTCAGCAAATGGTGCCATAGCAGAGGCAATGAAGGAAGAAAACAGAGTTCATATTGTTGATTTCCAAGTTGCTCAAGGGAGCCAATGGGTAACACTAATCCAGGCTTTTGCAGCTAGGCCAGGAGGACCACCCCATATCCGGATAACAGGTATTGATGATCCCACGTCTGCTTATGCACGTGGCGGGGGACTGAATATTGTGGGACAGCAACTATCTAGGCTTGCAGAGTCATTCAAAGTGCCATTTGAATTCCATGCTGTGGCAATTTCTGGTAGGGAAGTGCAGCCGGAAGATCTTGGAATTCAACCTGGAGAAGCACTGGCAGTGAATTTTGCATTCATGTTGCACCATATGCCGGATGAAAGTGTCAGCACAGCAAATCATCGAGATCGAGTGCTGAGGATGGTAAGAGGCTTGAATCCCAGAGTGGTTGCCCTTGTTGAGCAAGAATCAAATACAAATACAACTGCATTCTTCCCTCGCTTTCTTGAAACTTTAGATTATTTCAAGGCTATGTTTGAGTCAATTGATGTGACTCTTCCGAGGGAACACAAGGAACGGATCAATGTGGAGCAGCATTGCTTGGCAAGGGATGTTGTAAACATCATTGCCTGTGAAGGAACTGAAAGAGTGGAAAGACATGAGCTTCTTGGTAAATGGAAGATGAGATTCAGAATGGCTGGTTTTAGTCCATATCCCTTGAGTTCATTGGTCAATGGCACCATTAAAACACTGCTTGAGAACTATAGTGACAAATATAGACTTGAAGAAAGAGATGGGGCACTTTATCTTGGTTGGATGAACAGGGATCTGGTTGCTTCTTGTGCGTGGAAGTGACTTTTTTTTTTTTTTTTAAGAGAAACCTGGTAAAGAAACCTCTAGCTTGTCTTTTTCTTCCGTCGGTTTGTTTTTTTTTTTTTTTTTTTTGGTAAATATCCGTCAGTTTGTTTTATGTTTTAAGCTTCCTTGCTTCCTAATGTCACCAGTGAAGAGTTCCACAGCTTCATAACTTTTTTTGCATGAATCTATCTATCCAAGTTTCTCATGAATTTGATTGTTTTCACTAGTGGCCTTTCTTTCTACTTTCTTTCGTGAAATGGTAAAATGATCAAATTATATTTATTCTTAAAAAGAAACTGGTCAATATAGTTAATGATATATTTGACTTGTGATTTATTATAAACCTAAAGATCTTAAGAATTTAGAATGCTACAAGTAAAACCCTTAGGACATATTCACCTAGTAGAAAACACATAGTAAGTCAAAAAAACACTCAACATCTTCTTCACCTGATGAATGAACTCCATTTTCATTACACTGACAAAGTAATTATAAAATAATAAAAAATAACATCATTCTAGTTACAATAAGTTACATCCTGTTTCAAACTCTAAAAACTATAACAATTTTTTTCCATTTTTGGTGGGGGTTCAACTGTGATACCTGGATTTTGGAATAAGAATGAGACTAGAGCATCTAAATGAATCTGCAAAAGGTCCCTTATCAGGTAGACAAATTCTCAGAGCGGCTACAAAACACTGCCAACGGCCTGCTGCAGGACAACCATGAGCAGCTCCCATACTTAGTGCTCCAACTGTATTTACCTCTTATACTTGCTTCAACAACCCATTGATTAAAAAAGAAAAGCAAAAACAACATACAATATCTGGCCAGATTAGATCTGCCATTTTAGAAATCAAACGTATTCAAATACAACTCAAATACTTACCCACCTTATTAGATGCAAAATTATTTCAAGTTTTATCCAAAACAACACAAAACACCTTGCATCTAAATTAAGTAGGCCTCCAAATTGGGCAATATCTACTGCAAAGGCCACGCCTAACTCTAGAAACACATAAAACTAAGCTACTAGTGATGAATAGTTTATAAGAAAATCTGCAGTTTATTTACGCCTCAGTCTGTTTTAAGGAAACAATTTGTACATAACTGTATTTGCTACCGTTTGTAACCAATTAAGAGCTAAATTAGTTTCCAGAGGAAGTCAACCAAACTGTTTTAACACTTTCTATGACCGCTCACATCCAACCATTTCTTCAGAAGGGCACATTACTACATAGATACCACTGGACCTACAAGGACAAACATATATGGATACATGAAGATATAATGTGATAAACAAGATAGTAAGTTGACTTTCCTTAAATCAGTTTGCACTGATATGAACAACCATTTCCATTCCTACAGCTTTGTTTTCTGATCTTGACTCTCCACTCATAGTCTTCCTATTTACGTCACTTCCTACTGAAATTTGGCTAACAGAACTAGAACCAGGCATATCATGGTCATGTTTGCCTTCGTATGCCGTAATAACAACTTTTGGATCATGCGATGACCTCTCAACATGTTTCTTGACAGGGCATCCAGCATTTGAGCACCTGTAGTAACTCCTATAAAGAAAAGGCAGCACAGTATTACATATAAACGCCAAAAATGAACCTTACTGTACAAGCAGGTGCTTCACCACAAAAAAACAAATTCAATGTAAATGCTTAACTACTACAAGGACTTCTATGTCATGGAGAATCTGCAGCACAATTCTGGACAAACCAAGTGGAAACTATCATCTTTTCATTAGTATGCAATACGTTCATTAACCATGAACATGTTTCAATGCTTGTGAATTAGACATTGTCTAACAATATTATTAAAAATTTTCTTCCCCGTATCAGCAATAGAAAATTTAAGCACAAACAAAGTATTGTAATTTATTGACTTCTCTTTTGAATGATTAAAAACATAGCAAAAAGGTAAACCTCTACTACTCATAAATCAAGATCCCACATAGATAACTCATTAAAAGTGTGTTTGATCAACTCTTGTAATTAACACTATGTCTCATAGAAGGAAATCAAAGTTGACTATTTTAAATCTTTGAATTTTCTGTTTCAATTAGCAAACGGAATGTATGCAATTTAAACCAGAAAATTAGTTGCAAGCCGCTTATCTTCAAATATTGAGTAGGAGGAAATAATTAGCAACCGCAAAGATTGGAGCATGGAGCCATGCTGACTTATCATAACTCTAGGATTACTCTACACAGTGCCTCTTACACCATAAAAATAGATAATCCAATTGCATAGAAACACAACAATTGAATCAACTGAACTGAAAAATCTTATGGTAAATAATAAGGTTATAAAACTGGGTTAAAAATCATTAGTAGAGTGACAACTTGTTGGTCTTTGGACTAAAAAAATAAAAAATAAAAAATAAAAAAGATGAAGAAGAAGAAGATGGGATCTGTGTACCTTGGATTAGGATTTCCTTTAACAAATTTCTGCCCATATTTGCGCCAGCGGTAGCAATCATTTATAGTATCAACCTCACTTATAGTGTGGACAACATACCGTGCATCAGAGTAAGTCTTCTTCACTAGATTATCAACCCCGTGACAAGCTTCTCTCCTCCTGTTGGGCAATGATTTCTTGTCAGTTTTACCGTGAATGGAGTTTCTAATTTCTATGTGAACTACAGAATATTTTAGTATAGCATACTGTTTCTTTGTTTTGAGGCTATCTTCATCATCAATGTCATCATGTGAATTAGGTGACTGTGAAACGTCATCGCCATTAGTTGCTAGAGGAATCAATTGCATTGGTGCTGCTGGTGGCTCAGTGCCCTCAGATGTACCTCGATATGCTACAGATGGCTTACCATCAGCTATCAAGTCAAAAATAAACATAGATATGAGTTTCTAATATAGAAACTATAAATTAAAATAAAACATAGATATAAGTTTCAAATATAGAAACTAATTATTAAACCGTTGTCCTCCATGACGTTGTTAAACTACCTTCTGATGCAGCTGTGACTTCTATGTCCAGTTTTTTCACTTCAATAGGTGGAGAAGATGCAGATAAAGGTGGGCTAATTTGAGGTTTAGGATGTTCATGTTTACCAATGTACTTGATATCTGTACGACTACCATCATAGGACCTCTGAACTTGCTTTTTTGCAAGGCAATTAGAGTAGGTGCATTTGTAGTAGCTCCTAATAAAAACTTTTCTTTTGACAAACTTCTGTCCATATTTCCGCCAATTGTACCCATCATCCAATGCTTTTTCGTCTATCTTTTGGAATATGCTGGCTTGCTCAGGTTGGGATGCACGAGCACATTCAGGGTTTCGTCTTGGCTGCAACTTATATAAAGTTTTTTCAGGTCTCGTGCTATAAGTCAATGCTGTTTCCTGCTGAAGTGCAAATGCAGAAGCTTGTGGATTAGTACTTTCACATTGTAGAGAGGAATTTGAGGCCTTGTCAGATGCAGCTGAAATAGTGCCTCCTTCAAAGGTTGCTGATGCATGAATGCCAGCTTCAGGGCTTTGTCCCTGATTAGACCCATCTTGCTCTATTTTTGGAATAAGTGAAACTTGAGAAAACTGTGACGAACCATTCACACTTTCATGGATCTGCATCTCGGAAGCTGTTTGTGTTTGAATTCCAGGATCAGAACTTTGTCTTTGCTCCACAACAATTTCTGGATTGGATATTGGTGAGTGGTTCCGAACTTCAGATATCAGTTTTCCATTAGTCGCTGGTGCATGAACCCCACCATCAGGTAGCTCTGTTTTAGCTGCTGCATGATCATGTCTTCCACCATCGGGTATTTTTTCTTCACAAACCTGTATGGAATTATTTCCAGCATCAGCACCTTCTGTCTGGTCTAACATATCAAGCCTAGTTTTCAGCCTTTTGGAGTCTTGATTGACAGGTATTTCACAGCTTGAACTCTCAGAGCTCAGTTTCTGATTCATATTTCTGGATTCTTTCACATGACAAACTTCATCTTCATTGTCTCGGGATGGGTGGATTTTGTCATCATTCTGTTCCTCTTGAACTTGAAGCGAGACATTTTCACACAATTTAGGGAGGAAACTTTTTACTTGATCAGTTTTCAATGCAGTCTCTTCTCTCTTCATAAGAAACTTCGCCATGCAATGAAAGTAGATGATTCTCTAGCTCATTAGTCTTTGACCTGGGAACTTGAGCACACACATCCTCTTTCAGCTGCAAGCAATAAGAATGAGTTCCAGTCAGTTCACCTCATGTAATAACCATGAAGTATGGTAGCCAATCATTGATTCTCTTGGATAATTGACAGTTTGCATAATGTTAAATCTTTGGCCATAATGAAAAGTAAGGATTCCAAAAGTGAAAAATTGTCCATCTTGAAAAGTGCAGTACACATTTTGTTAATTCAAAAGTATTCACAGAAAAAACTATGTTCCTTTTATGAATTAGCACATATAATTGATGTTTTAAGCAACGCAACGGCGGATTTATTGCCATCTAAAGAAAATTTTTGCAATGAAATCAACCACCTGAACAAATACAATGTCATTCAAAAAGTGGTAATCAACATTGCATGTTATACATTGACATCCATGAATCAACTTTTCTCCATGAGCATGAGAACTTAAAACTTAAAAAAAAAAAATATTCAAAATGCCCTGATTTATTTCACCTCAAGTTATGATTAACTAAAAAAGGAAACCAGAACATACAGTGTTTATGCACTCAAAAAGGGAAAGAAAAACCATGAAGGGCAAGGAAAAACAACCTCAGGATTGACTAGGTGGAGAAAAAAGATGCACAAAAATATAATTGATTAATTGAAATAAGTAACTAAACTAAACAAACCACCAAAAATATCCATTATTCACCAACACCAACCACACAGCATGTGAACTTTCAAACATAAAAGACGTAGAACCATATCCAGGAAACAGCAGAAACAATTTCTAAGTATCTTTCCTGAGCAAATATCCAGTATAAAAAGGAAAATTTGGCTAAAAGCATAGAGACACTCAATTCAACCAGACCTTTACCTATAACTCACCTGAAAAAATTTGCAATCATCAAAACAAAAATTTCATAACCCAATAATCAAGTATAAAAAATAACAAGAATGCACAAAATTGGAAACCCTAATTAAATTCGCTTAAATCCCCCCACAACAAACGAAGAATTAAAGAAAAGAAAAAACAAAACCCGATCAAAATTAAATTATACCTCGGTAAAAAAGATTCCAGTAACCGAAAAATAAAAATCTCCAGGGGAGATTTACATATTACAGTCGCTGATGAAAATTCCCCAAGAGATGAATAAACTAATTTTTCCCTTCGAAAAGGAAGAAATATAAAAAAGGAAAAAGAAAAGGAGAGACAGAAAAGAGCATCAATCTCCACAAAGCAGATGAAATTTGAAAAAGAAAAAAAAAAAAAAAAAAAAAGCGCTGGATTGCTGCTAGCTCTGCATAGACAGTTGAAAAAACAAAAAAGGTTCTCTGCTCTGCGGGGGAGGGAGGTTGAATTTGACTGAGACCAAGTCCAACCTCTTACTTACTCTCTACTATTATTATTATTTATTATTTTTTTTTTTTTTTTTTGAGGGGTACTCTACTATTATTAACCAACACAACTAAACCAAATATTTTTTTTTTAGAAGAATCGGTATTGGAAGACATATTACTTCCATTAATCTAGATTTTACCTCTAATTTCTATCTTTATTTTTAGGAGGTATTATTATTTTTGGGTACTGTAATTTTTTAAAATGAAATATTAATTGAAAATATTATTAAGTAAAAGATAAAATAAGTGGGTATTGAAATAATAATAGAAATATATATATATATATATATATATGTAATTATTTTAATTTGTTAAAAGTGTAAGAATTTTTGAGAATTAAAAAATGTAGGTAAAAGGATTAATCAGGAACATAAATGCTTTGCGTCACTATTTTGTGTTTCATAAAATTTGAGCTTATTTTTTAAAGCTAAATTAAAAATAATTTAATGTATATTTATTATGACTAAATTAAAAATGTATATTTAATGTATTTTTTTACAAAAAATATATATATAAATTTAATGAGAAGAAAAAAATATAAGACAATGGAGATAAATTTGAATGAAAAAAAAATATTGTGTGATTTTAGTTATAAATGGAACAATTACATTAAGAGAAATTAATTTATAATAATTTCAAATTGTTACCTAAAATGAATTTGTATAATTTTTCTTATGAAAAAATATTAGATTGGTGCTTAAAATAGTATCAAAATTATTTTAATCTTCCTCTCTTATCAACAATTATCACAACTTTAAAATTACTAAAATAAAAATATTTATTTAATTATACTAAAAAAATAAAGACATTATTTTTCTCTAATAAAAAAATTTAAAACTTTTAAAAAATATATTTTAGAACTAAACTTAAAAATAAATTTGTTTAAAACTAAATTTACAAATTATTCAATTCAATTTAACTTTGGTTATTTAAATTAACAAATTTAGTAACTAAATTATAAACAATTGATAAATGTTTCCTAATTGATGCCAAAAATAATTCATATAATATGAACCATATGTCATCCTTTACAAGTTTGTTAAAAATTCTTAAATGACTTTTGTTTACATACACTTTTGGTCATCAAATAAAAATTCGTTTGTGATTATCATGTCTAAAATTTCTCATTGTTAAATACCTTAAAACTGTCAACAATAATTTTAATTGTATGAAAAATAAAAATAAAAATAGAATAACATGAACATTGATTAATTTTCAAACGTGATACAATGTTTCATCATAACCGAAACCTACATAATGAAATGCTAGGTATAACAAAAGTACAATGGCAGATGAATTTCTGGGACAAATGGGTTGCATCCGCTTCTTATCTTCACGTCTTCAATTGGGAATTACTGGCAAGGAAAGGATAGCGCTTCCTCCATTTTTGTTGTGTAAAATTCATTAGAAATCAAGATAATGAACAAGCCATGAATACTACCTATGAGCAAAAGATTAAATATCCTTGCTGCCTACTAAAATTATGCATCCTACTGATGAAAATAATTCAGAAGATACAACAATTTTCCGCCTAAATTTTTGCAAGAAAGTAATTTATTAAAAAAAAACATAATATATGTCAGATTTCTTTCCTCTGATTCCGGCGGATACAGTCAAAACTTTTATCATTATGAAAAATAAATATTAGCCACGAAGGATAGCCTTTTCTCACAAATAATGAGATAAAACTTGAAAGACAGAAGTGGCTAGATTTAGATCTAGCTTATGTTTTATGTTAAGTGCTGCTGGATTATCATGGGAACAGCACCGGACCGTCCATAAGCACAAATGATAAATAGTTTCAATTTAATGAGGAAACTAAAGGTATCCATATTTATAAAACGTTTTGGAATAACTGAAAATATGCCTCAGAATTGCAGAATTACAACAAGGCTTGAAGCCATTCAGTCCCGAAAGATGGTGTATTTGTTAATAGATCTCATCACAGGCAATATTATCAGATACTCCAAATGGAAAAAAAAAAATATATGTATCAAGGAAAAATGTTTCTGTCATGGCCATTCCGAAGAGGTAATTGCAGAGATTCTGCTCCCCAAGGCGATAGGATATGACAACGCACCTCTATGGAAGCAGGATTCTTCCGGAGAAGCCTCGACCGCGAAGCACAAAGAGGGCTTTCTGTTCGACGATTATGGATATTACTTTTGAGTTTTACGAGCACTGAGAATGCTCGCCCCAATTGTGAAATCGTCGGTTTAAAAAAAAAAATAAACGATAAACAAAGCAACTCTAAATGACTAATCTAGCAATGTTCTTCAGATCAAAAAACAAACAAACACAGAATTTTAACAATAAACAAAGCAACTCTAAACGACTTTTCTAGCAATGTTCTTCAGATCAAAATATGAAAAAATAAGGAAGAAGAGACAGAGCAGATTGCGAAGGGTTGAGAGACTGCTGAGAAATTGTGGACGATGAAATGAGGGAAGGGGTTATATATATAGAGTTGGGAATTGGGTTAATCGTGCGGCAGGGAGTTAAGTAGTAAACCCTAGAAGAAAACGGATGACTCGGGTGTTTTGAGAAAAGGACCTTAAAAAATGAGCAAATTATATTTTTGCCCCCTCCTATTAAGTCGTTTTGTCATAAATCTTTATATTTTATTATGGTAACTAGAATCAAATAGAATCCTAAAATCTGTTGTCTTAACCCTAATTATGCCAGTAAATATAGGCACCAACCAACTTATATAGATAGAGTAGGGATGAAGAAGAAAAATGGACTCTCTATGCTTCTATCATCATAGTTTGAAAATAGGATTAGTCCTGTTGTTTTCTCCCTTTAGATTTAAAAGGATTTTCACATTAAAAATCTAGTGTTCTTGTGTTTATTTTTGTGCTTTGATTATTATTTTTTTTTTCTCCATGATTTAACCAAGTGTATGAGAATCATACTAAGGGTTTTGTTTCCAACATTTACTTGTGTTATGACAAAAGAAATGATTTTTGGTATAACTATAATTTTTTCTCATAGAGAAGAATTATAAAATCCTATTCACAAATTAAGAATACACTAATTTTAAAAAGCTGGTTCTATGTTCTTCGGAAAAAATAAAAAAATAAGTACACTTTGAAATTGTATCAATTTAGACGTTAATTATATCCCATAAAAGAAAGTAAACAGTTAATTGTTACAAATAAACAATCACGAACTCAATTGTCATTAACTCCTAAATTTGGGGTTCTTTTAGTAAAACCACAACCAAAATAGTCCATCCTTTGAAGCAAATAAAACCCAACAAAATCCAGATTTCATAAATGCACCCGAAAACCTTCTACATGGCCCGTATGATCGATACTTTTACACTGTTTCTGCATTCCCAAGATGCCGTCATTATCTTTGCCATTGGCTTTGATGCAGGAATAGCATTCCACTACTCAATAAACTAACCTTCACACAGGAAACTGTAAATTCAACAATATACAAAATCAAATAAGAGAGAGCAGAGCCATTAGTAACTTGTCAGGAATAAAGCAGCATCCTTTACACTTACTTTCTGGAACTAATCCAGACTAGAATTCTCCGGTCATTTGTATAGTTGTGAAACAGAAACGGCTTTCTCTAATCTGAAGCCAAGAATTAATTATAAACTCAATCAGTTGCAGCCTTATGACAATAGACTAAGCCACAATCTGTAAATTCTACAAAGATTTAAGCAACTCAGTATTCCAGACAGGAAGAATAAGAAAAGATACCTGATCTAAGGATGAATATGCGAACGAAATATGAGTGGGTACGTGCAGCAAGATCCACTGCTCCAGCACTGACAAGATAACCCAACACAATCAAGGTTGATCAATAGTACAGCAAATTTGCCGTTCATAACACCCTTACTTTTGAAGTGTGTTTTGTGAGAATATAGGAATGCTAGGAACAATGAAAAATTTAAAGTGTGTTTTGATGTATACAAGAAAGCAAGTATCAACGCACATTCCTCAGGCCTACATATCCAAATAACATGACCGGGATAATGGGGCCAGATCATACAGATACACAATTAGTAATTTAGACAAATAGTAGAACTTACCACAGAAAGTAATGGTCCTTGCTTGAACCTGTCATGAAATGAAAATGCAATTGGCTTTGGATTGTCGCCAGGACCTCTAATGAACCCACTGGGCAAATATAGACCAGAATTAGTATTCAATAGAATTGATATATGCAGCAAAATAACTGTTTTCAATTTTTTTCCTTTTCCTTTTTCTCATTAAGGGTGGGGTGGAGTGGTGCGGTGATGGGGGTTGTAGCATTTACTTAAAAAAAAAAAAGTTATAACTAAAATAAGTAAATGATTCAAGTCTAAACTCACATTAGTGAAGTTGAAATTAGTGGAGTTCTCTTGACATTGTATATGGCGATAAGACCTCTGTACAGCTCATCCCCATCTTTGTACGATATGGCTAATCGCTCTCCCGAAGAATCCCAAGCTATCTTCTCAATGCCGCTACACATTAATTATGCATGTTTTACTCAGAACTTAATGAACAGGTCACCCTATACACAATGAATATCCCAAATTCTCATAAATTGTAAAAGAAGATTCATATTTGCTTTTGTTGTCTATCTCCAAAGTGTATTAAGTGCTACAAGAGATAGAAGGATTTATCCAACTACAGTAAGAAATGCATCGCTGAATTAACTATTTTACTTCCTCTGGTCTTAAAGATGTTGTCAATCTAGCATATGATGAGTCAACCAAGAAATTATTAGAATTAATCATAAGTTCAAATGACCATATAAACCCTGCATAGCAAGTCACAACTCTAATTTCCTTTTATCTCTACTCTTTTATCCTTAAATGTAAGAGAAAAAGAGGAATAATGCGTTAATTACTCCATCGATTTATGAAATTGACAAGTAAATTAAACCAACAAAAATTAAAAATATTCACAACATATTTTTACTAGATAGAGTACATATTAAGTTCCTGCAAGTGTGAAAATGGCATGTAGACACAAAAATGAGAAAACATCAGGATGAGCTTTAAGCTCGAGAATACATCATAAAATTGCCATCTGAGTGGGTTGCCAACTATTTCAACTGTAATAATTTCATATCCAAAGAACAACGTGACAGAATGTACAACTACTGAAATTACGTATTGATATTTTTTTCCCCTCATTAAAAAAGCCCATCCAGCTAAATGACAATAGAGATGCACATAACTCAACATAAAGGAGGGACACATGCAGCTTAAACTTTTCATGAGAAACAGTAGGTACCTAGTTGGCAAGTTCAAAATGTATTATAAATTCATCTCAATACAAACATGATGGAATTCTGATATACTAAAATATAAAATAGACAATGAGCCATGACAATAGAACTGAAAATGGTAAGGGCATTATGGGATGAACCTGCCAGTTAATGACTGAATCTCTGGCAACTCCAGAGGTACAAGATGTGCATCTGTAGAATAATATAGCATTTGAAAAATCAGTGTACATTAAAGCAAAAAAGTTTGACTATGGATTAATTCTGCTAGCCACCACACACAAGTACACACCAAAAAAGAAAAAATAAAAATAAAAATAAATAAAGAAGCTAAAATATAGAATCCTGGAGTGTCTCTCTCTCTTCATTGTTTCTTCTTGCATCTTTAAACATTGTTACTATTATCATCTTTATTGTTGTTGTTTTTGTTACTTTAATTTACACTTTCCAGGAAAGGTTTATTGTCCTAGATTTCAGAAGCTAACTATAGATAGGCATCTGGAAAGAACAAAAGCTACAGAAATCTCACCAAGTGTGGGAGGTTTTGATGCAAAGTGAAGACAACCTAACGTAGAAGACTCTGAGAAAGCAATGAGTACCATACGACCATCGGGATCCCAAGTTGCACCCTGAAATTGGGAGTTTACTTAGCCCATCGTATCAAGATGATCTGTGGAAACATACATTGCATAGAGATATGTATAGCCTCTGAGCAGAAATAAAAAATAAAACTACACCAAAGAGAAAATGATGCATCAAGCAGAAATTGATTGATCCTCCTATACCAGTGACAGACACTGAAAAAATGGCAGTATAAGTATCACTCTTCAGGGATGCCAAAACGAGCTGTCTTTTATTCAATGTTGTGTAGCAGATTGCACATAAAAAGTACTTAAATCAATTCCTATAGCAGTCAAGCAGAAGTGGAACCCTTAAAGCAAGTAGAACTAGATCTGAGAAATTCAAATATAATCAATCAAAAACATTAACCATAAACGGCAACATGTGATGCATGCTTCTAGGTTCAGCTATGTACCAGGATTAGGTTCATAAGGCCAAAAGAAACTGAACCTTCAGAATAAACAAGAGTAGAAAACTTTGCTAAATACACTAATTTATCTTCATCAATATACTTTTATTTGGTATTCTTCAGATGGTAGGTTTGAGAACGAGAGCTATCACCTAGTTACCCCAAAGAACTCCAAAGAGGTCAAACATAACCAATAAAAGGGAAATTAGCATTTCACCAATTAGTGACAAGAAACATGTAACATTACACCCTTCTCCCTACATCCCAAGCCTGTTTTCAGCAGAAAAATAAAAGGACATAAGAACTAATTTCAGTTTAGCTTAGCTTGGCATAGAAGGAAAAATATCACTTCACTAACCGTGACATGACCATTTATCGAGGTCCAAGGTTCTGAAGTCCAAGTATTTGTCTCCCATAAGTAAAATGTTCCATCACTGTTAAAATACAATCCAACAATGTATCAGCAGAAAACCATAGTTTATCAAGGCTCCTGTTTCTAATTTCTTGTGTTTCAACTTGGATTTGATATGTTTCATAGAGGTAATAATATGAAAAACAGCAGGGACATGTCAGAAACAGTACAATTTTGAAGCAAAAAAATAATCTCCAGAAGGAGACCATTTGAGCAGTGATATGCCTCCTAAGCCCCGTCGAATAGGTGTACCAATTCCTGTGAGACAGAGCATAATGTCTAATAGTCAACAAAATGACATAAACAGATATAGACAGAGTAGCACAAGAATTAGAAAAGAAATAAATTACAAAAAGACGCCATCCACAAACAAAAGTTAAACATTAAGATTGAGGATCAACCAATCATATATTTCAATAGACTCCACTATTAGACAGATATAACATGCTTATGTTCACTAAACATGCAACCATCCAATCCTTTTCTTTTAAATTGCAACATGCTCTAAAAGTTTAAGCTGATAAAGAGTGTTTAGATTTGATCACTTAACACACCCTCAAGTGTGGGCTGAACACAAATTTTTATAATAAGACTCAACACAAACAATAATCATCAAATTGGGGAAACGAAAAAAGTAAAAAGTCCTCCTGCATGTGTGCTTCTAACTAGGTACCTACCTTGAGCAACATCCCAAATGGTGAATGATGAACTCTGAAATGAAGCTGATGCCAAATATGTAAGGTGAGTTAAGAAAATCTAAATATCAGCAAGTAAACAAATGTTACAAATGATCAACTTTTATATTATCAAATATCACGATCATATCAATTTCTCAACCAAAAAAAAAAAAAAATCTTTAAAAGAAATAATAAAATAAAAATAACCTCAAATAACAAGACCTTTCAAAATATTCTTTTTGTTTACTCTGTTGATAATCTCATAACATATATGGATGACCATTGGCAGATTGCAATTGATTCACAATAAAAGGAACCATAACAGAACTGTCAAAGAACAAGAGGTAGTTTCCATCCCAAGATACAAAGTGCTGGAAATGAGGCTTGATTCATCCCCAAGATTTTCTATTTTCAGGACCTTTACAAAACAAAGTGGAACATTTTGATAAAAGGAAAAGCCATTTTGACTTAAAGAGATAGCATGGACAATATTGGCATCTTTAAATGAGAAGATCAGCATATAATTGGTATGTGAATAGATGAAGACATGAGAGTTGTCATTGAGGATCTTTGACTTCAGACAAAGTGCTTGTTCCATTAGCTCAAAAGTGGATTATTTTGAGGATACTAATGTCCTACCTAAAAGCTTAATCAATTGATGTTTGCAAACTTTAAGCGGTAGCCCTCTTCGTATGGGACAAAAGGGAGAAATAACTAAATCCAACATATAAAATGGAAGCCAGAGAAAGCAAAAGCATAAAAGAAAAATAATAATAATTTCATGGATTTTGAAACTAGAAAAAGTACTTTAATTTTTGCACAAATGGCAACTGAAAAAATGTTTGCAAGGATATTTTCCATCTGGACTCCATGATATGGCACTTATTTGTTCATCATCATGATTTTGGAGGAAATCCACTTGAGTCCATATGGTTCCAGAGACTCTTGAAATGGTGCCTAGGGTACCTCCGCATCTAATAGACACGGAATTGCCAGGATATGAAGCAGCCCAAATGCAAATCCCGCCCCTGTTGTCCAAGTATCAAAAGCTTGATCCATTTAAAAGACATTGAAAGGATTGTCGAACATATAACAGAGATTAAAAAGTTACTCGATGCATGAACAGTGACAATATCATAATACTCACTTGCATGCTACTGAAAGCATCTTTCCACCATTTGGCCGCCACTCAAGGCACTTAACATATTTTTGACAGTCACTGGTTAGCACACTGGGATCCTTACCCTCTGATAAAAAATGTAGAATCCATAGTTAAGAATACATATCAACTAAAACTTTGGAGATACATCTGCAGTGAATATATGACAAGTAAAGCCCACACTAACCAGAATCTTCATAATCACGAATCATAATTTGATGTTCCCCAGAAACAAAGGCCAAAATGTCTTTAAATGGATGCCAGCTTACAGCGTGAATATCAACATCTTCTAACAATTTTACCTAAAAGATATACATAAAGAGACACCCAGTAAAATTCCTTTCCCAACTCCACAACCATTTCTGAAAGTAAATGATGCCAGAAAAGTGCCTACGTGAGATCAGAGTGATATTGCCATTTTAAGGCAGATTAGAGAGCATAATTTAAACAGATACATAGTAACAGGCAGTGAACTACACAAAACAGAAAAAAAAAAAAATAAATATATATATATATATATATATATATATATATATATATATATAATAATGGGAAAAATTGGGTATTTTACATTATTAGGTTGCAAAAGGGGTTTAATAGAACCACGAAGGACTGCCTGCAATGCAGCCGACAGTAATCTGGAACTGGTGCTTCGCTCCTCGGTCTGCTCCTCAGTCGGCCCAACCAATAAATTCTCGTACTGGAAGGAAACTGGATTGAATACAGTTCCCTACAATCAGATTATTACGATAATATACAACAAGTCAGGAAAAACGTCCATAAACACAATTTAAAATAAATCCTAAAAACAACAAAAAATATAATAATAATAAAAAATAAATAAATAAACGAACAAGAATTTTCGCATAGGTTTCTTTAGCTCGATCTTCGGAGAGTTCTTCCGCAGTGACTGGTACAGATTAAGTAAAAGATAATCAATAAGCTGTAGCAATGAACTAGAAAGAAAATTCCAGGAGAAATTATTGAATAAGAGAAAATCAAGGGAAGTAACAGAAAAATGGGAGCAACGGAAATACTCAGGTTTCTGTTGATTTCGCAGACAGTGACCGTGCCCGGCTGAGGAAATGATGCCATTTTTCCCAGTCGAAATTGGGGATTGGGGAGACGGTGAGAATAGGGGTTGAACAGTAATACTTAAGCGGAAATTGGAAAAGCGTTCTCGGAACTGTTTCCCGCCGAGATTTTTTTTTTTTTACCCACTTAAAGCACCCGGTGTTGTTACCTTTTTTCCGAGACTAATCCGGACTCAGCCTAATGAAAGACTCTCCCAGTGTTTCCCGCCGAGATTTTATTCGTATTTTGGTAGTTGGAGTTTAAATAGGGTGTTTGTTTCTATTTTCTTTGTTGTTGTTTCACCTCATAATCGAATTAATTAAAAAATTAAAATTTTGAAAAATATTAAAAAAAATATAGTGTAACATAATATAATTATTGGGTTTTTAGAGTTGTATGTGTTTGCTAATACAAGATACTTTAAAGTTCACAGTGTAATTGATGAATTTGATCTAAATAAATTTATATTTGACATTTTTTTTAAATTTTTGAAGTCCCAAACTTTTTTATCTAAGATAACTAAAGTCCTTTTTCATAAATTTCGTCAAAATTTTTAAAATCTAGTGGTTTTATGTCATTTATTGAATAAAAAATGGTAATCAAGTCATTTTATATGAAATATATTTTGTGAATGAGTGTTACAACATTTTTTACTCTAATTTTATAGATATTTCATATAAAGTGGTTTAATTATCATTTATTTAATCGATTAAAATCACACAAATCATTAAATTTTAAAAAAATTTGATGAAATTTGTAAAACAGGACCTTAGTTGTCTTATGTTAAAAATTTTAAGACTTTAAAAATAAAATAAAATAAAATAAATTTAGTATTAATTTTGCCAAACATAAATTTGTTTGAGACTAAATTCACTACTCTTTTATTTTATAAAAAATTTGGTTGAACTTGATTGTCTAGATTTGAGCATTTATTTGATTTTTTATCTTCTTTTTAGACACTTATAAATACTATAATGTTTGTAATGATGTTATTTTTATTTTTAATTATATCTGACACACATAAATTTTTTAGCTTAATTATTTGTAACCGCTTGAGAATTTTAATAACATTAGACATCTAGTTTAATTAAGCTTTTAACTTAATAATTATTTATTAGGTCAATATTTATATTAGTTTAAAAATAAAAATTATAATCAAATTTATAATAAATTACTAAAATACTCTTTCTTTCTTATTTTTTTATTTTTTTTAAACAATACTAAAATACTCTTAATTATTTCAAATAATGAATAATATTTTTTTTGATGCTGATAAACTTTTAATATAATTATAACTTAAAATTTTAAATACTAGTTTAATGAAAAAAATTATTTTACTTTTAAAAAAAAAATAAAATCTGTCACATTAGAAGAATGAAGTGTATTTATTAATTAGTATAAAAAAAAAATTCATTGGCATTTTTTTTTGCCCATAAAATTAATACTTAATAAAAAATTATTATAATTTATTCATTGAAGATAAATGATATATCTTGTAATTAGTCACGAAAGGAGTAATTTTTAAAATTTAATTAAATTTATATTATATATTATCTTTATTTGTATAAAAAAAAGAAAAAAAGAAAAAAATTGGCGCCTTGTGTATTTCGCTCCATAGGAAATTGAAACCTTAACTTTTCCCTCCGAATTCTAAAAGACAAAAATTTGAAACGAAAAATTCTCACGCACGCTTTACATTTCTTTATATAACAGCGTCAGAACACCGCGCCATAGGCATCAAGGGCAAACCCCACTAATTTCTAAATTCAAATTCAAATTCTGTGTACTTTGACATATTCAAAGTCTTCTTCTCCATCAGTAATGGCTTCTTCGAATTCTCTACCATCTGTTCAGAGCCCTTTCGGTGAGATCCATGTCATTATTGGTCCTATGTTTGCTGGCAAAACCACTGCTCTGCTTCGCCGTGTCAAATCTGAGTCCAAAAATGGCAGGTAGGAGTTCCGAGGCTCCCTTTTTTGACTTGTGCTTGTTGAGTTACTTCAAAGGGTTGTTATTTTCCATTTATAATTAACAATAGGTTTTGAAAAATTTTAATGGCGCGGGTTCAATTTAATGGTTTAGGCTGTGAGTGTTTTTTGATTTTTGATTTTTGATTTTTTTGAAATCTGTTTGCAGGAAGGTTGCTATGATAAAGTCAAGCAAAGATACTAGATATGCTATTGATGCTGTGGTGACACACGATGGGGCTAAATTTCCATGTTGGTCTATGCCGGATCTGTCTTCTTTTGAGGAGAAATTTGGAGCAGACCTTTATGATAAGGTGATGCAGATTATTGCATTTATTTTTGGTTAATCCTTTATCTCAAGGATCTGTTTGTTTCAATTTTTTGAATTTGAAATTGGTTGCTATTGAAATCCCGTCGCTCCCAACCCTCATATTCAGAGAGAACTTTCTTTACAAGGTAGTTTAGATAGGATGTATAAATTATTACGTAAGATGTAACTGATCATTTATAAATAATTGATTTTTTCGCGAAATTGTTCTAGTAAAACCCATGAATTTGAATTGTTATGTTTGATGGAAGTTACTAATTGGCACATAATTTTTTTCAGTGCTAACTAGATTTTTTTTTAAAATTTTTTTTTTTAAGTACAGTTGGATGTAATTGGCATTGATGAAGCTCAATTCTTCGATGACCTTTATGATTTCTGCGTCAAAGTTGCTGATCATGACAAGAAAACTGTGATAGTTGCTGGTCTAGATGGTGACTATTTGAGGTGCTTGTTAAATACTAACAGTTACTGGTGCCTATATTTGATAGTTGATGACATTTGAAATATCACGCGTAAATTAACAACAATCATATAATGAATCTAATACTTGCAGGAGGAGTTTTGGCTCTGTTCTTGATGTGGTGCCACTTGCTGATACCATAACAAAGTTGACAGCTCGATGTGAGCTTTGTGGAAAGAAAGCGTCCTTTACTTTGAGGAAGACAGATGACACTCAGACTGAACTTATTGCTGGTTCTGATGTTTACATGCCTGTTTGTCGCCAGCATTATGTCAATCCTCATTTCTCAACGGAGGACGTTACTAAAAGCATCTTGACAACTCACAAGATTGAAACTGACACGACCTTTATTGGAGCTTTAGTTTAGTCATCCGTGGGCTTTGTGGGCAAATGACTCAGATAAGGTTCAGCTTTATCTGAGATATTAATTATTTTCATTCAGCTATTGGCTGAGGTTGTTTAGTACCCTGATGTTTTTCATTCTCTCTCAACTTTGTATATAGTGGTGGAATTTCTTGCTTTAGAAATCTCTACATGTTAGGAGTAGATTGTCTCTCACCTATAAGAAATTTCAAAGAAAAAGAGTGTTATTGTTTCTTGCAGATGTTTTGTGTTACTAATTTTTTTAATAGTAAAATAGATGGGAATGTGCAGTAATCACATTTAATATCAAATTAGTAATGGATTTCTTTGTTAAAAGATTTTTTTTTTTGTTAGGATTTCAAGATGACAAGGGCATCCAAATTTGTATGAGTTATATTCTGTACACTGCTGTATTCTTAGTTAAATGATTCTTTTTATGCTGATAATGCATTGTTGGATCAGATACAAAATATCTACAATTGTTTTGGCCTAACACCATTTGTATTTGCCTTTCTCTTTGATTTTCCTCTTCCAAACAAACTAATCCTTCGGAATATTTTCAGTAGCTTACTGGCATACTTCCTTTGGGATGTAAGATTCACACTGCCAATGCAACTGGTCACCTGTCCAACAGGATTTCTTTTCTTGCTCATTGATCGTCCTTCCATGGTAAACGGTCTTATATCTTGAAAGCTTCCTGAAACTGGTTCAACATTCTTTTGAGCTGGTTCCCATTTTCCGGGAACAGTCTGTAGTTGAAGGGCTTTCTTCAAAGAGACTAGTTCCTGTTCAAGGTTTTGGATTCTAAAACTAGTGGAGTCATAATCCTTACTTGAAATCTCATTTCTTACTTCAGAACTGTGCATGGTGACATCTTTTTGCAGCAAGAAACCAAGTGGTCTTCTGCCTCCTTCACTTCTATCCATGTATGGGCTTTCTATGAGATTCTGGCTTTTGTTGTTTGCAGCCCTGGAGCTAGACAGACTTCCAGAAAATTCACTGCAGTGGGTGTATCTAAATGAGTCTGAGCATTCTTTAAAGGCTGCTTGAGTATTTAGCTGCTGAACAGATAGAGCCTGAACAATCAGTCGCAGTGGCATCAATTCATTCTGTACTGCTTCAATGCATACATCTTGTGATAATTTCTGGCAACTGAGGTACTTGCATACAGATCCTTTTTCTTCTTGTGTTATATCTTGATGTGCCTATAAAAAAAATCAATCCACACTCAGCACTAAGATGAACTAATGCATCAATAAGTTTTGTTATGAGGTTTAAGTGTCTTACCATAAGATAGGTGTTCAAAGCTCTGTAGAGATGATCATGTGTTTGCCTGATGGACATGGGAATTGTTTCAACAAGTTGTGTGAATCTTTTAGATTTCAACTGTGGATCTCTAGCTACCTTGGTTAGGTATATATCCCATAGTTCTGCAACGATGGAATTTTTGGATAAAGGAGTATGTCTTGGCAGCATGAGAGATGAAGCATATGCTGAGAAAATGCTCTCCATCATGGCCACCTCGATGGAGGAAGAAATGGACTCCGTACAACTTGTTGGTAGAAGAAAATCCTCTACTCGAGCAAAGTTCAATAGGCAGACAACTTGCTGTTGCAGTTTTTCCATACTATCTTCCCTCAGGCTAAGCTCAAGAGATCGAGAAAGCAAAGAGAAGTAGAAGCCCACAGGGATTACTTTACTTGCCTTCTCCCCTATAGGCAGCATATCAACAACACCTTGCAGTATATCTGAAACTTCACTCTTAAAATTTCCAATATCATTTTCATCCCTGCTAAATTGAGTTGTTTTTGTTGAGAGAATCCATTTGTTTGCATAAAAAAGTATTATTGGACTAACATATTTTTCCTTCATGCCTTGTCTTCTTAAAGATCCTATTATTCTCTTGAAGAATGTGAATGGAAGGGCAATAATATCTTTAATCCAGATATCCTGCTTAACCATCTCTTTAACTGTTTCAGAGTTCCAAGGTTGTTGTTGAATAGCCAAAGCCTCCAGCGTAACAGTTGGTTTCTCACGTCTCCTTTCAGGATCAAGAATCTCCATACAGGCCATGAATGCCAGAGACTCAATGCAACGGCTTACAATCAGCAGCTCTTCAGCTAAAGGCAGCAAATTTTGGCACTTCTGCAGAACAATCAAAGTATCATCCCAGTTTTGCAGAACAACCTGGTTTAAATATATATCAAAACGCTCACAGAGATTTCCAGAGCTGTACTCCTCAGTCATTTCTAGAAATTCTGCTGCACAACGCAGGGATGCTACATTAAAAGGGTCAACCAAAGTTGAGGATCCATAGATGAAAAGTGCAATCATCTCAAAGGTATCTGTTCCACCTGGGAAGTTGTCAGGTAGTTCAACCACATTTGATTCTCTCAAATTTCTGTTGAAGTATCCACTTTTTGTACATAGCAAATGCTGCCATTTTTAAAGCAGATAATATAAAGAAAAGGAAAAAAAGTGAATACTTTATAGCTGATGATGTGAGAATTATAATTTCCTTCCATACCTTGTGCAGGCTAAAGGTTCTGTTGCAGATTCCAACACGAACAGTAACAGGTAAGCCAGTCTCTTGACTCCTATTTAAGATAACATGAAACATGGAATAAATGAGAGAATTGAAAAATCACAACTGAGATTGATGTTAGAGAACTGAGTTTCTTATTACCATGAAATAATTCTGATCTTGAGCAAGGCACTGACATTTGGAGACAAGAAAGGACTGGAATATAGTGAAGAACTTATTGAGCTAGTTGTAGAATCCATCAATGTAGATCATGAAGTCTTTAAGGTAAAGTGAAGAAAAGTCAGTAGCTACCATGAATTTATCTAGTTTCACTTGTTTTCAGTTCATTCATGTGCAAAAAGGTGCATAGAAACTGATCTCAAGAATACTACTAATTTTTAGAACTTCTAGAATCCAGAAAAACTGTGAAGTAAGTGATGGTTGGGTTTAGTGTGAGTTGTAGGCAGGCAGAAACCCATGGTGGGATTGGTTAGTCAAAGTCTTGTGCACACGAATTGGACTCAAAATCCTAAAATTAAGGCTTTAAGGACGTTATTGAATCTTGGGAAGTTGAAATCTCGAGCTGTTTCTTGATACAGAAGAACAAACAAAAAAACAAACAAACCTTTATCCCATTATTACGTTTAAATGAAGATCATCTTAAAGTTTTTCTCCTGCTTCCATCTTTTCATTTTTAAGCATTATAGTATTATATTCAAATTATTCAGATGTTAAGAAAGAAAAGAAAAGAAAAGAAAAGATAACCATGGATGGATGAAAGGAAAGAGTTTATAGGGAAATGGAGAAAGGCTGTAGAAAAGTACCTCCAGTTTTCCATGTAGTAGTAATTTAAAGTTTAATAAAAAAAAAAGGGTAAAGTGGGAAGAGATGAATTGCGGAAAAAGCAAAATGGGTGAAACGGTGGAGTTTATTATCTAAGGAAGCACCCAAAACGGCACGCACGTTCTCTATTTGTTGCTCACTCCGAGACTACTCCTAGTAATACGGTGGTGCTATAAATTTTTTTTAGTCTAACCATTTAATACACTATAATAATAACTAATTTCTTTTGCTATTGTATTTGCTTTTGGCAGGATAAGTTCAAATTATTTGGTGAAATCTTTAATTCAAATTTATATTTAAATTAATTTTGTTTGACTCAGATTATTTTATTGTGAGAGAAGTTTTGATTTTAAATTTTAAACTGATATATACATAAGTTAAGGTAATATACAATATCTCTTTAATTATTACACTTTTTCATTAAAAATAAACAAGAAGTCAAAATATTCTCTATTTCTATTGACAATATTTGAATTCTCAATATCATACTTAAGAGGTATGATCATCATCCTGTTACACCTTATAATTATATATTTATTATATTTATGGTTTCTTTTATAGAAAAAGAAAGAAAGAAAGAAAAAGATCAGTTGGTCAAAGTCAAACACAATGAGATCTCACATCAAAAAAAAAAAAAAAAAAAAGATAAAAAAACAGGTAGGTTAGGAAGAGATCAATTCTTAATTAATTAATTTCATGAAGACTATACTTATATATATACACACACACTCCATATACATGCATGCATGCATGAATATTTCTCCATGTACAATTTTCAACTCGTTAAACCTATATCCTTCACCTACCACTATTGACTAAATGACATCGGAGATCTAGTCACACACACACATATATACATACATACATACGTTATATATATATGTATATTTCCAGCAGCAATCTTGGTCAACACGGTGGAGAAATGTCACAAACACTCACACACACACATATATATATATATATATATATATACTTTTTTTTTTTTTTTTGGCTAAGTATATATATACGTATTACATATACATGTTTTGTTTCTTCTGCATGTCTTACGTACGACTTTTTCACCGGCAGCTGTTTCCTGACTTGTATGTTTTATTTTCTTCCTGGTCAAGCACTGGCTTAAAGTACAACCCATATGCAATGACAATATAGTTTCCGGGAAAGGCCGACACTTACATTTTAAAAGTTTTGAGTACATGTTATAAACAAAGTTCTCGTACTGTTGGTTTAAAAGTTTAAATAGTTATTAAGTAAAAGATATAAAAAGTTAATATAAAAATATTTTATTTCATTAGAATTTATATATAATATAATGTGTATATATATTACATTGTTTTCATAAAAAAGAGATAAAATTTTGACTGACTTTTTTTTATCTATTCTAAAAAATAACTTTCAAATAGTCTAAATTCAAAAATTAAACTAAGGTCTTTTCAAACGAATGCATGCAGAGATTTTACCATAAAGTTTGATAAAATTATCAATTCAATTCAAATGTTAGGTATGTATATACATATTAATTAAAATGTGTGAATGAAGAAAGAATGGTAAAATTTAGCACAACTTTGGTGGAAAAATGTGCGCACAAGTGCCAGGCGTCTCCTAATTAAGTGGAGACTTGGTGCGTTTTGGTAGGTGGAAATGCTCTTTATCTAACAAAGTCTGCCAACTGGTAATTATAATATTTTATGAAATCCTCTAAAATAGAAACGTAGTCAATGGGTCAAATTGTCTTTTAAGCAAAATAAATAAATTTCTAGAAGAATCTAGATTCTTTTTTTTTTTTTTTTTTTTTTTCTTTTTAGGTAGAATCTAGATTCTTTTAATTAGTTATAAAATTTGGGATTTTATAATTAGTTGTTGGAGGATGGACTTTCTGCGTTGTAATTTTGAATTATGATTATAATAATTATCAACATTAATAATGTCCTAATATGTATATTATATATATATATATATATATATATATATATATATATAATTTACTCTAAATCATTAAAAGAAAGAAAAACACGAATTGGAATAGTGACCAAGAATCGAATAACATTAATTATTGCGCGAAATGACTAATGTACCCTTTGAAAGCAAAAATTATTATTAATCCTTGTTCATACTTATTAGTGGGATTAGCTTCCCCTTTATGACCAAAATCAAAATTAAGAGTTTACATTTGTGAGTTGATTTTTGAAATTCGGTTTCTTGTCTTCTTCGTGTGAATCCAAATTACATATATTTCTATATATATATATATATATATATATATATATATATATATATATATATAGTTGTTGAGACTTTTCGGAGGACACGGAATTTATAGATATATATTATTATACTTTTTTCTTTTTAAATAAAAAAATTAACACTTGCTGAGAAAAGATGATCCTTCCCGGCTGCTTCTGCTCCATTTTTTAATTTTTTTTTCCTTTCATGTGTTTCGTTCAATCAAAACTTGCCATAGATTCTACAGAGAAGCAGTCAACTTCGATCCCAAAGTCGCTATCCCTATTTTCTTCTCTTTTGAAATCTATAAAACTCCCCAACCAAACTCTCTCTTCACTTCAATTGATCACAATTAATTAGAAACCTTCTCTGGGCGATTCGATCAATCCAGAGTTTTGATCTTCTACAGAGGAACTCGACGATTTCAATTGAGCAACGACGAGGAATTATTAATTATGGATAAACTATTGAGAAATTTGTTGTTTTCATTTATTTTGGTAATGGTATCTGTAGCGGGTACGGGTTATGCCCAAACCTGTTCTACATACCAATTCAGAGACAACAGCGTCTTCGCCACTTGCATTACTCTTCCTGTATTGAATTCTTTCCTCCATTGGAATTATCACCAATCCAATCACACAGTTGATATTGCTTACCGTCATACCGGCGTCAGTACTTCTGATTGGGTAGCGTGGTCACTCAACGTTGACGGTACGGGAATGCTTGGGGCACAGTGTTTGGTCGCTCGTCAGAACTCATCCGGAGATATTTATGCTTATACTTCTCCTGTAACTGGTTACGGTACTCAGTTGCAAGAGGCTCCCTTGAGTTTCGGCGTTCCGAGGATTTCAGCGGAGTTTAGAAACAACGAAATCACTATTCTCGCTACCTTACAACTTCCGACTGGTCGGACCAGTTTCAATCAGGTGTGGCAATTTGGCCAAGTTTCTGGCGGTACTCCTCTTCGTCACGCCCTCGATGCCGATAACAGGA
This sequence comes from Cynanchum wilfordii, assembly GCA_025388415.1. Lineage (NCBI taxonomy): Eukaryota > Viridiplantae > Streptophyta > Magnoliopsida > Gentianales > Apocynaceae > Cynanchum > Cynanchum wilfordii. Next base: position 262,107 of record JAHSUH010000001.1, read on the forward strand.
GATCTTCCGGAAACGTTGATTTTCTGTCCGGACAGGTTACCGAAGGAGGTGCCGTTGGTCCCTCAATGAGGAAAAGAAATGTGAGTCATCATTCTTTCTCTCTTTTACCCACCCAATTTTGATATTATTATTTTTAATTAATATTTAAAATTCAAAAAATATTTTTAATATTCGATTACACTTTAATTTTTTTTTTCACCCTTTGAATTTAAAATATTATATATAAAATTCAAAGTCTTTATTGATGTTTTTTTTTTTTGTGGGTAAGTCTTTATTGATGTTATTGTCATACCTACCGTAACAAGAAATCTTAACATAAGTGGACACTTATTGAAAAAATAATAATATTAATAAAATTGAGACGGCTTCTTTTCGGTAGAAAGAAAGAAACGTAACATTGTTTAGACAGCAACCAAGTGTACTATATAAAATTCTGTTTGGTCAAATTGCTTATATCTTTTTCTTCCTAAATATCAAAATTTTCAACCACCAGCATGGTGATCGAGCACCAGGCTCACATAAACCCCCCAATGTTTGAATTTTACATAGGACATAGAACTTTGTTAATTCTTTGAGAGTATTATGGGTTGGTGGTGATCGATCTATAATTCTTGATCATGTGGACTTGAGTCTTATTCTCTCGTGTGCTTTGGTGAAGCTAGGGTGATTAAATTGAGCTTTGTTTTAGCGAGTGTGATCTTTATTTAGCGAACGGAACATTCTCTAACAGTTGGATTCCTATACACAACCTTTTATTTACCAAAAAAATAATAAAAAAAAAAATCAAAATTTTCATACTACACTACAAATGTTGCCGAAAACCACGTGCCATGTACCTACTAAGGGCCCGGTGGATAGAAAATTTATGCAATAATGACTTCGACCTTCTAGATTAAATTGACTTTTTAATTTTATTTATTTTTTTTTTTTTTGGTAATTTTTTAATTTTATTTACTTATCTCTTAAAACTAAAATATCTTTTAGGTTGTATTTGAGCATAGATTTAAATAGAGAAATAATGTCTAAGGTGAAATAAAATAAGTGTAAAGAGAGTTTCTTCTAATAGGAATTTAGATTATTTAGACCCAAAATGAAGAATACGGATAATACATGTTTTTTTTAATTGAGTGTTGTGTTACAATTATATTGTCAAATTATTTCTTAATTTGTGATATTATTTTTATGCTGAACTAATTTTTCAATAATATATATTATTAACCAAAAAAAATTACTTTTTTGAAATAAATTTATCCAAATACACACTTATTTATCTTATATTATTAAAAAAGCTTTGACAAATAAGTTGTGATGATCTGATTGGTGGGGATTTATTCAGGTACACGGAGTATTGAATGTGGTGAGTTGGGGAATTTTGATGCCATTGGGAGCGGTGATAGCAAGGTACTTAAAGGTGTTCAAATCAGCAAATCCAGCATGGTTTTATCTCCATGTGGCTTGCCAAACCTCTGCCTATGCCGTGGGTGTTGCTGGTTGGGGAACTGGTTTGAAACTCGGCAGTGACTCTGTTGGAATCACACAAAACCTTCACCGGAGGATCGGAATTGCCCTCTTCTGCCTCGGAACTCTTCAGGTACATAAATATTTATAACTACTTTTATCGATAAAAAAAAATAAAAATCAATCAATGGAGAATTTAGTTTAATAATTAATTTGTGATTGATCACACAAAATACAGGTATTTGCTCTGCTATTGAGGCCAAAGCCAGACCACAAATACAGATTTCACTGGAACATCTACCACCACGTCGTCGGATACACAACAATCATCCTAAGTATTGTTAACATTTTCGAAGGTTTTGACATCTTAGACCCTGAGAAGAAATGGAAGAACGCATACATCGGGATTATTATTGCATTGGGAGTCGTCGCAGCATTGCTCGAAGCTTTCACCTGGTTTATTGTTCTTAAGAGGAAGAGACAGACCGATTCCGACAAAAATACTGCTGCAACTTCTCGAGTCTCTAATGGTGAAAATGGATATGGTTACAGGTCACAGACTTGAGTCCTCACTATATATATATAGATTAACCGGAGGCTTTTTACATTGTCATTTTTAGGTTATATATATATATATATATATATATATATATTCTATTTTTGATATCTCTCTTTCTCTCTCTCTCTTTTTTTTTCTTTTTCTGTTTCATAAATGGTGAGGTATTTTGGGATGCTATGTATCATGTATACTTTATTTTGACATTAGTGATATTCTTTATTTGCATATATACTTCACTCTTATTCGAGCTTATGTAATTTCAATTAAAGGATTCAATTAGCCAAGACACTCTTAAGAGGCCCCGGTAGAGTTTCTTTAACTTGATCAATAAATTCTTTTAATAACACAAGTACTCTTTATGTACATGAAAAAAAAAAATATATTATTGACAAAAATCATATTTAAAATGGATGAGAAACTTAGTTGGATAAATTATATAAATTGAATTCACAAATTATATATATTTTAATCGATTATTAATTTTTTAAAAATCATATAGAAATTGTATCTTCCTTTTTTCATATCTCAGACTTGAAGAAACTTTATAAAAATTATAAAATATTTTAATGATTGTCAATTATGAGCAATGTCTTTAATTAGTATTTTTTTTTATAATTAGTAACATCTTTAAATCATGTTTACATATAATAGTGTTTAAATAATATCTACATAGAAATTATTTTTCAAAAATCAAGTCAAGTCATAATTACAAATTTTAAACACAGTACAATCACATAAATAAAAAATGAGCTTACCAAGCCAACAACAAACATTACAACTTTATTAAAAAACAAAAAAAATTTTGTCCAAAATGGACTACTATTTATTTATTAATTATATATTATATGTTTTTTTTACCTACTTAGGACCGGCGTGTGTCCCCCCCTTTTTATGAGACAAATCCGGACCATGGCCTTGCGGAGTCTTCGTAGAGTTCAATTCTTACTCGAGGGTTAAGGCGTGACCCACCATCCCGGAAGATTCGAACCCTCGACCATCCGCCCTAGAGGAAACATTAAGAATCCGTTTATCAACTCTCTCAGCTCTGGGTTAATTATATATTATATTTAACTACCGCAACTTCGTTTATAATTTTATTATTATTTTTTCTCCAAATCAACTATGAAGGAATTTTCAAAACTGCTGGGCGCAATTTGTTTGTAGCTCCTACTAGAAGCCGCCATGTTTTCTTCTCAAATAGAAGACCTTAAATTTGTCTTTCCGATGGAACAACAGAACTCAACCCACCTTCCTTTTTATTCTTCTCCTGATGTTTTTCTGTATATATGATTTATTGACTTTTGAATTTGAATACTTTGTCTACACTGACTGAATCTTCGTGATCATCCCAAAACCCTTTTTATTTCAAACAATTAGTTTGGAGTTATCAATTGGAATTGCTCGACCTTCAAATTCGTAATCTGTAAGTATTTTTTCCTTTTTTGTGTCGAAAGTTTTCATGGATGTAGTTTCGTTTCGGATATCTGCACAGAATTTTGTTTATCTTGCATGATTGCAGATTTCTGTGTGTGTGTGTGTTTTTTTTTTCTTTTTTGAATCTTCGATTGGATATTGAGGAATTATTATGCTTTTCAGTTTGATGGAGTTTTACCGGTCATCTGTAGAAGCTACTTCACCATCTCTGGATACTAACAGGACTTCCCCAATTGATTTCAATGAAATGAAGAAGAAAAGTTTCGATGAAAATTTAAATGGTTTTTATGGGATACTTGATGTTTACATCCACCAAGCTAGGGATATACATAATATATGTATATATGAGAACCAGGATGTATATGCCAAGTTTTGGTTAACCAATGATCCAGAACAGAAAGTTTCGACTAAGATTATAAATCATGGGGGAAGGAATCCAATTTTTAATGAGAATGTTCAATTCAATGTTGGAGGAGGAATCAATTCTACTCTTAGATGTGAGGTTTGGATGCTTAGTAGGATAAGGAATTACTTAGAGGATCAACTTTTGGGATTCACATTAGTGCCTCTTTCTGCTGTTCTTCTAATTGAGAATGGAGAACTCTCAAATGAATTTTCATTGTCTTCTAGTGACCTTTTGCATTCTCCTGCTGGTTTTTTGCAAATTACATTGACATATAAAGGTGCATTACCTGAAATTGTTATGGGAATTCCCAGACTAAACTCTTCCTTGGTGACTACTGATTTGGTGGATGATAGAGGTTCAGAGGCTGAGAATGCTACTTTTGATTTGGATAAGCTTGACAGAATTGAATTCCCAGATCTTGAAATTTCAGAACAGAATGAATCCATGGCATCAGAGTACTTTATGATTCCCTGTCCTGATATGGAGGTGAAAAGTGCCAATCAAGAATATGTGAATAACATTGAGGCTCAGATTGCCAGTGGCATTGAGGTTCCATATCAGTCCCCCTCTTCAACTGCAACTAAGACTTGTTTAGATCCTACACCTTTGAACCCTCAATCTGCTGCTAACAACTATGGTTCAGGGATTCATGAGACCAAGAAACAGGATAACGTTCCAGATTCTAAGGTTAAGCCTGGTTCAGCAGAAGTAGAAGAAAGTGTAATAATACCTTCCAAGTCATTATTTACATGGCATGTTAGCAATACAACAACAACAACAACAACAACAAGAGCTACAGGAGTCAGACAAGAACAAGATGTGGTTCAACAAGAGATAATTGATATTTATACAAAAAGCATGAATCAATTTACCGAAGCCCTTGCCAAAATGAAGCTTCCATTGGATATTGAAAATGGATTGAACACAAAAAATGTAGCTGGAAATTCAGTCAGTTCTGGTTGTAGTGAACACCAGGATGCTCCCAAGGATACTACTGAACCTAGTCCAAAAGTGTTTTATGGTAGCAGAGCTTTCTTTTGAACTCATCATTGGCTCTGTTGTTGCCATCAAAGGATGTAAACTCATTGGTCACATTCAGTCTAGATTGAAAGTTGAAATAATTACTTGAATAGTTTATGCTGAAATAATCTAATTAGGGCATGTTTTTTATATATATTACTCAAACTTATGATGGATTATATTTATAAATAAAATTAATGTTACAAATAGTGGTATTGCTATTTTTCAATTTTAGATGTAGTGGAATTTGTATATATATAATGAAATAGATTTGAGGTATTTTTATTTTGTTGTGTCTCGAACTTATAACCTTTCCGATAATAAGTAAGATTGTGAGTTACTCTTAATTGAGGTTGTGATTGTTTTCTTAAGTACATTTTTTATTTATATTTGATGTAATTATAATTTTTATTTTAATTTTTTTATAAATATTAATTTAATAATAAAAAATTATTATTATTAATTTAAATATTAATTTAATAAAAAATATTTATTATTATTATTTTAAATAAAATTTTAGAATATGTTTCAAAAAATCTCGTACCTAAAAAAATCAAATAGATTAACTTTTAAAAGAAATTATTAATATCAATATAATAAGTTTTTTTTTTTGAAATTAAGTAATATATATTTGATTTTTGTGGGGACCACTACGTATTGAATAAAAGAATCCTTCTATTTTTATTCTCGAAATAAACTCAATTTTGTCCAAAAGTTTTAAAAAAATCTCTTCGTTCTCCTCTCGAAGTTTTCTGGAAAACCCTAATTCTCCTTCCTCCAATCGTCGACGATGTTGCTTTCTCCGGGAAACTCCCCTCGTCATCTCTCTTCGCCGTCACCATCCGGTTCAGAAACTCCGATCGCCGATGCGGAGAAATCCAATACAGCTATTTTATCTAGAAAATCAAAGCGACACAGAGTTCTTGACGAGGATACCTATGTGGCAACCATCGAAAAGATAATCGAGCGCGATTTCTTCCCCGATATACCAAAGCTCCGGGACCGTCTCGACTGGCTGGAAGCAGTCCGAACTGGGGATCCTGTGCAAATCCGCGATGCTCAGTTGAAAATTCTTGAACGTCGGCGCGGTGCCAATCCTGTTGATTCAGGTACTAATCTAAGAACTCCTAGTTCGACACTTTTCAGGAATTCTGTTTTTACACCTTCTGGAGAAGATGGAGTTAATAATAGCTCTAATGAAAATAAAACTCCCGGTTTGGCAAGTAGTGGAAAAGGTAATGAAGTGTTGGGGGATGAGAAAGGGGCTGGAGATCTTGATGTTTCGCTGTCTTTAGATGAATTTTTCAGAAGGTATACTAGTGAGGATAATGAAAGTTTTTCCGAAATTATGGAAAAAGTGAATAGGAAGAGAAAGGAGAGGTATGCTTATTTACTAGAGGGTGAAAAGAATGGGGATACCAAATTAATTGAGGATGCAAAGAGGGATGGTGCGGTGACGGATGGGTATGGGACATCAGATCAACCAGTGAGCACTTTGGAAGGGTGGAAATACACGGCCAAAAATTTGTTAATGTATCATCCAGCAGATAGGGGTGAGGCCTCATTGACAGAGGAGGAGCGAGCTGAAAGGCTGAAGGGATTGACTAAGGAAATTAATAAGACAAACACTAGGTTTAGAGGTAAACAGGTGGACTATAAGGCGAAAGAAGATGATACAGTTGAGGTTCTTTATACCCCAATTGCTGGGGCTACACCCATTCCAATGTCCAATAGGCATAGTGATAAGATAAAGAAGTATGATTTGGAGGATCTTAGAAAGACGCCTAATCTGTTTTATGTTGAATCTGCTAATAAGGCTGATAATGGTTATAGTTTTGTTAGGACACCATCACCTGCTCCAGGTGCAGATGAGTCCCCTTTTATTACGTGGGGTGAAATTGAAGGAACACCACTGAGGTTGGATCCAGAGGATACACCACTTGACATTGGGGGTAGTGGAGATGGGCCACAGTTTAAGATCCCAATGCCGCCTTCTAGAGATGTCAAGGCCCATTCTTTGTCTAGGGATGCTGCTCGAAAATTGAGAGAGAGATCCAAGATGTTTCAGAAACCGCCATTACATTCACCAGTTAGAGGGGGAAGTGCAAGTCCAAGTGCACGACTTTCGCCTGCTGCCCAGAAGTTTATGCGGAAGGCTATTGCCAAGTCTTCACGTGCTGTTGATGAATCTCTACGGGCAAGCTATCGTGGTGCAAGTCCTGGTGCAAGTCCTGGTGCAAGTACTCCTAAAGCTGGTAGGAGTATGTCAAGATTTGGAAGGGACAGCACCACTTCATCCAGGTCACCTTCTGTGGGGGAGGGTTCTAATCCACCTTGGTGATTTGTATGTCTTATTTATTCTCTCTGAAGGTTCTCTTGCATACGAGCAATGGAATTCTCCTGTATATTACTTTTTGCCAAACAAGGCAAGTAAATAAAACATCTATGAAGGAGGTGAAAACTTTTTCACCTTTTTTTTTTTACCCCTTCAAATATTGTTTAATTTCATATTCATTTGCTTGTATGTCTTCTTTTAAATTGTCTATCTTGATGTTGGTGAGTAACATTTTGGTAATGATTTTTCATTGCTAATCAGCATGTAATATCCAGTTTAACTTGTGGTTAATTTTTTTTGGGGGAAATAAAAATCTTGAGAACTTTTAGATTTTGTGGCAAGTAGGGAACATAAGTAGATAGTCTTTGGTAGTTGTATCACACTTTTTATTTTGTTTTATTTTTTAAAGGAAGATGGTCTTATTTATGCATTGGAAAAAACAAAAGATGAATGGGTCTCAATCTTTTAACATTTGTTACCTGGTCTTGGATATTAGCTCATATTTGCTGGTTTGAGCAGAATAATTGGATTGAATTTTAAGTTTTTCTGGTTCATCCATACTTCACTTTCCTGTTTAAACTTTTAGTTAGCTTAGTTACTCTTGGTGGGAAAGTATTGCTAGCACTACTACATTAGTGACTTCTGGATTATGCATCATTCCTTAAAAATCTATTGAAGCTTTTATCCTTTTGCCCACTTCTCTATTGATGTTTAACCATGTTGTACTTTTGTTCCTAAGAAGTTGAAAGTGTCCTTTTGCTTTATAAACATAACTCACACTTTTTTTTTTTAAGATGCAGAACCGTGATAAGTATATTTAGGGGTGTGAAACAAAATCAGACTGTTAAAATGATTTCTTAGAATTCAGCAGAGTGGGTATGTCTAGCAGATTGATGGATTTTTATTTTTTTATTTCTAAATTTGGTATCAAGTTTGGTTCCATCTGAATTTTTCTAACTCTTTACTCTGGTACTGATCCTTCCTGTGACCATACAAGACAGTGAAGTCAAGGGTATTGGAAAGTGAATCTTTGTGGTTGTAACCTTGTGAATGAGATTAGGTATTTGTAGGTAGTGTACAGATGTCGACTATCTTTTCCCTGTCACTTGAAAATCCATCCATCCATCTCTTAATAAAATATCTCTATTAACTGAATTTTCCTTGATGTAACCTGAGGTCAATATGCAACCCTCTTTCATCATTGTATTCCTCTAAAACTAGTAGTTCTGAAATTTATTTTTGATTTACTTTTCATCAAAGCCTTGATATCTTGCATTCTATTACTTGTTTGTGCCTGTTCAGTTTTTCTAGTTTGCTTTGTTCCTTGAATTCCATGAAAAGTTATAGGGATATATACGCATTTTATTCTTGTCTTTATATTACTTATCAAAGAGCATTGACATTGTGAATTTTCTAGTCTGTTTAACTTTAGTGAGATGATTCTAGAAGTGTTTTTCTGAAAGTCTAATTCCTTAAACGTGTAATTTGGGATACTTAGTTTTACTTTTTCTAACTCAATGAGTGGAAATCACTTCTTTTTGTCCTGATAAATTTTCTAGTAATAAACAAGCTAGAAATTGGCATTTATATCTTGATGACAAGGTTGGTTGTCTTCAAACAATTTATTAGAAAAAAGAAACACAGGAAGGAAGAAAGAGCTGCTCATGTACATGAATTCTTTTATGTTTTACTTGCAATTAGTGGATGGCTGCTGGGGTACACGTGATGAATTGTTTGTTGGAATCCTTGAAGGTGAGATAGACACGTTTTCCTATATTTACAGTTTCTATGCTAATGATTTGGGTTATTCAAAATATTTTTACAGCTTTGTTATGGCATATTGAAATGAATAATATATTGGTTTTGTTCAAGGATCGGGATCTCTTTTGGGGTGTTTTGATTTTTGGTTGCTTGGATGTTATGCAGGATTTACCATCACAAAGCATTTTGTGTGATCCTCATGGTACTCTTGATTTGTCAATTTGCTTCACCACAGTTGGGCAGTGCGCTTGTAGCAAGTTTGATGTCTGTGGCAGTGGCCCTGTCATATCTAACCTCAATTCTACTCGTGATTGTTTTGGGGTATGTATTCTCTAACCAAACAAAGGTGTTCTTCTGTGTTTGGTTCTCTTAATATATTTTTAAATCAAAGAGATGTTTTTTTTTTTTTTTTTTTTTTTTGAAAGTAATCAAAAGAGAGATGAGTTACTACATTATCCTTATTATTAATTTAGTAGTGCATGTATAATCTGTTGGTGGGGATATGTGAAGTTCTAAATAGAAAATATTTGATATTGATATACAAGTATTCAGTTTTAGACATCTAGAAAAAATATATATGGACGAAAAGATATGGACAAATTAAATTTATGAAATATGTTACCTGGGTAAAGATTTTACTAATTTGTGGCAAGGACCTCCAATTTTCTTATAACGAATGACTTTTGATATTTTGATCACAAATGATAGATGTTGAATTGTCAAGTGAAGTAATTTCTTTTGAGATAACAGCTGAACTATGGGTTACACTTTTGAGGATTGGGGGTGGCCAAATTCATTGGTTCTTTATGCATCATATGTGTGTATCCATGATTCAAAACCAAATCCGATTGATGGTGACTGTTACCGTGCTGCATGCATGCACGTTGGGCTGTCATGCACGGGTATTTTATGAATTTGTTGACTAATTAAATTGGGTGGGTGGCTCCTTTTGGAGTTGGTTTGGCTGTGTGTGTTCATTAGTATTTGATAAAGCAGTAAATCTTCCGCTATCTGTCTATCTTGTATCTTCCAACTAATTTAAAAACAATCACGAGGTGAAAATACTATTTCTTAGTGGAAAATGATATTTTATTCTTTTACTAGTAGTGAACACAGCTTTAATTTTGTAATTTAGATAACAAATTGTCTTCTTAGCATGAAATATCCCAATAATACAAAAAAGTTTTTCTTTTTTTTTTTGGCAAAGAAAACCAAATATATATATGTATATATATGAGGAAATAATTAATTTATTGTTTCACGGGCATCACTTGGCCACTCAGTTAGGGAGAAAAGAATCGGTTATGTTAGAGAATACTCGATATGTGTACGTAAGTTTCTTCAAGAATAAATAAATTGTTAGACAATTAATTTCTCTTTGTAATTTGATAAATTAATTATATAAAAATATATTAATATATATATATATATATATACATTCACAAGATTTGAGGTGAAGTCTTTGTCACAATTTTACTTTTTTTTGTTCCTTAATAGTGAAGGATTTGATGTGTTTAGTATTTACCCTCCAAGAAACAAAAATATTTGTGTTTGAATTATTCCATTTATATATATATATATATCAATCTTGACAGAGAATATGTTAATTATAACTGTATAATTAAACCTGTTAATAATAATAGTAATTAATAAAAACTCCTTAAAAATTAGCTAAACAAAAAGCCATCTTCTTGTTCCTTGAGGGTTAGGCAACCTCAGCTGATCAAATGCATGTGTCCAGATACAACATACGTCTGCTCTAAGCTATGGAGTTAATGCACAGAAAAGTCAAATCAGAAAATCCAATAATATCAAATATCTAGTAATTATTATTCTAATTAATTTGAATAATCTTTTTTTTTTTTTTTTTTTTTTTTTTTTAAAAAAAATCTTACATAAATAAAAGTCGAACTAGAAGCCTCATGACGAGCATCACCACTATTAATACATCCTTAAACTATTTTTCTCCTTCTCTCCAAGCTTCCCTCCTTATTTCTTCTTCTTCTTCTTCCTCTAGAGAAGAATCTCTGGCCTCTGCAGAGACAATCAATCCTAGGCCCTAGCTCGATCGAATTTGAAGAAAATGCCATCGGCTACTGCTACTGCTGCTATAACTGATCCGGAAAGAGAACATGAGTTCGTGGAGGTAGATCCGACGGGAAGGTACGGCCGATACAACGAGCTACTCGGTTCTGGTGCGGTGAAGAAGGTATACAGGGCATTTGATCAGGAAGAAGGTAGAGATGTTGCGTGGAATCAGGTCAGATTGAGGAATTTTAGCAGTGATCCGTCGGTAATTTACCGACTTCACTCGGAGATTGAGTTGTTGAAGACGTTGAAGAATGATTATATAATTGTTCTGTATGATTTCTGGAAAGATAACGAGAAGAACACACTGAATTTCATAACAGAGGAGTGTGCTTCTGGTAGTCTTAGGGATTACAGGAAGAAGCACCGACATGTGTCAGTCAAGGCACTTAAGAAGTGGGGAAAGCAAATACTCAAAGGCTTGGACTATCTACACACTCATGATCCTTGTATTATCCATCGAGATCTTAACTGCAGCAACGTTTTCATCAATGGCAACATTGGAAAGGTATGTCATGTCATATCAATGCTGCTGCTTTTTTGTTTTGTTTTGTTTTCTTTTGTTTTTTTTTTTTTTTTGGTTCAATTAGTTTGTCATACCGGACCTACTTTAACAACCAATTTTGATGTGCCAAATGGATATTTAGATTGACATGGCTTTAACTATTTTCACTTGATTTATCTAGTACTTCTACTTGATACAAAGTCTTGAAATCGATTCATGTATCCTATTTTAATAATGTTTACAATTCGAGTGATTCACTAAATTCTTTCAAATATATTAAGTTATCGTGAGTCAGGTTAAAATTCATTACATTATATTTTATTTTTTAACTTCTTCTTCTTTTATTTATTTATTTATTTTTTAAAAAAAGTTGTTTATTATACAAATTTTTCATAAAAAAATAAAAATAGTGAATCTTACAATTTTAAATGTGTCAGTAAAAAATTTTAGGTGGTCTCTACTTAATAATGCTTAGTAAATTTATCATAAAAGCGATGTAGAATTATAAATCAGAACAGATTTTTTTTTTTCTCTTCTAAACTTATTAATCTAACACCAATAATAATTTTATATTCCAATACAAATAATTTTTGTATACTAATACGGGCCTTAGATATTGTTACTACGGCCAAAAACTAAAATAGTGTACAATAGTTTTAGAGTTTTCTCACCTGAATCCCTTATCAAAAGAAAGGAAAAAAAAAAAAAAAGAAAAAGACTAGACACATATCTGGAATCGCGTATCACAAGTTCATGCAATTTCTTTTAGAAAACTTCATATAAAAGAGAAATATCAGCAGAATTGGAAATAGCATTCAAAAAAAAAAAAAAAAAAAAAAAAATTGATTCAATGTTCCATATTTTTGACTCTTGATGATGGTTCAGGTGAAGATCGGGGATCTAGGGCTGGCAGCAGTTGTTGGAAAAGAGCATGCAGCACACTCATTGTTAGGGACGCCGGAGTACATGGCACCAGAGCTATACGAAGAAGACTACACAGAATTGGTCGATATCTATTCATTTGGGATGTGCCTACTTGAAATGGCTACAACAGAAATACCCTACAGTGAATGTGACAGTATAGTTAAGATCTACAAGAAGGTTACCGGTGGGATTCTGCCTCAGGCAATGAACCAAATTAAAGAACCTGAGTTGAAAGCCTTCATAGAGAAATGCATTGGACAACCCAGAGCAAGACCTTCTGCTGCAGATTTACTCAAGGATCCCTTCCTCTCTGATGTGGATGAAACTGAAATTAATTAATTCACTTTAATGCTCTTCTTTTTAAATTGTGAAGATACTATTCACCTTCAAGCATCAATCATATTTACATTTTATATATTGTCATCTTGTATGAAAACTTCTATGAATTTTAACAATTTCTTAATTCATCATAGTTTTTGGAACAGAAGAAGTAACCATCTAAAGAAAGAGATACATATAGTCTTTAAATCTGAACTGAACACATGCTTGAGCTATATCAGTGGTATGCATTTATTTTCTACTTTTCCTGAATACATCAGGCAAGAGATTGCAAATCAAATCAGCACCTATTCTCTAATATTCTAAAAACACTGCCACCTCTTTTTACCTAAATAAGACATATGCATTGGCAACCAGGCTTTCTTCCCATTTGCACTGGTGACTCTAAATACTTCTATTATCTCCAAACTACAAAATCAACTCTTAGGAGAGAAATTCACAGATCTTCCCCTCTCTGCTTGGCTCAAACATGTCAAATGATGCACTATATATATATTGACTAACTTCAGCAAATTGTACTCTTGATGATAAAAATAGGGACCAAAGTAGGAAAAAAAATTTCCCCTGCACTTCTATTTATTCCTTATAACTTGGATCTTTCTTACCCTGAAATTTAAGTCTCTTCGTTATCAACACCACATGGAAGATCTGCTTTGTCATCGATGTCAGAGGTACTAATTCTGCCTTCAGACTCTTCTTCTTGAGGTGGCTCTGGAGTAAGTTTTTCGTTTTTAGAAAGGGATGATTCTGACTCTCCTGCCTTCTGCTGCAGGCTCCAGTACATGATGCTTGCTGTCAGAGTTAACATCATTTTCTGGTTTACCTGCCAAAGGAACAAAAGCGAGCAATTTTGAACCAAATGACATTTCTAACATTGGAAAAAAAAAAAAAAAAAAGGGAAAACAGCTAATATGACAATACAATTTGAATCACTAAACTCATGAATAAAATCAATAACCCAATCACATAAAATTTAGATCTTCAAATGGGGCAATCATTGTAGCATGGAAAACTGCTTCATTTTATCTCTGTGAAAATAATGAAGGTTGGAAAGAAAACTTTTGTCATTAGGGATTAGATGATTCTTCGAACATCAACAAACAGTTGATCATTAATAAAAATTTAAAGACAAGATCAACAAGAATTTCACATAGTTAAGTTGGTCACTTAATCGCCATTTCCTGTTTCAGTTGAAGAATATGTTATTCATACTTCTTATTCATCAAAAAAAAAAAAAAATGTTATTCATACTTCAAATTAAGACTTCATGTCCTTCAAAGGGAGACTTTAGATTTGGTGCAAAGTTTGATGGCATACCTCCAAGATATCTTCAGGCAATAAAAAGATTGAACATCCCAGCTTCCGTGCAACACTTATAATATAAGTTGCATTTAGTTTCTTCTCATCATCTGCAATTTTAATGAAGCCTCTATTTTCATTTGCCTCAGAAACAGAAAATAAAAATAAAGTAGATGAATTCTATGTCTGCCATTTCCTTTTCCTCTTCGTACAAGTCATTTGGACCACCAGAAGGGGTGGGGGGTGAGGGAGAAAGGTTTACATACTTAAACATCTATGTACTTGAGAATTCAATATATACATACCATCCTCCCCCTTGGTAACTAGACTCCAGTTGACAACTCTTGGCTCCACTGCACTCAGAAGTTCAAGGAAAAACTTTCCAGTTGAGAGGCTTTTGTCCTAGCAAGATCATAAGAGAAACATGCATAATGGATTTACAAAGAATTTCACATGGTAGAAAATAAATAATTTAGAGAAAAAAAAAGAGGCTGAAATATAATCAAATACCTTGAAGCTTTCCATTTGACTTTTTCTACCTACACTCTTTACTTTTTTGTTTGCCCAGGTTAGTATGTCTGTATCTGTTATCTCCTTTCCTTGAGAGTGTGATCTCAAATTTATCAACAGCAGGAGCATGCTAAACCTCATCAACTGCCACAAAAATGCTGAAAACAAAGTGGCAGAAAGTCCAAGGAAGAGAAAATCATTATACTTGGTCAAGCAGAAAAAATTATACACAGCTGTTTTCTGTAGGACAAAAAGACAAAAATTCAAACAAAAAAGGAAAAAAGAAAAAAGAAAAAAAAGAGTAATGTCAAATTCTTCTTGCATCTGATTTCTCTGTAAATTTAATATTCAAGCAAAGTAGATTTATTCCCAGAAACTAGAACACACGTGTATTAGAATACCAAACTTCTGTTTCCATCTGCATCTTTATGTTAAGAATCAGTAATGCATCAATATCTTCAAGAAGAAAAGTCAGTGCCATTCAAAAAATTGTACCAGCTTCCTAAGCCTTTTTTTTCCAGCTATATGGTGAAAGTGATGAAACGTATTAGAAAAGAGACTACTTGAGCAAAAGGAATACACAACTGACCTAATATAAGTTTCTTGTTTCCTTGTACGATGTCATTTCCAGCTACGTTCACAAGGGAAAAGTTCAAGTACTTTCCAATGCTAACAACTTGGTTACAGTTCTCAACCTTTCTGAAAGGCATCTTAATGGGAGGTTTTGTTGCTTGCTTCCAATTGACTGACCCTGGGGATATTTTGTCAAGAACTTCCAAAAGAACCCATCTGCAATCATAAGGAGTTAACAACGAGTAACATCCAAAAGGTCATAACATATTTATAAGGAAGCAGGTAGCAACCTCACCCTGTTCTGACATCCTCAAAAACATTATTAACATATGTATCAACACCGAGACTGTTCATCCAGAACCGGAAGCATCTCTCTTCTCTAGATGTTTGAGCATCATCTGTCATCATCTCAGCAAAGGAAAGCTGCTTTTGGTTATCAACCGATAATCCATTCCTGTATTTCAAAATAAAAACTCCTGATCATTATTAATGTAACTCAGCAGAATCTTTCTACTATTACTACTGATTGAATTGAATAAAGAAAAGGATCAGAATAAATCTCTCTTTATAGATAAAAACTTGAATGGACATAGAATTGTATGAATGTGAATCTATGGAATCTACAGAGAAAATGAATTACGAATAAAATATATTATTGATTTCCAAAAGGCAAACACAAAGTAATGATTAATATTTCATGTTCTATTAGTATTGAAATTTATTACATAGGCATGGTTTGGTTATTACTGCAGAACCTAAGCCTGCCATTTCATGATATCTATATTTATACATGAGACATATCTATAGATGCTGATATAGTTTTTTACCACATAGAAACTGGCACAAGAAAATCCAAGTGATATTGAAATGGTAATCATCTAAGGAGTCACATAGCATTATGAAATCTTATTTAGAAAATATTTCAGTTATAGGCAAACTGTAATGTTAGTTTCATCTGGTTCTTACAAATTATAAACCTTAAGCAGAAAAATACTAGAAAGGACTTTATCATATTTCATTTGAGCCAGATAGTAATCATTTTCACACCTGAGAGTTAACAAAAATGAGGTCCTAACTCAAGATGTGTAATATTATATATATTTATTCTTTCATACAGTATTTGGAAAGTGACGAAAGGTAAAGGAGAACATTGGATAATCCACCAATTACACAAAATAATAAGAAGACAAGATGACCTCAATCAACTGCAATAAATAAAATCGCAAGCAGTACCTGTTTTGAAATATTTGTGCAACAAATGCAAGATTTAAATTTGGTGATCCCTCAACGATATCCTTAGGAGTAACATATCTCTTGCAATTCAACTTCTCTGCTTGCTCAAGAATCAAATTTGCTCTTTCATTAGGATCCTTTGCTTCCAGTGCGGAAGTAGTACCAAGTTCTGGTGCTAGAGCATTGAGCAAATGAGCATATGCCTCTCCATCCTGAAAATTAACAAGTCTGATATTAGTCGTAACCATAAATCCTAGTAATGTAATTCATCAGTTCAAATGAAAATCTGCAAATTGAAAGATGATTGTTGTGCTTCCACTACAGTAGCAACATGGATCATGAAAAATGCTGCTACTTCTGCCAGACTTGAAATATATTCTTACTGTTGGTATCAAATAGAATATTCATGAGCAAAGAGAGGAACTATAGTTCTCCAATATACTGTTGTATGCTATCTCTAGTAATCATTGACAGAGGAAATATTGGAAATACAAAACTTGTTGAGTTTTTGCTTTTGTCTTTGCAGTTGGTGAGCTAGACATTATTTAAAAGGATGAGAGTAATTGTGCAACAACAAAATTAATTATGTTTGGAAGTTGCTGTTCTGAATGAGGAAGATATAATGGGCCAGGTTTATAAATTCATCTTGTCAAAATTCTTCACATATCAAAACAAATTAATTAAATTGATTATACACATTCTTAAAATCATAATAAAGTTGACTAGCTTCAAGGAAATTTACAAAGAAATGAAAATATGTGCCGGTATACCCTGTGTTTCAATCCATTTTCAGCCTTTTATTTATTTTTGGATTACACTTATGCTAAAGTGACCTACATAAAACTTTTTGATGAGTAAAAGTACTTGATAAAACCTTCAGGTTGATTCCTAGTCCAGCTCATAACACCATTCACATACAAAGAGCTTACGTATCATGGTACAAATAATCAGAACCTATGATTAGTTTTAATCAATTAATATTCAATTGGCTCTCCAAAAGGGGAGGGGGTGGGGGATGTTTCCTTACCTTCAGATCTGAGGAAAAATTTGACACCTGTTTCTCGTAACCTGCTTTCTTGAGATGAAAATTCATCCATTTGAGTAAAACCTTATCTGGTGGCAAACCAATGAGCTCTTCAACATCCTGTGAATTCCAGAGCTCTTAGTTCCATCCAGGAAAAACTTCAAAACTTTGAAACATTGCAATTCTATTATTCATATCTCTAAAGCATAAAATCAATCGAGAACATGCAACCTTACTATCTTCCACCAATTCAACTAGTTGGGGAGTTTTCTTCAGGTTAAGATCTGCTAATAGTTGTATCTGGTGTTAGCAGAACAAAAAGGTGTGGCATGTCAGAATAGTTTCAGAAACTCATCTATGTTTATCTTTTTGATGAAGAAGATATCAGAAATCAAGACATACCTTAATTATTTGAGAAATCAAGCTAACAACTAGATGTGGCTGCAAATGACATATTGGTAAGTAATTTGAGGGATCTTTTCATATGGATCATGTAACCTGATGTATACTGCTTTTGAAAAATAACACAAGAAGCCAGTCTTACTCTTGCTTCAATTAAGTCTTGTGTCCCAATATTAACCACTGTACAGCCAATAGCCGTGGCAGAGTTGAGGCAAAGTGTGTGATTCTCGTTCCTCTCCCATGGATTCAGAACCCTCTTTGTATTAATTGCTCGTTCGTCTATTGTGCCGGGGACAGCCACATTAATGAGCTTACTGCATAAATGGAAAAAAAAATGGATAAGGAAACCATATAGGCAAAGAATATTAAAATAGAGATTGTAATGTCAAAACAATTTCAATTTTCAAGGGGGTCATTTATCCTACCATAATAGAACACCATCTTTTACAAGATCAAATAGAGCATCAGACGATGGATCAATTGGAAGAAATTCTTTCAAGAACCGATCTTCTCCCAGAAAGCTGTTGATGTGGGATACATAGGAGGCCTTCTCTGATTCACTGATGGTGTGACGATGAGTTGTTGTTGCAGTTTTGAGAAATGAAGAGTTAACTTTTGAATCACCCAATTTTTCAGTTGCTCTTGCTTGTAAATTTAAGAACACCTACACAATAGAAAATCATTATCTTACTTTGTTTGCACCCTCTTTCAGAGAGATATACCATCTTTTTTTAAGGACATAGCCAAGTTAATTCCACTGGAGGAATTAATATCATATCTCAATGTCATATTTTTTCATATAATTCTCTAAGATATCTTTATCACATGAAAACCACAAAAAAGAAAAAAAAAAAAATTCATTTTATTCTTTTCGAAGAATAGAAAAGGATTGAATCATCATACGCTAGTTTACCCGAAGGAAGGATTCAAACTCTATTTCGTCATTCATGTCCTGAGACGATTCGGACAAGATGGATTTGATCTCATCTTCAGTGAGCAGTTCACTTATGGATTTCAATTTTGCCACAACAGGCGGCAGATCTCCCAGGGTGACCCTTCCTGATTTATTTCTCCCAGAAAGAAACTGTAATTAATTAGTTACAACACTGTGTTAAACAATAAACTGATCCCAGAAACATTTGCAAAATATATAATCATGAAAATCAATGAAATATATATAGATATATAAAATAAATGGAGTGACATACTTTTGATTTAAGTCCCCGGAGCTCTACTTGAGTGAATTGGCTCTGAAGCCATGGATCAGAAACGAAAACACCCACAAAATTAGACATTTATCCAGTGTTTTGTGGCGATGAATTCCCCGAGGAGTAGAAGAACAACTAGGGGTCCTGAAGAAAACAGAGCACCCACAAACAAAACAACAGGTAGAAAGAATTCTGAGCTAAATAATCAAACAACAAAGAGAAAAAATCAAAACACAAAGAGAAAAATGTATAGAAAATTCATAATTCTCCCTGTTGACGTATGAGGTATCATCTGCATTCATCATCAAATGACACACAAGGAAAATATACGAATGTAATTTGTCAGTCAAAATTCAATCTATCCATGAACAATAATCAACATTTTCTCCGCAGAAAACATATACATTGGAAAAAAAACGGTAAACCTTTTGAAATCAGAAATTCATTGGGCAACGATTAAACAATCATTGTTTTTTGACTTTTTCCTTCAAGTGAAACTGTAATGGGAAGAAAACGGAAAGAGAACGAACGAAGGCTTCAAGATCAGACAGACATTGTAGGACAATGAAGCTTCAGGTGCTCCTGTAATGGTGGGAGGAGAAAGAGAGTCCCAATGAGAATGAAGCAATGAGAAAAATTCGTTTTGCCTTTCAAACCCGCGCGAATACATTGGGAAAAAGGAAATCTCCATATGGTCAAAAACTCGCATGGGGTCGTAAATGTGCAAAAATATCCAATTTTATTTACACTTTTCCTCATTAATTTTTATTTTTATTTTTACTAGATATGATTTTTTTTTTCCTCTTTCTACAAAAATATGTTGAAATACGTGTTTGGTATATTATGATTGAAAATAACTTTTACAATAATTCAAATAGATTTATTGTCACGATGCAGATCCGGATATGTATTGTCACTATAGATGTGGTAGCACATACGATTATAACCTAAGATCAAGATCAATTAGTGGACATTCGAGATTTTTGAGATTTTAGAGGTGGCTCCCACCTTCGGTATAGCACTTAGTTCCTATAGTCCGGGTCTATGGACCCGATAACACCCACGGTAGAGCTGTTCGCGAACAAAGCTCGTTCGTTTATTAATCGAACCGAACTCCAACAAATTTTTAGGCTCGATTAATTTTCGAGCTTACTCGAACACTGTTCGCTCGAGCTTACTCGAACACTGTTCGCGAACATAATCGAGCGTTCACGAACATATTATTAATTTTTTTTATTATAATTTATATATATATTATTTAAATAAAAAAAAAGTAAAAAAAAAAAAAATAGTTCGCGAACTCGATCTCGAGTATGCTTGAAAGTTAAACGAGCGAACTCGAGTTTTATAAACAAATAATCGAACGAATTCAAATTTCTAATGTTCGGTTCGACTCGACTCATTTATAACTCTAACCTACGGTCAATTATTCAATATTATCTTCACTATACCAAAAGAGATATCTAAGTTGACTGTCATTCAATATAACTTTCTATGTGTATCACATTTATTTTGATTCTTTTATTCTTGATTTGGGTTCTCTAATTTTTAAATTTTAAATGTGTGATTTTTCGTCCACTTATAATTGTTGCAGTAGCATTGTTATATATATATATATATTTTTTTTTTCCTTTTTCTTTTCCATCTTAAAATGATGTCGTTATATCAGTATTAGATTTCTCATTAAAGAAAATCACACGGGCCAACAAAAATGCCTATTTATTATTCTTAGGGGGAAAAGAAAACAAATTACAAACTGGTCCTTAAAAGCCTAGAACAGTCTCAGTTTAGTCACATAAAATTTTTCAATGCACCACCAAGACTTCTCCAAATTAGCATCCTGTCAACGCCCTCAAAACTGCACCCTGCAATAGAATATTTGAAATATAAGCATAAATATAGTAATCTGAAAAAGTTAGGGTTTCATGATTTTGGGGATATTCGTGTACTGCATTTCAACCAAATAAATTCCTTACCGAATTGGTAAAAAGATGAAAAACAGAGATGTAAGCGGTTACTTACTTTGAGCAGTCAATGTCACGAACCAACTTATATTTCAAATCTACACCACATGCACCAGGAACTTTGGCAGCTCTCTGAAACTGATCATCATTGGCACTGTCAGCAGCAGATTTCAAGCAAGAACAAACCTTCTGGCGGTCGGCGGTCGTAGTAGCTTGTGCCACCAGCGTTTTCAGGCCGCTACAACAACCGTCAGGCACCGATCCTCCAATTAAGACGTACGGAACGCAAGGGAGAAGGTTGTTCTTAACATCGTCGCACGTGATCGCGGCGTCGCATTCCGGAGAACTCACCACCAACATCATCGATATTATCAATATTAAGGATGCCAATTTGGTAACAGCAGAAGATGATGATGATTTCTCCATGCTATTATATTATATTTTTATATATATATGGAATCTGCACTGCTTTTAAATTTTGTATTTGAGAAGAAGATTGATTGATACGTGAATTTGGGGAAGAAATTCATATATATAGAGAGAAAATGAAATTAGATTATAATAATGGAGTGGAGCTTTTTTCTTCCTCGGCAGATTATGAGAGTTTTGTTTGAATTTCCTTGATCTCAAATTCGTTATGCTAAATTGGCTTATCTGGTTTTGAAATAAGTAGCGCAATGTAACTGTTGCAATTTTATACTTCTCTTTTAAATGTAAAATAAACAACTCTTTTGAAAAAGTTAATGATATTTACTTCCTTTTCTCTCTGGATTTTTTTTTTTTTTTTAGAAAAAAACATTAAAAATTTCTCAAAATATGCCTAAACAGATTCAAGTAATCTGAATTAGCCCGTAAAATCTAACTCTTAAAACTAAGAAATACCTCTTATAACATTTATAATGTGTTTTTTATTATGCTAACTTTCGATTTTGTTGAATTTGGTGAAAGGAATTAAATTATCTTGTTTTTTATGTTGAAAATTTGAGTTGATGTATTTGTTAGTTTTTTGGTTAATGAGTAATTAATGCTGTTTATGAGAGTTAACTGAAAAATGAAGTATTTAATGTGGCAGAATTCAAATTCAAAATTTTGTCCTATAATTTAGGTTAAATTATCATATATTCTAAATAATTAAGCTTAAAGAATGATTAAATTTACACTAATTCATTATTATGTTTCAAGACTAATTATAATAATCGTCAGTATATAAGAATATATATAAGTATTTATAATCAATTCAGAGTATTTTTTGATATATAAGATCCTATATCTATAGTTTTGATCATGAGTTTATCAAGTGGGTAATAATTTGAAAGTATTTTTACTATAATAACTTTTGTAATTGTATAACCACATAATGAATACATAAGTAAAAAAATGTACAATTTTATGCACAACAAAACCAAACCCTTAGTTCGACAGAAGTGGTAATGGAAACAATGCGACTTTAGGCACAACAGGAATAGTACAACCTGTGGCATTTGCAAAATCAACAGGAAAAAAAAAAAAAAAAAATTTTAGAACACAGAGGCATCTGTTATGCCCCCACCCTCTGTTATAATAATAAGTTACAACAACTCAAAAATATACACTTTTTATCCCACACCCAGTTTTGAGCAGATTTCCCTTTAATCATCTTTTTTACAAAAGGGAAAAAAGGGACATACATATATATATATGGCTCAAAAAGTCCTACTACAAGGATGGCAGGATACTTTTCTTACAAAAAAAAAAAAAATTGTACATATAAAATTAGCTTTTTGATGGTTTGCCAACTATTTTTCCTCGCCATTTGTTGAATTTAGTCGCCTCAATCTCTCATCAAGCTCCGCCATGACTGCCGGCTCCTGCTTTTTCCTTTGCTTGGACAGTGTTGTGGTGGTCATCGAGCCAATCTTGTCAAAAGCAACCTGCAACGTTTATGTTATGAAAATACGAAAGATAACACACAGATTTTACGTAGAAATTCTAGATTGTGCAAAGGAGAGAAAAATTTACTATAGTCAAAATTTTCTTTATTTATATATATATATATATGTTGAGTGACCTAACTCTGCCCCACACCTCCACAGGGTCAGTGGTGGACTATGGTTTCAAGCATCCCAACTCTCAACCTCCACTCCACAACAAATCCCATTTTTATCAAATAAATAAATAAAATAAAATTTCACAAATAAGTCGGATCCACAAACTTTTTGACCAATCAATAATAAAATTGAGGTCACAATCTCTGATGCAGTTTATTATACAGTGCAATTAGAAAGCATGTATGAAAATGACATGTTGAAAGAATAATGTTTTTCTTTAACTTACTGTAAGAAGTTCATCTGGATCAAAGAGATGATGTGTTGTTCTCTGTATAATGTTAATTACATCCCCAACATGATAAGCTAGAAGCAACTCCTCTTCGTTCATCTGCACATAATACATACATGTTTCAGTCTTTCTTTTCAAAACACTTGCATTTGTTGTAATAAAGGTAAAAAATATAATATACATGCATACCTTAAAAATAGCCAACGCAACATGAAATAAAACTTTTGCCCCTTCGTAGAAAAGTACATCCCATACTCTCATGGTTGTCTGACAGATTTAGAGTTACACAGGTGGTAAAAAATCATTATTAGCCAGCCAAGATATATATATATATATAGGATTGGCCTGTATCAAACATGTGTGTGTTTCCATGGTATTACCTCGGAGGGCAAGCTCTTGGAGAAGAGGCAGAGAAACCACTCAGTGCAAACAAGAGAAACGTCGAACTCCAGAGCTTCTAAATGGGAGGCAATCCTGCATGATTTAATTGTGTCATAGTTTAGGAAGAACACTCGTTACAGTTAAATGTGCACATAAAACAGATTTGTGAATCGATTTTTGCTGCCCTTCGATACATACATATACTACTTATGCTTCTTCAGAAGGTTATCTGAAAGAGATTATATTACCTGGGGCATTTTTTCAGCAGGAGATCCTTGAATACCCTTTGCTCAACATGACATCCAGATAAGTTATTTGTATAGCAATCATTAACCAATACATTTTCGAGGAGTACTGCAAGCATCCAAAAGGCATCTTCTTCTGTCTTCATCACAAGTAATAATAGTGCTGCCACATAATTTAAACCCTGCCCCAGATCAAATGAATACATTTAGTTTGGAGGCAAATGGCCAAACTAATAAAAGCATAAGATTAAAAAACAGTGTTTCCAGAACCGGACCGAACTGACTAGTTGAATCAGTAACCGTTAACCATCGATTAGAACAGTTTATAAATGTTTAAGCATATGCATATCCACAAGATCTTCTTTCAACAAACTCGATAGGACACTATTTAGCTAAATACAAGTCCAAGTATATGTAGGTGATTTAATGTAAACTGATCAAAACAATGTTTAAGCAAACATTTCTTCTATGAAAGAAACTATTAATTGCTTATTCTACCACTATTAAGAAGATCATAATCTACCTGACAGTAGCCAACGTCAGAATCGCGGAAAGAATACGCAACAAGAACCCGGCGTAGGGCAGCATGACCCTCTTGGGTGTCCAACCATGGGTGACCGGGAAAGGTTCGAGGAAGATCCTGATCAGAAAACATAAAGACTTAAAACAATACTCAACTTAAAGATCATGTTCCCAAGCTCACGACTCTAACACACTACCATGGAAATGAAGTTCTACATTTGAAGTTATGGTACTGTTACTTTTCCAGCTTAATTTCTTGTAAACACGAGGATGATTTCCAGATGCAGACAGAGAACACAGTGCATGAAAACCCAAGAAGGTAGGCTTAGCAGAATGGGTGATTCAATCTGCATCAACAATACTACTATCTGGGGTCATGTAAAACCTAGCTATCGCACCCACAACAGTTGTAAAATTAAAAGCTCTTTCACAAGCAGATAGGGAAAAAATATAATATATATGCCTATATATTAGGGAAAAACAGAAAAAGAATCACCTTGGAGATGAAATCCCCAGCATCATTCACAACATCTGTGTTAGAGTATATCAAGAGATCATTTAATTAAGTGTTTCACGAACAAAATCATACCGTATTTCCAACAAGCCACAGGAACATGGTAGTTACACCATATGGTGATTTTCATTCATTTCTAAACCACCAGATACCATTTGCAAGCACAAATATTATATTCTGAGGTGAATGACTAAGCAAGAAAAGAGAAAGGTTGAGATATCTAACAATAGGGAAACCCATTCATAAACAAATCCATCCTCAAATGTTAACAACCTCAAGACACTGAAAAATTGAACTAAAAAAACCAGAAACATAGGAAAATGCTAAAAAACATATCTTCCTCATTCTTACCGCCTGAACAAAGCATCATTACATTGCGACCAAATAAACATTAGCATCGAGGTCATAGCATGTTGGTTCTACAATAAATCATATATCCCATTGACCAACAATGTCTTTCGTAGATTTGGCTTTTAAGAAAAAAACAAGCAAACAAAGAAAGGTACCCTAGATGTTTTATGAACAATAGCTTTGTGGCAAAATATAAACATGGGAAATGCTTTCCCATTGGCTAATAATTGCAACATGCTCATGTATTCATTTAATGAAGTCCTTCTTAATAAAACTTCCCCGCTCCCAAATGCACCTAGCTATGAGTAAGAATTCTCCTATATCTATCATATCATATCATATCATGGTTCCATATAACAATATGAAAAATGAAACTATATCGAAAAATGGCTTTTATGTAAGATCTCTTTGGAATTACATAGAAAAAAATTGAAAGGCTTACATGATCAATCTGCTTTGTAGCAGCTGTGACCTTATCCTCAACAGCATTAGTCAGATCATTGTAATAGCTCTCTGGGACGGTTGACTTCTTCTTGGCAGCACCTGATAGAGAGAACCAGACTTTAGGCCTAAGATTGGGGGGAATTCCTTTCCTGATAAGCCTCTTGAGAGTAATTTGATTGACCAAGGCAGAGAATTTGAGGGATGATTTAAGAGTTGAGGAAACGGTGGTCTGCAAATACCAATTTGCACCTTTGCTAGCTTCCAATGCCCACCAGACCCTACCTTGTTGCCTCACTTTCTCTCTCACCTCGTTCAACACATTAACATCATCAACATTGCCTTCCACAGTGAAACCATACAGATCTTGAAACTTGACAGTGATATTTGCCCTTCTAGCGTGAATACTCGGCCTTAGAACGGGTATTTGAGCCTGGTATTCAAAGGCCAAATCTCTCTTGCTTTGTGTTCCATACATCTTGAGATTCAGCTACTAATTTCCCACACAGGAATAAATGGATGAACAAACAGATTAACAGATCCCTTCAAGAAATGTTCAAGAACAGGTAATTCTAGAGGTTGAAACTGGGATTGGGTATCTGGGATTTCAATAAAGTTGATTCCTTTGCACCACCATCAAAGGACTAAATGATCCTCAAATTATCCTCCAGGAAAAGAAAATCAAGATTGAACATTTCCATAGAGGATGAGTGCTTCACAACAAGAAATTTCAGATACAGCACCAAATTTCTCAACAGATTATTAAAAAAAAAGGTTACAAGATAGATAAGCAAGGATAATCAGAAATTAACCCTGAAATAGGAAGATATTTTCTGTCTTCTCCTTAGTTTTTATGATGGGAAACATTGGCATTATAGAATTATATTGAGGATTTGGTCAGGAAAGGGAACGGAAAAATTTTACTAGTAATGTTTATGAGGAAAGGAAAAAGAAAGGAGGAGGATGAGAAGAGAAGTCGAATTTGAATGATTTTGGAAACCAAGAAATAATCAAACTGAAAATGTCAGATTATATATATATATATATTGTCTTTGTGAATTTGGAAGGGGAAAAAAAAAGTTTTGAAATTTTTGAGGAAGAATTTTTTGGTTGGTCTGAAATGAGCAGAAGAGAGTGGAGAGCCGGAAGAAGAACGTGTCGGAACCCAAAGGTATAAGTAGTATCAATTCAAATCAATTTCAAATCAGATTTTTTATTATTTTTCCTTTTTTCCCTTTTCTGACAAGATTTTGCATCCAATTATCGGGAATTATATTTAATTCCCTAAAATTTATGGAAAAGAAAACAGTCGATTTCACTTTTTTTCTCATAGACTTTTTAGTTTTTACCTTGTCTTCTCCTTATCCATCCAATTAATCTTTAGCAAATCCACTCCCTAAAAGTTTATTTTTTAAAAAAAAAAAAGAATTAATCCACTCCCTAAATAAATATTATTAAATGATTTTAATTATACATAATCATTTTTGGACAAAAAACTTTTTTTTTAAAGTAATCTTAATGTCTCAAACTAATGACATGTTACCAACTAAGCTACATCTTCTTAAACAAAAAAAAAATTTGTAATACTAAAATTTATAATTTAAAAAATAAATGTCTTACGAAAAGGTTAGGACATTCATTATATATATATTTAAAAAAGAAAAAAAAAATATATATATATTTTTTTTATAAACATATATTACAATATATATATATATATATATATATTATATGTACTTTCTATGTGCTACAATTTTTTTCTTCAGACAAAAAGATTATGAAAAGAAATACTTTCATTGCAAAGATGGACATAAATAAGCTCATTACAAAAGAATAGAAGTATATAATATATATTCCAAAACATATGTTCAACCAGGGGTACATTAAAAAAGACATTCAAAGAACTAGGAACAAGAAAGGCCTCTGGAAAAGAGGTCTAAGGGTAACTATCTCTGGTTTACATGCTACAATTTTATGAATATAATAATAATAATGCATCATCATAATCAAAAATCATTGAATGAAAAATACCAAGAAGAATCGATGTTATTTTTGTTTTTTGATTTTTTTTTCTTTTCCCAAGATATAAATTAGCTGAATTTTTCCCTCACAAGAACAGAATGGCTCCTCCTCCAACTCCAATGGCTAAAACCAGGTGGCTTAGGACACTGAAGCTGCTAATCTTGAAAGATGAAGAAGATGAGGGAGATGAAGACGGAGATGATTTCGTAGCATCGCTTTCAGCTGAGGGACTATCTGCACTAGGTGAGATGTCTGGAGATGGTGCTGGAGCAGGTGTTGGAGGAATATCAGTGCCAAAGATTGCTTCCGGAAGAAGAACCTTGTCAACTTGAAAAATTGAGACGGGGTCGGTTGAATGAACAGCACTGCTAACTTTTGTTCTAGTCCATCCCGAGTTGAGGGAAACAGTTCCAGATACATCTGAGAAATTTAGAGCATATCCACCGCCACCGGCGAGAGTGTTCACAGGGCTCATTTGGCTTAGGTTCTTGAAGTCAGCCAGAGTGTAGAAATGTGGCAATGCGTGGAAAAGGCAAAATGATCTGAGCTGGTCGGTGGTGAGGTTAGATAGGGATGGAGATTTAAGTGATGAGAAGGCTTGGTCCTTTGGCACAAAGATGGTGATGCCTTCTTCGGTATTGTTAGCTTGGTTCTGAAAGGTCTCTAATACCTTAGTTGACTCAAGGTAGTTGAGAAAAGTGTGGAATGGACCGGCATAAGAAAGTAAGTATGTGAGATTCACATACTCTGGAGCTGGAGCTGGTGCAGGAGAAAAGGTAGGGGACCCAACAATTTGTGCATCAACTGATGGCAAAAACAGAGTCCCTATAATGCTAAAAAGCATGAACATCATCATAATGCTCATCTTTTCCATATTTCTTCCCTGCAGTCAACTCCAAGTTACTGCAAAATTAACCATCATCATCATCAGATCTCTGCTCAACAATAGCAAAAAAAGCCAAAGATCCAGCACATACACACACATATATATTTCCTTTTTCTCACAAATGACATTAAAGTTTAAATTGTGGTTAATAACTGCCTGTATGATCCCAATTTGAAATGTCAGAAATCAAAACTGAAAATGAAACCCCCCCAAAATTCAGATCCCAACTTATCAAGTTAAAATTACACGGAAAAATCAGCTAAAGTCAAGTCAAGCTCAAAAAAATCAAATCTCATTCCAATAATTGATCACGCTTTCGTTACACATTCTTAAAAAATAAAATGCTAGTTCATAATTCAGATAGAGAGCTATCAAAATTCAACATCCACAGAAGAAGAAATTAGCTGCTAAAAAACGGAATCACTAAGCAATGTGAGAACTCAAGCTCCGAATACAACTAGGGTAGAAGACAAGCAAATAAAGCTTCAATAACAACGAGACAGAGCAATGCCGCCGTACATGGATAAAGAGCAAAACCTATTCAGATCTATATCTACCAATTGAAGAAGCAGATTTGCAGAAAGATCAGGTAAGCAAGGGGAAAACAACAATAAATGCAGAATTAACAAAAAAAAGCTAAAAAGGATCAAAGAAACAAATCGTCCATGAAAATACTGACCTTGGCCCAGAGCAATTCAGGCATAAAAAGAGAAATAAAACCTGTAAAGCAATGGAAATGCTAAATGCAAGGAGAGTATATAAAGAAAAAGCTCAATAGGTGAATTTTGAGTAATGAGTGGGGTGGCAGCTGGAATGTGAAGAGAGAGAGAGAGAGAGAAAGAGTAGGTACTAATCCAGAGTATTATATTAAGAAAAAAGAAAATGAGGAGAATTTTTTATGTTTATAGAAATGAAATCGTTTTTTTCTTTTTTTTATTTTTAAAAAAAAATAAAAAAAAAAAAAAAAATTTGATAAAAATTTAATATAAACATATAATAAAGAGTCTAAATTGTCAATTCTCTCAATTCGAGATATTATTTTAGTATAGTTAAAACAATGTCAAGTAATTGAATATGAGTGTCATTATGAGATCACATATAGTGAAAACAATATCAAATATTTGAACATG
The DNA here is from genome assembly GCA_025388415.1 of Cynanchum wilfordii. Classification (NCBI taxonomy): domain Eukaryota; kingdom Viridiplantae; phylum Streptophyta; class Magnoliopsida; order Gentianales; family Apocynaceae; genus Cynanchum; species Cynanchum wilfordii. The sequence goes on from JAHSUH010000001.1 coordinate 291,957, forward strand.
TGTTGGACCTATAGTCGCCACAACTCGTGAATTCGAGTTGTGACAATTGTTATTAAAGTGGATAAACAATTCAAACTATGAGAACTAAATGTCACACTACATTGGAGGGAGCCACCTCTAGAGCCTCAAATACCTATCAATTAATCTTGGATTCTAGCACGACCTCACAAAATAATGAACACAATACCAAGTAATTGAACATGAATGTTAAATCCATAGTCACCACAGGCTAGCGGATTCAAGTTCTAACATTTGTTATTAAAGTGGGTAATCAACCCAAACTATACCAACTAAGTGCTACACCACATTGGAGGAAGTCACATCTAGAATTTCAAATATCCACTAGTTAATCTTAGACTCAAATCAATTATGTTTTGTTGGGCTTTCACAGGAACGGAACATTAAATCTTAAGGAGGGGTGAGTGTGATACTATAATCACACATTGTAAGTATATCTCTTTTGGTATACTGCAATTAGTTTTTTTTTTTTTTTTTGATAAGAATACGTGTCAATTAATTGACTATGGATATCCTAGATTCATAATCACGTCACAAACCCGAATTGTAACACTCTTTTTTTAAGACCCTCTTTTAGGGACAAAAATTTCTATTATCTACTCTAATATTATTTTAAATTAAATTATCATATATTTTAAAAGTTTAAATTGATATAGAAAAGTTAAATCAATCATAATTATTTTTAGGGAAAAAAAAAAAAAAAAGAGGGGTTTTTTAAAGGAGGGTGAGATTTCAATGTCAAGATTTGAACTAATTGATTTTCATGTGTGTCTTTTTCTAATGTCTCCAACCTTGCACTCCACCCCAATTCATCACACTCTTTGCTGTCTTTTCCTCCAATTTCTCCTACCACTTCAATTTCTCGCCAGATTCTATTCTATTCTATCTTGCATTATTAAATCGATTTTTTTTTTTTTGATGAATAAAGGATGAGTCAGGTATAAGACTTGATGTGGCTACCCCAACTAAGGGAATCCAACCGCTAGAAAATGTTGTTCTGTTCGCTGTATAAGAGTCACAAGCTCGCCGAGACTAAGCCCAACTTGGTCACCATAGCCCCACTAACACATGAGGGGATAAGGCCCAAGTCCACGGAACCAATGATTATACGCCGGCCACCGCCAACCCATAATACTCCTAAAGAATTAGCAAAGTTCTACGTCCTTAGTGAGGTTCGAACCTTGAATGTTCATGTGAGTCTGGAGTGCTTCACCACCCGACTACCATGCTTGGTGGTCAAAAGTTGATGATTTTAGTACAATTTTTTTTTTGATTACAGGGGGAAGGGGGTGTCGATCTTACCATCTATGAGGTTGGGGGTGACACCTTTGCCAACTCCTCTGCCCAACACCGATAATTTTAGTACAATATTATTTCTGAGAATCATCAGTAAATTGATATAAGATATATATATATATATATATATTGAGAGAAAAAAAAATTGGAATATATATTGAAATGGTGATCTAATAATAACTCTTTATTAATGATAACCATGATCACTAATTTTTTTTTTTAGTTATCAAGAAAAGAGTTGAGTGAAATGAAGGTTATTATGTAATAATTAAAGTATTATATATATATATATATATTAGTCACATTTTTTTTTTTGTTATTTAAACAGTTATTAAATAGAATATAATTTTTTTTTATTCAATAAAACATTTTAAACTCATAAAATTTAATTAAAGTGGTCTAAAGAATATATTCAAAGTGTGACATAACTCATTATTATTATTATTATTATTGGATTGGATCTAATATTGTACAACCCAGCATTAAATACTCGCTAATTCCTCCAAAAAACTAAGGATAAAAATTGTTAATTAACCCCAAACTCCGTAATTTTCCTTTTCCAAAATAAAGCGGTAGAGATTTTCCTCTTCCTCCTCCTTCTCCCTTGGCCCTCTCCACAGTGCCAACGAAGATTACAGACTAAGAATTTTCTTGATGCTTCTGAATTGTTGATTTTTGCTGAGAATCATTGTCATCCCACAAGAAGGCTACTGAGAAAAACCAAAATCAACTGTAGTTGAGATATGAACATGAGGAAAAGAGAGAGAGAAAATCCCTGTGGAGTTTGCGGGCACTACCACAAGTACGAAGAAGGAGAAGTCTGTGGTGTCTGTGGTCACCGTATGCCGGCTGTGTCCGACACGACTTTACCCTACCAAGTCAGCGCTTTTCCTTCGGAGATCTTACCGGAGTTTCTCTACCTGGGTAGCTATGATAACGCTTCTCGTGCGGAGCTTCTCAAGACTCAAGGGATTTCTCGCGTTTTAAATGTTAGTTCTTGATTCTTGATTCCTATTTAATTTAAAATTTTTGTTTCCTTCTGCAATTTGATTTAACATTAATTTGGATTATGTTTTATATTGGCGATCTTACTTATCCTCTTTGGATAAAGAAAGATTTTGATCTAAATAGATTTAGTTATGAGTTAGATTTTTTGTGGATTATTGAATTCATATTCAAATTATAGGAATTGTTATATTTGAATTCATGTTCTAATAATGGAAAATATGGTGATATGAGGAGGTAGAGTAATTAAAGTATCCCTGAGCTACTTATGATTATAATGCAACAACAGGAGAGATGATTGGTTGCAGCTCTCAGAATAGAAAGGGAGTGATTGCCTACTATTTGACCAGGGACTTTATGCTCTATGAAAACTATCCAAAAAAATACAGTTTGTTTCGATGGAATTTATTTAATGAACATTTACTGTAGTCAAAACACTCCATGGTACAAACTAAGGATGCAGGATATGCAAAAGCAGAGAATACTGAAGTAGCAAAATAGTTTCATAATTTTTCTATATTGTTTTCAGTCTGAACTGTCTGTTTACACCATAGACAATCAGGGGAGGGCTTGTTTGAGATGGAAAACCTATTTCTAAAGAGTAGAGTTCAATCTGCTGATGGAAAAGAGCATCAGAATAGATTCTGTTAAACAGGCATTGCATTATTATTACCATAAATTTATTGGAAACCACTAGTCAAGGAGGCTGAAGGATCAGGTTGTTTCTAAGAAATAGTTTCGGAGACCACAATCTCTGAAACAGATGCTTAAGAACAAATGAGAAGGAATGCTAAACTTTTGTGGCAACAGTTGGCAGTTTGATTCTTATGATGACACATTTGTTTTGTTTTTGTAAAATATGCACTTTGTTTACCCCTTTCAGTATATTTTAGGCATATGTGTTATTTTAGTACTTATTATCTATATATATATATACAGGTTTTTGATTAAGAAGATACCTTTTCTTTGTTTCTTGTTATGAATTCCTGTAGCTGAGCTATAATAATTTTTACCTTGTTCTCTTTCATAGTTTTATCTGGAGCGGCACATATGCATTTTTGCACTGCTTTATGTTCAATAACTTTTTTTTTGGACTGATCTTTTCCTACTTCTGGTCCTGTCCTAATTGCAGACTGTTCCTGCTTGTCAAAATTTGTATAAAAACTCGTTCACATATCACTGTCTCCCAGACGACCAGAAGTTACCATTTGAGGATGCAAATCAGTTCTTAGGTGAGTCTTCTATGTTGTGGACAGTACATTTTAGATTTTATTTTATTTTATGTATGAAACTCTATCATATACATATATATATATATATACACAAACATTCAGCATAAGGAAGAATAAGCTCAGTGGAGAAATAGATAAGAGATAGCTGGATGATCTATAGAAGAGAACGTACTTGAAAATTAGTCTCTTCATAGAGATGAAAATGACATTTGTGCATTATGCTGATTTATTTTGCTTTCCTGTACCACTTCAACAATTATGGTTCCCCTCATTCCTTTCTGTATTTCCTCTGCCTGAATGTACTTTTTATAACCTTCCTTGCTAACCTTCTTAGAATTAGGAATTTGAGTTTTAAGAAATGAAAATGGGTGATATTTTTAACACTACAAATTATATTTTGAACAATTCATTGTTCAAATTACAACATTTAGAGTTCAGTTTTACCAACCAACCTGTTTAGTTAAAGCAAATATTTTACAATCTACCCTTAATATTGAAAATTCTGGTTTATGAATAATTTGGTAAGATTGTCAGCATACTTCTATTTCTGAATCTTTTAAAGGTTAAAGCTATTTCAATAATTTTCATACTTGCAGTAATTTTCTGTAGTCTGTATTTATTTTTCTTATTAGGAATTCTAGTTGAAGACAATTTAGTTATCATAGTTATTATCTATTTTTGGAGTCTCTTAAGAGTCTATTTCTAATTTGTATAGGAGTTTGTGTTGAAGTCTATAGATAGAGAATGCCCACCTTATTCAATCAATAAAGAGTGTACAGCATGGCCTTGGTAATCAGAGTTCTAGGGAGAAGTCAAACCTAAGAAACAATGTCTCGCCTTTTTTCCTTTATCTCTATATAACTATGCTTCTAGCTTAGCTTTGGCATTATAAATCTAAACATATTCTCACTCTTTCTATATCTCAAGTCTTCATTTGGTAATGCTTCTGTTGATAAATTCTAGATGTGTGGCTTACTTTGCGATAGTGGCTGATCACTCCAACCAAATCTGAAGGGCTACTTTTCCAGTATCAATAGAAAAGGAAGCTCATTAGATTGGATGTACTGATCTGATTTTTCATCTCATTCAACCTACCTGGTTAATGCACTTCAATATATTTTTCTTTATTCAGTGCCATTTTACAAGATTTCTAACTTAGTTACAGAAAGGCAATAATCATCCATTTTGGTTAAACTTCATTGTGGTTGTTATATTAGAATCAGTCTGAGAGCTGTTCTTTTTATGTATAATTTGGTTTAACTCATATTTTTGACAGTGAACCCTTAGGAGAAGTTAATTGTAAACTATTGTGTTTGCCCAACATGCCTTCTACAATAGACTGTTTCTGGTTACTACTCGTAGAGATGCAAGGAGTGCAAGTTTTACCTTTATTCCTGATTGTTCTTCCTTTTTCTTTGAGCTGTTTCTCATTCTGAAGCAATATAAGAAGCTTGGGCACCCCAAGTTCCAGCTTGTGCTTCTAAATGATGTCAGAGGAATTTGCCCTAAGATCATTATTGTTCAATTCTTCTTCTATTTACTTCTCTTCAATTCCTATATTACACTGAGCTCACGTCATAACTTTTCTAGTTGTTGTCTATGTTATATGACATCTCTAATTAAGAAACGATTCTAAATACTCTATTTTTTGGTCTATAATACTGAGCTATTTACTTTGGAAAGGAATGATTACTCTCGTCTTGTTCTTTTTTATTAGTGAAAAAAGAAATATGAATAATGAAAAGAGAATACAGGAAAATGGCTTGTGAACTTGATAGTTCTTGAAAACTCTTGGAATTTCTTCATTAAGTCATTCTTTCCTTTTAAGGTCCAGGATCCTTACATTCAGGACTATGATATCTTGATTTTGCTTTATTCTCTTCCATCTTATAACTGTTTGTGGTAAAGATTTTCTTAAATATGAATGCCTTAGGTGGTTGCCAACCAGAATATAAGTTGCATTGTATTGTTTTTACTTTCCATGATCCCATTACTCATTTGAGTCTATCTGAAATTATTTATTTATTTTAACAGAACAATGTGAAAGAGACAAAGCTCGTGTCCTTGTACATTGCATGTCAGGGAAAAGCAGGCAAGTTTCCTGTATACTTGTTTACTTCTTGGTATCTGATTCATTGATTGTTCTATGGTTAGTAACTGTTAAAAGAAGATTTCTGGCTACTGTATGACGATACCTTTCATAGTCTTTGCAAAGAGTTTAACAGAATCTTGTATGGTTCCATTGACAGCTTTTCCCTTTTTGAACATGATTTAATTAGTCATGAGAAGACCAGCCAAAAACAAAAAAAAAAAAAAAAAAAAAAAAAAAAAAAAAAACACACACAACTTAGGAGAGTATCATCAGATTTGCAATTGAGGTAGACTTTGAATTGTTATGATGTTTTACTTTTACTTTCAGATCGCCAGGAATTGTTATTGCTTATTTGATGAAAAGTAAGGGATGGAGACTGGCCCAGAGTTATCAGTGGGTAAAGGAGCGGCGACCTTCCATTGACCTAACTCAAGGTGTTTATGCAGTACCTTCACCTTACTATTTCTATAAAGTGGCTTTTCATTCATTTTGGTTGGATAGTATGTCAGAAAATTGCATGGTGTTGAAAAACATTCTTAATACTGCTGAGATTACATATTCTAGGCCTAAGCGAATAGGTAACCAAGATTTTTCCTATAATGGTGACCATCTAAATAAAAGCAGAACTCTCTTGTTGAAAATGTCTAGCTAGCTTCATCTTGCCCAGATGTTGTTCTCATTTGTTACAGGGGAAAGGACTTCATTTGGCTCTGATTGTGTTAAAAAGTTCATTCGTCACTTGTTTATGGCAGTATACATTGGCTACTAGCTCTTTCTTGTTTCTGTTAGAAATACAAAAATATGAGTATTTGTTTAAATTTCTTCTTTTTATGATTTATTTTTAAAGCAGTGAATCTCTGATTTGTGTGTTTTCTTCTCTCTTGTAAATCTAAGCTGTCAACCAGCAACTTGTGGAGTATGAGTTGAAGATCTTTGGAGCAACAACGGACAACAACCTCACAGTCGTATCAACCTTCTCTTCAGGGGTAACACCATTTAATTTCGGGTTCCCAAAGCCTAGTGATCCAGTTTTTGTTCCTACTTTTAGCAGCATTGGTGCTCCATCCATTTTTGACCGTCCTGCAACCGAAGTTGCACCTCCAGAATTCACTTTTGGTGCTGGCCTTAGTCAGACAAGCAGCACAATGATCCCAGGTAGTAGTAGTAGTGCTCCTTCTGATACAAACCCTCCAAATCTGAATAGCAACGACGTTCAAATGGAAGGTCTATAGCTTGTTTTGGAGTCTTCTTCTTCAACATGACATATATATATAATCTATATATATATTCCATAACATCACATCAAGAATTCTGGTTAGGTTGGGAGCTTTGTTTGGTAATGAGATATATAGAGAGATGTACATTAGCTCAGCCTTTGTGAATTGGCGCTGCAACCAGCTTTAACGTGTTGGTCATGGCATGGATATACCTTTTGTATGAAATGATCTCATATTCTAACTGGTTTAGGATACTTTAGAATGAAATTTTGATAAAGTTGGGGTTTTTTTTTTTTTTTCAAAGTTCTTTGCTGACAATAATCTACTTTTGGAAATTTCAAGGATTTTATGTTATTTTATAACTTAAAAAAAATGTTTGGATGACAATATTAATTATTCTTTATTTAAATAATATTTAATTTTTAATTTTTATTTTAATTTTTATAGTTTTATTTAAATATATATTTTAGGTTGAGATATTGAATAATCAAATTGACATAATTAATTTTTGTGTGCATGTTATTATTGGTCTGGGCATGACAGGGTACTAACTAACCATTGCTTTTGTTTCATCAATGGTTTCTCGGTACTTGTGACAATAATAAGATCATAATACCAATAATGTACGTAAATCCTGAGCTAACCCTATTGATTGAAACTACTTTATTTATTTATTTTTATATATATAGTTTTTAGAACTATCTCATTCAGTTTGAGTTACGTTTATGATAATTAAAAATTTGAGTTACGCTTATGATTCGAAAGCGGACTCGGCTTTACAATGCCCTTTCGCAAAAGTGAAAGAAAAGAAAATTGAAAATAATTTATTAATTTGGAACTTAACTTTTATTATAAAATTAAAAACTCGATAAAGTGAAAATTTTATGTTCTTATATATGTGTGTATATTATATATATATATATATATATATATATATATAGAATCCAACTATAAATAAAAAAAAAGAAATAAGAAAGAAGAGAGTGAAGGATACATACAAAAATAATTATAAACAACAACATAGAATGATACTAATTCAAAGATATAATTGATAATATATATATTATAAAAAATTCAACAAATAATAATGAAGAATATATAAACAAGAGAAAAACCATAATTACTTCATCATTCTTTCACTAGGAAATATAGAGATGATTTGTTCTTTAAACTACCACCAGAAACCACAATTTCGCCCATCAACAATATATATATATATATAAAAAATAATAATTAAAAAAATCACACTGAATTAATTAATTAATTAATTAATTAATGCCCCAAAACAAATATTTCTGCATCTAACTCATCATCTCCATCGAAATCTTTGGAAATATCACCCTCATCATTGGTGCCGCCGGCGCCGGTTTCTTTATTTTCCGGTGGAGACTGAGCGTTTGTAGCTGCAGGTTCTTTACAGCTCTCCTGGGATTGGCCATCACATGCAGCTGCGTTTATCTCTTTATGCAAAAGAGACAAAATAAGTATCGTTAAAAGGAAACTCAGAGCAATCTTTTTGCATGCACCCATTGTACGATACGTACGTAAAAATTATATATATATATATATATATATATATATTATATGAATAAATTCTCTTCTCACTAGTGCTGAAAAAGATATCTGAATTAAATGATCGATATAATTATGTTTTTCTTTAACTATTTTTAATTAGTCTTTAGGTTTGTTTATATAGAGTTTTTTTTTTCATCTTTTCATTTTCTTGGTGGTATAGAGAAGTTTTAGGTTTTTTTCAATGTTTTACCCAATAATTTGTAGATTTTCACGTTCATCCAATCACATCAAAACTAATTTATATATATACACACGAGAGACATATATATGTTTGGGTGTTATTTTTTTTCTAATTTTCATTTTTTTTTATTATCACTCTCCCCTTTTTCTTCTCTCCGTTGATTAAATTTATACCTTTAAAAAAAGTTAATTTGTGGTAAGAGTCTCGTTTATCATAAGTTCGACATATGTAAAAAGTGAAAATGTCTTAACATATTTTAACTAAATCTTACTAATTTTTAAAACGCATCCATTAAAGTAAGGAGTTTCATACCTTAATAAACTACTCAGAGATCCCTTTAAGCTAACGATGTGAGAACCTTGTTGTGATATTACGTTTCACATTAAAAGTTAAAGTTAATGTATAATGATATATAAGAACGTTGCTAGATATATACTCATAGTCAACGTAGATTATTTTCTTTTTATATGAAGATAAGAACAAGTAGTTGACCGTGAATACTACTTAGACCCATAATTACAGCACACAGCTTGTACGCCCAGATCATAACACTTGCTCACAATAAATTTCACTTTTTTTTTAAATGAAAAGTAAAAATAGAGATAGTAATAATTGAAACGATGAATGCTACATTGAAAAAGAGGACCAAACTTTGGACAAATCATTAATTCTCTCATATGCTAATTTAGCCAAACATCAACAATTAATATTACTGAAAGCTATTTGAGAACTAAGATTATGAGCCATCCCTGTACAACTTATAGACCGCATATATATATATATATGGAGAAAAATAAATTGGAAATAAATAGCTGCCATTGTTGTTAATTTAATTGCTTCCGGAACCTTCTTATTTTAACTAATTTTCATTTCTTGTTAATATGTTTAATTCACTTTATAAAATCCAAAACAAATTCTCTAATACTTGCTTTGTTTCCATATTTAAACATTTTTCGTTTTTAACATGACTCGAATTCATCACCTTTTGTAAAGGTCATAGGTGAAGTGGCTGCCACCAACAATCACTACTTATCTAGAAAGTTGATATTAGTTTAGAAACTAACATTTTATTGGTCTAAATAAAAGAAGTATGATTTCCTTTAAACAAGATTTTCGATATGAGTTCGAACCTTATATATAGAGAAATTAGTGTCGAGAGAGTTTTCCCTCAAAAAGGAATTCGACATAATTACATAATTCAATTTCAAATTAGTCCGGAGTCCAAAATAGTTTTGGTACTAATATTTTATTAGTTTAAATAGGAGTTTGGTTTCTTTCAAATAAGGTTTTTGATCCAGTTCGAACTTTGTATACAAAAAAAAATTAAGGATGAGAACGTTTTTCCTCGAGAAGAGATTCAACATATTTAATTTCAGATTACATAATAAAGTAACATCAAAACTTTTTTTTTTTTTTTTTAAAAAAAAGAAAAGAAATTGGTTTATGTGGTGGAAAATATATATGTATATATATATATAATATATGAATGGTATGTTTTGAGAGTCAATTTTGCCATAAGTTGCACATGAATTAATATATATTTGGTGTGAGGTCAAGAAAATCTTCTGTATCAAGAAAATCTTTAAGATGAGAACAAGGTTAGAGAAATTCTGGGTGATTCATTTATGTGCCTCCATTTCAGGTGCAGCCACCCGCCTTCTAATTATTAATTACTTATATCGTGGGGTTGATAACCGTCTTATTCTTTTCTTTTTTGTGGGTAATTATTTATTTAATGTTCTCTGAATTCATCTCCATTCATTTATATCTAAATATATTAATATATATATATATATATATATATATATATATATAAATTATGAACAATGTGGTATTCTCGGATTCTTTATTTAGTTACTTTCATCTGACTTATCAAGTTAAAGATTTAAATTTTAATTCACATTAAAAAAAAGTCTCGTATACATTTTAGATACTGAGTTACCAATACAAAAATTAAAGTATATATCTTTTTTTGTCTATCCATTATTGGCTGTGACTACAGTGACTAATCTCGGTGATAACCTCTTTTGCTACATGTGTTCTCCCATTGGAGGTGAACAACTAGTCACAAAATGTGCTCTATCTATTTCCATCTGCAGTATTCAAACTCTCAACCTTATGATGATTTATATATATTAATTGAAAAGATTAAAATATCATTTAACATTACTTTATTATATATATATATATATATATATTAAAAGTAGAAGTATTACTTTCTTTTGTAACTCCTTTCTTTTGTAACTCCTCATCGGTTAATTTGAGAGTGATATATATGAATGATACCTCAAAAACTACGGTAAAAAACTGAAATATATAATAAGATTGTTATTAACATAAATTGAATATTCATAATTTTTTTATTTAATAAAATTATATTAAAGTACCTAAATAACAAGGGTCATGTATTTCAATAGATTATCGGAGTATGTAGTTTCTATATAATATAATATATATATATATATATATATATATATATATATATATATATAACAAGGTGATGACCTCTTCCATGAATATGGTAAATCATCATGCATGTAGATTGGTCTTCTTTTCTTTCCTAATTAAGTTTATGGTTGGGAGTGTTGTCCTAATCATAAGTGCTTCTGCTTTATATGTGAAAGGGCTGACCTTTAGTACGTAAGGTCTAATTCTTCCCAATTATTGGAACTCTTTAATTTATAGATTAGTTATATATATATGTGAGAGAGGATTGAACAAACTTCTATTATTAAACATGTTTTGTTTTAATTATATATATATATATATATATTCTTTTGCTGTTGTTATCATTGAAATGAAATATTACAAATGATTTAGATTTATATTGTTATTAACCTATTTCTAACATACATTCATAAAAGGGGAAATTGGAGGATAAAAATCTCCATAATGTATTACTACATATTATTATATATATATGGAAATTAATTTCAGGTTGATAAAAGGAGATACTCTTAACTTTTATATATATATATATATAATATTATCTTTATTCAAGGGTGGATGCAATCACTAGCATCATTGATAATTCATTTTATAGTGAGTATTATTTTTATCGAAGATAAACAATTGATCATGAAATATACTCTATTATTATTGATGAAAATTAAACTTTTTAACATTATGATTACGGAATAAAATGAACAATCATCACGTAATATTTCATACTTTTATAATATATTTTGTATGTCACTCAATTCAGCATCCTATAATTATATATATATATATATATATATACACTATGTAACTTCTAAAAGTAAAAGCTAGAGACCAAAACACTCGTTAAATTCAATGACGTAACTTAGTTTTAATTCATGACTGTAATTAAAAAAAAAAAAATTGTATTATTTTTACTAGATTTTGACAAATAAAAATATTACTATTAAAATATTTTCTAAATGACAAAAAAATAGTTATTAAGTCCGAAGGGGGTGTACCTATTATATATTCCCTTCATATATATAAAAACAGGGAAAAAAAATTAATGTAATTTTTAATAATATATTCCCTTCACATATATGCGCACACATATGTATATATATTTAATTTGTCATTTATAAAATTAAGATAATATTTATTATTACTATTTTTTAATATATCTTTAATTAATAATTAATAATTTTTTTTATAGAAGATTGTAAAATTAAACGATTTTTAATTTTAATATTTTCATGTGAAAATTTTTTGGGGAAAAAAAATCATTTTTAAAATATAAAAATAATATATATTTTTTTGAAAAGATAAAAACGACTTTTATAAAGACAAAGATCTCATAGTAGCAAATCAATGTACAGTTTATTAATATTTATTAATTATTTTTATTTAAAAAATATATAATTTCAAAATACTATTTTTCATATATATATATATATATATATAATATATATATTTTTTTTGAGAAACCTTAATTTCTATCACGTCTCGAAGTCATCATCTCTCACATCATAAATGAGGGTGCTACATGAGATTACGAGTTCAACAATACCATATAAAAATTAAATTTTACAAACATAATCCAACTAAATTCAAATTAATCAAAATAATAATTTTAAATACCTCACAAAATAAAATAAAAAAGTGAGTGGAGTAATAAGTATTGACATTAATAAGAGGAGGGTGAATATTGAATAGGAAGGCAAAATGACAATATTAACCCCATTGTGAATTAGTTGGAGCCTAATAATTGGATGGCGTGGACCAAAAACCGACCCAAAAACCCAGCCTGACTCCCATTTGCCTTTTGCATGGTAACAATAAATTCCCCATTAACTCTCTTCTTCTACTACTACTACTACAGTACTACTTCTTCCCATTAAAAATCTGCAGCTAGCTAGCAAGACAGACCTCCCTCCCTGCCCCACCACAATATTTGAAGTATATATTAATCTGCCATTAATAACCCCAACAAACTCTCCCTCTCTACTCATCTCATGTGAATCTCTCCTTGCTCATATATATATATATATATATATATATATATATATATATATATTATATGTATATGTATAATTAATTTAACTCAAAACGGCAGCTAAGCAAAAACTCATGATGGCCAACTTTTTCGTGTTGTTTTTGATTTTGTTTTTCTCATCTTTCTCATCTGAGGCTAAAAGGGAAATGATCGTTCCAGCGATAATAGTGTTTGGAGATTCTTCGGTTGATGCCGGAAACAATAACGGGATTTCTACTATGCTGAAGAGTAACTTTGAGCCGTACGGACGGGACTTTTACGGTGGTAGACCGACGGGGAGGTTCAGTAACGGACGTATTCCACCGGACTTTATTTCTGAAGCTTTTGGATTAAGACCCTTTGTTCCTGCTTACCTTGATACAAACTTCAATATCTCTGATTTTGCTACCGGAGTTTGCTTTGCTTCCGCCGGTACCGGATATGATAATGCTACTTCCGATGTTCTCGTAAGTCTCTACTTCATTTTTTCCCCTTTTCTTTTTCTTTTTTTTAATTATATTTTTAATTTTCCAGAAATATCTACCATCCCAGGATTTTAGTTAGTTCCCACTGTTTTTTTACTTATGATAGTGAAGAGAGAAATATATATATATTTTTAAGGTGTATTTATTCATATTTTTATTTTATTGATATTTATTATAAATAATATTTTATAACTTATATTTATTAATTATTTTTATAGAAAAATAAAGTTACAAAATACATTAGTATTTTTGACTAAAAATATATTAATCATTAATTTTCATATTTTTTAAACACTTTTCCAAGTAAAAATGAAAAAGGACAAATACTTTTTTTTTATAAAATTTAGGTGTAAGTTACTACTATACTTTTTCAAAGAATTGAGATGATTTTTATTTATTTTTTTGATATATTAAAAAAGTTGAAGTGAATTTATTAATATATTTTTGCTTAATATTTCAACTAAAAGACAGTCAATTTTTAGTATTTTCTTTAAAAAAATATATATGTTTTCTCTTATTTATAATAAGTAAAAAATGAGAGTTTATTGATGTTTTATTTTCTATAATATTATCTCTGTAGTTTATACTTTATAATTTATATGACAAAGTAAAATAATATATATATATATATATTATAATTTTTTTTTTAGTATATGACAAGTGAAAAATGGAAAAAAATATTTGTTACATTATTATATATGACCAAAATGTTTAAATATTCTAGGTCGCTATCTATATAATTAATTAGTATTATTAATTTTAAATGTAAAAATTATTAATAAATATTATTTTGATTTTTCTTAATATTTAACAAAAAAAAAAAAAAAAAAAAAGACTTGGTTTTCTCCTGAGAAGTTAAAAAGGGGGAGAGAGAGAGAGAGTACATAGTATTTGACAAAGTTCTGGAAGCAAAGGGAGAATATTGAATGCAACAGTGGTTAGATATTATAGTATTGCAAATCCATTTATTACAGCAGGGGGTGGTGGTGGTGGTTGGGCTTTATTGTTTCCTAGTAATGAAGTCAGAGAATAAACTTTTCTTTTTTTTTTTTTTTTTTTTTAAAAATAATTATGAAACAAATATAAGATTAAACCTCGTACGTGTAAAAAGAAAGAATAGTTCAATTGATAATAATTTCATTTATAATTTTAAGATGTCATAAGTTTGACATACGACAAAAAAACGTAAATACCTCTAACTTATTTATAGAACTATAAGTTACTTATTCCGTTCCTTAACTATGAGGTTAGAAGTTTGCAATAGTTTTTCATTTTATAACTTTTAGTACTATATATATATATATAATATATATATAAAAAATTAATATAATATTATTGATATTTTATTATCAATATCTTTATAATTATTAATTTTTATAAAATAATTATTATCTATATTTAAAACGCTTTTTTTTTTTTTTTTGTCTTTTCTTTAAAATGTGTAAAAGTTTGTTTTAAGACAAGTTAAAATAAAAATTGAGGGAGAATTTTTTTTTTTTTTTTTTTTTCAAAAAGAAAAAAAATATATATATACAATGCAACGATGTTATATACATATACATACACACACATATATATATAAATATTGGGGTTTTGTGCATGCAGAACGTAATACCTTTATGGAAGGAAGTAGAATACTTCAAAGAATACCAGAATAAACTGAAAGCATACGCAGGAAAAGAAAAAGCGGAATACATTATAAAGGAAGCTCTGTATCTAATCAGCGTCGGAACAAACGATTTTCTTGAAAACTACTACACAATGCCCAGGAGAAGATCTCAGTTCACTGTGGATCAATACCAGGGTTTCATTATGGGATTAGCAGAGAAATTTATAAAGGATCTGTACTTTTTGGGAGCTCGAAAAATAGCACTAACTGGACTTCCTCCAATGGGTTGTTTGCCATTAGAAAGAACCACAAACTATATCAATGGCGGTGGATGTGTTGAGAGTTACAATATCGTTGCACTCAGTTTTAATTCAAAGCTTAATAATATGATTAAGAAGCTTAATGGAGAACTTAATGGGATTAATTTGGTTCCTTCTGATCCTTACAATATCCTTCTACAAATGATTCATAGACCATCCGCCTTTGGTACGTCTTTCTTTCTTTCTTTCTTTTCTTCTTTGTTTTATTTCTTTCTTGTTGAAAATATGCACGTATTATATATATATATATATATATATATATATATATATATATATGTATGTATATTTGTTTTGGCAGGGTTTGAAGTGGCAGCAGTAGCATGTTGTGCGACGGGAATGTTTGAGATGGGATACATGTGTGACAGACTGAATCCATTCACATGCACAGATGCAAGCAAATATGTGTTCTGGGATTCATTTCATCCAACTGAGAAAACAAATAAAATCATCTCTGAGTATATTATGAAACATGTCCTTTCTCAATTCTTGTGAAACATTTACATGTCCATGTACTCCTCCTAGAATATATATATCTATATTATTATTGAAGTACCCAAAAAACATTACACGTACGGTTGATCTCTATATAAATATGTGTGAAGAATTTTGTATCATCATTAGGGTTTTATTTTATGTATTGTATTGTTATTGTTTCTCAGCATATTATATGCATCTCATCCTCCTCATTCTTGTTAATTTGTTTATGAACATAAATAAAACTATTCTCGTGTGTCGTTATATCTACAAAGCTAAAATATATTAATTTATGATAGAAGTACTTTAAGTAATCACTTTTGACTCGATTATTTTGTGATCGGACTACTTCAGATTCCTTTTTGAAGGAAATTATCTCAATACTTCCCTCGAACCAACAAAAGGCTTTTGAATAAGAATCCTATCTCTCTTTTCGGAGATTCTCATAATTCTGCATCCGAGAATTAATATGTCTTATAAAAAGATTTATCGCTCTATAATAATAACAATACGTTATTCATTTTAATCTTTTATACTTCAACTAG
The DNA here is from genome assembly GCA_025388415.1 of Cynanchum wilfordii. Classification (NCBI taxonomy): domain Eukaryota; kingdom Viridiplantae; phylum Streptophyta; class Magnoliopsida; order Gentianales; family Apocynaceae; genus Cynanchum; species Cynanchum wilfordii. The sequence continues at coordinate 308,459 of JAHSUH010000001.1, forward strand.
AATTTGATCTTGACTTGAATATCAGAGTGTTATCGAGAGGTCCAATATTGGTCTCATGAGAACTACGGGTAGGCAGAGAGGGTTGTGCCCCTCTTTGTAAAGCAGGCTCTTAGATCCATTAGTTTTGTTGGATTTTCCTCTTCTCGTTTACTATTATTATTGGGTTGGATCTTATATATATATATATATGCATCCATTCTTCTCAGTTCTTCTCCCATATGATTTTATTTATTTATTTATTTTCTGAGGAGCCAATATATATAATTATTCAAAATTTAATAATTTGATAAATATGTAAATTATTATTATTATTATTTTAAACATTTTCGACCTCCAACTTCTTTTTTATTTTCTCCTAAATTAGTAAAAAAAATAGGTACACGATTTATTATTTAAAAATATAATAATAATTGACCGATTTAATCTCCAATAATAAATTTGGTCAAAAGTGCTTTAAGTTTTTTTTTTTTTTTTTATTGATCCAACTAGATACGATTAACATATTACGTTAGCCAAAATAAAATTTTGACTTCATCATATTAAAGGAAATTAATTAATTGACAAAATTTCTTTCAAAACATGTTCCTTGTTGAGTTTAAAATTAAAATATCTAGTTAAAATAAAAAAGATAGGGAACGAGATTATCAAATCTAGCCATGACTTTCTTTTTTACTTAAATATTTTTAAATATATATAATATATATATATATATATATATATATATATATATATGTATATGTATGTAATGAAGTCAAATTGAGAGAAACTTTTGGAGAAGATTTACTTGAAGATATACATCTATCATTTATTTTATTTATATTAGATATATCATTTCTTATCTTATAAGAAAGATATTTCAAAATTACCATTTTGTTCGAGCCGAGTTGGTTCTTGCAAGAGGAAGCTCTGGGGCAATTTTAAACTGTTGTGAGTAGGGGTTTGAACCCCCAACCTAACTTAAGCTAGGAGAGCTCCCTACCACCTTACCTATGACTTGGGATTAATCACCATTTTACTTAATATAGAAAATGTCATATTCTTACATTATAATCATCTATAAATAATAAAGTGTCATATTCTGTCTAAAACTCTAGCTTTTTTTTTCTCTTACGTTTTTCCTAATATTTCTAAAGTAAGTATCGGAAAGAACTTTTTAGTGAGTAAACCCCATTTACCTTTGTATTCTAACAAATTACCGAATTTCGAGATGAAAGGAGTGACAATCGGAGAAAGAGACTACATTATTTTTCCAAAATTATAAGAGTATAGTAGTCATCCACGTAAATGCAACTTAATTAGTATTAATTTAAGGCCTACAAGTAAGAAGCTGAACAGTCATATATATATATATCTATATATATACGTAAATGTTATATATATTATATATGTGTGTGTATATATCATTTGAGACTTTTGCAAATGTCTAAATGCAGAGCTTACTTGTGGCCTCATTCACAAGCAACATAGTACAACTACTAATAAATTTCTCATGAATTGTGTTTATTCATGGTCAATCCCGCAATCTAGTCAGTTTCTTCACGTGTTCTTGAAGTCACATAATTTGTTTTAATTAATCAGTTTTATTATTCTAATGGATATATACATATACATATATATATATATATATATATATATATATGAGAGAGAGAGAGATAGCCTTTGAAATTTGGGGTAACATTCGTCAGGATAATTTATTAAAAACTTATAGTGAAAGGTTGGCTAATATGAATTAAACTATGGGATCCTACAGCTTGAAATCCAAGTTAATATTGTTGGGATTGGGACATCAATCCAAATCGCATATCGGAATATGAAGTAAGAGTTGCTTAAAATATAAGGTGTTCTAACTACTCTATTAGTAGTATCATAGTATGATACATTTTAGGATGTTGCCCAATAACAAAACTGTGAGAGCTTAGACCCAAAACGGATAATACTTAGGTAAGTTGACAACCCAACCTCCTGGAGAAATGGGTCCAACAAATATTAATCTTCAAAAGTCAATATTTAAATTTGTTACACATCTTTTGGTTAATTTTTTTCTCGTGTGAGAAAAATCCATAATATAAAATATGGTTAAATAAAATAATGAGTTAAGACTTAAAATAAATATTTAATTTTCGAGCGAGAGAGTAATTAATTTTTTATATTATGGTATTTGAATTCTGATTCACTTAATACTTTGCTTATATACTATTGTTTATTTCCCAAGTATAACATGTATAATTAAGTCTTAAATTTTGTTTTTGTAAACAATTAAGTCTTAAATATTTATATATATATATATATATATATATATATATATATATATATATATATATAAATATAAGTCTTATGTTATGACAAGCAAAAAATAATAAATAGTGAGAGTAAACTAAAACTTTTTTTTTTTTTTTTTTGTACCCACTTGGGGCGCCTGGTGTCTCCACATTTTCGGTGAGACTAATCCAGATTCGGCCTGCGGAGCGCTCACAAAGTTCAATTCTTACTCGATGATTAGGGTCCGACCCAGAGCTTTTAACATGACGCTAACCACCCCAGAGGAATTCGAAACCTCGGTCGTCCGCCTTGGAGGAAGCATTAAGAGTCCGCTTACCAACTCTCCCAAGCTACCGGTTGAGTAAACTAAAACCTTAAAACAATAATATTGTGTTGTTGCTGAAAACATTACAAGTTAATCTTTTAGTTTGACTTTAATTAATCAGCATCATATAAATGAAACACACACACACACATATAAAATATATATATATATATATATATATATATATATATATATATACATATAAATAAATGAAGCACCACCTCAATTATTGTGTTTTAGCTAGTGTACCTAATAAAACGACTAATGCAAGCATTAAACCAAACCCCACACAAAAACCATGCATTATTGGGCCAAGAAAGGAATATATATATATATATATATATAAATAAAGTTAAATACTAAAAGAAGTGGGGAGGTTTTAAATTCGATTTAAATTTAGAATTATTTTTATATTTTATTATTAATAAAGTAAAAGTCTTCTTTTATAAATCACTCTCATTCTAAATAAAAAGAAAAGAAGCCTTTAGCTTATAATACAAGTAAATAACATTATATAAAAATGAAAATTTTTCCGAGTAGATTTTGTACCATTCCTTGCCACAAAGAAGAGACAAAATAGCAATGTGGTTGTGATAATTTAAGGCCGTTAATATTGAGGTTAAGTGCTACTTAATCTCAATTATAGCGCGGCAAGGTTACCATAATCTGTGGTAGTAATCACTAATGACTTTACTTTTCGTTAAAAAAATAATACTTCCTCTCCTTCCCTCCATTCGTTTATTTTATTTTATTTAAAATTCTCTAATTTAATATTTTTTATATATATATTTTTTATTATTGTTACACGAATTATCACATGATTTATTTAAGAGATTTTTAAATGATTATTATTATTATTGTTATTATTTTTTTTGATAAATATTTTTAAATGATTATTAAACAATAACTAATTTTTTTTACTTAATAATACGTTAAAGTGATTTTTTTTTTTTGATATATAGGGAAGGGGGTAATTGGGTGTTGAACTCACACCAGTGAGGTTGGGGGTGACACACTTGCCAACTCCGCTGTTCAACACCGACAAGTTAAAGTGAATTAAAACGGATAATATTATGAGTTATTTAAAATAATAATCAAACCCGGTAGCTTGGGGAGTTGTTAAGCGGACTCCTAATACTTCCTCTCGAGGTTTTGAATCCCCTCTAGGGTGGTTAGCACCATGTTGAATTCTGCGAGCGTTCCGCAGGTTGAGTCCGGATTAGTCTCACCGAAAATATGGGACACCGGGCGCTCCAAGTGTGTAAAAAAATAATAATAATAATAATCAAAAAGATAAAATTAGAGAATTGCTTAAAGTAATAAAACTATTAGAAAATCACTTATCAAAAAAAAAAAAAAACTATTAGAAAATGAAATCTCGAAAGTTAGTTTTAAAATCGCCCACTGAGACAAAACTTGGGCGGTTGTTTCTTTTTTCTTAATGTTGGAGTCCTGGCGACCGTACAAATTTGATTATTTGGGGATGTAAAAGAAGTATAGAGAAAGCATATCAGTCGCGTCTTATCGCGTGGAGATCACGCACAAACGGACAAGTCAGCGTACGTGGCGGACGGATCTCGCGCATGTAGAGAAACCCCCCCTCCCCTTCCCGAAAGGCTTCTTCACTAGCATATTCCTAAGAATGTTCCCTTTTTATTCCCTTCCATGTTTTGTAGTACTACCTTTTTCTTTTTTCTTTTTTTTTTTATTTGTATTATTATAAATAAAATAATAAAATAAATACAACAGAAAAACAAACAATTCTACCCCCACTACTTTAAAAAGGAAGTAATTTTTTTTTTTTTTTTTTTTTTTGAATAAATCATTAACCATTGCAAAGGGTTTAGAGTTTAAAATGGAAGTAAAAAAGAAAAGTAGAAACATAGTCTAAAGTTAAAAATATAATATTTTTTTTAATGACGAAGATATTTATTTCAATATCGTAGTGTGTAATGAGAATAAAGTTTATAAAAAGACAATTATATAATATTTTCGATCACGTTTAAACATAACTATAGCATATTAATCTAAATGAAAATAATTTAATTTTTTATATAAGTAGTAAAAGATTTGGCGTATATATATATATAATACCTTTAATGAGAAGAATAATGAATCTTATAAATTAATCAAAAGAATCATTATCTTTTTTGTTGTCTGGTCTGGTTTAGTTTCCCAACAATGCTATGAACTTTTTTGTGGATCTCAATCATACTTGTGTTCTTTATCAATATTGGAACTTTTTGTGAGTTTCGTTTTCGTTTTCTTTTTTTTTTTTTTTAAATTTTAAAAATCTATTTTTATAATGTGGGATGCTGATTAAATGTGGAATAGTTATAAATTTAAAACATTGAAATAAATTTTTTAAGAGTGAATATATTTTTAATATATGTATAATTAAAAAGATATTCTAGATATATATATATATATATATATATATATATATATATATATAAAGGCATACGGAGAGACAGCAGCGCACGAAATCTCCATTCACAGCCCCATTTCTACGGTCACCCCAAAAAAGTCCCTATTATCACAACCCCACCACACCGCACTTTTTAACCTTTCTCCTAAAGCTCAAAACGCACTCATTTGCTATAAAAATAACTGCCAAACCAAGGACAGAGGCTGCAGCACTGCAGGCAACGGAAAAAACCCCTCCCTCTCTTTCCTTTCCTCCTCGTCTTCTTCACTTTTTCTATATTCTCTCCAGGCAGGAGGTAAAATCAGTACTGCTCTAAACCTGTACGATGAAATTTGAAGGAAGAATAGGAAGTTGTACAGAAGAACAAATTGGTGGTGGTGGTGGTGGTGTTGATGGTGGACCAGATATGTGTAGAACTATCGAAGTCGCCGTCATTGAACATCAACTTCCGCAGACTTTGCCGTCGCCGAAGCTTTTGCCCTATTTTATGGATGATGAAGGTGGTGGTGAGACTGAGGACCTCTTTACTCCTCCTCTCAACTTTGCAATGGTCGATAATGGTATCTTCCGCTCTGGTTTCCCTGACACTGCTAACTTTTCCTTTATTCAATCCCTTGCCCTTCGCTCCATTGTGTAAGTTCATAACCGTATGTAGTTATGAAATGGCGAATTTCGTTTTTAACTTGTTTGATTACTATTATTTTTGAATTCGAGTCCAGATGTAACTTAAATTAACTTGCTGAAAAAGTTAAATATATACTAAGCATGTGAATAATGTATGTTTTAGCTTTTTTCGGTTTAGATTTAAATTGATGGATTTTGGATTTTGGCTTTTAGATATTTGTGTCCAGAGCCATATCCGGAGGCCAACATGGAGTTTTTAAAGGCCAACGGGATTCGGTTGTATCAGTTCGGGATTGAAGGAGCAAAAGTATGCTTTTATGAGTACTTCGTTACTTTCTTCGTTACTTTCTTCGTTACTTTCTTATATATATTATTTAATTTTGTTTTTACCTATGAGTTCTCAATTGTCTTGGTCATTGTGTGCTTAGTTTTCCCGTCTAATCTTGGTTTCAGTTCTGGTTTTCACTAAACATTCAGGGAAGTATTAACCATGAAGTTTGAATTCTACATATTCACGAGTTTTAGACCTTCTTCTTGAGTTGAACATATGTTTAATAGTAGTAAAATGTGAGTCCTTTCAATGAATTTAATTTAACTAATTAAACGAAAAAGGTACTTATGTAATCAGGCAGCCCCACACAAGCACTTAAAGATTTAGCAATGGTTGAAACGCAAACGGTTGTAGAAGAGGGGAGGAACCGAAAAAGAAAAGAGGCATCTATTGATTAACAAAGATGGTAGATCCTTAGGAAACAAGAAATAGTACTCCCTCTGGTTTTCTTTTTATTTATTTATTTATTTATTTTTGTTACTCTTCACTAAAAATAGATATCACTTTTGTAATATTAGGAAAAAAATATCAACATACTATTTTATTTTGATTTTATAAGGTCTGACAACTAAAAAATACTTTATAATCTTCCCCATGCTATACTCTTTTTTCTTTTTTTGTTATTTATTTTATTTTATTTTATTTTTACTTCTCACAAAGGATGATAATAATATGACATGTATTGTTTAATGTTTTACAACTAGTTGTTTTTTATAGAATAATTTGAAGTTAAACGTTATTTTAGTTTTTAAAACATTAGACAAATCAATTTCTATATTTTCTTAAAGGGGATGAAATTTTGTTTTTTTTTAAAATTTATTTATAACTAGACAAGTTTTTATATAAAGAATCATTAATACTTATTAGTTGTAAAACATTATATTAAGGATATTTAGGGAAAATGGTAATAAATATTGCATTCATTTCATAAAGTGATGGAGTATATTTTATTATTAATTGCGAAAGAATCACTGGATTGTTCTTTAATTTCCTTCCCATTTAATTTTACTATGAAGACTGAAGACGTTATTTTTCTTTTACTTTCTTACTGCTTCTAACTATTATTATTTTCCTAATTTTATTTGTTTATTTTCCCACCTGCCTTTGTTTCGTTTGTTTTGGGATATCACCTTAAGAGAAGTTGGTAACTTTGCACATCTGTGTTTTTATTTATTTAGTTATTTTGTTTGCCTTCTGGTTTACTCATGAAATTGTGGCACCTTTTCTATTTTTTTTTTTTTTTCTGTTAGAGAATCCTAATCCTACATTAATTAGATTTATGTTTTAGATATTTGATTTATCTTTTAATTAGCTCAAATCTGTCCATATTCAGATCCTCAATATGTTCATCTTTATACAATTTTTCTGTTTGATCTAACTCCTGTAGACAAGAAAGGTTGATTAGGATATATCTCACTAAATCTCTTATTGCATGAGGCTCTTCATATCCTCTCTGATCCAACAAGAGGAACTACGATCAAAAGAATATTTGGGAAGACAATGAGGAATTATTTCATCAACTTTAGTATAAAAATAGGACGTCTTCTTCAAGAGAGAAAGTAGATGATTATTATTCTTCTCCATTGTGCTCTAAAAAAAAAAAAAATATGCCTAATCAAAAAAAATTTTGATTTATCTTTTAAGATATCTTTAGATATATTAGATTTAGATATATTTATTCTTAAAACATAAATCTAATTAATGTAGTAATGTAGGATTATGATTCTCTAACAGTTCCTTTTTCAGTTTCCTCAGAAGTTTCAACCCGATGGATTCTTTAGAAAATCACTTATATTTCATATTTTCGATAGCAGACAAGTTGTAAACAAGGATACAATAGGAGACTGAATTAAACCAACATGTAACTATCAATTTACCACTGATAAACAAATCTAACATTAGTAATTTATTGCATAAAATATCTGATGAATGGAAGTTTGTGCTTAGTTTAGTTCAAAGAGGTCAACTTGTCCATCCTTCATCTTTCATTTATGGACCTTTAATTGAGATATGGATATCCACTAAGTTTCCAAAAATCCAAAGTCTAAAATTTTTTTATAAGATGAAGGTCTGTTCATGATCGCCTCATTTGTATGTCATAATAGATTTGGACACTTGCCTGGGGTCGACTTCCTGATCATTTTTGCTTTAGTAAATAACTAAAGAAAATAGATAAGTGGGAGATATAAAAGTAATATACAAATTACAGAAATATCTATTGTAGGTTGACTAATTATCTGAATGAGGGTGTGTCTCTTTGTATGTCTTGTCTGGAAAGTGGAGGACTCAATGGTTATTCGTTCACTTGAATAAGTTAAATTTTGGGTAGATAGGTATCTCATAAAAACTTCTTTCAAGGAATGGGCCAAACCAAGTCATTTCTCAATAGCTAAAAGGCCTGTTTCTACCACTTGTATCTGAAATATTCATACTGATTCTCAGGACTTCAATAGCCAACCAGTGATTTGGAGGAGATATCTTGAAAATACCATGGTTTTTATGATTTGTTTGTCTCTATCACTACTGGATGTTAAAACTTCAAATATGTGTGATTTATTCCCGCAGGATTCTTATCAAGCAAATATGATACTGCCTATGCTTGTTGAAGTCAATGTTGTGTGCCCAGTTGAAGTTGCCTAGTGGAATTACTGAAGTACTTACTTTTCTTTCGTTTCTGGTTTAGTTTCTGCACTGAAACTTTTTAAGTTGCTGCATCTTGCTATACTAGAGTTAGGAGAACAGCACCTCAATTTGTTATTGGAAAATCTTTCAACAGCATATTCAACTTCCTGTTTTTCTGCTTACTTTGAAAGTTGAACTTCTATGGGTTTGCAAGGTTTATGTTTTATGTTATTTTTTCTAATATTGATATACCTAGAAGATACCCGTGGCATGTGTGATTGATCTATCTGATCTAGTTAGAACAGGATTTCTGATCTAGTTAGAACTAATCCTGTTTGAGCTCCTTGCCCATGATTACTAGAACGAGACTTGTCTCTTACTGGTTTCATGTATACCATTTTGTTTTGGAAAACGTTAAGAATAGAATTTCAAGATTGCAAGTGTTTTTATTAAGGAAGTGGGGACTTGTCTCTTACTGGTTTCATGTATACCATTTTGTCTCTTAATGGTATTATGCCGTAATTGAAGTGTACTAATGAAGCTCTCTGGTGTCTAATCTTAAGCACCCCATATGCTAGCTCTTTTAAGTTTTTGTTATGAGCAACATCTCTGGTACTGCATATTGATTTTCGGAAAACAACATGTATTCAGGAACCTTTTGTGAATATTCCAGAGGATACAATTCGGGAGGCATTGAAAGTTGTTATCGGTAACTCATTCATTTCTACCTTATCTTTTATTAAATAAATCTAGAGAAACAAAAGTAATTAGTACATTCTTATATCCTTACATCTGCCGTACTTGAACAGATACAGGGAATCATCCTTTGCTGATCCACTGCAAAAGAGGAAAGGTAAGTTCATTATTTGTTATCCACTGAACACGGCATTACACATTGCATTATCTAGCCTAAACTCGTACATTGGGCACTTAAATTAGTGTTCCTTTAAACAGCACCGAACTGGTTGTCTTGTTGGTTGCTTGAGAAAGCTGCAGAGATGGTGCCTGAGTTCTGTGTTTGATGAATACCAGCGCTTTGCTGCTGCCAAAGCAAGAATTTCTGATCAGAGGTTTATGGAGCTCTTTGATGTGTCTAGCTTCAAGCATCTTCCTTCATCATTTTCATGTTCAAAGAGGTAATAGCCAATCAACGTTAGAGGGTGAGCTTCCCTTTTTTGGATGCCTAAATGAATAAATTCGAAGAGGCAATGATTCTTGAAATGCATTTAAGAGGCGATGATATATTTTCTCTTAAGAGGCTAATAAGAAGCATAATTGGGATTGTTTAGAGGTTTTCTTGTTTCCACTGCTGTAGTTTATACCCCATTGTTTCCCCTAGCATTTTCTATCTGTATTTTCTTGGAAATAAAATATCATTGGAGTCCATCTGTATCAAACTTAAGTATGCTAAGATCATGTCTGTCATAACTATCAGGGTAAGAGCTCGCTCTTCCCACCAGAGATAAAATTGCAAGGCAGCTAGAAGAGGTCTTTGGACTGGTGATCCTAGTTGGTCTTTTAAGAATATTCTGATTCTTAGATTCCACGTTGTAGTTCTATTTTCTCGTTCACATTACATTTCATCGATTGGTGAATATAAGGATATGCTGGGCATGTTGTACTATAAATCCATATCTTATAAAGTACTATAGCAATTCAAGAAAAAAAAAATGTCATGTAAGGATTGACTTGGTTTTAGATCAATGTAAATTTCTAGATAGTTGTCAAATAAGTATTTCATGATCCTTACTGCGGAAGTACGCTTTGTTATTAAATTCGACCATGTTAAACTTTTATTTTTATATTTTGCATGCTCTTTTTTCATTGTTTTTCAATTATTTCTTAAACGAATAATGTTGTTGTGACCAAAAGTAGCAGTTATTAAGTTTTTTTAATTTTCTTTTAAAAATTTCTATAAACTGTTTTACTTATTTAAAAAATAAATTTTTAAATGTGTTAATTAAAATTATACTATTTATTTGTAAATATTTAAAATTTAAAACATCTAACTTAATTCTCTTCAAAATCTAATTATAAATATTTTTTAAAAATAATAATAATAGAAAATTAATCAAATGGACATAGTTGAAATGCATAAAATATTTGAAAATAGTTGTGAATGTTTTTCAGTTTAATGTAAATTCAAGAAGTATGTTGATTTTGATTCCTCGTGATAAGCAGTTATACAGGAAATAATGAAAAATAAAAAATGTTTCAAATGGTGGCAAACGAGGGGTTGGGAAAGTAAAGAGGGATATACTTTTTTATATTACATATCCGAAATCATCACTTAATACAAATTCGCAAAAATCTAACTCTCTCGCCTCTCACCTAACTCTTACATAGTGGCTGTCAAACTTTAACCTCTTATAGCATATACAATGTCTTTTCTTATTATGTCGAAGTTAATAACTTACAACAATGGATATACTTCATTTAAAGATTAATGAGAACTTTTATACTTCATTTAAAGATTAATTTTTATTGGCAATTTACAAAAACCAATTGCTATAGTGGTGATAATTCATTACCTGTTGTTTTCGAATGGCGAGGAAGATATCAGCAACCTCTATTATGTTACAGATGAATTTTGAATGTTAAATTGGTCACTCACATCGCAAGAAGCAGAACCTTGATTGTTCCCTGGCTGTTAGCAGCTAATATTGTGGGGCTATCACTCTTCCAGCATACTGCGCTGATGAAGTAAGAACCCATATCTTCATCTGCATCATCTACCTCCGGAGAACTAAATTTATGCCAAGTCACAGGTCTAGAGATAGCCTATAATATATAACGCAAAAGAACTTCAAAAGTCATAATCTGATATTTCTGAACTCAGAAATTACATTTGAAAATCAACACTAACCTTGTGGTAAACAAACACTTCATTTGTTTCACTGCCACAGGCAATGAATTCACTGTTAACTGTTAGACCCACAAAATTTTTCTCATTTGTATGCCCTCTAAATGTACGAACCTGAGAAAATAATTCAAGCAGAATCCAAGAAACACAACACAAGGGAAATAGCAAGACTGCTGTTAACTGAAATGAACTCAGCTGCAATTTCATATAGCAGTATTAGATGAAGGAATAATCTCTACAGACATCAACTAACCAGTGAATTTTCTTTAACATCCCATAGCCGTAGAGTACTGTCTGTTGACGCCGACGCCAGTTCATCATTTGATAAAAACTTTACATATGAAACAGCTTTCTTATGGCCACTAAAAATGTGAAGTGGATGACTGGTATTTCTCAAGTCATAATAATGAATGTGATGATCTGCAGAGCCAACCTGAAAATTACCCGAAAATAAAGTTGAGATTAGACTGAAAACGGTACAAAAGCATCCAATGGGCCAAAGAAAAAAAGAATTCCTTTTATTTGTTTACCAAGCATGAAAATGATACTGGTTAAACCAGTGATGATTTAAAGAAATCTAAATCAAGTCTTAGATGGACCAAACCCATAAACAATTACTCCTATTTTTTAACTTGTCTGACAATAAGATTTTATAAGCTTTAAGAAAATATTAAAATTAAGGTGTCGTCTTTTGACTAAAAAATAAAAAAATATTTTTTTACTTTATATTCTTTTATAAAGAATAATTAATGAATGTTAATTGAAGGAATATTAATGAAACACTAGTGTTGTAAAAGAAACAGAAAAATCGGAGGGAATAGAGCAGACGGGATGGATATATTAGATGACTTGAGAAAAGTTCAACAAGTTCATAATGTACACACTTTCTAGGTTCTTTAATTTCCTTAATTCATTAATGAGTTAACACGGGCATTTAAAAGTGCATATCTCATGAACATGTTTCCATAAAGATGGAAGCTGGTGAACAAAAGCAGATTACCGCAATATAAGTGCCAGATCCAGGATTATACTTGACGCAGCATATATTTGCCTTCATGTCAATGTTGAGAACACTACTTTCCTGTTTTGTACACCAGATTTTGACCTGCAAATTCATAACAGAGAGATTGTAATGGAGCTTTAGTTTCCACTCTAAACACTTGGAAGAAATGATTCAACATTGAACTTGAAGGACCAAATTTTAACATATAGCAAGTTAAATCACTTTGATAGTTGCAGTGGGAATTTAACCTAGTATTGGAACTGAGACCTATATCTCAAGAAATAAGTGTTTTGGAAGTATTCCTTAAGAAGAGCTCAAGGGCTGTCCTAATTTAAGTAGTTTTAAAGTGTATAGATTATAATATAGTGTTTTCCACAATAGCAGGCCATTTCTTTCTTCTTCTTCTTTTTTAATTTGATTTTGAATAATTAGGATGGAGCTAGCCATAAACTAGAAACCATCAACAAAGAACACAGCATAAGATTCTGGTATCAACCTGCCAAGTTAATGCACACTGGACTTTGTTTTTCCTTTTTCATTTCAAGTTAGGCATACCAGTAACACTATAAAGATAATTGTACAACCAAACAATATTTCATACCTTACAATCATCACTTCCAGATACAAGCATTGATGGATCTGTCCTAGAAAAATCGACACTCCATGCCCGTTTTTCATGCTCTTCATATTCCATCACACTCTGTATGCCATGAAAATTTATTCTCATGTGTAAATATAAGTTGACTCTACTTCAGTGATATAATTTTCAAACCCTTAGACGTAAAAGAGGTATCAATGAATTATTTACCTGTCGTGTATTCACATCCCAAACAGTTACTATTCCTTCATAGTCACTACTAGCAATATGATTTTTTGTATACTTGTTCCAGCTCAAGCAACTAAGTTTAGATCGTGTAGACATCTCCACAACAGGGCAGTGCGCATCTGCAGGTTCATTTATGATCTGAAGTGAAAATCCATTTAGGAATCATACATTAGAGTGGGAATCATTTTTTTTATTGGCATATGCAGAAGTTGAACATATGCTCAATAATATAAGTAATCCAACATCAAATGCGGTTATACATAGAGCAATTACCACACCAAAAATACACCAAATTAAGCAAAACAGGGAAAGCAGATATTCATTAAAAAGCAATAAATGACAACATTAAATATTCAAAGAGTTTAGGATATTAGTATTCCTTCTTCTTCAGCTTCGGTCTATCGCAAAAAAGGGTAGGCATCTAATTAAATAGTTGTAGTTATGCCAAATCTTTCTCCATCTAAAATATTCTAGAACAATTTCACAAAATTTTACTCGGATGAATTTTTGCAATACCCTCAAAATTAAGCCCCATATTTAATGAGAGAAAATGAGTAAAGAGCTAAAGAATCGTACCAATGAGTAATCAAAAACCTTTATTCGGCGCGAAACTCCAGCAGTAGCAAATAGTTCATCGTCGCAATCAAACTCAATGCTGCCAATGTTAAAATGTAGTACCATGAGCTGAAGAAAGGCATAATTTTCCATTCGTTATATCCACCTAGGGAGCATTTGATTCTATGAGAAAGCAATGCCAAGATAAGAAAGAGAGAATTGACCTTTATACTATGTTTTAGTTCTTTGATCCTGTTCGAAGTATTCAGTACTATAACAGTTTGGTACTATAATAATTTACAAGAGAATGTAGTTCAGACCTAATATCTTAACAACAGTGAGAATTACCTTGAAACAATGTTGGCCGAGTGAAAAAGATCTCCATGCCTAAGCTCTGCAATTACTCTTAGTCGACTGTTTCAAAATAAGAAATTTGTAAATTGAATAATCTATCAAATAGTAATCTTAATAAAAAAAATCTATGAGCAATTAAATATCAAGTAATTTCACCTGTATCGTGTAAAGGTACTCAGTACAGATTGAAAATCTGCAAGACCTGCATTGTAACCCTCTCTTCTCACAGTATCACTACTCTTCTCTTCTGGATTACATAACTGGTTTTCTTGTTGCCTTCTCTTTTGCAGGTAACATTCTTGTAGATCATTAAACTGTAAAAGAAAAAGATCAGACATTCCGCCACCAGCTGTTCTTTTTTTTTTTTTTTTTTTTTTTTTGTTTTTTTCTTTTTCTGAAGGGTGGAGTGCTGAAGAATATTAGGTAAGCTTTCTCCATCCCCTTGCCCACCCAGGCACATAAAATGAAAAAAAAAATGTAGTTTGAATTTAGCCATGGGTGCTCATTGATGATAGTAGATTCTATAATGAATTGTCCTCTTGGGAAGAATAAGAAAATCCTCCCTTCATATATTTGAAATGCTACTCTATTTGGCTACTGATGAATCCATTTGACAGCTATTAGAAGAAGATTAGGGCATTCTGCAAATGATGTACTTGTGAAAGAACTACAGTGGAGGGTCAAGATAAAATGCTAGGGTGATATGACAATCAAGGATTCTACATAACTTATCATTCTACATTTGCTTATTAAAACATTTAACAACAGCACGAGATGGAGTAAGCTTAGCTTGAAATGGTCTCTATCCCGTAGCAGTTTACATGAGCTCATGGATAGAAAAAATCCTGAACTCTGTTAACTACTAACCTGGGCATGAACACGCTTTTTGCGTACTACAGCAAGGCCTGATTGACTCATATGTTGTGAATGTAATCCATTGACAGAAGCATCCTTCCTCTGTGGTCCAAGAGAGCCAAATTGAGTTTTAGGATCACCTTTCTTATACTGAAAATTTCCGATAGTTCCTCCTTGGACACTACGAGAACTGGATACAAGTCCACTGCTAGTCCTATCAATGGATGAAGACCGAGATCTTGTAGCCAAACAATATTCTGATTGCATCTGCAGTTTCACTGAATACCTGTCCCTGGCCCGGTACAGATCTATCCTGTGCCTCTCAACAGAATTTAAGTCCTCTTTAACATATTGAAGATCATTTTGTATCTGCAATAAGAAAGTTCTGTAAGAATGATCAATGTTTAAGCCTCATTCAGGAAGAATTTGCTCAGCCCAAACAGGTATTTAAAAATTGTATTTATTTACAATAGTAAATAGGCGGAAAAAATTAATTATGATTTGAAATTTGAATATGTGTAGTTATGAGGTAAAAAGTTATTTGATGAAACATTTTAACTTTATTAGGAATTAATATTTTATTATCAAAAGTGTTGTGGGTTTGGTTAATTAGGATATGTTGGTTGCGTGGGTGGAATGATTATAGGATTAAAAAATTGTTTGGTGAAATTGTGTTTGTGAAATGTTACTATTCATGTCCGTAAGTTATTAAACTCAATCCCTGGAAATTTAAAATGGTATTAAAGTGAAGATCCTTTGTTTGAAAGTATTACTGTCGAGTTGACAAGAATTAATCTGAGAAGAACATCACCCAAATCCAGGGAGGAAATCAAATTTGAGAATAGACTTTGGGGACTTAAACTACTTTAAATTTTCTGTAAATTATCATACACTTCTGTCTCTGCATCCCACTACTTTTACCTCTCTTGTAAGACCCAGTTTGATTAATCTGGGAAAATATTATTTTCTTTCAATCTTATAAATATTTTATGAATCCATGCTAACAGATTGACCCTTTATTTTGATAACAGAATCAACTTCCCCACGTTCACTGCATTCATAATATGTTTTGTTTAGTAATATTTATTACTATGCTAGTAATCAACTGCATTTAGAACTTAAAGATAATAAACACCTAATTTACCCACACCCCAGCCCCACAGTTTTGCGGCTAGGTTATCATATCCTGCTAAGAACAAATTCAATATATAACTTTAGGAATTTAAAGCCAATGACCACTGATTTCCTACAAACTTATGCTGTTAAAAGTTGAAGTAATACACAAGTTTATTTAAAATAAAGAATGGGGAGAATTGATGTTTTGGATCAACAGTTTTGATAATCAAATCCAATCTACATAAAACCATTCCAGAAGTAATTGTAAAAGAAACCAATATAGCAGCTATACAAGGACAGTATCTCATAAAATTAAGTAAATAAAGAATTCAGAAAATAGGGAATGCAAGTACCAGATCAGAACATGCCTCAATTTCAAAGCTAAAAGTAATTAACTGGACCTAGAGGAGGAAGTAGAATAATAAATTCTAAAAGCATCCCATAAAGAACCCAAAACCAAGAAATCAATAACCAGAAAAATACGTTTGTCTATTTCATTGGCTTGTCTTGAAAAAGAAAGAACACAAACATTTCCAATATCCTCATATGAGGAAGGACAGCTTTACGCATATACTCTTAACTCAATCTTCTCTATAATTTCATGTGTGAGTGATAATGTGTGAAGATCTTAAAGTCAAATGACAAATCAAAATTCTCAGTAATGATTATTCTTGAGTGAGGAATTCTAATCCAATAACCAAAAGAGTGTTAAATAAGCATTCTAATATTTTACATACACACCTCATTTAGCTCATCCATTTTTTGTTTCCTCAGGATGCACAAGAAGTCCAGCAAAATTTGCATATTTCTCTCTGCTTCTTCCTGCTCTATTTTTCTCTTTCTCTCTCCCAACAGTGTCAGTAGAGTGTCCAGCTCCTTTATAGATACTTCACAACCCTGTCTAATATGTTAAATGTCATACTTCAAACTTACAGACCACAATGCACGCTAAAGAACTGAAAATTCATGGATTCAGAAGATTGCTAAGGGTGTATTTGGATTAACATTCTAAATTAAAAAAGTGAATTTATTCATTAAGAGTGAAACGCAAAATGAATGTTGTCCAAAATGGATTTATGTAGGGTAAATGTGATCAATGTTGAGATACTGGTATTAATGAGAAATAAGTCTCTTAAATTTAAGGTCACATATTGAATTTCAGATGGAAAAAATATGTTTATTTAAGAAGTGAATATTCACTTCTTTGGCATCCCAATATAAAAATGTGGAGGGAGTAACAAAAAAGAAAAAGACAAAAAAAAAATGTTTAGCAGACATGCAATTTACTTTAACTAGCTATAGCATTATAAAGTAACAATACCTGTTGAAGTGATTGACGAAACTGTTCTACAGGGGATGAAAATTTTGAGTTTTGAACTGCAGATCTCTTCTTCAATAGCTACAAATGTGGTACAGAGAAACCTTATAACAATAAGCTGCATAGTGAGGTAAAAAATTTCAAGAAACAAATCACGTAAATGGCAAGAAATGAATGTAATTGTATATTATGTAGAAACTTTACCAAGGAGGATTCAATGCAATAAGGACCATCGTAGTAGAAATTATGAAATACATACTATCAACTAAGCAAATAAATAAATACGGCATTTATGCTAAAAATTTCAAAGTAAAAGCAAGAAGGTAATACCACTTCTTCCATTAAAGCTCTATAACAAGTTTAATATTTGAAAATAAAACTGAAATAAAGTCTTCACAAATAGTAGAGAGAAGCTTCAAATATTAGCAATGATGAGTGCAGAACAGTCAAGCAATATATAAATATTACATGACAGAGATTGTCAAATGATTCTTAATCATGAAGAATTTCATCCATAATAAGTAGATCCATCATATTTCTTGCTTTAATTCAAACATAAATAAGAAAAAACACATATTGAAGCTATCCAGCAAATTATAACAAACTGCCAATGTAAAATTTTCATATGACTATCTGAGGTAAATAAGGCTACTACTTTCAAACTAGTCAACCCCTAGAGGAACAATGTACAGATAGTATCCACTTCAACTGAATCGAAAGTTACGACTCAGTCAGTATAAACTCAAGGAACTCCCTAAGATCTATAAATAATGTGCAATCACATAGTATGAGCTATTGAGCCATTATGGTTGCTTAGATTCAAATTCTCCCATTATCCCAAAGCATTGATCCAAGACAAAACAAAACTATTCATCACAATTATTTGAGTTCAGATATTCAAATAAAAATAAGAAGAGCATCTCGATTACATGTTCAGACTTCAGATATGCAAGTTTAATTAAAAATCCTATCACTAAGAACCAATGAAATCGACTTTGAAAAGAAATTGCAAATCCGTTACAATTAATACAATTAAGCACCTTATCAAGGAGGAAATTGGGATAGAGCTGAGCGGGAGTAAGATAATGAAAGCAACAGGGGCAATCACTCTTGTTCTGGAGGTGAGTTACTATGCACATATAGCAAAAGCTGTGGCCACAAGAAGTCAAAAACGCATCTGTGATTATCTGCATACAGATTGGGCAAAGCAAATCTTTATCCAACTCCTCTTGTTTCTTCGCGTTCTCTTCCTCCCCGGCCTTAGAGGCTGCCGATACCACCGCTTTTCCCTTCACTTCACTTTCCACAGCCGGCACCACTGCCCCCGACGAGCTCTCCTCCATTTCCAAGCAGCAGAAGCTCTAGAACATCCTCTATTTTCACTCAATTAATTATTTAGTTTTTAAGCTATATATATATATATATATATATATATATATATATATTCATTTGACCAATTTTAGGAGGTAGAGATGAGCTACCATTGGTCTGAGGAGAACACCGGCCCACGTCATTTACGTTTTTGGAAGTGTGCTCTTTGTCTATGTATATTTTTGTAATATATTAATTTCAAAAAATATATATATACTTTAATATACTCCCGCCATATTTTTATTTGTCTTAAATAAATAAAAATGTATTTTTTTATTAAAAAAAATTATCTATCCTTCAAAATAAATATAAAATATTAGTTGTAATAATGTAGTGATAAAAATTAGATTAATAATTAATGTGAAAGATCAAATATAAAAATAATTGATTGTAAAAAAAATAAAGAAGAGTAAAATATGTGATAATTTAGGGACCTAATTATATATATAGCACAATAATGGTATTTGTTTGTACATTTAATATAAGAATATTTTAAGCTCATAATTTTTTTACAAAATATTTGTTCATATTTTTCTTTTAATTAGTATTTTTCTAATATTATTTATAAGTGAAAAGTCCAATAATATTGTTTATTTTAACTCATATGAAGTAGGTTTCACGAGTTTAAAATACATAATTATATTAGATCCTATTTAATAACAAGTCACAATAGGATTAAAAA
This sequence comes from Cynanchum wilfordii, assembly GCA_025388415.1. Classification (NCBI taxonomy): domain Eukaryota; kingdom Viridiplantae; phylum Streptophyta; class Magnoliopsida; order Gentianales; family Apocynaceae; genus Cynanchum; species Cynanchum wilfordii. Next base: position 327,991 of record JAHSUH010000001.1, read on the forward strand.
AATTCGAAAAAAAAAAATTATTGTGACATGAGTCCATATTACTTGCTTATGAGATCTACTTAGCCAATATTAAGCAGAATTTAAAACTTTTTATTTAAATAACATATTTTAAATCTGTAATGATCACCACCTAAAATATCTATTGAACGGTTAAAAAAAAAATCTCCTATTTTTAATATATATATATATAAAATTAATATTATTTTTTTGAAAGGGAATAAAATATTTTACCGTGACGAGAAATGAAAAAGAGGATGAAATATTACCGAAAGAAACCCCATGAATTCCTCTACACCACTTAAATCAATCTCAACCGTTCACATTTTTCTGACTCGTTCCCGATGTAGACTGGGACCACACTAGAGTGAACGTGTTTGGCGCCTCGTCTTAGAACAGAAACCGCACTCTTATATTGTTCCTCGCCTTACTCTTCTTCTGATCTCTTTTCCCTGCAAATCTCTCTTTTCTCTCATCAGATACTCGTGTGAGGTTAAACGAACAATGGCGACGCCGGGACGATCAGTGTCAATGTACAGCGAATTACAAAATAGCCGTATCAAAGTATCCCTCCCGCTTCCCTCGGTTCTGAAGAAATCCTTCAGCATCGTAGAAGGTCCACGGAGTTCTGCTGTTGCTAATCCAGGTAGGTTTCGTAAATGTGTTAATATAGTTTCCTTTCTGAATATAACTTTTCTGTTGACTGAAATTTTTACCGGAGTGCATGCATCGTATGGTTAATCTCACTCGCTTTCATGCATAGGAAAAGTACATGCAAAATCTTACTAAACGCCTGGTAAATTGATGAATATATGGAATGTGCTTGAATGAATCATTTTCGACTTTCATTTTAGGTGGAAGATCGAGGATGGATGCGAGATTTGTGTGAGATTATAGTATCTGCGATAATATATCTTCCATGTTCTATTTTGTTGTATACCATTTCTTTTGTAAAATGACATTCTGGAGTATTATTTGTATGACTGCAAGTTTCGCTAGTTAAGGTTTTATTCCCTCAGCAAGTAAAGTATAGCCTCGAAACTGGAAATATGTAAATGCCATAATTTATATAGTAGCTAATTTGAACTGCAGATTATCTAGAAAAAATTTCTGCTAAATTAAACTTTCAAAACCAATATATTGTAGATGAAATTGCCAAGCTATTTCCCTGCTTGTTTGGACAACCCTCGGTACTGTTGAAGCCTTGTGAGCCCTCTGAGGCAATGCCAGACAAAAGCTTGAAGATTGGGGTCGTGCTGTCAGGAGGTCAAGCACCTGGTGGACATAATGTCATTTGTGGAATTTTTGGTAATTTTTCCTATGTCGTTTTTCTTCTTATTTGGCTGTTTTCCTGTTATCGTTCAACATTCTAGTAATGAGATACAATTACATCATGAACTATAATCTAAACGAGTCAAAGTTTAGGATTTGGTTTTAGTTATTTGATAGTGGTTTTTCTTGTCTGATTATGCAGATTACCTGGCCGAGCAAACAAAAGGTAGCACACTTTATGGTTTTAAGGGTGGTCCAGCAGGGCTCATGCATGGCAAATATGTTCAGTTGACTACAGATTTCATTTATCCTTATCGGAATCAGGTGTGATGTTTGCTCTTGATTTTACCTGTTAGAAATCTTGAAAAAATATGTGATGTTTGAGAATCTGGTTCATATTAACTTTCTTAATTTTCTAATTATGCAGGACTTATATTATTATGTTTATACCATAGGATCAGCTAACCCTGTAAACCTTCTGGATTCATTTACTGGATTCATGAGTGATTAATTATATTTGCTTGGCTCCTTTATATAGCTGTGTGTATATATTCAAAAACGTATCTACCATAATGCAGTGTATAGCAGATTTTGTTATCACATACAACCATCATACTCATATACATATAAGTAAATTACCATCAATATATATATTTTTTCCACCGGGAAATTAATGCTTTGATGGTGCTTTTTTTTTTTAATTTATTATTCTTAACATATTTTTTTAACCTATACATCAAACCAGGGTGGATTTGATATGATCTGCAGCGGCAGAGATAAGATTGAAACCCCTGAACAAGTAGGTTTTCTTGTTCTAATACCCCTCAATGAATAATAATGTGCTTCCTTACAATTCCTGTTTCATCTGGATGGAGATGTGATATGTAGTAACTCAGGTTATGTTTTGAAATGTTCCAGTTCAAGCAAGCTGAAGAAACAGCAGAAAAGCTTGATTTAGATGGCATTGTCATTATAGGGGGAGATGATTCAAATACAAATGCCTGTCTGCTGGCTGAAAATTTCAGGTAAATATTTTATTATTATATAAATATATATTATATATTTTTAAGCTCTTTCATTCAGAACTTGATTCAATTTTGATTATTTCCTGAAGGGGTAAGAATCTGAAAACTCGAGTTATTGGATGCCCAAAGACCATTGATGGTGACTTGAAATGCAAAGAAGTTCCGACAAGTTTTGGATTTGACACTGCTTGCAAGGTTCATTGACCCCTATTCTGCTATTCGGATTGTTTTCTACAGTTATTATTTTTAAGTGTTTCTTGTTTGTTGCGTCTTAGTATAAAGTACATATTAATATCTTTCCTGTTTTGCTTTTTCTTTTCTGTTTGAGGCTTAGGTGCAATGTAGCCTTTATTATATTCTTCTCTTTTCGTAAAAAAGTACGGGCATCCTCAGTTAAAAATTCTTAATGAGAATTTGGTTTAGCTAATGAATGCAAGATATGACTTATTAGTATTATCCATTTTATGTAATTGAAAGAGAAGTCACATTGTTAATGTACATTAGAAAATAAATGTAGCATAACTTCTGTACTAACAATAGGAGTTTGCCACACTACAAAACTGGAGAATGGATATATATCTTATAATAAATACCAATATAAAAATGCCTTTTAAGGACTATTTTGTTCTTTATATAATTTGATTTAGTTTATAATTTTCTTTAAAGTTGATGTTGTGAAAACTCCTACTTTATAATGTATCTCTTTCTATTCCCAAGAAGAGAAAACAAACTCAGTTTTCATCTGGTATGCAGATATATGCAGAAATGATTGGAAATGTTATGACTGATGCTCGTTCAACCGGAAAATACTATCACTGTAAGTGCATTATTTGTTCGTTCATTCTGATTAGAATCTTTTGTTGACAAATGCCTTCCCTTTCTTAGAAAATCAATTTATATTGATCCAAGAGTCTATCTAGTTAGGGTGTTTTGAAATTATAATCCTACATTCTTGAATGCTAAAAAACTTAAGTGGTAAATATCATTAAGGCAAACAGATACCAGAAAATAGGATCAGACGAAAAAGTTGGTACTGCAAAAATGTTTAGCTCCCAAAAAAATAGCCTTACATTCACATTTGTTTTCAGAAAAGCTCCAACACTTTCTTCAAATGTATGACAAGAGAACAGTAACTAATAAATAACAAAACAGATCCCTTTCATGATATTTTATAATCTATTCATGATCAAGAGAAAGATGATTGTTCAGTGCATAATATTTCATAAAGAATTACCTTTTGAAAATGATATATGCTTTTATGCTTAAACTACTAATATAAATTAGTATGATGTTACACAAGTAAATGATTGTCTTATTTAATCTTAAATATATTATAACAAATAAATATTTGCTGTGGTTGTCCAGAATTTCTGGTATCCTAACTTCTGTAAGAAAACTGCAACTACATGTAATTATAATTTCATATACATTGTCCTTTTTATTTCCATGCTTTTAGAAGTCAAAAGCTTATATTTTGTGAAGTGTATCAATCACTATGGAAGGCTATCTTATTACAATTGGTATTTCCCTATGTTGTTCTTCGAAAAATTTGTAGTTGTGAGACTTATGGGTCGTGCTGCTTCTCACATAACATTGGAATGTGCTTTGCAAACTCACCCAAATATTACAATCATTGGAGAAGAGGTAAATTTAAAAATATCTCATTACTTTCTCTATTGCTCTACCTACTGCAATCTCCCTGGCAAAAAGAACTGGAAATTTTTGCTCCAAAAGTAATTTTGGTTGTTTCAAACATCCTCCAGTTAATCCTCTGGTTCATTTGTCTAAAACTTCTCCCTGAAGTTGTTTTCTCTTGTAAAGTGTTTCACTTCCTAGATGCTTAGATGTTTAGACTATTAGTAAAATTCGAATTCAAATATTTCACTGTATGTTTCAAAAGAAATATTTTCAAGAATGGAGAATGAGTTTCCTCCTGATGACATAGCTCCCTTATTAAATTCGAATGATGTTTTTGTGACCTGTTATTGATTTAATTTCTGGAAGATAATCAGGTATCTTATACCATCTGATGTATTTCATGATACTGTAGGTAGCAGCCAAGAAACAAACACTGAAGCAAGTAACAGACTACATAACTGATGTAATCTGCAAACGTGCAGAGCTTGGTTACAATTATGGGGTTATACTGCTACCAGAAGGACTGATTGATTTTATTCCAGAGGTTTGAAATTTGATAATAGATATTTAGTTATTATTTATTCTTTTATAAAATATCCTAACCTGTTCTCTCTTTCTGTTTCCTTGGTACTTTAGCACAAGTAAAATTGTAATTGCCTGCTACTGATAGACCTTTCACATTATCAGGTGCAACAGTTGATATCAGAGCTGAATGAAATTCTTGCACATGATGTTGTTGACCGTGAAGGAAATTGGAAGAAGAAGCTTACGAGCCAATGTCAGCAGCTGTTTGAGATCCTTCCTGGAGCAATTCAAGAACAATTATTACTTGAAAGAGATCCACATGGAAATGTGCAGGTATTTTTCCCTCCCCAATGTTCAGCATTTCATTTTAGGGGCCAGTAAATGTAGGCGGTCCAATAGACTTCAATCCTGTTAAATTTTCACCTCATATAAGAAATTAAGTTGATAGAGGTGTTGAATCTACAAAACCCGCTCCTATGTGGGCCGAACATATTCTTAATACTAAGCCTAACATGTGGACAATAATTGATAAATAGGTGAAGCCAAGGTTTGTATTAGAAACCTTTTGTTTTGATACCATGTTAAATTAAGATGATGAGGATTAAATTTATACAAATGACAAATTCTTTTATTCTCATGAAGTTACTCATCTTCTAGGTTGCCAAAATCGAAACAGAAAAGATGCTTATCCAAATGGTGGAAACTGAACTGGAGAACAGGAGGAAGCAAGGCTCTTACAATAAAGAGTTTAAAGGACAATCTCACTTTTTTGGGTAACATAACAAAAATTTAAGACTGTTTTCCCTTTCATGGATCATGAACTTGATGCTATTTTCAATTCATATTTGTGGCCTACATGTTCCATTTTCCAGATACGAAGGGAGATGTGGTTTACCTTCGAACTTCGACTCCAACTACTGCTATGCATTGGGTTATGGTGCCGGGGCACTTCTTCAGTCTGGGAAAACTGGCTTGATTTCCTCAGTCTGTACTCCTTTCCATTTGATTTCCTTCTTCTCTGCTAGTGCATTTGTTAAATGTTTCTGTTCAAATATTTTCTTTTCTCTTCATATTCAAACATGGTACATGGCTTGCAAAGATCTATGCTTTTGTCTAAGATTCTGGTTATGCATGTAGGTTGGTAATTTGGGAGCTCCAATTGATAAATGGACTGTAGGTGGAACAGCTTTGACTTCTTTGATGGATGTAGAGAGGAGACATGGTACAATCATCTTTCAATTGCTTTTGTGCAGTTTGATCATAGTTTTCTTTGTATAAGGAGTTTGATTAATGCTATACACTTTCATTAACCTTACATGGATAAGAATCTTTTCAATGGATTTTCTGAGAACTGTATATTTCTCTTATCTAATATGTCTGTTAAAGCTCATGTTCCATCGTCATTTATGTTAACTCTTTAACACTATTTCTAAGAGAAACAGAAAGAGAGAGGAGAAGAAAGAGTGGAAGAGCAGATGAGGCACTTTTTATAACATTTTATGACTCTAGAAGAAAAATGTTATAGAGAATAGTAGAAAATGTGTAAAGGATGATTCAAAAGGATAGTAGAAAACTTGTTAAGGATGATTCAAAAGGATATCTTTATTTTGCTTGTTATATCACAAAACTAACATAATATAAGATGTTGTTGTTGATATTTTGTAGAAGGAATAGTAAGTGAGATAATGAAGGTTTCTTGGTGAATAGTTAGTTTGTTTTTCTCCTCTTCCCCTTAACCATAATGAATCTGTCCTGTGCTGCTGGATGAAGTAACCATTTTTTCCTTTCTTTCTTTCTTTATTTTATGTGCAGGGAAGTTTAAACCTGTGATTAAAAAGGCTATGGTGGAACTTCAAGGTAAATTGTTTATTTTGGGACGTGAGTATTTGGTACGGAAGTACTGCTATAAAACTTGTTCATATTTTTGAAATTTAACATTCGTGATATACAAAATAAAATTCAGGTGCACCATTCAAGAAATTTGCATCCGTGCGGGATGATTGGGCCCTTAAGAATCGTTATATCAGTCCAGGTTGAAATTCTCTTCTCTCTCTCTCTCTTTTTTTTTTATTTTTTATTTTTTAAATTTCTTTCAAAGGATTGTGGAATTATATGTCTTGGAAAACAGATGAAAATAGATAATATGCAATTTCAGCTCATAGCATGTCCTACAATCAGCATGAGACAGAAAGCAAAAATCTCTTTCTTAGCGAGCATTACAAATTGGTCATAGAAATCTACATGATTTTTTTAAAAAATTTTTTTTTACAACCTTGTAGATATATAGAGTTGATGATAAATAACGGATTAACTGCATCCCAATTTTGTTTTAAAAACTTCCTACAGGTCCAGTTCAGTTCTTAGGCTCGACAGCTTATGATAGCAATTATACATTGATGCTGGAGCTTGGTGCCCAGGCTTAGTAGTAGTTCAGTTTAGCTCTCTATTCAACATTGTCGTCAAATTTGATTGTTCGATCCTTTCAGTTTCTTTGTCGGGAATAAAGATGCTGGGTCCTCAACTATACATTACAAGCAACATGTCTGTCGTGCTAGAATAAGGTGAAGGTTACAAGGAAATTTTTTTTTTTTTTTTTTTTTTTTAAAATTAAAAGAATAATCTTCTTCTTTGAGAATAATAATAAAAAATGATTAATGTTCAATTGAAACATGGAAAAAACAATCTAATTATTCTTGAGATTCAGAGTTTAAATGTTCAAGATTTAAAAATATTGAAGAAGTGCAGAGAAAACAGAAAGTTAAAAAAAAACCATTAAAAATTGTAATAGATAATATAAAAAGGACTGGAGTTAGGATTTTTTACTCTAACAAATATAATTTATTACTAAATGGATCATATAATTTTATAAAGACTATTTTATTTTGTTGGATTCAAAAAAATTATTATTGATGTAAATTTGACTGAGGTTACTTAAAAATAAACTTCTTATTAAGAGTTAAAAAAGAAAGCAAGATGGGAGATCCACAAAGAAAAAGAGAGATTTTGTGAAGAGCTGCAGCGCCACGTGATCCATGAATAAAGCAGGAAGTATTCAATTCCCTTCAAACTTGGGCTGCAACATTGAATAAAAAGTTCTTAAAAAATGACAATGCCAGGTGAGTCCTGCCAAAACATGAGGAAACAGAGAGAGAGAGAGAGAGAGAGAGAGAGAGAGAGAGAGGCTGAAGTAGTGTAGATTTCACTTTTGTCTTTCCTCCTTATTATATAAAGAAATCTCACAAGTTCACATCACCCCCTCTTCTCTCATGAGATAGAGAGAGAGAGAGAGAGAGACTAACAGAAGATCATCAGTCTTCTCTACCACAACTTCTTCAAGAAAGAAGAAGAGAAGAGATGGGAAGACCTCCTTGTTGTGAGAAAGTTGGCATCAAGAAAGGTCCTTGGACTCCTGAAGAAGATATCATCCTTGTTTCTTATATTCAAGAACATGGTCCCGGGAATTGGAGATCCGTGCCTACTAATACTGGTAATCATTCATTTATATATTCATTTAATTAGTTAACTCTCTGATTTTTAATACCATGCATATATTTTCATCATCATTTACTACTTGTTCCAAAAGGGTTGTTGAGGTGCAGCAAAAGTTGCAGGCTTAGATGGACAAATTACTTGAGACCTGGAATTAAAAGAGGCAACTTCACACCTCATGAAGAAGGGATGATAATTCATCTCCAAGCTTTACTCGGAAACAAGTAAATATATTACACACACACACATATATATATATATATATTTGAAAGAAACACAAAAATTATTTAATTAACTAATCTCTTTATTTCACAGATGGGCAGCCATAGCTTCTTATCTTCCACAAAGAACAGACAATGACATAAAGAACTACTGGAACACTCACTTGAAGAAAAAGATGATCATGAAGAAACATCAGTCAAATTTGGATCATCCCCAAATGCCATCCAATTCTGCAGCTTACCAGTTTGTATCTAAGATGAGCTTCAACAGAAGAAGGACTAGTCATGAAGATGATGATCATGAAAATGGGAAACCTACTACTACTACTACTACTACTACTACTCATCATGCACCAGCTTTATTAAAGTTACGCCAGCAGAGCTGCTCTTCTACTTCTTCAGTGTACGCCTCGAGCGAGGAAAATATTTCAAGACTTTTACAAGGATGGATGAGATCTTCTTCACCTAAGAAGAAAAACAACAACAACAACAACAGACAAAAAGAAGAAGAAGACGAAGAAGAAGAAGAATTTCTTCATCAAGCTGGTGAAATACAATGCTATCGACCTCATCATGATCATGATCATAATGATCATGATGAGGAAGAAGTGGTAGTATGCTGCAAAGATGAATTGGATTCCTTTTTATCATTTGAAAATTTGAATTGCTTAACCAGCAGCAACAGCTGGGATAAATCATCAAGTCACCATAACTGCACAGTACAAAAGGATTCTGATGAAAAGTCCAGCATTAATAATGATCATGATGATCATCATCATCAAGAGCTGCAGAAATCATCAAAGCTGGAAAATAATAATCCTCCTCCTGCTCTATCATTTCTTGAAAATTGGTTCTTGGAAGAATCTATAGGTCAAGTTGAAGAAGGGATGGAAATCCCATCAATATTCTAGCAGCTATATCATGATGATGATATGGATATGGATATGGATGGATCATTCTATATATTAATTGTCTTTGTTTTAATTTCCTCATCTTAAGGAAACAAGTGCATTTTAGGGTTCATTATAATACTTTCGAGGGGTTCTGAAAAAAGTTAGAATCTCTTATAATTAATTGAATAATTGTAACTTCCACTTATCTAATTTCTCTATTTCTTTCTCTTACTTCTTTTCTATGTTGATGTACTATAGTAAGGAATGGAGACAAGTGTCTGCTTTCATGGTTCTTAATTTGTATATTGAAATAAAAATAATAATAAATAAAAAAAAAAAAAATGTGTAATTTTCTTTTCTTAGATAAAAGTAAAAATACTTCTCCACTATTTTTAAACTTATTAATTTTTATTTTTTTTAAAAAATTTTAACTTCTATCATGTGTTGACTCATATTATAATTGAAGATGTTATCAAGTGAGGAGTAATTGATGATGAATATTTTATTGTTTTTGGAGAGTTTGAATAGAAAGTAACTCAATAATTTATGCAAGCATTTAATAGCATTGACAATAGATTACTGAAAAGCTTTTAGGTTACTCAGCATTTGCATTCAATACCTTTGTATTAGAAGACCACTAAGTCAGATTCAAGTCATTTCAGTTATTTATGGCCCAAATTAAAGCCAAGAGTGGACTAATCTCACTTTTTTTTTCTAATAAAATTAAGGGAGGGTGGCTGTCCAAATTGTAAATATTTGTATACATGAGTCAATAAGATATTCATTATCAGCTCACTTGAGGTTTTTTAAGAAAGAGATTAGAACGAATAATTAAGAATAAATAATAATAATAATAGTAATAATAGAGGAAATATAAGAAGTTGACCGAATCCGAATTAGTCTCACCAAATAAAGTGAGGATACAGGAAGCTCCAAATGAGTATAAAAAAAAGAAAAAAAAATGAAGAAGTTGACAAACCCGTTAACTTGGGGGAGTTGATGTGTGAACTCTTAATGCTTCTTTCATGACTGTATTTTTTTTTTAAAAAGCTCTGGGTCGACCCTCTCACCCTCGAAGAAGAGATGAACTCTTACAACCGCCGCAAACCAAATCATCATAGTCTCATCAAATAAGGTGGGACCTCTATATATATATATATATATATATATAAAAGAAGTTGACCGGTATAATTGCAATGAAAGTAGCAGCAGCAATAACTCCTCCGCCAAGTTGCGGACGGATTATGGCGGCGGCCAAGAAACGGTGACAACTCAAAAGAGAACATTTAAAGAAAGGAAAACCACCTTTACTATTTATGGACCAACGTTGCTGAATCCTCCCATTCATTCAATTATAGATCCAAAGTACATATTTATTTACATATATATATAATTAATTATACATATACACCATTTATTTATATATAATAATAATGATAATAATCTCCAAAGATACAAGACATTAGTGGGGGCAAATTGTATGAAAATGAATTTTTAGAATTAATATTAAAGCTGCGGCTCAACTCAATACTTCAAAATACAACCCATTTTTGCAAGCATTTATATTCTTTAGGTTTGAACCGCATTTCTAGTTTCACTTTTCCATTCCTAAATCATATCTAAACATATTTTTCCCCTTTTTTTTTAATATATATATATATATATATATATAAAGAGGTATGTATATTTTTTATATAAGTAAATTTTCATTAAAATAATATATATATATGACAAAATAATACAAGAGATTCAAAACACATAGTGTGAAATAATCCGTGCTGAAATGGGTTTTTGAGAGTTTATGGGGGGAGAAAAAGTGTAAAGAAATATTAAAGCAGGGAAGTGGAGTTTGATATCAAGAGACAGTACAAACAACAGGAAATATATGCTTCCTAAAGTCACGAAATTCTTGCAATACAAAAACTATGGTAAATAAGAGTTCCCCTAATCCTCCATCAACAAAGAATAGGGGAGGGAAACATGTGAACATCCTTCACCTTTCGGTGTGGTAAACTCCCAATTTTCATGTCCGCACAAACTTTAGCATCACTCCATATCATATATATATATATATATATATATCAATTATTAAAAAAAATATATATATATATATATATATAAAAAAAATCACATATTCATGACCTTTCAAATACCCAGAGCTTTTTAAATTGATGCTAACCACTCCAGGGGATTCGAACCCTCGACTATTCGCCCTAAGGAAAAGCTTTAGAAGTCCACTTACCAACTCTCTCAATCTGCTCAAGTTTTGATATATACTATTTATGACTTAAAAACCTGTTTTGATAAAAGAATAATTGAGGGAAAGAGTACAATCATGCTCATCCCATCCATAACTTTTGATAATATTAAAGTAAATGTATTTAAATTTAAGTAGCGTTCAGACTAAAAATTTTGATATTAAAAATAATAATAGTAATATTTATCTTTAGAATATATATATATATATATGTATATATGTTCAACAACTTCTACATCAATATCTTGTACGGCTCTCTTTGTTATATACTCTTTGATCACTTGCCTCTCTCTACTTCTCACTCTGGACAATGATGGAGTTAGTGGAAAAATTACCTCAAATGAGGAGTCTCCCGAGGTTTGACCATCAAAATCCAAATTTTGTTTCAAATTTTCAATTACCATTTTTTCTCTACAAAGAGAAATCTAGCAAGGTTCTCCACAATTTTCCATTTTTCAATCCCCGCAGATTTCTATGCGAAGATAGATAAATAAATAAGATTCAAAAAGGTTGCCAAACCAAGAAAAGTCCAGGATGCATCAGATCCCAAGATACCATTTAAATCTTGCTCACATATAATGCATTTCATGACGGTAAGGTCAGGATACACTTCAGATTTCTGTAGATACCACCAACAACGCGCAGCATGGGATGATCAACAGGATGGTAACAGCAAATTATAAATCAACAGAGAAAGAATTATTAAGAGCAAAGAATCAGATACTGTTTAACATCACGGTTGTTATCCAAGAGAAATGCAACCAATTTCTGGTATGAAAGACACGAAATTTATCATGGGGGGAGGGGGGGTAAAACTGAAAATTTCATCTTGTCAGTCAAAAAAGAAAGGAGATCATCATCATCAAAATTGATCAGGAAAAATGAGACATTATTTAAATTATAAAAATTAAAAACTTTCTTTTTCCATTTCTTTTTGAGCACTGTAAAAGCTAATTTTCAGTCTCTATATTAAATATTATTGCGAATTTCATTCATTACTAGTAGACATTCACATGCATTGATATCAGGACCTATAAAGCAGGAATATCACCTTAATATTGTAATATGCATATAGAACATACACACACACACCAAAAAAAGAAAAAAAAAAGCTCAAAAGCATGAATGTAAGCCATCAGAAACTGAATTAATCAAACATCATGGCACCTTCCAAGAAAAAGTTAAGGATTGATTCCCTTTCATTATAGAAGCCCAACCAAATCATTTGCATACTAGTTTAACAGCTATTGTATAGCTAGGATGCAGCATTTTCTGGTTATTTGCTCTCCTTATAGCTAACATGAAGATAATATCCTGACATATGGGTTGATAGTTATTATACGGTACTTAAAATAATTTCATTAGCACAACAAATATTGACAGGCAAAAAAGAATAGTTACATAGGTAGATACATACGTACACATACACACCACAGACATGATAAATAGAAAGGAACTTCAATTGTTCTCTGTACCAGTCCCTTTTTCCAGTTCTAGTGAAACCAAATATAAGAATTATCCTTCTACTTGCCTTCTTGTTATACAAAACAACAAAAGTAAAACAAGTACATAACAACGAGGGGAGAATACTTCTGCTCTCGCCCTTTCTCCTTTCCCTCCACTTCAGCTAACTAAACCATGCCAAAGGTTGAGGTCACAGATTAAGATCCCATGTTCAAGTCTTAGTAGTATTTGGGTGAGTTCACTTGTAAGCAAGAAAAATACAATAAATAATTCAAAAGAAAAAGTTCTATTCTTTACCAAAAAGATTTTGGTCATCATTTGCTAACCATGATCTGCAGGAACAAACTGAATAAGTATCACTAAAAATTCTTTAATTTTTTACATGATATGAAAGAAAACTGTTTCTAGATCAGAACAGAAGTTACCTTTGGTTAATGTTTCATCTTCTTTCTTCTCCTGCGTTCATTGTACTCTATATCATTAAAATCATTCAGAGGGTGATATTTCACTGAGGCCAACTTTTCTCGGGCTTTCTGAAGCTTTGCTTCCTCTAGTTTCTGCAGTGATGAAATTCAAGCCCCATGGGTAATCTGAAAGCAATCTACCACAGAACTCACCAGTAAACATCATGTATAAAAGCATATAGACTTACAAGAGTGTTATGATAGTCAGTAATTTGTATCTTGCAAAGCCTGAGCTCCATCTCAAGTGCACTAATTCGACATTCTGCAGGGATATCACTTTGTTCAACTATTTGATTTTGCCTGCTTCGAACAATTTCTGGCTGCCACACTTTCAATGCTACTGATGCTTGCCTAGTATTATCAAAGGAATACCAATCAATGTCTCATGCTAGAGCCAATGTCCCAAAAGTTATAAACAAAGAAAGAACAGACTGGCAATGCCACGATTATCAATTGTGTTAATCCCAAAGACCAAAATAAACAACACAATCAAAACTAAATATCTTAATAGGTATTTTATTCTTCCAAAAGTAAAAAAATACCTGTTTCGTTTCTACATTTTCACATCTCATCTACTCTCCCAAATAAGAAACAGGAAAAAAGCAATAGCAGACACTTTCCCTCTCTTCTACTTACAGATTCAAGTTTCAACAAAACAAATATTCTATCAGACCCTAAGAACTAGAAGCCCTTAAAACATAAATTCGAGAGACTGCATGTTCAGGTATATCAAGGAAGAAGAGGGAAAAGGGAACTACAAAAGATATATAAGTTAACTTAACTGAATAAATTACCTGACTTTATGAAGGTTAGATAACTCGGCCAAAGTATTTCTCATCTTCTCCCTCTCTTGGTCGCAATGAAGTTCTATCTCCCGAATCTTCCTGGAGCACTCGGTGATTTCACTCTCGATTCTCCAAACAACTCTTCTACGAGCAAAAAGCTTTCGTTCCCTGACCATCTCATACCTTTTCAACAAATTATGTAATACAAACACAATCACTGCAAATGATTTTTCTTCATATAAAAAGAAAAAAAAAAAAGAAAAAAAAAGAAAGAACATTGAAGCAGTAATGTTAAATTTTAACCCAAAACAACTAATTTCTACTCTTCTTTGTGGAATAAAATCCCTGAATTTCAAACAAATTATTACTTTTTTGTTCCTTTTCGGGCCAATTAACGACAGTTCTCAATAAAAACATGATCAGAAAATGATTGAAATCACAACTGAACCTGATTCTGTACTGAGTTTTATAGCTTGAAACTACCCATGTGGGAAATTTGAAATCAAAATAATACAAGGAAGACCAGAGGGAATCCTCAGAGGAAAGTTTGTTGAGGCGTCTGCAAGTAATGGAGATACTGGAGATATCTTTGAAATTGAGCTTCGAGCTTTCCACTCCCATCTCTAAGATTCTTCGCCACAAATCGTCAGGTAAATTCGCCATTCTTGATTCTTCAGCTACAATTTCTATTCTGGTCTTCTCTCCTCTTTCAATAGTTTTATATAAATACACTATTCCTTGTTGGGCCTAGTCTATTTTTCCTTTTTTTTTTTTTTTTCCATCAGTTCATCGAAGCTTTGTCCCGGCTACATTCGAATCCGACTTAGATCGGGCACCTAGCTATAGTGGAAGAGTCTCCCACAAAGATTTTCTATATCTCAAACCCGAAACCTACTTAACGGAATCCAACCGCTTACCACTTGAACCAACCCCTTGATGGCCTAGTCTATTTTTCCGTTCAATGGCCTTGCACCCATTACATTATTTTTCCGTTCAATAGTTTTAAAAATGTTTTAATATTATTTTTTTTTTTTTAAAAAAAAAATCCTAAAATTGATATTTAAGATATTAATGTTAAAAAAAAAAAGGACACGTTGGAGGAAAATATATTATTAGCCCTATTCTTCTTTGTTATACTCTCTTCCCAAATCATATTCCGCCCAAACTAGCCCTAACTGTGTTCTTTGAAGTGAGAAAATGGTGTAAATAAACTAGCCTTCCTGTCTGGATGGCTTGTTTGATTGTTGCCTTTCTCAAGGGGAAAAGCTTGTTACTATAACCCTATAAATCTGATAACGAAAATCCAATTCTCCATTCTTCTTACTTTACAAAATCGAAACAGCAAAATATTCTAAGGGAATTGGACATGGATATCGATCCCCCTGACAAAGTTGAGACATTGCGCAGCATAACTGCTGCTGGCCCTTTATCATCTTCAGTGGCAAAGCTTTCAGGTTCTTCAAGAGGCATACCCACACAGAAAGATTTCTACTTCTATACTAATTTTGAAAAATTCAAGAATTCCGTCAAAGAAATCGACTCGAAATCAAAAACCATATTGAAAGACGTCGGAACTTCATCGCAGTCGTGGGGAAAATCAATGACGTTTCCGGAAGATTTTGATTATGATGACCTGGAACTCTACGACTGGCTGGTGAATGTGAATGATGAAATTTTTGAAAAGGTTGATGCGTCTCTTCATGACTTTCGGAATATGCGGAAAATGAAAGAAGAGAGCAGTGGTGTAAAACTGGACATAGATTCTGAGAGTGGGTTTCAGGTTGTGAGTGGCAAGAAGAATAAAAGGGGAGGGGTTTTCGAAAGTAACAACGCTCAAAAAGAGGTTCTAGGGGTGCAGGTAGCCGCGAAGGTGAAGCCTAAAATACCATTCCACATACCTACCATCCCAAGGCCGCAAGATGAGTATAAAATTATAGTGAATAACTCTAACCAGCCCTTTGAGCATGTTTGGTTGCAGAAGAGTGAGGATGGGACCCGCTTCATTCATCCATTGGTTAGTAAAATTTCTCGCCTTTTGTTTAATTATATATAAACTAATGATGCTCGTTTCTCTTTTCTTGATTAGAAGAAAAATTGAGAAATGTATTGTTTGTCAGCTGTAAATTTGGGTATGTCTCTTTTCTTGTGTTGTTTGGAAAAGAGTAGGAGAAAGTTTGAGAAATGAATTTGTCAATTGTAATTTTCAGAATCTTGTTTTCTTTATTCCAAGAATTTTGATGCCATGCGAGATATGTAAGTGCTCATACTTATGGTAATATATGGATATTCGCTTTGAGTTCTTGTAATTCTTTCTTCCTTTTCTTTCTGATTTAAACACTTACTGTTCTTTTGAGCTGTGCTTGAAGCTAAAGAATTTAAAAGAAGGCTAAATCCCACAACGGTCCCTTTGGTCTTTGCAATCTGAAGAGGCTAAATATTCCCTTAGTACTAAAGAAGCAATATGAAAATTGAGATGGTTTCCGATTGAGGCATATTTAATTTATAGAAATAATGGATTATATTGGTTCTTAATACTGATACTACACCGTAATTAACCCATTGTTGTAGCATTAGTAAATATAAATATTATTGATTTCTCAACTGTTTGTCTAGTTGATTTATGTCTTGACTGAGGAAAATCTATTTGATGAAATTTGGCTCATTATATGATTGTTAATGCATGGACAATCATGTACTATGTGGTTGATTAAATGTGCAAAGAATAATGGCTAACTATACTTTAATTGCTTGCCGCAGGAGAAGTTATCTGTCATGGATTTTGTTGATAGGAATATTCCAGATAGAGGGCCACCAGAGCCTCTTCCATTGGGGTGCACACCATTTACGCTTGTGAAAGACATCAAAGATTTGAAGCTGTTAGCTGCAAAATTGCGCAATGTGGATGAATTTGCGGTAAAACATTAAATGTGGTATTGTTGGTTTTGAATTGTTTGAAGTAGGATATTGAGTATCCTTCTACTGTTACTGAGAATGTGCTGAGTAATAATTAATGAATGGTTGCTTCTTTGAACTTATGGTTTTAACAGTATTCTTAGTTGATAATTACATATTTTAATTTCAACTGATTCTGGTTCTTTCCACTTGTAGATCCTTTATTTACCTAGTAAGCCTTTTATTGTTGGTTTTATTCCTGCATTTGTTCTTGTCTTGACATTTTAAAACTGGAAGTAGTAATTTAGTCTGTTTCTGGATTTTCTGAAGCCTTATCATTGTTCCTTCTCATGAAGCCATTTGGAAATCAGAAACTGAAGTTAGTTTCAATAGTATCCTTCTCCGGAAGTCTTACTTTTTCTTTCTTTTTCTCTTGTTGGAAAGGAGTATTACAGCTTTAAATCACCTCTATGCTCTTTGAAGTTGTTGATTTTATATACATGACTTTTACTGCTACTATCTATATCTCTTCTTGGGGATGTGTAGGCCTTGGTGTTTTGTCCTCTTCTGGATCAAATGGTCTTTAACCAACTGTTTGTATATTGTTTTCTGTTCTCTAGGTTGATTTGGAGCATAATCAGTATAGGTCATTCCAAGGACTGACATGCCTGATGCAAATATCTACTAGAACTGAGGATTTTGTAATAGACACTCTCAAGCTACGCATTCACATTGGTCCTTATCTGAGAGAAGTTTTTAAAGATCCGACCAAGAGAAAGGTGTTTGCCTGAATTTTCTGGGTGGGTAGAGGAGTAGTTTTATCACATTTAATTAATTTAACATTACAATGGTTGATTAGGTAATGCATGGTGCTGATCGAGATATCATGTGGCTTCAGAAGGACTTTGGCATATATGTCTGCAACTTGTTTGATACTGGACAGGTTGTTTTCTTAACTTTCTACTTCTTTTGAACAGAGATCTTCATTTGTGTATACCTGGTCATGTTTTAGATTGACAGTATTGTTAGAATACCCAAAAATGGAAAATAGAAGAAGAAAGGGATTCTGATATCATCTTTCAGACAATCATTGGAAGCAATTACAATCATATATATTCTATAAAACTCGGAAATGAGTTCCACTTTAGGAGCTTAGAATAAAGTTTACTTGAATGAATTTCATCACTATTTTTACCTAACTTGACATCTGGAACTTAGAAGAGTAATTTTTGCAAGAATCTAATGATCATAATGCCTACTGATATCCAGTAAAACATTTTCAACGCAAATTATCTGTACCTTCCAAAAAGTCTGTTGGAGCCAGTTTGAACCCATATTCAGTCACATTGCCTGGGACTACTTCAACCTTGGTCCATGAAGAAGCAATGCTAATAATCTTGCTCTAGAAAGTTCTAAGAATGGGTGCAGAAATAGAAAAGAGATATTGCTGTTTCCTAGAATTGTTGTTCAATGTGGTTTTAAAAACTATGTTCAACAAATTTAGAGAAAAAGATGGATGCAGATTGTACAAATAACAAAGTATTTGCAGACAGGAGAAGAGACATGATAATGAAGTTGAAGACTCTTCCTCTCAATCCAATAATTAGCATAACTTGCCTTCTAATACTCCTATTCATTCCTTGATTACCTGTTCTTGTTTATTCATGTGGTTGTAACATTTGTCACAATGATTGCAGGCCTCCAGGGTATTGAAAATGGATAGATACAGTCTGGAGTACTTGTTGTTTTATTTTTGTGGAGTAATTGCAAATAAGGAGTGAGTGTTTCTTTTTTGGTCATCTTATCTATAACAACAGATCCAAGTTAAGAACTTTTATTGTTGTATTTTTTTTGCGGGAACCTGATTTACCAGCTACTTTTTGCAGATACCAGAATGCAGATTGGAGATTGCGCCCTCTTCCAGATGAAATGGTCAGGTACTTTGTGATTCTGACTCTGCTGAGGAGCTCCACTCTTGTGATTTATCATTGGTGTTAATTATTATCTTTTGATCCTTCATCTTCTGAACAATATTGGTTTCATGGTTTGTCTGTTATTCTCTTTTTTGAATATACATTGATTTATCTCCATGTACTCTAATCTCGGTCCTCATTTATTTATTTCAGCAGAATTGTCTATTCTTCTTTCAGATTTGGTATTTTCCTAATGTAGTTTGTAACAAAAAAATGCAAAGTTCTGTTCACTAGATGACTCTTAGTAAAATTCCTTTTTCCAACCATCATTATATCATCATGCAACCCCCAGTTTTAATCACTTTGTCTCTCTAGTTGGTGGGTGGATCTTGTTGGACAAACAATAACAGTACTGCTTTTAAAATTTTTCCAAAAAAATTCTTGAACCAATGCTCCCTATGAATTTGGGTTTATCAGACTTCATATGTTGATTATTAATATATTAATAGTGATAATAATAATTATATCAGACCTTTTTTTTTTTTTTTTTGTGTGTGTGTAATGGCCTCTTTAACTTGTGTGAAATTTAATCTCAAATTATATTATGGTACAGATATGCTAGAGAAGACACGCACTATCTTCTCTGCATTTCTGATATGATGAAGACGGAGTTGCAGTCGGCAGCTGCTGGTTCTGAAAGTTCTGATGATCTTCTTATGGAGGTAAGCTTATATATCCAATTAAACTGGTAATGGTTGTTTGGACTATGCAATTCACTATTGTTATTATTATTATTAAACTGGTTCTGAATTATTATATTTATTATTATTAATGCTCTAAGGTTCTCATGAAAAAAGTTAAGAGGGCAATAAATTAGATTTTGGAAAAGTTCAGGAACTTTCCTTTGGAGAGAAGAAGACCAGCATTTTTATCCACTAATTTAATGCTGATGATATTTCATTCAGATTGTCAATTCCTTTACTGGATGGATTCTAATTCTAGAATTGCATATTTTGGAATTAAATGTGTTGTGTGTGCGCACATATATTTTTTTCACTAGAGTTAATTGTGTTTTCTGTGCCAACCCAGGTGTACAAACGCAGTTATGATATTTGTATGCAACTTTATGAAAAAGAGATTTTGACTGATAGTTCATATCTTCATATATACGGGTATGTATTTAATGAAATAGTTTTTCGTCGGAAATGATTCAGGCAAGTCATCATGAATGGTTGATGTTTTCTTCTTTTCATATATGTCCGATCTTTGATCTAACTTGATGGATAATGCAGGCTACAAGGTTCTGGTCTTAATGCTCAGCAGGTTGCAGTTGTTTCTGTATGTTGCTACTCTTCATTTTTCCTTTTTTTTCTTTTAGTTTATATCCCTCAAGTCTTTTATTGACGAGGTTTATTGTCTACAATTCAGGGTCTATTCGAATGGAGGGATGTTGTGGCCCGTGCAGAAGATGAGAGTACTGGATATGTTTTGCCGAATAAGACCCTTATTGAAATTGGTGTGTTGAAGTTTCAAACTTAGCTCCGTTTAAATCCTGTTTTGCCTTACTGATTAGATTCCATATGTTTGAGTTAGAACTATAATCCATTTCCTATCTGGTGATATTAAAGCTAAACAGATGCCTCTCACAACTAGCAAATTGCATCGAGTGGTGAAGTCCAAGCATCCTTATGTTGAACGCAATCTTGGTTCCATTGTTAGCATCATTAGGCTATCTGTCCAAAATTCTGCTGCATTTGAAGCTGCTGCTAAGCAGTTAAAAGAAAGGCTCACCGAAAGGGTAAGATCTTGATTTGCACTGGCTTCTTTGAGAGAAAAATCTCTTTTAATGTTACATATGATTCAGTCCTTATTTTCTCCTGTTCTGATTGAGACATTATAATTTCCACCAATTCAGGCATCTGAAAGCACATCAGTTTCTGAAGTTCCTGAAGGTGAAGCTCCTGGAATAGTAAACAATGCAGCAGGCACAAAGAATAATTGCATCGACAAGGCGATAAATGATGGGATACCTGCAGCGCCCCCGACTAAAGTTGATGGTGGAAACTGTCAGGATAACTTTCCGGAGTACCCACACAAGGGCAGTACTAAAGATCATGGTACAGATAGTCATTCTGCTCTCAGTTCAAGAACCATTCACACTCAAACTGAACATATTAGAGAGGTAATGCCACTGCAATTTTATTGAATTTTGAATGCTGTTATATGATGATGATTTTATGCGATTGTAAAACTTTTCCCTGTGTAGACCAGAGCCACTGTTCCAGTGCTTAAGAAGCCAAACCGGGCATTTGGGGCCATGCTAGGAGCTTCTTCAAAGAGAAAGCTCAATACAGATAAAAAGGCATATTTTTTACTTTTCCTAACTTGTTCTAATCTTTCAAGCTGGCCAATTTTTTTTGCTAAAAATCACTTAATTTCTGATGATTATTCATAGGAACCAGTAGAACTCAAACTGGAGCAAATAAAATCTGCAGTTAACCTCCCGTTCCATTCTTTTGCCGGCAATGAAGAAACCCTGCTATCTGCTACTGTAGTAGAACAACCTAGTAAGTCAGTGAATAATCCGATTCTCGGTGAGTCCATGGAGAACAGTTTCAAAGAAGAAGACATTATACCGCTAAGATCTGGTTCGGACGTTGAGGAATCTGGAAATGGCGGCATACCAAGTGAAAATGACCTTAAAAAAGGGAAATCTGGATATCTTTCCTCAGGGACGGAAGAAGCAGGAGAGGAGCCAGTGTCTCTTTCCGATTTATCCTCGAGTTTCCAGAAGTGCTTCAGGTCATCATCCGGTGAAATGATAAAAAAGACAAATCTGATTGAGAAATCTCCCGACAACAACAGCGTAGTAGGAGGCTTCTTCCCACAACTGAAGCCATTTGATTATGATTCTACGAAGGGCAACATTATATTCGGCGGTGAAAAACCGAGAGCAGTTGACGACGATGACGATGGGGATGATAGTGTAAATAGGCGGCAAAAGAAGGGTAGTAGACGCCAAAATAACGGTGCAGTTGCAGTGGCGCGAAGGGATGAAAAGAATAAAGAGCTTGCTCCAGGTGGTAGACGACATGCATTTCCAGCATCTGGCAATCGAAGTGCAACTTTCGGTTAGCCATTGGAGAGGTAAAAAGCTCTTTTAACAGAATGAATGTACGTACCGGCGGCCATATAATATACTCTTTTTAGTTTTCTTAATCAACAAAGTTTGAGAATTTGGATTTCTTGTGTTATAATATAAAGTTTGAGAATCTCACCTTGTAAGGTTTAAGTTGTGTTCACAAACTCAGAGGAAAGGAAGAAGGTTTTACTCCTTACCTTAGCTTTCAAGTGAGTGCACCTCAAATAGTATTCATAATGTTCGATCTCATATAACATTATTTTTAAGGTTTTAACTATCTAATATTAATAGTTTTTTTTTAAAAAAAAAAAAAATGAAGAAATTATTTAAAAAAATGGAAAAATATATCATAAGTTGGGGGACAATGGAAAATGTTTCAGGTGTGTTGGAATTATAGACCCTGGATTATTATTTTTTATTTTTTATTTTTTTGGTGAATATATAGACCCTGGATTAAGTTAAAGGAAAGAGAGGAAAACGACGGTGTTGGTGGCACGTGAAAACACCGCCCTTTTACTTGGATGGAAACCAGTGGGAGTGTTAAATCTGAAGAAGCTGTTTGCGCTGAATCTTGGTGCGGGAATTATTATTAGAATCAATCCAATCAACTGTACATAATGTATATGACCCATTCTTTTCTTTTCTTTTCTTTACTCAGTTTTCCCACACATTCAAAGTGGAAAAAATATTTGATTTTTAAGAAAAAACCTTTCTTCTCCTCCTATGGATTGGCCCCTGGTTTTCTCCATCTCTACCTGGATTTCTACCTCTCTTCTTTTACACGTGTCCCCCTCTCTCTCTCTATATATAAAATATATAGAGATATTTTACATACATATCTTGAAAGCCCACCTTTTTTTCACAAACCCCGTCTAGTCTGCCTATTTAGTTTCCGTGGAATTTGCTTCAGTTGAAGAAAGGTGGTTAATTTTATTGATTTTTCTCCTGTCGATGATGACCATAGAAGCGGTGGAAGATACAGAGTTTGTACGGGAGAGAAAGGATATGATTCGGGAAATTAAGGATAAAGTTATAAGGAAGAAGAGATGTAAGAGGAAATTGATCAGGAAATCCATTGGAGAGGTTACGCCAATCTTGACTTTGCAAAAGTTGTTTTTATCGTGTCAAGCAGCGTTTAAAGGCCATGGCACAGTTCCTTCTTCTAACGATGTCAACAATCTTCGCCGCATTCTCGGTCTGTAAAATTCATTCGACTTCTTATTTTCCTCCTTTTGATTCTGGATTCTCCGTTGTTTTCTTTGGTTTTTTTTTTTTTTTTTTTTCTGTTTAAAGCTGAAATGTTTGATGAAATGCCTTGTTTCTTGATGCCAAATGAATGTTCCTATTTATTGAAACCAGTTCATAAAATTCTGAAATGAATTACGCGAAATTGGACCCTTTTTGCTCAATGATAACATTTATCTTATTTCAATCTAATTCTTAATTTCTCAACAGAGTTTTTTTTTTTTTTGGTTCCTCTCTCGATGTTAACCGTTTAAACTGATTTTTCAATATGAACTGAGAGATATCTATATTAAAAAGCTGACATTTCAGTTCCTTCACTGCTAACCATTGTTCTTCTGTGTATGAAATTTCATTGTTATTGCAGATGTAATGAGGCCAGAGGATGTGGGATTAAGTAGGGACCTGCAATTCTTTAAACCTAAAGAAGT
Organism: Cynanchum wilfordii; assembly: GCA_025388415.1. Lineage (NCBI taxonomy): Eukaryota > Viridiplantae > Streptophyta > Magnoliopsida > Gentianales > Apocynaceae > Cynanchum > Cynanchum wilfordii. The sequence goes on from JAHSUH010000001.1 coordinate 351,641, forward strand.
AGTTGATGGGAACACTCGAGTAACTTATACAACCATTTACCAGTGTGAAAATTTTTCTGTAAGTTTTCTTTCCCATCTTTTCTTTATAAAGGAAGGTTATCATGAATGGAGTTTTTTTCACATGTTTCATCAGTTGATGATATTTAATCTCACATGTCATGTTATATGATGCCAAAAGCAATTTCTGAAAGACACTCTGTGCTTTTTTTTTTTTTTTTAGTTTGATTTGGCACCATTACTGTAACTTTTTTGAATACTGATCAAAGATTATACCTACTTTCTTCAGTTGTGCATTTTCTTTCTCCCTGCAACTGCAGCCATACCTCTGCACAACCATCCAGGAATGACGGTATTCAGCAAACTTCTATTGGGGACAATGCACATTAAATCATATGATTGGGTTGACCCTGTACATCATCATCCCAGTGACCAAATCTCCACTCCTAAATGTGAGTGTGGATAGAAATATGTCTGACTGTAAATCTTTTGATAAAAGGGCAACCTTTTATGTCTATATATAGAGTTAACTAATAATCCCAAGTATGGAATTGCAGCAAGGTTGGCAAGAATGAAAGCTAATAAAATCTTCAGAGCTCCATGCGACACTTCTGTGTTGTATCCAACATCTGGAGGTAATATCCATGAATTTAGGGCAATAACTCCATGTGCAGTCCTTGATGTGATTGGGCCACCCTACTCAAAGGATGATGGTAGAGATTGTTCATACTACAAGGATACTCCTTGCACTACTTCTTTATCAGGTAAACCCTTCTGGGCTTCTTTATTTTATTGCTAATAATTGGCCATTTTCATCTTTTTTTTGGTGATTAATTTGTATATTCTAAAAGACAAGCTGCTTAGATAAGAGTGAAACTAATCTGAAATGATTGGCATTACATTCTCTTGCACTGACCGTGACAGACATATCCTACACATCTAGTGATGAATCCTTTTTTATGAGAAAGCAACAAGTAAAAATACACTTTCTTGAACTAAATTATCCAGCAAAAATTACGTAACTTGGCTTAAAAAAAAAATGCATGAACACTTGAGGTTAATTATCTTGTGTAATGTTGGGGAGGATGTTTACTAATTGTGCATTGTTTCTTTTTGGAATGGCAGAGGAAGAAGAAGATAAAGGGGCTTCCTACGGATGGTTAGAGGAGATTGAAATGCCAGAGGAATCAGAAATGGATGTTATTCAGTATTTGGGTCCTCAGGTTTTTGAGACACCCTAAATATTACTCACTCCCTCTGCACAAAATTTTTCCATTTTTGAGATGTTTCTTAGTCTAAAGTCTTCTTTCCATTTTTTTTTTCCCCTTTTTTTTGTTATTGTTGAGGTGTTCCTTTCAGAGCACATTGTACATAGAATAGTCATAGTAGATCATCTGACAGATTGAATTAGTTTTGTGAATGTTTACAGTTGAAGCTTATACCACTTCTTTTATGTGTTAATGAAAAGAATATTTTATTTTATTTTTTTTATTAGTATTTACCAAAGAAGTATTCACATAATAGGAAAAAAGAATATATATTTAAAAAATAAAAAATAAAAAACTAAACTTAGTAGTGTTACGATCTGGCTTACACGTTAAAGTTTGGGGGTTATACCAAATAAAAAAATAAAGTTTGTTCATTCCCTTCTACTTTAACATGTTGGTATTAAAGAATAATTGATTACATTTGGAAGTTATATTTTAAGGAGTTAAAAAGGAAAGAACTGCTACCAGTATGGTACAGTTTTGAGTCCAAAAAAGCCAAAGCGAAAGCCAACCTCAGAAAGCGAAAGCTTACTTATATGATGGATGCATCACCCTTCACATTCATCCTCTGATAAAGAAAAAAGTAAAACAACTTAAAACACAAAATTCATATTAAAGATTTGAAATTGCAATATTTAGGAAAAAAAAAAAAAAAAAAAAAAAAAAGGAGCTAGCTACTTGTCTTCTTTCCTTTCCTTTCCTTTGTTAGTCATGTTAATAGTTATTTCTATGAGACACAAAGGATTCCAAAGAGAACTAAAGTTCTGCAACAATGAAGAGAATCTTCTTCTTTTTTTTCTCTTTCTTAAAAGCTTCAAAAGCTTTTAAAGTATGGCACTGAGATCTTATCTTTGTCTTTGCATCCTGAGAAAAGTATTTTTGCATTAACACTTAAAAACTGTTGTTGTTCTTGCAAAATACTAATGAGATCACTGACTCTGAGCCTGAGGTTGGTTTGTCTCTTTTTTGTTTTTGTTGTTTGTTGGGAAAGGAGATGAACGGTTGTTAGGTAATCTTCTGTTTTTCCTATTAGGCTTTGTTCTTAAGTTACTTATATTGTCTGCTGTTAAGGTTGTTTGTTTTGTTCCCTTCATTTGATGTTAATAATCTTCAGGGGAACAAAAACAGTTGGGTTCTAGTTGGTAATAAGTAAGTAATAATCCTTCTGTGAATTTCGAAATTTTTCTTTAAAATTCTTCCATCATTGTTCAAGAATTTGAAATATTGGTGTTTTGGTTGCAGGTGATTATGGGGGAAAGATTAGATGTACGCCATACTTCATTTTTAGCAGCAATTTTTATGATATTCTCAATCAGCTACTCGGAAACACTGCAATCATCTCAACAACATATTCTGTTAAACATTCAATACGTGCTTAACTTTCCAGTACTTGCCAGAAACCATACAGATTTCTGCAATTTACAACCGACTTCATCTCTCACTGTAGTCTGCTACGACAAAAGCGTAACTCAGCTGCTAATCAATGGGCGGAAAGAGATACAGACACACCTCTTCTTCTTCGTCGGCGCCGGCGTCTCCCCGACAATTTTTCAGTTGATTCCTTTATTACTACACTCAGTAAGCTCCCAGATTTAAAGGTTCTGAAGCTTGTTTCTCTTGGTCTATGGGGGCAATTGCCGAATAACATTTCCCGTTTATCATCCCTCGAAATACTAGATTTGAGCTCAAATTTCTTGAGTGGTGAAATACCTTCAGAAATTTCTTCACTGACAAAACTCCAGGCTCTCATTTTAGATGACAATACGTTTAGCGGTAGACTTCCAAATGGGCTGACTTTACTTTCTATTCTAGCTGTACTCAGTGTTAAAAACAATTCCTTTACCGGACCTTTGCCGGATTCACTTGGGAAGTTGGAAAATCTCAGAATCCTTGCCCTTTCAAATAACAACTTTTCCGGTGAGTTTCCTGATCTTAGGAACGTCGAAAATCTTCAGGTGCTGGACTTGGGAAACAATTCTCTTGGTCCTCGATTTCCTTCAGTTACTAGCAAAATAGGAAGACTTGTACTAAGGATGAACAAGTTTTCCTATGGCATCCCAGGAAAACTCCAATCTTATTATCAGCTTCAACATCTTGATATTTCTTCCAACAGATTTGTTGGTCCATTTCCCACATTTCTGTTATCCATGCCATCGATTACTTATCTGAACATTGCCTCAAACAGATTTACAGGAATGCTTTTTCAAGATTCAGCTTGTTCCAGTGAACTCAAGTTTGTGAATTTATCATCTAATCTGTTGGCTGGAACTTTACCTAGCTGTCTGCAATCTATGAACAAGGTTGTTCAATATTCTGGGAATTGTTTGGCAACAGGAGATCGAAGTCAGCAGCACCCGATCTCTTTTTGTCAGAATGAAGCTTTAGCTGTGGGGATAATACCTCATTCCAAAAGAGGAAAGCAATCTTCGACATTAGTCCTTGCTTTGAGCATATCAGCAAGTGTTGTTGGAGGAATTCTACTTGTTGGGCTAATCCTCATTCTTGTCAGGAAGTTTCTTGCCAAGGAAGCACCTAGAAGTAAAAAGCCAACAAGAATTATTGAAGAAGATGCATCAACAAAGACTGGATACACTTCAAAAATACTTTCTGATGCAAGTAAGTTTTCTACTCAATTATATTAATGGTCATTCATCCTATCAACCAAGACACACTTACTTGAGATTTTTATCTTGCAGGATATATAACCCAAGCAATGAAGATAGGCGGCCATGGCCTTCCACCATATCGAACATTTACATTGGAGGAGCTTGAACAAGCAACCAACAATTTCGATACATCATCATTCATGGGTAAAGGAACCCATGGCCAGGTAAACAAGGGAATTGAATATATGCAAACTATTTACTTTTCAGACAGACAATGCATTATGTTTTGTTTCTCAGTTTAATAAATTTTTAACTACTCAAGTGTAGAGCTATAGACTGACCTGTTTGTGAATTGTGAGGACTGCTGAATTTTCTATTACTATTGACTCTCAGATGTACAGAGGACAGTTAAGAGACGGTTCCTTTGTTGCTATTAGATGCCTGAAACTGAAAAGAAGCCACAGTGCGCAGAGTCTAATGCATCACATTGAAATGATGTTGAAACTAAGACATCATCATTTAGTTAGTACACTTGGGCATTGCTTTGAGTATTACTTGGATGATTCAAGTGTGAGTCGGATCTTCCTTATCTTTGAATATGTGCCAAATGGAAATTTAAGGAGATGGACTTCTGGTAACTCTTTATGACACTTTTAGACCCTTACCCCTCCTGATTTCTATGAGGTTTCTTTCATTATAACTTTGAAAACTTTAAAACACTGCATGTTATTTGTCAGAGAAACGGGGAAAGCGAGTACTTACATGGTCACAGCGCATATCAGCTGCTATCGGGGTAGCAAAGGGTATCCAGTTCCTGCATACTGGAATCGTGCCTGGTATCTATGCAAACTATGTAAAAATCACAGATGTGTTACTGGACCAGAACCTTATAGCAAAAATTAGTAGCTATAGCCTTCCATTGTTGACAGAGAATATAGAACAGGTACAAGATAACTGAAAGAGAATTACCCACCTTGTATTTTATCATTCCAGGATAAGAAGAAATGATCTATTATATTTCCATTTCACAGGATACTGCTCAAAAAATTACTCCTGGTACTTCTAAGGAGCCTAAAAATACAAGGTTTGTCATTATATTCTGTTCACTGTTTATCATTTTATTCCCAGTATGCTGATTTTAGGACTTTGTGGGATCCCCTTTTCTTAGGAAAATATTTGGCTTTCTGTTCACAGGGCCAAGCACCGAGAAAAGTTTGACATTCCTGATTTTGGAGTAATACTAATGGAGATCATTTCAGGAAAGCCAATGAATTCAAAGAATGCAATACTAGTTCTCAAAGATCAGGTATGAGGATCATTTTCCATTACTTAGTTCACCTCTGGAGGCTATTCAATATAGTATTCTATTGATAACAACACTATTAACCACCAACACAGATACATTTGAGTAATGTTTGTATCTCAGAAAGGACACATTCTTATCATCACTTGACCAGTAATTCCAAAGAAATAGATATGTTAATTCTTGTGTTTCATTGACGAAATCAAAGGCAAAAGCCTGATTTCTTCACAAAATTCCTGAATTGTTGAATCATAAATATGCATCACTTGCTACAAGGCCTAGTTTATATATGTATATATATCTGTAGGTGTGTATATCTCTGGTTTATAGCATTGACATTTTTGCAGGAGGACATAATTTGCATGAATGCAATATTTGGAATGAGGGTCCAAACTATTTGAGAAGTAAAGCAACTTATTACTATAGGGACTAATCATAATAGCATAGTTGTTCTCTGAAATGCCATTATGGAGGCTACACTTCCATAACAAATATAAGTTAAACTTATATTAAACAGTACAGTGGACCATATTTCAAGCAAACGCTTTCGTATTAGCTAATCACCTGAGATTATCTTTTTGATGTTGGTGCAGTTACAATTAAGCATAACAGCAGATGCTGCATCAAGAAAGAGAGTAGTCGATCCAGCTATTTCCGTTGCGTGTTCAGATGAATCACTGAAGACAATGATAGGGATTTGCTGTAGATGTTTGCTCACAAATCCTGCTGAAAGACCTTCTATAGAAGATGTTCTTTGGAATCTGCACTTTGCTGCTCAGGTACAAGATGCAGCATTGAGAAGTGATTCCCAAAGTAGTGATAGCTCCCCTGTTTCAGCCTTTCAACCTCCAAGGCTACAACCCCATGTTCCCTGGCTATAGCATATACTTTGATCTAATAGTAAGAAAATGTTCTTGCACAGCAAGTTAAAAATACTCATGTTTCTCAAACCAGAAAACCTTAAAATTAAAAGTTGTTCTTTTTTTTCCCCCATTTTATGAAATCTATTTTTCCTACTTATCCTTGCTGCTTTTCTTGATTGTACTTGAGTTTACTAACAGGAGTAAGGGCTAAGACGTTTCAAGAACATGCAATATATATATATATGGTATATACAATTACAGCAGGAATTCAAATTTTCAAGAGAGGAAAGAGAAATAAATTTCAATTGACTAGCAAATCTAAAACCTAATGTGTAAAAAAGCTGCAGCAGTAACAGACAAATTCCGAAATGGTGATTTAACAGAAACATGAATAAGCCGTGTGGGTCTTCCTTGTTACGTATGGAGACCGATAATCTGTTTCAGAAGTAGTTCTTGCAAGTTCATAAATCTGTGTCTTCCCCGACGCGATTCTTATCCCAACAACATTGATTTGGAACGGATTATAAAAAGTGGAGACGAAAACGTCACTTTTTGTGCATAACTTGAGGTCAATGAACTTCCCGATCTCAAATTTGTCCCGACCAAGGTACTTCGGCTTCAGGTCTCTGGGTATAATTGCATCCTAATTTCATGGCATCAACAAAATATCAGGAAATGCAGAGCAGCATCCCTAAGTAGTAATTCTAGGGCTAGAGAGGAGAAAAAAAAAAAAAAAAAAGGTTTACCTTCGTAAAGGTGTTTGGAAAATGTTCTCTTAATGAATTGAGACTCTGATGCCATGTAATTTGAGTGAGATAAATAGCTGTGTCTCTTTCAAATCCCATCTTCTTCAAAAACAGCCCAATTTGTTTACCATCAAAACATTCAGAACTGTTGTTGACATTCTTCTGGCAACCGGTTTCCGAAATTCCCAAAATTCCAATCCACGGCAACAAATTTCCCGAACGAATTGGCCGATGTTCCCAAATGCTGCAACGTTCTCGCCATGGATTCAACCAATTTCTGCAACTCCGGATTCAATTCCAAGCTTCCAAACATTACCAGGCAATCGTACGGAGCCATGTACTTGGGTTTTTGAACACTTTCCAATGTAGCAGCAGCATCAACAGCAACAGTAGTCGAGGTAAAATAACTAATAATCCTTAACTTTCTATGCCTATTGAACAAAGGTTTAATATTTTCATCAATGAATTCTTTTGATACTCTGTTTGAAACCCTCACTGTAGTAATAAACTTTTTTCCTATAGTTTTATCAAATGGTGGATAATCTGACTTCACTACTTGAATTATACCTTTTAAACTTATCAAGAACTTGTTGGTATCATAAATTTCTCCAAACAGTCTGAAAAAACAAACAGAACATTCAGAATTTTCACCATAGCTGCCAGCATACATCTATTATCATAATTTCAAAAGTAAAACTTCTTCTTTAGAAGAACATAATCACCTTTTTCACTCGAGCTTTGGGGTCTACTATATCAGGAAGAACAAGTGCTGCACCAAGTTGTTTGGCTATGATAATTGCATTGCTAATCTGAGAAAAATCTTTGATTAAAGGGTTTCTAATTTTGGAAACACAAAATTATGAACATTATTACATAATGACATAGAAATTAAAGCATAAAAAAATACCTGCGAGGCGTGAAACTCTGGTCCATCAGTTAGTGACAAATATATATAACCTTTTGGTTGCTGTCGTACTACTTCTGTGCAGCCAAGTAGCATAATCTTAGTACTAAGAATCTTTATTGCAAATAAGATAAGAATGAGATGTGATGTGTCTCACTAACATATTTTTTTGTTTAGTGTAGGATTTATAAAATATTAATTATGATATGCTTTTTAATTGAATTGATTAAAATATTTTTTAATTTTAAGAATAATTAATAAATATAAGTGTTAAATTACAACCTTGACCTATCGTGCTGTCTGACAACACTCATAATTAACTATTTGATATTGTCTTTACTATACCAAAATGTATATCTCAAGTTGACTATTAGTATCTAGACTTATTCTTATCACATTCATTATAACTTGGTATTGTCTTCATTATACCAAAAGAGATATTTCAAGTTGATTATTAGTATTTAGGTTCATTCTTATATATCATTATACATTCATTACGATGTGAAACGGGTATTACATGCACCCCCTTAAAGCCTAGCATCTTTGCTAAGGCCCAACCGAACATAATTAGTTTCAACCCAATATCAACTCTAGATCTAGAGGTGGCTCATACCCTTTGGGTGCAACACATAGTTCTCATAGTCCCCGCTGACTACTTTATCTAATACCAACTGTCACGACTTAGATCTGTAAGTCCGTGCCGCAACTATGGTCTAACACTACCCATGATATTATCCTTCTTATATGCCAAAATAGATACCCGAGTTGACTATGAATATTTAGATTTATTTTTATATAATATTACATATTTAATATAACTTTGGATGTAGGATGAAGGTATCACAACTAAAATATTACGAGAGGTATATAAAAATATATTAATAAATATATTATAATTATAATTTTATAACTTGACGAGTGGAAAAAAAAATAGAGAGTGTGAAATATGGGAAACTTACCTAGTGATGGTTTTGGCCGACAAGGTTTAAGGATAGCACCGTCTTCTTCCCACGGACCGTTACTCAAACTAGTGAGTTTATGGGACATTTGTTGTTGTTTTGAAACTTTCATCATTTCATGTTGAACTCCTCCTGAGCTTATCGCTACTGTAACCTTTCCATTTATGACAAAAACCAAAAAATTATTGCATCAGTTTTATATATATATATACACTGCTTTCTCGTTTTTGTTTTGTTCTTAATTAATTTCCAAAACAAGAATTATAAGTGTAATGATAATAGCCCATACAAATCGCAATTATTCATTTGTATAATAGATATTTAAATTCATCTTATATATCATATCAATTTTTTTACATATTTCATGTTTAAGATGTTGAATTGATGATATTAATACAAAAACACTAATTATATATATATATATATATATATATATATATAAACAGAGCTTTCTGGAAGAATAAACTTACTAAAAGTGGATCAATATGGTCCTTCTTGATCATGTTCCCCAACATTATAAACATTGAGATTGTGAGCATTGCTGCTATCACTTGCCTCATGTCTACTGCCATTCTTCCTTTTTTTTCTTTTTTCTTCCAACCCCCTCATATATACACATATAATGCTTGTATGTACATATACATGCACATGCATACATATATAATGTTGGGGGAGGGAAATATGGAAGGGGTGTGGTGCTGGAGGTTTTCTTTGCTTTCGTTAGTCTTGTCAGTGAATAAAAGGAGAAGACAATGCAAAACCGACTAGAGTAGGAAGTAGGGGAAGAAAACACCACAGAAATTGTTAAATAAAGTAAGGTAGAGACAACAGAGACAGCTCATATGCTTTAATATTATGCAAAATGCATACGCACACACACACTCACCTTTAAGAAGTAGTTCACAAAAAGTCTTTTGCTTTTTCTAATAACGTAAATACTTTAAATGTTAGAGATATACATTTTGTATATTATTATTTCACAAAATTTAATATTTTAAAGTCATAAAATACACATGAAATATGGCCAAATGAACAATATCATTGAGTAACATGTGAATATTTCTATACAAATTATGGTCAGTTTCTAACTACATCTATCTATGAATAGTGGTATAATTGATGGGGTTTTTTTCTTTTTTCCCCCTCTGTTTCACACATAAAACTTTCTATTAACTTCATCATGAAGGAGAAGAAACCGAGAGGAATTACTAGTTTGGCTTGTCAAGGGAGATGTCTGTCTAGAGTGTCGTTTTGTAGGAACAAGTGCAGGTTCATGGTGCACATCCACAACACAATCTAATGCACTTTCATCATCATCATCTTCTTCGTGGGAAGCCTTGAAAACTGGATGAATGTATGCTGACCGAAGATATTTCTTTAGATCAATATTTGGCTCTTTAGTACGTTCCAAAATGTCTTTCATTCTTGCTTCCTATAAAGATTTTTTTCCCAAAAGGAAAAAGATAAAACAGTAAAATTATATTAGAGATTAAAAAGACTACCGCATAGAACTTATAATTGATGATTGTTACGATCCGAACTTACTAAGCCGTGAACTTACAAGTCATGACACAACTATGGACTAACAAACACTTATGATTAACTATTTTGCACCGTTCTCGTTATATCAAAATGGATATCTCATATCACATCCTTACAACATGAGATAGGATATCATATAAATCATCCCTCAACATCCCTGCTAAGGCCTAATTGGACAAAATTGGTCAAAGGCCAAATCAACTAGTGGATGTCTAAGACTCTAAAGGTGGCTCTCACCCATGTGGTGTAGCACTAAGCTTCTATAGTTCAAGTTGGCTACCACCTGCTCTAATACCAACTGTCGCAATCTGATCCTGTGACCCATGACATGACTATAGGTTTAGCGGCACTCAAAGACAACTTTGGCACCATTCTCGACGAACCAAGATATCCAGAATTGAAAATGATCTAGATGCATACTTATATACCATATTACATTGACAATTATCCTCACTATGTCAAAGACCGTTTTGAGTCGACAATGAGTACATATATTAATAGTCTTTCAAATATGGGATTGGGGTTATCACATAAATTGAAAAGCCATTCACACACTTTTTGAGTATTGGATGCCTAGAAGTTACCTGTAATGGATATCTGATAAAAGCAGGTTCATATCGGCCTTTGCAGAACAGATGAAATGCAATGGTTAGGATTGGCAATGTAATAAGAAAAGGAGTTGACTGAGAAGCTTTTTTTGTGCTCAACAATCCCATTAGAAGAAGCTGGGAAACTATCAATGCAGTGATGATCCGTCCATGAACATCAGGCCAGAAAGCTGCAGCACTCTCATATTCTTGGTTGTAAACATTTATAATCTGAAAGTTCACCAACAAAATTAGCAGAATACTTCGATTATCTGAATATAATCGTAGATAAGTAAGTAGCATTATTACCTGATGACGATATACAACATACGCCAGTGCAAAGAATACTATGATAAAAGGAAGTAAAATAGGCGAAACAACTGCATAAACAAGTCCGAGTAAGAAATAGAGCTGAATTTGAGGTTCACCAGTATTGTAACCAAGACTTCCAGGATCCATTGCTTCTTCCCTATCCTTTTCAGTCTTTACCAAGAAGAAATTCTTGAGATGGTAGATTATTAATGGTTTTAACCTAAGAATCTCCCCTGCAACTCCAGCCCATCCATCCACCATTATGTATGTTATAAAGAAGGTTGCTTTCATGGGTATAGATACACCTATTGTCTTTGGTATTCTGCATTCAAGATATAATGCAAGTTTGAAAAAAATAAAGAAAGATTATCATACAAAACAAGGGGCACAAAAGATATGTATGTATGTATAATTAGATGAACATACTGATTTGGAGACTGGTGGAGGAAATTATTCAGTTGTTGAAATGCAGATCCAGTGATGATACTTCCAAGGAATACATTGATGAACTGAAATGCATAAAATCTTGTGGCAGATATTCTTTCAAGCGCTGAAATCGAGTTGTATCCTTCAAATTTCGACATTAGCATCAAAATTGTGGGCAAAAAGATGAGAAAAATCTTCAAAGCAATTCCAGGAAGAAATCCTTGGATGAATGACTTGATGACTTTCCTGCAAACAAAAGTTAAGCAGATGATACTTTTCACAAATCCTTCTTTTTGCAAGCAGAAGAGAGAGAAACTCACTTTTCAATAATGAACTTGAGGAATGGGAGTGATTTCTCTATTCCCTCTATGTTAGCAAGTGACTGGACAAACGTGATCGGAATCATGAAGAAGAAGGTAAGAAAAAAGAATGCAACAGCCACAATAAGTCTCCTAATGGTAAGTGAAAGATATGGAATTGCAAGGTTATTCCAATACACATCGCGGGGCTCTGGAGCCCAGTCAGTTAGCCACAGAGTTGGATTCCTTGATTGCTGAGTCTGTGCGCAAACTGCTGCTGCCCATCTTGTTTTAAATGAAACAAATGCAGCAGGCATTACATATTTTGGATCTTTGGTAATCTTCAAATTCTCAGCATATATCTGACAGTAAGAATTATGACGCTCAGAAAGTGCAGCATAACAGAGGAATGTAAGGGAAGTATGAATATAAGGAAAACCATTTACAGTTCATAATGCAGAACAGTACTTACTTCATTTGAAACTCTTTCGATTTCAGAAGAATAGAAATCAATTGCATCCACTTTTTTTCCCCAAAAGCCAAGAAAACCAGTCTGCTCAATAAAACAGCATTTTCTAGGAAGATGTTAGTAATGATAGTAAGAAGAACATTGGCTTTTACTGAAGCTAGAATTACCTTTGTTGTGGGACGTTTTGACTGATTCCTATTATACCTCAATTGATAATAATCGAGCCAATTCTGTAATTTTTTCTTCTGGCTGACTAATTCTGAGAGTTCATTGGCATTATAAACAACCTACAATGATGGGAAGTGAAAATAAAAAGGAACACAACAGACAACATCAAAATGGTGCAGAGATCTCCAATGCAGAAAATGAACAAACATCTGAATACATAACAGAATCATTGGTGAATAAACCTACCTGATGAGTGAGGTAGTGATCTGGATGGTTGACTAAAAAGAAATGCTCCACAAGCTCACTTACTGTTTCATCAGGATCTGGTGGCACATTTCTTACAAGCACCTATTGTCAAATTGAATAGATCTGCTTCTGTTACAAAATCACTCTATGCTCTATAAAATTATATGTATGCATAATGCTTAAAAGATCAAGATTATATTAAATATTCTTACAGTAAATTGATCTGGACGCCGATGTTCTGATGCAATAAAATGCAATCTCATTGATGCAATTCTCTCATACTCCCTTCTTAGAACATAACACGTCCAGAAAGTAATGGCATAAGCAACTACCAGGTGTGTCCATAATCTGCAAGTAGGATGAACAGGAAAGTCTTACCAGACCTAGAAGAATGCTACAATAGCAAGAAAAGCATTAGCTAAGTAACTAAATCATAACAAGAAGCCAAGAATTGCCTCATCAATGGCAAGAATCATTTTAATCTTTCTACCCCCTCCATGTTTATATCCTAGATGGGAAACGTTTCAATAAATTTTTTTTCCTGTACAAAAAGGTCTATGCAATAGCAATACAAGTATTGAAATGACCCTTAAAACTTCAAGTAAAATTTGGATATGCAGCAAGGAAAAAAACTTTAAGCTGCACTAGAATTGTGATATAGCAATCCAAGGAATATAATATGTCAAGGTTACCTTTTTGATCCAACAGGAATATTAGATATAGAAAGTTTGTCTAAATCACTATACTTCAGATTTGAATGTTCCAAAGAATTATTGGTCCAATTGACAGGCACCAATACTGTAAAAGTAATCACAGCAATAGGAACAAATATCTTAAGCCTGCATCAAATGAAAAGAAACGATAACACAATCAGTCTGTAATTAACGCTCATTAGCCAAAATTAGACATTAATGAAGAATTATTGAAAAAGTTTATGTACCCTGTCAAGTAAATTCTAAGGTAAACAGCAGAATCCAATCCAGCATGGTCAATAAGCTCAGGTTCTGGCATTTGCAATGCAGCAGGCATCCAATTAAGAAACCTCAGATATGAATTGAAGTCCAAGTTGACAAACTTCTGTACAAATGCACCTGATGGCAATGGACTGCTTCTCAATCCTTTTAGATACCATTTTGGGAAATAGACCCTATCATTAATAGGCTGAATTCGAAGCAAAGCAAAAGCCAGAAAGAAAACAAATGCACTAAGTATATTTATAGCTGCTGCAACACCAATATCACTAAGAGTTGCCATACTGCCTCAGAAAAGTAGTATATTATCCTGCAGAAAAAAGAAATTTTGAATATATAAACTTGCACGTACACAGGTATAGAGCATACTGACAGTTTAACATAGTTGCATCTTTCCATTTCTATAGTGATATTAGTGAGATTTGAACTTTCTATGGCAAACACTCAAGAACAAACTGTAAAATTCATTTTATGGTGCGTGTTCAGTTTGACAGAAAACAAGATGGATGTGAGAAATGAGAGATTTTTCTCCATTTCTCAGCACAGAATCATCTCAGTGCCCACTGACCATACTATTTTATCATACTACCAGGAGCTACTAATCCTCCTTGCTCTCATGGTAACATGACTGCTCAGGAATGTAGCCAGTCAGGGACAATTTCATTGAAGATGTGGTAAATAAAATTGCTACCCTTTCCTCGTCGATGGATAATTTTCTTGTTCAAGAGGCAAGAAACCACATCAAGATGTTAAATCTATAGTCTATACTGAAATTTAAAACAGGGCTGTGGAAGTTTAAACTGAAGTTTATCAAAGCAATATTTTGCTATTAGAAAGTGGGAGTAAATGATTGATATCTGTTTGTTCAGAAATTGATACAACTTGCTAAATGGAAGTCCTAAAGAAATCAAGACAGAACAAACTCTCACTCTTAACCAATGAAAAGTTTCCAATTGGAGAATGAAGAGGCTTTAACCTTAACAAAGGGAAATATATTTGGCAAATAAATAAAACAGGTCAACTGCAGCAAACCAATAAGGAACTTCTGGAACAAAATTACACATCTTTTTCAGAAGACAGGTGTAAAGAAATCAAAAGAAAACCTATTCAATAAACCTTCCTAAGAAGATGTGCTTATCATCAAATCAAGTTATGTTCTTCTATTTGTTAATTTGTAATAGGAAGATTGAATAGTTTTGCCTATTACACTAAAGATCTACAGAACTTTTAACCCCAGAAGACATAATTTTCCCTTGACTATGCCCACCAAAAATAAGATTAAAATTAAATATTAAAAAGGCTATTGAACTCCTTCCTTCCCCAACGCCATATCCCTTTTGATGCATAAGATTTTCCACACGAAGCACAAACAAGCAGTTAAAAATGAATATGGGACAGATATATACTTGGCCACTAGAAGAATAGAGAACACATGAAAGTAACAATGGCAGCACAGAAACCAACCGGTGAATGAGTTAAAAGATCAGACTCCAGAAATATTTTCCTCCACTATATATATGGAAGGGATTGAAAACAAACAGACACACTGAGTCTTTTCTTGTTGGGCATCAAAGAGAAAGCAAAAACAAGGCTCAGAAGTCAAAGAAACTGTTCATGTAAAAAATTAGAAGGACAAGATCGAACTTCTGAACGGAAGTTTGGACTTTCTTGAAATAAAGATACTGACTTTTGGACTTGATTAGTTACAAGGAACACTATAAACACACATTTCTCAAATCCAAGGAAGGAAAGAGAGAGAGAAGAGAGAGAAGAGAGAGAAGAGAGATTTAATATATAAGACAGATAACTCAAAAGGGAAAAGAGACAATGGAGGGCATGTGTATGTGTTTCTCGTTGCCTTGAATCGTTGGATACATGTGGGGGGTGGGTTTGGGGGTGTATGGTTAACGGCTACTATGACGGCGCCTCGAATCAGTTTCCCTCTCTACATTTTTAAAAGGTGAGGGATTTGGGTGTCTGTTTTTAGATATTCTGTCATTTTCAACTTGCGCCAGCATTTTTGTATTCAGACCGAAAGGAAATAAAAATAAAATAAAACTACCCCCTTTTTGAATAAAAAAAGGAAAAGAAAAAAGTTCCGACAATAAAATTACTTTTCACCTAAATGATGCATTCAATTATTAAAATGCACTACCTTAAATACTGATAAATTTTATACTTCTACTAGTTTTCTCTACTAACTCTCTCACTTAAAACAAACACACTATTTTAAAAATAAAAAAAAAAAAAAAAGAAATAGTTTAAAATCATTGATTTTTATTAATGAATCAGAAGTCCAGACTTGTACGATAAAGAAATACATCATGTGGACTTCTATTTGCAAACAACTATTTCCACTATTTTAACATTTCTCATTTCAATAGCAGTCAGTGAAAACTGCAATATGTTTAAAGAATGTTTTAGACAGGAAAAAAAAAAAGAAATAAGAAATGTAATTAATCCCTTCAGCATTTCACAGCAGTTGAGAGCATCAAGAAACCCTTTTGGAGATTCTTTAGATAAAGCTCAATAGAAAACCTATAAAGACTAGCTCTTCTGATGGACAGCGATTTGGTGTATTTCCATATCCTTCAACATAACAGCACGGCCACACGAGTCACAAGGAGCAGTTCTTGACCCACACAAACTTTCATGCTCGGAAAGCCCTCTTAATCTGTCTCGTGCATCTGCTGCAGAAGCTCCAGCTTGAACCATATCTCCACAGAAACGGCATGTAACTAACCTCAATGGGCAATCATGGGACTGGTGTTGCACCTGTATCACAAGAGTAGATGAGTTAGCTGAGGGGAAAAAAGACATACTCCAGCTACAATAAAGTATCCAAAAATTACTCCATTTTGGTTTTTTCCTTGAATAAAACATACTTTCACATCTTTCAATAACTATCAGAAACTCATGAGATTTTCTATATATAGACTAAAATATCCATCATAATCTTTGCATCATTATTAGTTTTCTCTCTCTATCGGAATATCAAAACAAACACTTAATAAATAAGACTATCCATCCTACTAGTGACAAGTAAAAAAAAAAAAAAAAAGTGGGATATACTATTTAGTAGAAGAGAGTAAAAAATAACAAGAACCCGCCAAACTTAGTTTTCACCTCTAGGCACACCATACCAATGAACAGTTCAGAACCAGAGTCAGGAAATACAATCATACGTCTACCCAGGGAAGGGGAACCAGGATAGGAAAAGTAACAGATTGCAAAGAGCAAACCACTTACCATCTGTTCTTTCTCAAGTGAAATTCCACACTGGCAGTTGAGAGGTTCATGGAAAACTTTCATGTGCTTCTCAATCTCTCCATTTTGAAAAGCATTGCCACATCTGTCACAGTGGACATGGTTTTTGACCTCTTCAATCCTAAGAACAACACCACAACTAGGATGCTTGCAGACTATATTGTGTCTACTACAATAGGCTTCATGCAGTGCAATGGTTCTTATAGGAATGTAGTGCTTGCAGTTCCTGCACTCAATAGTTCCTGCCTCAACAAATGATGTGGAAGCCACAGCCTGCTGACCCACCTTGGATTTGGAGGTTTCGTGAATAACAGCAGACACGTGATATTCTGTTTTCCCCTTAAAGCCATAGATACCAATAGAGTATGCACCCAATCCAAAATTCTTATCCTTGGAGCTGAGGACCAAGACTTTTGAACCAATATCATGAGAAGACCATCCATGCTGGTGCCTCGTAGGAAATAGGAAGGGATGCCGAGAAACGTAAAGATCTGTATCTCCATCTTGTGTCAGCTGATCTATTTTTATCTCTATTTCAGCATCCCCAGAGGAGATTCTATTCCAAACATTTTCATCAAGTAAAAACTTGTAGTACATGTAATTCCCTTCCTCCACTGTTCCAGATTCTGTCTTCCCCAACATAAGAGGTCTCAAAATGTTCTGACTTGATTTTTCAGCAACTGAATCAGACCCTACAATGTCAACCTCAATATCTGTTTCTAGAACAGATACACTTGAAAAAGGTCTCAACTCAAGAACACGTAAGTGATAAGTCAGGGATCCATGACTGACCCTTAAAATATCTCCTTCTGAAAGGGTTGCATGTTGGCGAAGGCATGTTTCAAGAACAGCCTTGTGATTTGGGATGTCAGAGAAGCCAAATTCATCTGGTTGAAGTTTTGCATATGTCCCTTTATGCAGCCAGACATAACGCACCTCAACCAGCTTTTGTGTAGGAATCTCTACAGGAAACAAGTTGCTCCATACATGAGGAGGAAGTCTAACTGAACCTTCATCAGCAGTGAACTCCAGAGCACCAGCATGAGTTGTCCTAAGATTTGGCGTTTCAGGATCCTGCATTTCTGAAGGGGAGTCCTGCAGAATAGCTGAAACAGAGAAGTGCAGTGGTCCCTTATCAAAAGCACCTTGTTCAGACAACTCAGTGAAGCATGATGGTGGCAATATGATTTTATCTCCATTTCCCTGACAAGTTACAGCCTCTAGGATACGGTAAAACATAATCCCTTGCCCTGCCAACCGATTTTCTTCCATTTGCTGATCTGCCTGGAACACAGTAGAAGTCCATGTTAACTAAAAACTAACATGACAGAGACAAGTGAAGACAATGAAGGTTTACTAAAGGGAGAGACAAGATTCTTCTAAAGCCTAAAACTTGATTTGGCATATCTTAAAAACCCTAGTTTCTCCAATATTAGTAGCAAGTTAAGGATTTTGTTTTTAGGTCTACAAAAAGAGAAATTCTTTATTCCTTATGCAAGCCAATTATTTCAAGTAATAAGAATTCCATAATGTATAAGCAATCAAAAGGTCTGAATCCTTAGTGTAGGTGCAAAGAATTACTGTCTTTCTGATTTCCTAAAACTCTCTCTTCCACATTTCATTTTTTCTTATTATTATTTCACAACCCTTCTAAGTCAGCATCAACCCACAAAATGTAGAGCATTTCATTGAGGGAAAGCTTATTCACGATTGTCATAAAACAATTTGGTAATAGAGCTAGTGATTTTGCATCTTTCTTTTGCAGCAATATATAATTTTTCATCTTTCCCAAGGGGAGCTAAAAGTAAAAAATAATCATCTTTAATCAGCAAAGACAAAACTGGCATTTTTCTGCTCTCAAAAACTTCATACTATGAAGGGAGAGGGAGAAAGCTGTACCAGACAAAGCATATGAGGAAGGTGATGAACTACTTACTTACAATGGAGACACTTATGCATTAGAAGCACAGATCATGCTAGTAGCAATGTGCAAAATAATGCGAAGAAAGTTGCAAAGGTGCAAGAACAAGACAATTCAGGTACGGTACAGCATAAAATTTATGAAAATGTCCTCAAATAGCCCATGACGAGGCAACAAGGACTCCCCTTCTAGACAAGGAAAACAATAGAGGTATTGACAACATCAATCCCCTGATGCAATTAATGCTATAACCAAAAGGGTGTGTACTGATATCCAAGATTTTAATCAAAGCCGTGCATTGATTTCCTGTATCTTTTATGGTTGAATAGATTCAGAAAACTCGATATATTGATTGGTTGGTATCCAAAAAAGATCTTTTTTTGGGTAAGATATATCTTATGAGAGGCCAGTTAGATATCTCACCTGTTGGGAAAAGCCCAAATCTGGTGAACTGGTGTGGATTATGATTTACAACTAACTGATAATATGCATACAAGAGGAAAGATATAATTGGAATTAAGGTGAAAATGCTTATCAGATATTGCCAACAAAATTTCTATATTTTCAGTTACCGCCTTTGGGCAAGGGAGTACCCTTTGAAATAGAAAGTATGAATAAATTCAAAAACTGAAAATTCATTGCAGAAACTCAACAACCATTTCAGAATTAAAAAACAATTAGAAGAGAACAAGCATTAGGGTTCAAGAAAATAATCACTGATGAGTTATCACAACTGCAACACCTCAAATGAAAACATAATAAGCATCTCCAAAATCTACTAATGTAATAAACGTCAATGTCCCAAAAAAAAAAAATGATGATAATAATAGAAAGAAAAAGAAACTCCATTCCACAAATAACAAATTTTATCAACCTAAGTTGTCTTTAAGCATAATAAATATGCCCCTATTAAGGAAATTAACAAGTAAAAGACACACAAAAAGAGGGGAAAAATATGAATCTTGAGCTCAAATCAAATGACCGAAATAAAACTTTGAGAATAATATTAATTATTAATAATAAACACCTTAGCCTGAGCTTGAGCGGCATCGAGGCGTTTTGCGCGCTGTGCTGCTTCGATTGCTTCAAGTTGAAGAAGAGCTTCCTGTTTGGCTTTCCTTTCTCGATCAAGTTTCAGTTTCGCTTTTTCTTTCCTCTCTCTTTGCTCTCTCTCCAGCTTCTCTTTGGCTCTCCTCAGTTCGAATTCCATCTTCTTCAGGCGAATTATCAATTCCGTTTCGCGTTTGAGAGTTCTATGATTTGGTAAGGAAAATCATTTCTTGATGGACAGGCCAAGGGTAATTTATAGTACCGACATATTAACTGACTTTTTCTTTTATTTCAGTTCTTTCAAGTTTGACACGGAAAGTAAAATTTATTTATTTAGTCCCTAAACTCTTTGTGTATAGTATATTTGATCCTCATATTTTAATAATAATTATTATTATTACAATTTAATTCATTTTTTCTTAAAATAAATTTTAGGGGGGAAAATAGCATAGAATAAATTATTATTATTATTATTATTATTATTTTGGTAAATAATTATTTTTCTCCTTATTTGGATGGAATCATTAAAAAAAAAATTATTTAGTCTAAAAATCTCAACAACTTCAAAAACTTTTTTTTTTATGCTCCGTTGTTAAATAATAATAAATTACCAACTACTCTAAAAGGTTAAACTTATAGAATAAACTTAGATTTATTCTCTTAACAGGTGTGACTTCGACTACCAAATCCATTATTATTTATCACTTTAACTTTCAATATAGGACGGTATTACATTCACCTCTTTAAGGTCTAGTGTTTCCATTAGAGCCCAACTAGATATAATTGGCTTGAGCCCAAATTCAATCAGTGGATGCCCAAGATTTTAGAGATGATTCTCATACTTGTGGTATAACACTTAGTTCTCATAGTTTAGATTAGTTACCTACCGATACTAATTGTTACAATTCGAACCACAAACTTGTGTTGCGACTATGAACTTGACAACACTCACTATCAACTACTTGGTATTGTCCTTATTGTACTAAAAGAAATATCACAAGTTGACAATGAATACTTATTCTATTCCACATCAAAAACTAAAGTAAATATATATAATAAAATATAAGGATGAGTTTAAATATTTATAATAAACTTGATGTATTTCTTTTTTCTTTTTTCTTTTTTTTTAAGTGATGGTGTCCGATTTTTACCGGACTAATCCAACACCGAGATCCGACGACACTATGACTGAAATGGGGTATCGAACTCCCGCCCTTTGGGCAAGGAGAATGTTTTGGGGCAACTTTGCTGCAAACTTGACCACAAACACTTTCTTTTCGTATAATGGTTGAAATAGTTTTTTGAGTCAAAAGAGCATTCTCAAAGAAGTATTAATTAATATTAAATATGTAGTCTTAATTAAGACATAAATAGTTATTAACAACTTTTATAAATTACAAAGGTTTTGAATAAAAAAAAAATTATATATTAAAAAAAAATCAGAAAAAATATAGAAAATTTATTTTATATTTTATTACATTACCTCCAAATTTAATACGGATATGCTCAAGAATATTTTTTGTTGCAAATTTATTTTTTTTATATTTTTACAATATATATATATATATATATATATATATATATATATATCCATGTAGGGAGAAAGAAGGATCTAGATACATTTCCTTGGAGTTTGTAATTCAAAATTCATTAATTAATATTATGATTTCCCTTTTTCTTTTGAAAAGATTTTCTGAGTAGGGTAATAAATGCGAGTGATTAATGAACCATAATTTCTTAGTAATCTATATTGATTACCGGATAGGATGCATAGAAAACTCTAAGTAACTTTTCTTTTTTTTTTTCAATTTTGGTCAAAGACATACGGGCCCACTTTTTTAAAATCTTTTGTCCAATCAAATAATATTTTTTTTTCTTATTCGTATTCGAACCCACACGAGTCCAATCTTATTCGAGGGTGAGGGCCACGCCGTCAGTTTTTTAACGTGGCGCTAACTACCACATGGGATTCGAACCCTCGACCATCCGCCTTGAAGAGAAGCTTTAAGAATCCGCTTACCAACTCCCCTAAACTGCTGGGTTAAAAACAATTTATATTTGCCAACCAAGATTTTTTTAAAAAAAATATCTATATATATATCCTGTTTTTATTCTTTTAAAAATATATTAATTTTTTATTTATATTTTAAAATTCTGCTTCGTTTGTATAAATATTGTGGTAACTTAAATCTGCTACTACACAGAAATTAAAAAAATTTTACAAAAGAAAAAGAAAAAGAATGAGTGACAATCTTGAAGAGGTATGTATGTAGTTCTTGAAATTCTCTGTTTTTTTTTTTTTTTTTTTCAATTAGACTTGAAAATTTTGAAATGTTTCACTTTCATTTGTAAGTTTAATTCGATTTTTTATTTATTTATTTATTTGATTCGTACTCTGAAATGATAGTTTAATGTTGGGATTTTTTTTTTTCGTTTGTTGTTGTTGTTGTTATTGGAGAATGAAATTTAAATAATTAGTTGTTTTTTTTTTTTATATAAAAAAAATTGTTTAATTTGATGCCCCCTATAGTTCCTACAAAAAATTGTCGGAGAATTTTGAGAAACACAAAAATTTCGGGAATATATATATATATATATATATATATATATATATATAATATTTGTGTATGTGTAAGAAAATTAAAAATATTTAAAATTAAATAAAACAGATTTTCCCCCCTGTAACACTATTTATGTGTTAGATTCTGATTTTGAAAAAAAATTTCTAGCATTTCCAAAGATCAAGATTTTTTTTCCCCTAGGGTTTCAATATATATATATATATATATTTTGGGGGATTTTAAGGTTATAATGTTTTTAAGCTTTTGAATTTTATATTTTCTAAAATTTTAGTTTTTTATTTATATATATATATATAAAAATTTATTTGTCACCTTCATTTGTACCCTGATGACCAATTGATTATGAAATTCTTTTACCTTATACTAACGAATAGTATATTATTTTATTCAGAATCGAAAAGTGCCAGAATGGATGGAAATATTGTTGCAGAAAGTATTTTTTGGGAGTTGTCGCAGCCATAGAGTCCAAAAAAATGAGCTCAATATATATTGTATTAATTGTGATGTAGCTCTGTGCAGATATTGCTTAAAGACTAACATTCATAATGGTCATAATTTGCTCAAAATATATCGACATGTGTACCAAGATGTTGTGTTGCTTAGAGAGATGCAGAATTACATTGATTGTTCCAAAATTCAGGTAAAATAAGTTAAATTTACTTAATCATAATGATTGTTGCCTCTTTGATTTTGTACTAATTTTCCTAAATTTTGAGGAACTTTATTTTGAAGAATAATTGCTGCAAGTAGATGTGGTATGAGAAATCATAAGTTTACAACACGATAAGAGTGAAAATGCATCAAATCTCGATGTATATATATATATACTTTGAATGCATTTTAGTGGTTATTCTAAAAAAGTCAATTTATATGTATGATTTTAAATTTTAATGAATTTTAAATTTTACCTACTTAGAAGTTAGGGGTTATTCTAATGTATGATTTTATATGTAAGTATATTTTGTTCAATTTTTTTGCTATTCATATTTGAACTGTTATTTTATTATCATACTATAATATTTTTAGGCGACAATAAAGGTATTTGTATATTAACAAAAAAATACTAAACCATTAAAAATGACCAAATCAAGAAGTAGTGAGCATGCCTACCTTGTATTATTCATCTCTTCTCAAAGCTTGATCTTGAAACTTTTTATAAAATTAGAAACATTAGTAAAACTAATTTGTGTTCCTCTCTCTCTTAATATTTATATAAAAAAAAGCTTGTCTATTTATAACAAATTAATGATATTGTTTGCAGTAGGCTCGACGTAATTTTTTTTTAAAATTATTATTTATAATTTCATGAAATAATGAAATCTTATGTATGGTAATATTCATAGCCATACAAGTGCAACAAGAAATGGATTATAGCTATGAATCCTCTCCCACACTGCGGTTCTGGTGCACAAATTGATGGAGATTTGTCCTGCCTTGTGTGCAAAAGAAAGTTGATGAATCCTGAAATTTATCGTTACTGTTGCATGGCTTGCCAGGTAAGAAAATAACTTAATATATTTATCGATTTCTTTTTTTTTTCATTTCACTGACATATTGTAATTTATCGAATCATTATCTTATCTACTTTCAATTGATGATTGACTATTATATATATGTGTGCGTGTTGACCTAAGTCCTCGGGTACGACTCTTTCTAAGAACTTTAAGTTCCCTCTCTCTTGATAGAAAAAAAAATGAATTTATAAGTTTTTTTAAAAGAGTTGTCGCCTTTTATATACTATTAAAGAAACAACTTTGTTGTTTCATTGAAAAGGTTGGAACATCGGCGCCCTAAGGGGTACCAAAGAAACAACTTTGTTCATTGACTTTTTTGTCCAATCAAGTTTTTTTGTTTCTTATCATATTTCATGAGTCAAAATCTCGTATTATCTTCCTTATTATATTTACACACAAATTTGTATATATATATATACATATGAATCATTATTGTTGCATTCCTTGCAAGGTAAGAAAATATTGTAATAAACTAGTTTTTTTTTTAAAAAAAAAATTCCTTATTGATTCCTCTTTTTTATTTGACAATCATATATGTTTTATATGAGTCAAAATATTGTGGTATTTTTATTGTTACACAGATATAGATATAAAATTCGTTATTATTGTATTATTTGCAACGTAGAAAAATAACATAATAAAGTAGTTTTAAAACAAATATATGAATCGTTATTGTTGTGCATTGCTTTCAAGGTAAGAAAATAACATACATCTTTTTCATTTAAAATCATGTTCAATATGGATAAGAATCTCGAGTTATCTTCTTTATTACACTAATACAAATATATATATATATATATATCGTCAATGTTGTGCATTACTTAAGGTAAGAAAATAACATACATCTTTTTCATTCTTAATCATGTTCTATATGAATAAGAATATTGTGTTATCTTTCATTATTACACTAATACAAATATATGAATCGCCATTCTTGTGCATTGCTTTCTAGGTAAGAAAATAACATATATCTTTTTCATTCGACAATCATATTCTATATAGGGTTAGAATCTCGTGTTATCTTCCTTGATACAGTGTTAATATAAATATAAGAAACAAATATCATTATTTTATTAATTGCTTCTAAAGTAAAAAATTAACGTAATAAACAAATATATAATTGTTCCATATTTGTTTTGAATAGTTAGTTTGTTTGTACGACGTACTTGTTAAAATATTTCAGGTAGAGGCAATGCTGTCTGGGAAGAACACAGAAAGCGAAGATTCTCCTTCAGTTGCATTAGTGGAGACCTCAAAAAACAAGCATGAAATGAAAATTCGAAACGTAGGGTTTCGAAAGCGTCAAAGGAAGGGAATCCCAATCAAGGCTCCTCTCCTTTAGATCCCCATCTATATATATATATATATATATCTATCTTCTTCTGCTGCTGCTGCTGCTGGATTTCTCAAACCAAAAACTGCATTTTTCTCTTTATGATGATGATGATCCTTGATTTGGTGAACTTGAAAACATTATGTTGTTTTTTTCTTGAATTAGTATGCTTTGAATCTTTTTTAATTATGAAATTATGGATTTGGATAAAGCTTGGTTTTTTGTTTTTTGTTTTATTTTCTTTAATTATTTGATGGATGTTATTGTGGTTGGAGTAGAAAAATATGTTGAATATGATGAGTTTTGCAAAATTTGATATATTTTTGGAAGAAAAAGAATTGGTGAATATATATATATATATATATGGGTACTGTCCACACTAATGTTTCCTTTATTCTTTTTCCATTAATAGACAGAAATCCATATAAAAAATCCATTGAAGTTTTCACTTTGGATTCAACTTTCACTAAAATCAGCTAGAGAGTTCCATCTCCATCATCTTGCTGCTCCCTATTGATCCTGAGCATTGTCCAGAATAATCTCAACCACAATTCAACCATATTGGAGACCCTTGTTTTTTTTTTTTCCCTTCATTTTTGCAATGAGTGTCAAAATGGGACCTCTAATCAAATGTTGCTTGACATTCTTGAACTTCCATTTCTTTCATGATAATGTCTTTTCTCAAATCTCCAAAGCCTTGTAGTAAGGTAAAACAGAAACTGCATCAAGCAGATCCTTACTGGATATATTACACCATTAGAGGTTATTTTACTCCCAGCGTGGTGATAATCTCTTTGTAGGCATCATGAGCTGCTCTATTTAAAGCAATTTCCTTCTTTTTGGAGCATTTACCTCTTCCCCTAATCTGATTGTCAATAAAAACCTCATAGGTTCCCTCTTCTGACCAATGATCAACAAGTTGGACAGTGAGTTTATTCTTCTGGCATACCTCGAATAGCTTCTTCACAGGATTTGTCTGAAGCATATCCGGTGTAATTATGGGATCCAATAGGACCCTGGTTACCTGGTATATATATATATATATATAAGAATCAAAATCATGAAAATAAAATTTTGGGAAGTATAACCAAACAATGCGAAGTTCTGAGATAGAACTGCCAATCTTGAATCCATATATTGTAAAAGAGTTATTCTGAGAGCTACTAATTAAGTATTAGTAACTAAGGTTGTATTTCAATTTTTATTAAGTCAAACCAATACAGCAATGTAGGAAAGTTATTCTCAGCAGCACATTCTTGTAGTGGTATATCAATACAGCAGTCTTACAGTCACAATTCAAATGGTTCCCCAAAAGACGAAGTTTACTGTACTTCCTGTATGAGATTAAACATTCTACTACCAACATAAAGAAGACATTCAGCTGATTTCACCCATTAGCACATGTGGAATCATGTAAAAGAAAATTTCTGGAATAAATTCTAATTGCTTGTTTTGGTAATTCTATTATTTTCCATTTACACGTAAACCCAGACCTAAGTGAAACTTCCATGCACAATGAGAAGTCTAGTCAATATTAGTCTATCAGAGGCAAGTAGAAGAAAATAGTAGCAATTATGTCTGCCACTAAGAAAATACCAAATATGAACTTTAAATATCAGGATAAATGCTTCGGTACCAATCTGATAATCATAAATAAGGGCACTTCAAGCCCCAGCCAACTAGTAAAATTGTAAGGCATAGATAAGTGGACAAACCTCCCATGCAGTATCTATGGAGGAGTTGCTGTCAATGAATACTGCTCCGATTGTTGATTCAACAACGTCAGCTAACACTTTTGGAGCATCAATTAGGCCATGTGAATGCACAGGATATAGTGGAAGAGCATTGATAAATGACTGAATCTGCAGTGATTCACTACAATCTCAACTAAAAGTTTGACTATCAAAAAAAAAAAATCTCAACTAAAAGTAAAAGTAACTCAACTATAATTAAACCACTTCCCCCATTTCTGTATTTCCTTAATTGAACTTAAGTTAACCATGCTTACAACCAAAATAAATCCTCAATTATCAATTTTTTTCTTAATAAAGTAAATAAATAAAAATCAAAGCTAGAATTTGATCAGCCTCCCATGTCAGTGACCACTGAAAAGAAATATCTTACAGCAACAGAAATAACCAAGCATCCAACTAAACTTACTCTCTTTTCAAGATCTGGCCTCTGATGACGCAGGTACTTGTGAAAGTTATGTCTGACTGCCACACGTGCAAGTTTCTCTGTATCAACATTAGCAGCACGAAGAGGTGTCAAGCATCCAGGTGGTAGATCTGGGTATAGAGAAAATTGATGCATTGTGATTAGGAGATTAAGTACTGAATCACCAACGTACTCTAGCCGCTCATATGGTGCACATTCTTTTCTATATGATGAGTGCGTAAAGGCCTGATGAAGTAAACCACTATTGTTAAAATTATAGCCTATGATTTTCTCAACATCTTCAAGGTCTTGCAATGATCTAATGCCTATTTTATCTTCTTTCTCTTGAAATGATCCTCTGAATATTGAATCCCTGGATTTGGATCCAGTTAAGATATTACTAAAAAGATATCCTGAAAGAGACAAACATAAATAATTGAGAAGTTGCATTAGTCGAAGTAAGTCAAAATCAAAGTTATAATGCCAATGCTTACTCTTGGTATGCTCTTGCTATTGTTTTCTTAGTCCATTTTTTTTTATCCTCTTCCATTTTTTACCAGCAAATTACCTAGTAATATGAACAGAGTTTCAGAAATCCTGTGTACTGCAAGGCATAGATCCATAAAGCCTCTATTTAAAGATACAAACTTTAATATGGTCCCATTCCTCCATTAAAATTTTCATTTAAAGAAAAACAATTCGACTATTTCACAATTCTTCAATCATATTTATGGAAGAGTACTTCACTAATTTAGACCTTAAATTTTGATTTGACCATCGAGGTCCTTTAATATCTTTTAAACTCTCTAGATCCCTCATTAATTTTCATTTTAACCATCTTTTGTTCCTTCTGGCAAAATAAAACACTAAAATCCAGCTCAAATTTGCATTGAAAATGCAATTTTTGGGAGGAAAATTAGGTAAACCACAAGAATATCATCCAAAACAATGAAATCTAATACAGCAACAAAATTACAGGGTTAGAGAGGACCAAAATGATTAGTAAAGGGATCAAAGAAGGCTTTTTTTTTTTTTTTTTCTCTTTTTCCTTTTAAAAGCAAATGCCCACAACAGTCGAAAGATTGAATTGGTGAATTATCCAGTTAACATTCTTATTTAGATTTCGATTTCTCACATTCCTAAAATTATAGCAAAAGAATAGATTGAACCAATACTGAATAAAAACGAATTGATTGCTCAGTGCAATACAAGGTTTCTAATGATTAGAAAAGACATTTTTAAGAACCCTCAACAATTCAACACCAGCTAAAACTAATTTTCTCAATCTAATCATATATAGGAATATAGAAGTGCTCGTAAAAGCAAATGAATACAGCATAAGAGAGAGACAGAAGCATACCATATTTGCGGAAGTACCGAGTGATGAACCAGGGTTTCCATGAATACGAGAAAGTCTTTAACCATGAAGAAGCAACCATCTTTGGTCCATTAACCAGCTCGAATCCTTACCAGAATTAAGGAGCGTATTTATTCCAAAAAAAAAAAAATTGAGTAATTAGTCAATTTGGTAAATTTAGTTATAAATTTTATATTTATATTTTTTATATTTAAAATTAAATTTTAAAAAAAAAAATATCTAACTGTATATATATACATATTATTAAAAAATAGCCGTTGGCTGCTAAAGGAAAAGAGCCATTGAATTGCTAAAAAAAAAAAGGAAAGTCGTTTCGTTCTTGAACCCTTTTGTATATTTTTAGAAATAGTGGACTGAAAATGGAATACTTATTAGTTTTGGACTGGGAAATAAATAAGCACTATATGGCAATAATGGCGGCTGTGGTCAATTCCATCACAAAGGAGGGCTCGGTCAACGTGTTGAAAAATGGAAAATTCAGAAGAAGAAAAACCCATTCAAATTCTTCTCAAGAACATAAACAGATTCTTTCTTTTTCCCAGTTCCTACCAAAACTGCAATAGAAAAAATAAAAAAAGCTCAATTATCATCTGCAATTCTCACATGTTTTCAACTCAATCATGGTCTTCTTGCTCAAACCCAGATTAGGAAAGGTTTTTTTGCTGCTCCTCCTTTCAACAATCTTTATCCAAATCTCACTTGTCAACTGCAGATGCGGCAGAGTCTGCGATTTAGCTTTTGCCTCTTTTACTGTTTGGCGAGGTTCAGATTTAACCTTGATATCTCAACTTTTCGACACTACAATTAACGAAATCCGTAGATTCAATCCCCAAATTCCAGACCAAGATACTGTTATAGCTGGTACTGCAATCAACATCCCTTTTTCGTGTGATTGCATCAGGAATGAATATTTAGGTCATATCTTCAATTACACTGTCCAATCAGGAGACACCTATGAGAGAGTTTCGTCGAATTATTCAAATTTGACTAGTGTTGCTTCTTTACAGACTAATAATAGCTATCCGCCTACTAACATCCCAGATAATGCTTTCTTGAATGTGATTGTTAATTGCTACTGCGGAGATAGGGATATAAATCAAGAATATGGGTTGTTTATTACTTATCCTGTAAAGGTTGGGGACACTTTGCAATCTGTAGCTGCTGCAAATAATTTGACTACTGACGTTATCCGCAGCTATAATCCTCCTGCTAATCTCAGCTCAGGGAATGGGATAATATTCATTCCGGGAAAAGGTAATCGCTCCGTGAAGTTCTAATCTTGCTTGGAGCTTTCAATTTTTTTCTTTGCCTGTTTGATATGATTTTGTAGTGATTTTCAATTTCCTTTTCATTTGATCCTTTGCTGAATTTTCTGAGGTTGAGAATTGTCCTGACAAGCGTAGTGAATTTGAACTGAAAACCTTCTTCTTAGGTTATTTTATTTAAATTTATAATTGAACTTGAAACGAACTTGAGTCTATACTGGGATGTGATACCCCCTTCCAAGTAGGAACTTTTAGAATATGATATGATATGCTATGATCATTAGGTGGTTGTCCATAGCTGCCACCATGCATGTGGATCCTGCGCATGGAGCATTGGGTTTATTCTAGTGAGGCCTCTGGGTTAAAATTTGTATTTTTGCAATTTATTATTATGGTTAATATCAGTTTGTAATAAGCTTAAATCAAGCTTCTATTCCTTAAGTGTTAGGTCTAATCCTAATTGTCTGGTGTCATTTGTAGTTCTAAACTGCTGATCACTAAAAACATGGATTTTCCTAAAAAATCAGTGAATCACAACATTTTCCTAAGCTTTCTTTCTTGGATACCAGAGAAAATGACTAGAAAGTTTGGAAGTCAATAGCTTTATGTTGTTTCTACTTCTTATTAATTTCTATCAATTGATTTATTTCCTTCTATTACTTAAGGTTTCAGGTATCAAAATTTTGATGGCTTAGACTTTGTATTTGGTATGCATAGGGATTCTACCCTGTTTTTTTGTTTTGTTTTGTTTTGCTAGACATATTGTTGGATGGTTAGAACACAATTTTTGATTTTTTTTTTTTTTTGAGGCATATCTAGATCAGTCTTATTTATTTTTGTTTACCCCCAAATTTTATTGTCCATTGCTATTTTATGAAAAATAAAAGAGTAACTGAAATAGAAGGAATGTTGAATGTTGTCAGTATATTTGGAGTATGGGATGAAGTTTTTCGATATGTGATATTGGGAGTAATAAAAATAAAATTTTAAACATGTTTTTACTTCGTCTTCCAAAAAAAAAAAAAAAAAAACCAATAATTCGAAGGGTGACTTGACATATTTGCCCATCCAAATAATATGGGGCAAGTAGTTCCACTTTGTATGAATTAACTATGGAAGTGCTATTGATGTTACCATTGATGGTTACTTCCACAGTTTTGTAAATGGTAAAAATATCTCACAGATGCATTTTGACACTGTTTGTCTTACCAATTTCTTCCTACTTGTTTGCAGATGAGAATGGATCTTATCGGCCTATAACATCCAGGTAACATTTCTGGGTGCTTTTATAAGTTTTTTTTTTTTTTTTTTTTTTTTTTCTTTCTTTCTTTCTTTCTATCTTGGGCCTATCTTTGTATTTTAACATTAGTTTCAATTTATTGTTTCTCCTCTATTTTGCAGCACAGGTGGGTCCCCTTTTCTCATTGGTTCAATATTATCTTTCATGATTTTCCAGCTATATAACAAACTCAGAGGTGAAACTATAATTCTTTTTCCATTTTATTTTTGTTTCCCTTTGTATAATCAGGATTGTCAGGTGGAGCTATAGCTGGAATAGTTATTGGTGTAGTTGGAGGACTGTTTTTGGCTGGCTGTTTGTATATGATTATTTACCGAAAGAAGAAGGTCCAGGGGATTGCTCTGCTTTCTATAACATCAGATCAATCTCTGCAAGGTGCTCCTAGCTGGTTCTCTATCTCTCTTCATGCAATGAGAAAATATTTAACCTCTAACACCTCACCCCTATTCATGCACTTCCTCTTCCTCTTCCTCTTCAGAATAGCTACAGTGAAATATAAATGATTCAAGCTTTTAGTTTTTGTGTCACTAAATCTTGTTTTGAGTACTTCATTTGAGAATTATTATATATATTGCTTTACAAAATTTGCGCAGTTATGCACAACATTTTCTTGAGGCAGCATTTCCTTTTCCATTTAAAAATTTGTTTTTCTAGACTGAGAATTCTTAGTAGTATGCGTAAATTACTTTTTGACTTGTTTGTCAACATCAATATTCTGGTATCTATGAGAATGAGAAAAATGCTTCATATGAGACCTGTCAAGCGTATGAATTCAACTTTTCTCTATCTTAAACTTTTAGAAGTGATGAAAATTTAATATGGTTTTAGATGGGAGGTCTCATGTATGATCCTTGGTTCTGCTCCATTTGTTGGCACGTGAGGGGTGTATCTAGCGCATCAATTAAACCTTCCCTCTCTCTTGATTAGCTTAAGCTTTCGAGGTGGAAATTTAATATGGAACCTAGCTTACAAGATTAGAGTTGTGTTTGATTGGAGTTAAGTAATCAGGTCATTTGGATATAGAGGTCTTTATTCTTTTGTGAAGTTCATGTGACTTCTGCCCTCGATGAGCAGAAAATGTATGGTCTTTGTATATGTGCATTGATATTCTGCTCTCTGCTACCTTGCTCTCTTGAGCCACACAGATAAAGCTCCAGACTCTGTGGCTGTTCCTGAGGGTGCTGCTCCAGGCCTCACTGGCATAACAGTTGACAAATCAGTTGAGTTCTCATATGAAGAGCTTGCAAGTGCTACAGATAATTTCAGCATTTCAAATAAGATTGGTGAAGGAGGATTTGGGGCCGTTTACTATGCTGAGCTTAGAGGCGAGGTTTGTAGTTATTATTTAAAAGTTAATTTGTCTAACATAGACATTTCAAAAAGGTTAAATTATGTCAAATACCCTTAAAATTGGAGTTCTTGTTCTTGTTCATGATGAATGTGAAGAAGAATAAAAGATTTATCACACACTACTTTTAGAGATGAGCTAGATGACGGAGCCGTTTATAACAGTCTATATGGATCGATTTTTGTCATATTTAAATTTTCAATCTGTAATATTTAGATTTATACAGTGCTAGCTCTTATTTCAATGTTTTGATGCAGAAAGCTGCTATAAAAAAAATGGATATGCAAGCAACAAGAGAGTTTCTTGCTGAACTGAATGTTTTGACGCGTGTTCATCACTTGAACCTGGTAATGAATTATCTCATGCACAATGTGGCCATATTTTTCTGCAAATGTTCTGTTTCTTACTACAAATTTACAATTATTACCCTGTCTACTATACATTTGTCTCATAGTCAACTAGTTGAACTTACATGACAAAGTGAAATAAATACGATAAGAATATTTTCCACTTTAATTGTCTTTGCTATCATTATCTTTTGGTTAGATGTTATCTTAAATAACTTAAACCAACCAATATCCATTCAATCTTCTTTTCTATTTGGAAGTTGACCTGTTCAAGTAAAGTTTCCAAATTCTTTTTGCCCAACAAAAATTTCTTGCCATCACTTGCTCCAAAACCAAAACTTGGTGGAAATCATTTTTTCTGACTTAGAATTTCTATCTTTCAGGAAACTTTTCTTTGTTTTACTTCTACTTTTCATTACTTCTTACTTTTTGGTGTGTAAATGGTGTTTTACATGTCTGGCGGTGGGTCTATTAATCTATAAGTTAATTTATTGAAATTTGCAAACCATATATTGAACCAGATCCTGGCTGGTTCCTGATTCTATAGGTTCAACCAATTGGCTGGTTCAAATTTACAGATAATTTACTTATACTAAAAATTTTAAAAAAGTAAAAAACAAAATCTAAATTGAGCATATAGTTTGAGGTCAGTATCTTCAACACTCAATATTACTAAGCTGGCATGTAAATTTCTGATATCTTAAAATTTTTTTTTTTTTTTTAAAAAAAAAAAAAATTCGAATGCAGGTGCGCTTGATAGGATATTGTGTTGAGGGTTCTCTTTTCCTTGTTTATGAATATATTGAGAATGGCAACTTGAGCCAACATCTACGTGGATCAGGTGAGGTTACATTTTAGTTTTGAGAGCATATTTATGCACCTATACATGAATATACTTCATGTCTCAAATCCATTTTCTTATTTTCCAGGAAGGGATCCATTGCCATGGTCAACTAGGGTGCAAATTGCTCTAGATTCAGCAAGAGGCCTTGAATACATTCATGAGCACACAGTGCCTGTCTACATCCATCGTGATATTAAATCAGCAAATATTTTGATAGACAAAAGCTTCCATGCAAAGGTAGTAGTTAGGCCCTACTTTTATACTAATGCTATGCCAATGTTTCTTAAAATAACTGGTTCCGAATATATTTATTTTGTAGGTTGCAGATTTTGGTCTAACAAAATTGACTGAAGTTGGAGGTTCCTCGTTGCCTACACGTCTTGTGGGTACTTTTGGTTACATGCCGCCTGAGTAAGGCTCTTTCTCTGATTTTTTGTGGTCAAGATAAGTATATAAATAATTATTTCAAAGAGCCATCACCAATATTTGGAGATTTTTATGTCATTGTATCAGCAAGGGTGGATATCATTGGTTCATTTGTTTTGCAAGAATTCTTATTTCATACCAAATTATTTGATTTAAGTACATGTACATTTCATGTGGTGTTTGACACCTTCCTGCAGGGATTGTAAAGTAATAGTCCCACCTTGTTCTGAAGAACAATCTGTTACTGAATTTTTGCTAGTTTTATATGGTATACAAGGCCTAAAAATAGATACACTATGCTTGTGTGCAGGTACGCTCAATATGGGGATGTTTCTCCTAAAATCGACGTCTATGCTTTTGGTGTTGTACTTTATGAATTAATATCAGCCAAGGAAGCTATAGTCAAGGGAAGTTCTACTGCTGAATCAAAGGGACTTGTTGGTCTGGTAAGCTTCTAACTAAACCGTTTCTTTAGTTAAACAGTAAATCAATAAGTTTTTCTTCATGAATGAAGTTTTTTAAGCATATAATAAACTAATGACTGTTTTGTGCACTCATGCCAGTTCGAAGAAGCTCTTAATCAATCTAAACCAGAAGATGAGCTCGGGAAACTAGTTGATCCCAGACTTGGAGATGGTTATCCTCTCGATTCAGTTAGCAAGGTGCAATATAAATATATATATACATATCACTTGAAATAGAATCTTATAAATGTTGTGCTTAAAAAAGGTGTCTTTATGTCATTTCATTATGTATGCAGATGGCACATCTTGCCAAAGTTTGCACGCATGAAAATCCTCAACTACGGCCAACCATGAGATCTATCGTGGTGGCGCTGATGACACTGTCATCCTCAACAGAGGACTGGGATGTTGGCTCCTTCTACAGGAATCAAGGTCTTGTAAATCTTATGTCCGGAAGGTAAATAAATCTACAGGAATCCTTCCACTCGCTTTCAACACATTGTATCATTCTTTTTCTTGTTCATGGATTATCTTTGTCCAAGATCTCCTTTTTACATTTTCGTGTTATGATTTTATGGATATTATATTTGTATCAGTGTAACAATAACGTTTGATTTTGAGATACTCAACATAATTTATGTATGTATGTATGTATTTTATACGAAGTTTGAATATAATATATTGAATTTTTTTGGGTTATTATACGAGATGTCTATCTTTAGATAGTTTTAATTATGAGTGAATATTTTTAAGTTATGTTTACATTCAAATTAATTTATGTTTAAGTTCAAGTCAAATTAATCCTTTACGGGGAGACTTGAATTCAGGTTTAAATATACAACTTTAATTAAGAGAGTTCTTTACTAGTTTTAAAAGTTAAATTAATTAGTAATAACCTTATTTACTAAGTACAATATTTCTTAAAATATCTTTCAACATATAACAAGAAATTTCTATTTTTAAATTACTATTGTGTTTTGTCTAAAAGATCGAGCAGTTATTATATAAAATTCTAAAACTCTTTATGTATTTTAAACTTTATAAGATTCACTTGAAATAAATTCTTTAAAACGATATTTGATTATTTATAACATAAATTTTGTTTTGAAAATAAAGAGGTAAATATATATATATATATATATATATATATATATAGAGAGAGAGAGAGAGAGCATGTGTATATATATATATATATATTATATATATTTTTGGGGGGGTTGGAAGGGGTCAAAAAAAGGCAACCCTATAGGGGGTATGACTAACCTTTACCTTTCCCTCTACGCCAAACTCGTCCCCGCGTTTTTCCAGACAGATACATCAGTTTTTCACATGCCTTGCCTCACTACCACCGCAACCCGGGATTAAGCCCTCCCGGAAACCCCTCTAATAAGGTAAACAAAAATCTCTCTTTTTTTCCTTTTTTGTAAAGGAAAAAAAGAAGAAATCATGCATTCCACCACCGCCACGAATCCCTCACTGCCGCTGATCCACCATCATCCGCCGCCCAACGCATCTCCGTCCCAAACCCTTGACCAAGTAACCCAACTTCTAACTGAGCTACTACCTTCCACGCTCTGTATCACTTCCTTCACATCTAGATGGCAAGTTCTCCGCTCGAAGCTCTCCACTCTGAAATCAATGATCTCCGAATTATCCGATTCGCCTCATTGGTCGGACAATCCCCTGCTTCATACTCTATTACCCAATCTGCTTTCGACTCTCCACCGCATTCAGACCCTTTGCAGCCAATGTTCCGACCCTGCTTTCACTCCCGGCAAGCTTCTAATGCAGTCCGACCTTGATATGTCTACTAATTGGCTTTCGAAACAAATTCATGACTTGGAGCTCCTCCTCCGTTCTGGTGTACTTCGTCAGTCCACTGCCATTGTTCTCTCTCATCCCTCGGCGAATGCTTGCAAAGAAGATTTGTGCTTTTTCGTTAAGGACCTCTTCACTAGGCTTCAGATCGGTGGGGTTGAGTTCAAGAAAAAGGCTCTTGACTCGTTGATTCAATTGCTTTCCGAGGATGAAAAATCTGCTAGTTTAGTTGCCAAGGAGGGCGAGATTAACTACTTGATCTCACTTTTGGATATGAATGTCAACTCTTTCATCCGGGAGCAAGCCGTTTTCGCTGTGTCTTTGCTGGCCGCTAATAGCGATCATTCCCGGAAATCCGTATTTGAAGAGGGAGCTTTGGGCCCTTTATTGAGAATTATGGAGTCCAGCTCTATGCAATTGAAGGAAAAAGCTGTTATGGCTGTGGAGAGTATTACCAGGGATGCTGATAATGCCTGGGCAATTTTGGCATACGGGGGTGTGCCAATACTTATTCAACTCTGTAAATCTGGCTCACTTGTTGCACAATCCCACGCTATTGGAGCCGTAAGGAATGTGTCCACTAATGAAGATATTCGCCTGGCTTTAGCTGAGGAAGGAGCTATTCCTGTTATCCTTCAATTGCTTGTTTCTGGTACAGTTTCAGCACAAGAAAAAGCTGCTAATTGTGTTGCAATTCTGGCTTCTTCTAGTGAGTATATCCAGAATTTGTTGATGCAAGAAAAGGGTTTGCAAGGATTGCTCCATTGCTTGCATGAATCATCTAGTTATGACACACTGGAGCATATTTTACGGGCAATTTATTCACTTTCTAAGTTAGATTCAGCGTTTAGGATATTATCGTCATCAACTACGTTTATTATTCAACTAGCGGACCTGATAAAGCATGGAAATATAATATTACAGCATATTTCTGCTTCTTTGCTCTCACATTTATCAATAAGCGAAGGGCATAAGAAGGAGATTTCTGGGTGTATTGGTTCTTTGGTAAAGCTAATGGATTCAGCCAAGCCTGATGGATTGCAAGAGGTGGCTTCAAATGCATTGATCTCACTATTGTCTATCAAGTGCAATCGCAAAGAGCTGGTGAAGGATGAGAAGAGTTTGATGAGGCTAGTTCAGATGTTGGATCCCAGGAATGATATAGTTGCAAAAAGATTTCCAATAGCCGTGGTAACTACTATTATGGCTGGAGGGAGTCAGGGTTGCCGGAAGAGGCTAGTTGCAGCTGGGGCTTATGGGCATCTACAGAGTCTAGTGGAGATGGAGGATCCTGGATCTAAGAAGGCATTGCAGAGACTCTCTGGGAATCGACTCAAGATCATATTTTCTAGAACTTGGAGGGATTAATCATGTTCAGCGACTAACCCTGCCCACAAGGTAATTTTCCACTGGTTAACTTTGCATTTCAATCCTCTTAGATGTCATTAAGTTTACGCATGGAAAGACCTTGTTATTAATACCAATTGGTTTTACTTACCTTTAAGACATATGTTGATTAGAATTAAAAAAAGAAAGAGGCAAATTCAATCATGGACCATGATCTTATGGAGCACATTTGCCATAATCAGTCAGCACAATGAATTAGGGACCCTACAAGATGTTTCACTGCTCATTGCTGATAATACAATAGTGATAGTAGTTATTCATAGAGAAATTGTTAGTTGGAATTTATTAGTATAATAGGAAGGGCCCAGGAGATGATGATTGCTTACAATTTTTTGTGCTGAATATTCAGAGCTTTTATCTCTATTGCTTTACAGCTTAAAAAATTAAACACTAAAGATTTTTAGTTGATACAAAGAAGATATTACTGATATATATCTTATTTTGACTGGTCCTTTAGATCAAGATATAATGAGTTGGGCATTAGTTCTATAGATAGTTCATACTTTTGAGTTGGGCAAAGCATAACAATTTGACCTTGATGAATTGTAAGTAAATTAATTCATGGATAGTTTTTGAGGAAAAGAATGAAGGGAATTCTCTTGATTTATATTTAATAATATACTTGTTGAGCATTTTATTTGAATAGTTTATGTGACTAATACTTCTAAGAGTCTTTGCTGGGGTGAAGAAAAAGGGAAGGAAGTACCAAATCCAAATAGTGAAAAAAGAAATAATAAAAACTGAGCTTACCTACCATATGTGATGGAGAGAAATTGATGGATTTTCTTCCTTTTTCTTGGTTTTTTACATAAGTAGAGGAAAGAATGAGCATGACTCCAATCTACTACAGCTAATGTCATTGTTATCTTTTAGGTTTGGACTCATAGATTATTTGATGAATTTTCATAATGGATAATTCCAAAAAACCCCTCTGGATAATTTGATGATATGAACTGATACCTATTGAAGTTAATGCACATGTAATGTTGGTTGGTGTATTTCTATTTTTATTTGAAGTTTGGACTGTATTGCACGTGATTCAATACTTATTTATGTCTCCTGATGGTAGTTTATCATTGTTTATTGATCCAGGATTTGTTTGGAATTTTCTAACTGTCAAATGAGGAGGCAACCTGTTTCCTGCACCAGAAAAACAATTATATATATATATATACATGGTAATACCTACCATATTATATCTACACCTTATATTTATTATTGATCACATAAAAAGTTGAAAAAAAAAAAGAGTAATTATGCTAAATTATATTTCAAAGGCATGGATGCGGTTTTTAGGAAGTATCCTTGTGTCTTTTTCTTTCTTTTTTTTTTTGTCTTTATTTTTAGTAGTTTGACCTTGTGAAGCTCAGCTATATAAGCTAGTGCTTTTTCTTTTCTTTTCTTTTCAAGTTTTCCCACCTTTTTGTGTGATAATGTACATGAAATTGCCGAGTCTTAGAAGAAAAGTGTGAGATTTATTGTGTGTTTCCAGTCTCTATGTCATATTTTAATTTTTGTAATTCTAGCTCTCTTGATGGTGTGCCCAAATACTCACCTATACACACATGTATATATATATATATATATATATATATATATATGCATGTGTGGTGGGTGGGTATTAAATGCCCTTGACTACTGAATAATGGGTAGGCACTGGTGTTGAAATTGCATGATACGAAACTCTTCATATGCATGGAAGAGAATTAGGTGAAATAGTTTATTTGAGTTTTGATAACTTTTTTTTTCTTTTTCTTCCAGAAATATTATACGTGAGGTAGTTAAGTTTCTTGGATTAAGGAGATATGGTTGACGCTGGAGAAATATTAATATAAAATATCCATTCATTAAAAGAATATATATATATATATATATAGAGAGAGAGAGAGATAAATGTGAGGAGCAAGCAGTGGCGAAGATGTAGGGAAGAAGGGAGAGGTAGCTTGAATAAGAAAGAGCAGCAGCCTTATTAAAAAAAGAAAGAAAAGAAAAGGGTGCTCCGGAAGTAGGGCAAGGTGCGCAGACTGCAGAGCGACATCACATGGGAAAGACGGATAGTGATGCGTTGGATTGTGATATGTCCTAATCATACTCTAAATTCTTAGGCCATTTATATGCATACATGATGGGTAGGGCTGTGGGCTCCTCTTATTTTTTATACTATTATATTTAATATTTTATAATTTATAGAATAGAGATGCATATTAATTGCTTTTAAAAGAAATAATAATAATAATCCTTTGTAATTGAAAATAAAGAAATAACTGAAAATAGGCTTAAATGTAAATATTTAAGACATTGTAAAAAGTTATAGAACAAACTCACCAATTTTCCTTCTTTGGAATCAGCATAGGATCAGATGCCCTCTAGCTGGTTAAAAGTATGCAGTCATCTTTCTCCTTTAGGACACATTATATTCTTAAGCAACTTTCTAAAGGTCTCTCCTTTTCATTTAACATTATTGCCACACATTCTGGTATCTTTCCCCCACTACAATTGTTGTTGGCTAACCAATATTATTTGGAACTCAATCCATCAGTGGTACACAGCAGCACAGAACGTTTTATGAGCACTACAAGATTCAGTCCTTGCAGAGGAGGAATTAGGATTATGGAAATCCATCTTCAAGTTTTTTTGTAAGCTGGCAGGAAATCCATCTTCAAGTTAGCAACTAAAAGCATTCACATTACATATATGCTGAGGACTGATGCCAGATTCAAATTAAATGGTTTAATTTCTCATTTAACTGATAACATCATCCATGTAGAAGGCTGCAGTTAGATAAAGAAGCACATCTTTTTTTCCAACAGTTATGCATTGTTGTGCAGATAAGAAGTCATTTTGTTTCCGCAAATATATAATATATATAATAAAGAGAAGAGAGGGAGGGAGAGATCTTGGTCGTAACACTGAATTAAGAAATGTCCTGCTTCTTGCAAGCATAACATCTTTTCTGCACTGTACAATTCCACAACAACAACAATTATGGGAGATACGAAAATGAGTACCATCTCCAACAGCAGCAAAATTTGACATGTCATCTCTTTCTCCGCTTTGTCTCCACCTATATTATAAATCAAATACATATCATTAATTTGCTTGGAGGAAAACTATGGGGTTCTCTAAAAGATAAGGCATCAAATTAAAAATAAGTTTAGAAATGCAAGCAATGCTAAGAGTTGAAGTCAGAAGAGATACTAAACAATAAGTTACATAGTTTCCCACACACTATGTAATTTGCACTCTTAAGATAAGTTGGTTAATGCAATTGTAGGATGTATATATATACAGCTAGAATTTTAAGAAAAAGTTGCTCATGACTCAATTTTCACATTGTTATAATTTCCAATTTCACATGATAACCAGCCTAAAAGATAACTTGGAGAATAAAGCCCAATCACAACAGGTGTAGAAGCATTGCATAAGTACCATCGGTGTCTCCACCATAGGGCAAAAGTTTAGATATTCTTTTAACATAGGAAATAAAAATATTTCACGTTCTTGTGTTGCTAATAGAAACATTCAATCACATTGAAAGTAATCTCTCTTTGATAAGCAAAGGAAAGAAATTCTAGATTCGCAAGGACTGAAAGAGAAATGATAGGTTCCATATTGAGTGTGGTCAATGTTATCATATATTATTTGTGCTAACTTGAAGAGCAGCCTCATCATTT
This sequence comes from Cynanchum wilfordii, assembly GCA_025388415.1. Classification (NCBI taxonomy): domain Eukaryota; kingdom Viridiplantae; phylum Streptophyta; class Magnoliopsida; order Gentianales; family Apocynaceae; genus Cynanchum; species Cynanchum wilfordii. The sequence goes on from JAHSUH010000001.1 coordinate 393,402, forward strand.
GTCAGAATAGAAAAAGTACTAGAACATTCTTCAGTCCGTTCCCAAAAGTATTATAATAAAATAAAAGATATGTTTTGAGTTATCCTAATAGTAAATTGCTCAACACAGCCATACTTGTCAGCCATGACATTTCTAAGTTCCCAACTAATTGTGATGTCTAGATTGGTTTCTGAAGATTATTTTAGATTATGATACCTCTGTTCAAAGAAATAAAAGAGTTTGTGAAAGAAGCAAAGAAAATGGATTTTTGTGGTGTCCGAAGCATATTTGAACTTGAAACAACCTTACCTTGATGTGATTTTACTTAAGCTCGATTGAAGTTTTTCCTTCTCAATCTGTTTTTTCTCTTTTACCTTTCCTCTCCATAAAGCTCGTTGACCTACAAGGTTCTCTTCTCAATTTGTCCACTTCTCTCTTTTCCTCCCTAAATGCCCAATACCATCTTCTCTCTTCTCCTACAGGTTGCCACAAAAATTCTCAAGCACTTTTGACCATTCATTTTCCTACAACTGACACTATGCTCATTATCTCCAAGACATCTTTGAATACCAGCTATGTTAAGGTTCATTTTATAATGCTTGAAACATGGACAACAAGTTTCCTAAGCAAAAAGTTAGCTAGCAGATATATCTGCATGATATTCTGCTTTTCTAATAGTGACCAATTTTTCATAATTAATTCTACTAATACAACTGGACTTTACACATCCTGTTTGTCATATAATATCAAGATTAAAAAGAAGGAAAGCTTCATTCTTACCTTAGTCTCAAGAGAGGGTGAAACAGGGAATGAGTTCAAAGATCTTTTTGCATCATCATCTGACGAACAGTCAGAACACAAAAAGTGTTCCAGTTTCTTTGCTTCTTCAATCGTCATACCCATACATGAAGGATGAAACCTGAAACAAATAGAGAACTAGTAAAGAATGAGCCTCAATGATCCATTCTCTTCAAGCAGTTAGTTGTCCAATTGAAGCACCCATGATGGAGATTAACTACATTGCAAAGTTGCTTTAGAAAAGAGCCAAAACAAATATCAATTATAGACCAAGCAGGTAAAGAAACTGATTTGAAGCTTCACATTAGTAAAAACAAACAAGAAATTATGCCGCCTAAAAACCAGCAATTTGACCATTGTGGTCTTCAGCACATCCAAAATCAGGGTGGATAATGTACTCAAAGAAAGACCTTTATGAATAATGCAAAATATCAGGGTGGTTATTAACATCCAATTGATGTCTAAACTGAGGAAATGGGAAGAAAGCAAAAGTGCAAGAACATGACTTCCATCCAATATCCAAGGCTTCCTACTAGGTCTCTAAGGACATGTTACACATGTATTTAAGGACTTAAGGTGCCTACCACAACTAGAGGTGACCAGAAATTGGGTGTTCAATGAAGTATGAAAATAGCACACTCAAAGATGAATTCAAGCACCAATCACAGACTTGAATGGGAATGCAAGCCAAACAAAGCTTGAAGTTTCTGAATATGCTGGATCACATTTATATCGTAAAATGAAAATAAATAATTTGGACCTATATACTATGTTTTTGAGTATTCAAATAGAAGCTAAATTTGCTATAAGGCTTGATGGTTTTTATATTTGATCAAACCCTAGTCAAGATTTAGGTTTGAAACAAACCCAAACTTGAGAGTACAAAAGATATCTTTAACCAAGCAAAAATGCATATATGTTCAACTTAATTTGATTCACGTACAACCCTGTATGCAACCTTGTTAAACTCCAAATTGAAAGAAGAGAATGTAAAGGTGTATGCCTAATTTTCACTCCCATGTCTGCCTATGCTTCCCTGATAAGTTATAAATTTTCATAATTATTATATTTAATTTCCTTACCTTTTGATTAGATATCGAGCTAATTTGTGGAATTTATGTTTGTTTTGATGATAGTGGTGGAAAGTCAAAAATCAAGCGAAATTTGGCTAAAGACTTATTTTTAGCCATCAATTATTACAAAGATGTGTTTCAAAAAAAAAGTTAAAATTTGAACGGATAACCTATCAACAATTCCCAAGATAATTGAAGATAAAATCAAATTATCTTATCTTTATTATTATTTCCTATTTTAATTAGGATTTTATTTATTATTATTCTATTAGAATTCTAATGAGAAGTTAGTAAGAAGTTAGGGTTGCTATCACATTCTTATCTTTACCAAGTTTTTCAAGATTTAGAAAGAGAAGAGAGATGGAGACCGCGGCTGCCTAAGCTTCGATTCAGTCATTCCAAGACAAGTTCTGAGTTCATGATCTACACAATTTTGGGTTATAAGCTAATTTCCAATTTTTAATTCATTACTTTTAATGATTCAATATTTACATAACTTGATTGAATATTGATGAGGTTTGACTTAATTCTTTTGATGTTTTTTAATTGAATTGAGTTGAGCTTTTATTATTATAATTGGATTTAAATTGTACAGTTTCGTGGCTTCACGAATTGCCTTGATATTATCACGGGTCTTAAGTTAAACTTGAATTTATTGATTAGGCATTTGTCTAGGATATACTTTTGTTGTTTAATCAAATTCTAACGGCTTTCGTTAGTAGGAGATACGAATGCTAATTAGAACTTTCATTTAGTAGTCAATCAAGGAATTGGTTTTGAAATCTAGAAATTCATTAAGGAACGAGGAAGAACTTAAATTGAATCATTACCCTAAATTTTAAATCTAATACTTGCATTTTTCTTTATTGTTTTCTACAATTTCCTAATCTAAAAATCCCTCTTTTATTGTTTTATATTCTCTAATTAATTGATTTTGATTAGGTTTCTTAGGGAAACAACTTGGTGAGCACCCTAAACTGCTTATTGATTTAATTGAATTAATCTTGACCGATTTGACGACAATCGTGTAATTCTAAAACCTCACCATTCCCAAACCTCATAATACTGGTAAAACTCTTAGATGGACTTAAAGAGTTAGTTCAAGTGCAAATAAGAGAAGAAAATAAGAGAAAAGATGAAGTTGGAATGTAAAGAATTGTTTCCTAAGACTTCCTTTTTTTCCTTTTTTGAGTGGGGAAGGTGTGAGCAATATGAAGAGAAAGAAGAGATGATGTTTTCTTGAATTAATTTATTAACCTATCCTTCTCTATAAAAATAAAAGAATAAATATGACATTTGCTTTTAAACAATTAAGGATGAATTCTCGTTTGCTTGTATCATATACTTATGCACATCAGGACTGATCAAAGAGATCCATCCTCACTGTTCCTCTTTCCTCTCCTATTTAAAGCTTCCAAAAGAAAGAAGTGCCTCTCTTTTCTCCCAAATCCTCTCTTTTCACTCCGAAATATCCATCAAGATCTCTTAAATCCATTTTTCTATCTTGCATGCTAAACTAACCATTGCTCTGTTAATGTCAACCTATTAGGAAATAAATAAAAGAACCAAGCAGTCCCTTGATGCCTTCATTTGGTATAATCCTTCATTACTGAAAATGGCATCCAATCAAAAGGAGTCAAAGAGTCTTCACATATTAATTCCCATAAGATAAACTATCACTCCAACCAAGCATATTAATTTCTGAATCTATAATAGGAAACTGAGAATTTTTGCACTGTATTCTATCTGCTTTTAGGCCCTTAACAATCTAACAGTCTATTTAACTAAGGATGTAATAGTTCATACTATAATTATTTTTAACTTGCTCACACATTACCTAGTAATATTAAGGAGCTTTGTTATTTATACAGAAGCTCTTTTGGGGGGCTTGTTCTCACCTACTTAGGCTGTAAGATCATATCACTTTATCTCTGTATCTTCTTTCATTTATCAAATGGACAGGTAGGTTGAAGAGTTTCCCATCATAACAAGTGATGGTTCTCATATATTACCAAGATAGCAATGGAATTCAACAAAACAATGCCCAACTTGAGCGCATCAGCAGTAAGAAGGGCACCATGAGGAATTAGAGCAATACCAAATCTAAAACTAGAAATAAATAAGTAATAAGTAGTTCAGTTTCGTGATTAGGTCTAGTGCAACTATAAACAAATAATAAAGAACAATTGCTAGTTTATTTTAATTTCCTAGGCCTAGTTCAACATGAAAAGGACATAAAAGTAGTTGATGCAAAATGAATATAGTACTGCAAGATCCAAGATGCAGGTTCATACCAGTCCTTGCAACCTTCACATTGCACCATAAGGTCATCAGGGTTGTAAGGCATCTCACATTTGCAGTACCTTTAAAAGCATCACCCACACATCAGTCAAAACCTTCTTCAAAAATTTCCAAGTGAATAATCAGTTTTGAGCATTTTGTTTATGAAAGGTACGGATACTCACACAGCAACACGGTCAGGAGTGAATCCCCCCGTTGCTGCCTTATACTCAAACCTACAAAAGTAATCCTCTGCGCCAACATTCTCTAGTTTAGTGTAGTTCTTGAAGGAGTGCACAATGCACTTCCCCTCAATTGTGTGAGCACTCTGTACATCATAATGGTCTGATAGGAATAGCTCCTTGGCCCCATGAAACTGCCTTCGACCACCCATTGACTCCTCAGGCCGATAATACCACCTCACCCGGACTTTCACATTGTTCCGGTGATCTGCCTCAATTTTCTCAACTCTAGCTACATACGGTGGTTTATCTGAGTCTGATGGCCTCATCAGTACACAATCACCAGCTGCAAAACAGCTAGCAAAGAGTCACCATCAGCCTAAAAAATAACAAAAAAGAAAATGCTCCAGAATCTAACATCAACAGTCAACCAAAAAATTGATTTCATAGCGCAAGCTATACCCTGAATGCATGCTTTCTATCAGAGAAAAGATTACAATGATGAAACCCAAATGAAATATAACAAAGGTCGCCTTCATAGTCCATGAAATCTTTTACTTTGCCTGTTATTGGCCTCTGAAGATTGATCTTAATGTTTTAGATCCTAAATATTTTTTTAAAACTATTTTTGTTCTTCAATCCAAAAGGTTAAAATTATACTGTAGGACCAATGAGAGCAAGAGTAAAAAAATTCATGTATAGTTCACAATAGAAAAGCAAAGAGGGAAAGCTTAAGTTGGGGGATAAAAGAAAAGAAGAAAAACAAAAATAAAGTTGTCCAAGAGTTTTAGGGGTTAAAAAAAAAAGAAAGAAATTCTCTTTTGGAAGGGAAGGATTTAAGAATGATATATTTACATATGCAAGTAAATTTCTTATACAAAATCTCGAAGGTAAAAAATGCATTAAAAACTTCACTTAAACTAAGCCTTTTTAGAGAGAAAAAAAAAAAAGAAAAACTTCTCAAAAGTAACGTTCCCTTCTTTTTCTCCCTAAAAAAAACTCTCAAAAGAAGATAAAACCTCCACATACTCTCCCATTCCTTCCACTAGTTTCCTCCGAAACAACAAGTGCAGCATTTTGTAATTTGTACGCAGAAGAAAGTTCTCCAATCAACTATTTGAAGAAAAAAAAAAGAAAAGAAAGAAAGAAAGAATTCTATTCTTTTCCAAGCCTGTAAATACATTTTGAGATGAATCCAACACCAGAATCAAGAACTTACAAGAATATCAATTTTCAAGCACCCATTGTGTGTGCTATTCCACAAATTCCACCAACGCCAAGCTCCACACATTATTTTCCGAGAAAATACACAAATTACTCATCCAAAGAAAACTAATGTATTTGTCTGTTACCCAACAAGAAATCATTAAATAAAAAATAAAAAATAAAATCAACAAGAATACACATTTTACATGAAGAAAAAGAAAAAGAAAACAAAAAAGGAGCTTACGTCTAACAACTTTGTTGGTGCCTTTGATATTGTAGGAATCAAGGTCCTTCTTCCCAGGTTTAGTCTTCGCCATAACTCCTGTCGTTAACTTCAAGTAGCCTTTCCTCGAACACTCAAAAATGGAAGTTAGATATAAGTTAAAAGATTGCTATGGAAAGAAAAGAAAATTATGAATTTTCAGAAGGGGAAATGAAGAGTGAGAGTATAGCAGAAGTGGAGTGGAGAGAGCAAAAACCCTAGCTGCTTGAACTTGAAGAATACAGAGGAGACGAGCTAGGCGGAAGTGTGGGTCGGAATAACGGAGAACTGTTTGTTTAAGTGAGTCAATAAGGGGACTAGCTCAACTTCTGCTTTTTTTTTTTCTTTTTCTTTTTCTTTTTAACCTCCGTGCTATATTCTCTCCTCTGTGTTTATAAAATTCTTTCTAAAAAAAGTAGTTTTTTTTTTTTAAAAAAAAAAAATAAAAAAAAATTTATTGCACGAAACCCTAATTTTTACTCAAGTTGGATAAATCTATGTTCACAATATGATAATTATTTATTTCGACTAATTCAAATTTCTTCTTACTATTACTGAGATAAAAGGTTTCACCTATATGACGCTTACAATGACCTCTTATAACATTTACAATGTCTTTTTCACTTAATTTTATTATTAATCTAACAATACCCAATAAATATTATATTTAGTCTATGTTTCTTTTCTTTAAATTATTAATATATATATTTGAATTAGAGTTAATAGGGAAAAAAGAAAATTATTATTCAAGATTTAATGATGACAAAACTTATTTTATATTCTAAATCATAAAATTAAAAGTATTACAAAAAATTATTTATATCAAAGAATTGGAAATGGTCTGAAATTGTGGCGTGCTATATATATACACATATGGGCCACTATATAACATAGCATTGATCAATTAGGTAGGAAGGAGTACCTTCGAAGTTGGAATTAAGCTATGTTCCAAAGTGGGGAAGAAAGACACTAGTGGTAGTGTGACCAATAATAAATGAGTATTAGAAACAAGCGAATTTGGCCACATTTTGGAAATGTTTTTGAGGCCAACTTGCGTTACTTGTCCAAATCTTTGGACTGTTATGGGTACTATATATGTATGCATATGTCCATTCAATTCAATAATACAAGCACGTTTTTAGGCAAAATGTTCATAAAATTATATAAACAAAATTTAATGTTTATATACACATTTATTAAAAATGATAAGCAAGTTTTGGGATATTAACATTGAGGTAGGAAACCAAGGACCTTGGCAAATGTTAGGACTAAAAAGCACATGTATATGGTTAAAAGTCCCAAACCAAGATACCTATCCAACCGCATATTCTTCTTCAACAATATAACAAGAGCCCAAAGCAAGGCAGCAATGATAAAACCTACCATCTGATACAGATAAGGATCTCTTGGAATCATGTATGGCGATGGATACTCTTTCCACGAGGCAAGTACAAGAGACAAACCTAACCCTATGAGAGTATTGAACAGTGGCCCTGCATAGCATCCGGACATGGCTATCTGTGTACCACCACCACCACTGCTACCACCATCATCACCATCATCATGCAAAGCCATGGTTACATTAGATATCAGATCTCCAAGGGAATTACCCCAAGCAAGGACAGTAAGTCCTAGAAGTGAAGGGCTGATTTCAAATATATTGCCGAATGAAACCAGCAATGAAACTAATTCTTCCACTATTAGATATGTCCATGTAATGCTCATTATGAACCCTCCCATTAGCCATGGCAGTAGATATTCCTTTGCTGGTGGAGAAGTCTTTTTTGTGAAATTGAATGCCATGAAACCCAGAGTCAGTCCAACAAATCCTGCACCCAAGTAGATATATAATATGGTTGATGATCTCGAGCCACCACCACCCATCATGGAATTCTCAAATTGGCTGCCCCAAACGGCTACCAACATTGCTGGTGCTAAAATAGCAGAGCTTACGGCTAATGTTTTAGACCATTTTTCTTCTTTGACCACAGGTATGGTAATCCTTCTTGGCAAATACAGAGGCAACTCTAAAACAGAGAGCACCGTTCGCAGACGTGAACTTAATCCAAACACCTGGTGATCAACATCATCAGGAGAAGAAGAATTAATAATATTGATATTATAATTATGTGTCAATATCGATTTTTCTTCATCAACATATCCAATGATCAATGGTATACCCGTACTATCATCATCACCATAACAGCTATTATTATTGTTATGATGCTCTGATGATGGAGAAATGGTGGAAGAGAAGAAATGCATGGCGGAAACCACGCCTATGTATGCAAAATACAAGGAAACGTAACAGATTGCCATGATAAAGTTTATTCTCCCCAAAATCAGTATGATTAGGAGAAAAAACAGAGCCAATATGAGGAAAATAACATCTCTAACGAAGCTTGCTTCATTAATAGACGTCGTCGTTTGACGACGACGATGAGTAGTAGTGAAAGCTACGATTCCCACTACAAAGCACGAAACGAAAAAAACCCCACCGAGAACACTGTTGAAACCAACATCAGCATCGTGAGATTTCGTGAAAGAAATTACGCTCGCAAACACATCGTTAGCGCCATTACCCAAAGGAAGAAGAGTCGTACCGGAAATTGTCGGCGATAGGTTTAAGACGACGGACAAGCCCTCGACTGACGGAACAAAGTACTCTGCCGTAGTATTACCCACAATATAGAACAGAACAATTAGCCACGAGACGAGTAAAACGTATCCAATCGCCGGAAATCTACCAAAGTTGCAATAGAAGATCTCCAAATAATTTATAAATCCTTTTCCCAGACATGAACTGTGCGATTTCACATACACACACTTGGAATTGTAATCCGTGTAGTCGTGAACTCCTAAACAATAATCTTCACCTCTCAGCTCCACAAAATCAGTATTATTACTATTATTATTATTATTATCATCAATCCGCGGTTTGGGGAATGATCTGGTTGGAATAATTGAAGAAGAAGAACTGGAATGAACATGAGTGGTGTAGGAATAGATTAAGAACATGAAGATGAAAGATAGATTGAAGAAGGCGGAACATACCATTCTCCTCATCCTCCTGAGTTGAGATGGAGAGCTAAAATTATCCATTCATGAGAATTGAATTGAATTGAACAAGTGCTAGCTAGATTCTCAGAGACAGAGCAGAATAAACGTACAATGATTCCTTTTATGCTATCTAGTGAAGGTAGTATCCAATTATTAATACTATCTTGTCCTCTCCCCCTAAACTGAAAATCATTTATGCACTTCACTATATATATATATATATATATATACACGTATAGGTCTCATACCCTTATACATGCCTAGAACTAAATTGTACTCACCCTCCGGTTTCATTTGTCAATAAACATTAATGCACATCAATTTTTTGAATGTGACAAATCTAGGTCTAGAAGTTTGTGTCACGACTATGAGTTGTGTAAACCTTGAGTCAACTACTTGTAATCCGGACTAGCTCTAGCTAGTCGCTCAAATATCAAATGTCATGATTTGAGCCCACAAACTCACATTGCAAAATCTATAGTCATAATAGTGTAACAAGATATCACATCTAACATGAATGATGAATGAGGTTTTGGAGATTGGAAGTAATTGTATTTTGTAGAAATGAAGTAAAACATAGTAAGGAAGCTTCCTCAATAATTGGATTTCATGTAAAAGAAGGAGCACTAAGAAGTAAGAATTAACCTTATTCTCATAATTCTATTTAACCATATATATATATATATTTGTGAAAGGAAGCTTCATGGTATAATAATGAGTAATGATCGTGCAAAAAACACTATGTTTTTTCTTGAAAAGGCCATAAGCATATATGAAAAGTTGAATTATGTTTAAGTGTTAAAGAGAGGTTATTCACGGGGAAAAAGAAATCAAATTGGTATATATATATGTAATATATATATATATATGTGGGGTTTCTTATGTTGGCGGAATTGAAAGTTGGACTTCTGAGTTCACTGAGGATGTTGGTTAGTGGGGACCAAAACTGTGGATTCACACAGGGCACCAAAATTGACTTGTGAAATGTGCAAAGGATTTGGTAATGATTAGAGATAACTGTGATAGAACTAAACCATTATATTAATTAATTGTAATTTCATAAGTCAAATTATGGTTTAAAATTAAATTTAAATTTTTATTTTTATTTTTTTGTTATTTTTTTTCTTTTATACGAAACTTTATATGTAAAAAAAAAAAAAAAAAAAAAAAAAGGAAAAAATTTCTCTAAAAAAAAGAACATTAGAAAAGTCGTTGTAAGATGAGTTACTTGTATGTGTTTGCCACTTCTGGATATCATAATTGTTACCTCTAATATCTTCCTATTTTTTTGGCTTGTTCTCGGCGTCTCCCTCATTTTATTATTATTATTATTTATTTTTATTTTTTTTATAGTTTTTGCTGGTGGGTAGTGAGATTTCTTTAGTGACAATGGCGGCTTGTGAGGTTGTCAATGGCAGCTTCAGTTTGTTCATCCTTCCTTATTTCCAACCCAGGAAAAAAAAATTCTATGAGAAACCAAAAACAAATGTTAATGATGTTGTGATCATTACACTTTCTCCCCCATCACATGGAGAAAAGGAAGAGAGTTATGAATTCGATGGTAATTGTCTATGTATAGTTATAAATTTGAGTCATATTCAAATTAAAACGAGTCATATCTGAATTAAAAATTCATAAATTCGAGTTATATTCAAAACAAAAAATCATGAATATATTCGAAACAGAAAGAATGATTGAAAGGGGAAGACTTTAGCAGTTGTCCTTTCAAGGTACTGTATTTAAAACTACAGAAAGAATGGATAATTTCAATCATAGGAATAAAGAAGCCAGGCTACAAGGAAAACATTACCTGACAAACAAATAAGTGACAGATGAACAAATTATATGTCAAAATCTTTCTAAGAAAGCAAAATTTCTGATTTTTATTTTCTCTTTTTTCTTTTTTCTCTCTGTAAGTTAGCACCCTAGCTACAACCTTCTTCTAAAATTTCTTTGAATCAGCAAATGGTGTTAATGTATGATCCGTCCACTATGAAAAGCACAGCATTACATACAAAGACAATGTCCCAAGAAAAGAAAGAACTGCTCACCAGAAGTTTCTTGGCACGGGAAGTGATATTAGGGATCTTTCTCGTTCTCTTTCTCTCTCTATAGGTACATGAGTTCGAGAGAATCTTCTAGACTTGTGCAGCTTCATTCTAACATTAGGAACCTTCCGTGCAATGGCTTGCCATATCATTTGGACAGCATCATTGTTTCTTGATGGGAAGCGAAACTCAAAGAAATTCTCCACCTCTTTTAGCCTCTTCCACATTCTAGTCCACTCATCTTTCCCAATATTTCTTGTGAGATTTATAAGGAATTTTTCCTTCAAAGCATCTATTGTACGAACAAATATAGAGAACTCGGAATAATCAAGAACGTCTTCATATGGGAGCTCAATCTCATCACTTATTATGATTGGAACACAGTGACTAGCAATGGCATCAAAAAGACGGTTTGATGAAGGAGTGTCACCAGCTATGTTGAGGCAGAATTTTGAGGAGTGCATGCCTTCTGTAGCTCGGTGGATACCATCTTTTTGGACACTTCCAAATGAAAAGTGTACATCTTTCTCATCTTTCAGAATATAGAACAGTTCTTGCCGAATGATTCCCCCCTGTGAACAGAAAAACAAATTATCTCATATTGTGAATTTATGAATAAAGTGGCAACTTCAGTTTCAATGTTACATGCATATCACAGGTCAATGGTTTATTAGATACAATAACAAGAAAAATGAAGCTCCAAAAATTCCACTCTAGATTTCGTTACAAAAGCACTTGATTATAACAAGAAATGGACTTTTATCATCAAGAAATTGTAAAAATTTCACCTTCCTAGCTAAATCACATATAACTGGTTAAACAAACTGATAAAATAATGCATTCTAATGAACAAAGGAACCAATTTTATAGGATGGAAAATCCAAGTGATCATCTATCATCTCAGCTCTGAATCTTAACATCTCCCTTCAAAGAAAACTCCCATAATTTAAGAAACTAGTTTCTGAGTTCAACATCTCTAGTAAATACCTCAATCAACAAAATTTGCTCAAAATATTATAGAGTCAGAATATTATTAGTTGGAAATCAATCAACAGATTATGCTGGATACAAATCCATTATAAAGGCAATAATATCCTGCGTCCAAAGACCTCCATTATAAACATCCTGAATGTCTTAAATTTTTTTCATCAAAAACTGCACTTTGTTTATAAAGGGGTTTTCATTGGCATGTTTTCTGCCAAAGGGCATAGGCATGATAACTCTATTCAGAAATTTAAAAGACAAAATTAGAAGGGTTTTATTTATTTATTTATTTTTTACATGGTGTATAAAATCAAACCTTAGGCCAGTAATCCTGCACATACAGGATCAAACTCTTGATGAAAAAAGCAATAAGAGGAAGTATGTTCATAAAAAGTAGAACAGTAAAATGACTATAAGCAGCATTAAAATATAAAGTTACGCAGAAACGAAACATATAAACCAAAATCTCAAAAGGGTTTGGAATTACATACATCTTTTCTGTATATAGCTCCCTGGAAATAGAGCAAAGTTGGACGGCTATCAAAGTCAGATGAATCATTCACATAGTTCCCAATTACATGCTTATATGGTGCAATAATGTCCTTCTCAACATTAGCAATAGTCGGAGGATACCTCCCAAAATCAGCTAGGACAAACATTGCAGGCCAGAGCTTCACTCTTGCCTCCAAAAGGCTGTTGGGATGGTGTGCCACAATAATGTGGTCCATTCCCCCTGATCTTTTCCATTCCTCCTGAGATGTCAAAAAGGTTACTAATTTTTCTTGTAGCAAGGTATTAACACTCTTCTTCTCATTTGGGACTATCTTTGAGAAGCGATTATAGCTTACAGATGAAAAAAAGGGAACAAAAACTACATCAGCTTCGGATGAATTTCTAACCCTCACAGCAGTTCTACCTCTTGAATCTACAGAAAATTCTGAATACAAAAGATCCAATGTCAACCAATACTCTATACTATGCTGCAAATTTAAACCACCAGGATATTCGGGTACATTTTTCTGAATATCAGGCCAAACATTGTTCAATTTAGCTTTCCATCCCAGAAGACCAAAGTGGAATTCTGACGGTAAATCATACATAAAAACCTTCAAAACATCCTTCTTACAACTACTTCCTATAAAATTGTTATACCTAGCTTCATCTTTCTCGTGTACAACCGAAGAAGAACTTTGCAGATTTGAGATATAATTACCATGGGAACTTCGTGAATCTGATTGATTCTCATCACTGATGATAGAGAAAATTTTGGAGTGGGGCAATATGCGAAAAGGTCCGGCCGAACGCAATAAGAAGAACCAAGACAGTACAAACAAGACCGATGTGAACAAGAATAAGCAAAATAACGACTTCTGAGTTATCAGCCCCATTGAATGAGCATTTCTCTCTGCCATACAAAATCGAACCTCAAAAATATCTAATTCTTTACTATAAAACTACCTCCCATTTTCAAATCTCAGAAACAGCACCATTTTCTCATTCAATACACAAACATTTGAGCTAAGATTTCACTTCATTCTTGCGACGAAGACGCAGATAGGAGAAAATTTTAAGAATGACAATCAACGCATAAGCATCAGCAAGAAAGAGGGGAAAAAACCCACAAACTAGCCAATTAAAAGAAATATAACGCATACAATTTATATATATAATATTCAAAGGCGCCCTTTATTGCCAGAACATGTCAGGAATCAAGAAATCTGTAATAAGAGAACTGCAAAGATGAATTAGAAACAATTGTAATGAAACAATAACATAAATTAGTCGAATGACTGTGAAATAACGGAAGAAAAAAAAAAAAAAAAAAAGAAAGAAAGAAAAGAAAAGAAAATTTATTCCCCAACAGAGTTAGAAATAAGGAAGCTTTTGATGAATTTGATGCAGAAATTACACTCACCGCTCTCTGTAGGAGAAGAAAGAAACAAGAAACGTATGTTTCTTTTTTTTTTTTGCTTCCCTCTCAAATTGGTTGCGTGGGGATCGGATGAGTTATGTGAAAATGCGAGCTCCTCGCTTTCTACAGTTGATATATAATATATATATATATATATATATATATATATATATAGTGTTTTAAATGATTTAAAATCGGATCTAGCAGAATTATGATTAAATTGAGTGTCGAACCCCTAATCTTTAGATTAAGAGTATGAGTACTAACCACTCGACCACAACTCATTTGACAACATCGGATGAGAATTATATATATATATATATATATATGAGAGTATGAATTTAAACTCTCACAAAAAATAAAAAATAAAAACACCTTCACCTGTAATATATATACACATTAATTTTTTAATTTGTTAAATATATTTTAATTTTTAAAAAATGTGATTAAGGGAGTAATTAAAGTTTTTTCTTTTTCTTTTGTAAGAAAACAAAATCTAACTTTTTTTTTTGGTCTAACAAAAATAGCAAATACTGTAAAAAGATCTTCTGAAAGTAATTTTGAGGCAAAGTTTATTATTGAAAACGATAACATTCATAATATTTTTCTGTAAATAATCAATGAGAAAGAAATATATCTCTCTTCCAATTGAAACCATTTCATGTCTATGGTTACATACACATATATCTTACTTTTGAGGGGGGAAAAAAAATGGAAAATTTAGAACTGGAATTGCATCTCAGGGGTGTAACCAAGAGCTTCAAGATGAGCAGCAATGGCCTTGTTCATTGGCGGAGGTCCACACCTCAGTATCTGCAAAGTACATTACGAAATCAATGCATTCTCATTCTGGATCTTTGGACTAATAAGTAATGCATAGAATATCTACATCTGATATATATATATATATAGTAGCTATCGACAATTTAGCAAGATGTTGTTAGGAAGAAAGTGGGACCTGGATGTCCGAAGAAGGTGCAGGGCAGTGGGTTTGGATCATTTCCTTGGAGACAAATCCGAGGCCACCATCCCATACTTCAGGAGGCTGCAGAAACAAAAATACATAACGAATCAGCTTTGTGAGATGGATTTGAGATAGTAGTGAATCCATGGTAGATTGATTAAGCATCAGACTCAAGAAGTGCAAAAACAAGAAGCACAAAAAAGCACCCATTTTCTTGACAAAATCAAGGAATAAAACTACACAATACATACAATGCTTCCCTCTCTCTGGACACCAACCTTGTTGGTTGTGAAAACCTTTATTTCATCAAATAAATAATCATTCGTAGTAACCCAAGTTGAAAACCTACTACATTACTCCCTCGGTTTCATGATGATCTTTTAGACATTTGCATAGATATAAAGCATCGTAAAAACAATAGAACTTTTTATCTAAAATTCTAAGTATAACTTGACAAATAATCCATTCTCTCTCCAAATCAATAATTTTCTATTTGTCTCATGTTCTTTACTTACTTAACAGAGTACAATTGAAATTAGGGAACAAAAAGCTTAACAAAAATAAATTGTGAAAAAAAAAAATTAAAGAATTGCTCCAATAAGGCAATATAAGCTAATCTACAGCAGAATGACAAATTATTTGTAAGGATAGAAGTTAGCACATCTGGGATTCAAACCTGATTCAGAACGTAGTAAATTTTGAAACGATCAGCGTAGTTAGCAGCCATACCATCCAACTCTTCCTGAAGACCAAAAATATATAAAATATAAAAAAGTAGCACAAAATCCTCTATCTTGAAGCACACCAATTCCAAAAAAGAACTGGAATTAATATTTAATTAACTATTCACCAAATTAGCAACTTCTTTTGATAATAGCAAATGTTGGGCTTTGCTTCATTAGTGGAAAAAAAAACACACACACAAAGCCTTGATATTCAATTAGTACAAGTGTGTTCTCTGACTAAATATTCTTAAGTAATTGAACAGGGTAAAAAGGTAATTATTGATCAAAGAAGAGAACTAGAACAAAACAATTAGAAAAGAATTTTTCTTTTCCATTTCAATATATGGAAAACGGACACCAAACTTTAGATGTATTTCTTGCAAATCAATTGAGGTCAATCACCAAATGGTATGCTTGTAAAGGACACACACAAAAAAAAAAAAAAACATGGTGCATGAAATATAATATATATATATATATATATATATATTAACTTTCTCATCTTTTTCAAGTTACAAATCTGAACTCTTTCAGTGAAAGTGACAGAATATAAAAACAGCAGTAGAGCAGAAATTCAGAGGAGCAGAAGCAATTATAAACTTTACCTTTAGAAGAATGTCCTCATATGTGACATTGGCATAAATGAGGTGCACCTTTGTTTTGTCATTTGGGTTCTCCAGAATAGCTCTAGCAACCTAAATAGCCAAAAGAAGTGCCTTTTGTCACCTTCATGGCTCTTAAAAAGTCAATCTAATTAAAGATCATAAATCATAAAATTGGAAAATCATGTCAAATACACAATCATATATAATGACCTGAAACATAGGGGTAATGCCAGAGCCTCCTGCAATCATTCCAAATGCTCTCACTTGCCCAGGTTGATATCTAAAGCGCCCCTAAAGAAAGAGGGAAAAAGAATCAAAACACCTCAAACTAAACGAGAATTAAAAAATAATAATATTACATAACTCTTTTCATTATATTTAATGTGGTTTGGGATTAATGAGCATAAAATCCTTACCTGAAATATGACCCTGAAACAACTTAAAAGTGACACTGTGATACAACCCCATCAACATTTTCAAAACTTTTACCTACCAACTCCATTAAAACAAAGTTCCACATGGAATATTACACAATAAAGTAGACTGTGTGGGAATCTCAATATTGTGATTCAGATCAGTCCCAGTGCACTATGTCATGAGCTGTGTGACTAGAACTTTTTAGAATTATCTAGACTTTGCTAGAGCTGGGTGGAACAATATAGAAATTTGTAGAAGATAATTGTAGAATACTATAAAATGATGTTGATAGTAATAGAGTTCTCTAGAAGGTACATAGTTGTAAATATATACTTGATGTATTAAAAAAAAAAAAAAGTAGAAGACATTTTAGGTGAAATCAAAGAAATTGAAGAAAAAAAATTTTACCTTGGGTCCTTTAACAGACAAATAATCTCCAACTTTCATTTCACGGAAATGATGAGACATCCTTCCTTGAGGATACATCTAGTTTTATAAACACAATAAGATAAGAATTAGGTAAAACCATGAAATGCAATATAATAGAACCAGGGGATACTTGAAATCAAAGTCCAGAACATTTACCTTTATAACTAATTCAAAATACCCAACATCAGAATCTAAGGTGGTTGGAGTATATGGTTTAATCACATCTTCTCCTTGACTATCTTTACCTCTTTACATATCAAAAGAGCAGAAAAATTATATCATACATCGGTAATAAATTGTTTTACCCACATCAAAAAAAAAAAAAAAAAAAATTACTTGCAGCTAATGTGCTGTCCAATGGGCAAACCCAATACAGAAGGGGGAGTTGGAAGTTCAAATTTGAACTTTGCAACATTATGGCTCAGCTGTGTTTTCTTTACAAGCTTGAATTGCTTGAAATTCTCAGGATCCAAGCTCACTGAAAAAGTAATGAATACTAAAAATCAATTTCTTATTTGCAAATCAAATCCACAAACATACGAAACCATCCTTATTCCAATAAAAAATAGTGCATAATTTCTACCCTATAGAGAAAGTAGGTCTAATTAATAATTTCAAGACATTACCTTTTGGTTTCTTGGAAGAAAAGAATAAATATGCAGTAGCACCAACAGCAATAGCTGCAATAGCAACACCAACAATCTGACCTTCCGTAGATTGCAAGAAATCCATTGCAGTAATAAAAATTACCTGAATTTTTTTGAAAAAAAAAAAAAAAAAAAAAAAAAATCTCAACAATTATATTCAACAAAAATGCAATTGAATAAGAAGAGTTGATTAGTGTATAAGATTAAAAAGGTTTAAATGACAAAAAGGAGAATAAGGTACCCTGTCCTGTCCTGTACTGAGTTTGAACTAAGATTGGACAGATTGCCTAAACAACCGAGGAGAAGAAAACAAGAAGAAGAAGAATAAGAATAAGAATTTGAAAGGGAAAACAAGAAAGGAATTTAATAGGAAGGGCGAAGGGGTAGGTAGGTAAAAAGACAACGCATTTTTATTATCATTATTTAAAAAAAAAAAAAAAAAAAAAAAAAAAACAGATACCGGGATTGGATCTGTTGCACCAACCAACAACACACCTTTGGAACTTCCCCAAACGTTTTTCTTTTTTTTTTCGAATTTTATTTTGGTAGTAATTGAATGTTGAATAAATGAAGGATAAAATTGTTATTTCACATAATATAATCTATTATTCAAATTATTTAGATAAAAAAATATTTGAATAATATTCAATGAAATACTAATTTTATCTCTTATTTGTTAAATAAAAAAATTAATTTTAATTTAAGTTTGATTGCTATAAAATGAAAAAAATGAGAAAAAATTATTTAAAAATCTATATATATATATATATATATATATATATATATTAGGATCTAATTTATACATCATATATAATTTAGAGAAAAAACTTATCAATCTAATGCTTCACTCTATTTCCACACTCATCTTTTTAGAAATAAAAATAAAATAAAAATAAAACTTTAACCATGTGAATTAAATTTTTAAGCATTAAAATTTAAATTTATTTTTTAATAATAAAAAAAAGAAGATATATTTAAATAGAGTTATTTTCACAAAGAAGAAAAAGTTAGTGGATTTGAAAAGGCTTAATTTAGCTTTTTTAAAAAATGATAAAGGTAATTGATAGGTTGTCATTTTGAGTAAATAAATTATTATATATGTGTAATGAAAAGTGAATAATTTAATTTAGATTGAAAGATGTGACCTTATTTTGTCGTCCAATAAAATATTTTATATATAGATATATTTTTTTTGGAAATTATTTTATATATATATATATATATAGCTTTAAAAAATTTACATTTTTTTTTATAATATAGTATATTGCATCCAGTTTTCACATGATGATACACACACAACACAAGATCAGTTTTTATTGTTTAATAAATAAATAAATATGACTCTTTTTAATTGTTCTATTTTTAATTTTTATAAGTAAATCAGACAGTTCTCAATGGCTGAATAGAGACTATGAAATTCTCCTGAGTTTTGATTAAAAAATAAGTAATCTAAAGCTCTAAAACAAATCTGCAATGCACAAATCAATGTTTAAATCTAAAATATGACAAAGGAATAAAGAATTTGGGCAAGTTTTTTTTTTTTCAAGAAGTTGATTCCCACACATGCTCTAAATCCCTAGTTAACTGCTTTTCTCTACCAAAGATGACAGAAATGTGATCAGCATTATCTATAATGTTAATCTTAGCATTTGGAACTTTTCCAATCAAATTGATGCTGCATTCCAAGGGAACTATTTGATCCCTATTACCTTGAATAACATGAATCTTCACTTTGCTCATCCTCAGAATTTCCAAGTACTTGTCCATCAGTTTAGCTCCTCCACATATCACGTTATGCATTGTGTGCCATGCCGAGTGATGAGTGTGCCGACTCAAGTCATGAACTACGAAATGTAGATCCCTGAATCTCTCAACAACACAGCAGAAATTAAGAAAACCATATAACTTTATATACATACGTGTATATATATGAATTTTAAGTTTTACCTTTTCCGGGTAACAAGCTTCAACAAAAACTCCCATGTCTTGTGGTTCCTGCAAATAAGAAAACAAACGCATCGCCCCAGGTGTTCATACCAAGACATGAACGACGAACCAAACAGCAATGGAGGCCATATTCTTCTTGCAGCGAGTTTTTCTAGTGATCGAAGACTGGGATTCTCTTCTGTGCAGGGGAAGTAAGGCTGGAAGCAGAATTTTTAATTTTAAAAGTAAAATAAACAGATTGAATTTTGAATGTAAGAAGTTTTTCAGAAGACTTACTGGGGCTATCAAGACAATGGATTTGACAGATGTTGAGTATTTCGCAGCTAATGCCAATGCAATCACGCAACCCATAGAATGTGCAATTATATGAAATGAATTCAACTGGTACGGTTTAATCAAACATTTCTCGATCATTTCTAAATGATCTTTCAGTGTGTAGAAACAATTCCTCGGTTTGGGACTTCGTCCAAAGCCCAACAGATCTACGCCAAATACTCTGTAACTTTTATTGTTATGTTCTGAGGATAAATTTGGGAACACCGTTTCTGTCCATAGCGATGAAGAAGAGAGAAAACCATGAAGGAATATTATGTTTACTGTTTCATTTTTCCTGGAATCCTCCAAAATAGCTGCAAAATGCAAAATTGTAACTTTTTCCTCCATTGAAGAAAATAAAAGAGTTCACCAGTACTCTCAAACCCAAAAAGTGTACCTTTCCCTAGTTCTTTGACGACCACATGAAGCTTTGGATTACTTCCATCAGTAGTTATCCACGCGGAACAAGATTCACAACCACAATCAGACCATCGGATTCTATTGATATTCATCGAATCATTGTTATCTCCTGACCATTTCCATGGCGACGCCATAATTGTATCCCTGAAGAAATTTCTCCTTCCACGAAGAGTTTCAGACAATTCATTTTCACCGTCTTCGTCGTCTTTTCTTTCCGCAATACTGTTCTTCTTTTCTTTTTCTGGAATCTTCGTGCAGTAACACGAGGAAGGTTTTCCTTCGAGGAATTCATCCACCACTCTGTAGAAAATGCACATGACAACATCGAGAAAATCAAGGAACAAGAAAACAATCGAACTGATTGTTGATATCAGAACCTCTGCAACTTTATCTTGCAAATTTGCAGAGGCTCTTGACATTTTTTTTTTTTTTTTTTTTTTTTTTTTTTTGAGTAAAATGTGTGGCGGGGATTCTTCCGAATCAGGAGGAAAAGACTATTTGTATTAGTACTATGCCACATTTTCTGGAAAAATTCAGTGAACAATGAAGGCAAATACAATTCTACCATCCTAACCTAAACTGGAAGTTTCGTAACATAGACGTATTTGACAAAATAAGTTTAAAATTAATCACAAATTCAGAATAAATTAATTATTATTCTAAGATAATTTTAAATTTATTTTGAGATAAAGAGAGTTACTAATTTGGGAAATCTATTCCCTGCCAAACTATTCTAATAAAGAACATCTCATTTCAATGAAATAATAGTACACAAGGGAAGCAAAATTGGCTGCTAATGGGCAAGACATTCATTCAACTGTAGCTATAACATAGAAGTGCTAAAGAATGCTTACTGTTTGTTAAATCTCTCCCCATAAGGTATTTTCACCACAAATATTATCTGCAGTTGTGTGTATAATCTCAGCTGCTATCATTTTCCTTGTTCACGGGATCATCCCTAACAGTTCGAAGATTTCTCCTATATTGAGGAGAGGTCAGCCTCCTCTCCAATGGTGTTTTTCTTTTGCTCACTACAAATCTATTTACACCTTTCCTCATTGGCATTATTGAAGGGAAGTCTTCGTCGGGGATCTGGCTTAGCTCAGAGATGTCTTTTATCTGAGCAACACGTCGGAACCACCTCTCAGCTTTGGCCTCTTCTGACATGTCCAGGGGATCTGGTTCCTTCACAGCTGATCCCTCCAAGCTCTTTCCCATCCACCCACTTTGACCAGTCTGATTTTCCAGCATTTGCAACGACTCCATCTCAGATTCAGCTGTTATCTTCTGGCTACTAGAGGTATTCTGACCAGATTCTTCACCTAGAGGTACCCTTTGAACAGCAGATAAATCTGGATTCTGTCGTCCTGAAATTCTAGCCTGGTCACCTGTTTCTGAAGAATTATTCTCAGCAATTCTATGTCTCAAACTATCTGGTTTATTTGATGAACTCTCCCCTGTTCCAGACTTTTCAAGATGTTCATCTGGCTCTCTTGTATCCTTTCTTGCAAAGTAACCCGGAGGGAATGGAACAAATGGGACAAAATTAGAACTGCTGCCTTGCTCCATAGCCACCTGTCTTTTATAAGCAGGAGAAGTTAAGGAACGGTCTTTTTTCTTGTTTATTATGAACCTATTTTCTCCACTACGTGTAGGCATAATCTCAGGGAAGTCTACATCTGAAATTGCATTTGGCAAGTCCTTGACATTATGAAGTTCTGCCACCCTCTTAAACCATCTTTCAGATTTTTCATCTTCTTCAGCATTTTTGTAATTCCCAGTTAGACTTTCAGGTGGCTTTCCAGCAAAGTCAATGTCACTTGATTTCTGAGAATCGCTGCTAAATGTAACTGAGGCACTTTGATGACTAAAAGCAGATAAGTCTGTTGGAGCATTTTGTTCCGCAGCTATACCCTGGTCACCCATCCCAGAAGCAGAGGATGAATGGCCTAGAATTTGATCCAAACTCTTCCTGATTGATAAGTCAAGACCCTGGTTTGCACGCTCATTCTGAATAGTACTGCCTTCAGAAGTCTCATAATTACCCAAATACCTTTGATTCCTGGAGTTGACAGATCTCCTCTCCAGAGGAGTCTTCCTTGTGCTCACTACAAACCTATTTTCTCCTTTCCTTGGTGGCATGATTTCTGGAAAATCTTCATCATCTGCTTCATTACTGACAGCAGGGGCATTATTTAGCTGAGAGGCCTTACTAAACCGCCGCCTTGCATTTTCCTCATTCTCAGCTGATCTGCTGTCCATTCTGGACTTGTGAACAGAGTTCCCAGTGTATCCTAGCTCTAACATGGAGTTCCCACTATTAGCCAAAACTTCCCCTGGTCGTTTGCAGTCACATTTCAAGCAAGCCAAATTCCTCCCATAATTAAAGAATTTACATCTGAAGGGTGAAAAAAAGGGGAAAAAAAAAAAAAAACCTATTAGTTAAGTTTTCAAATACTAATAATGCAATAGTCTCTCAAGTTTTAACATATTCATAAGTTGTGATACTCACTGAGGACATTCCCATTCTCCACCAGTCAACTGTCTTTTCGGCCCAGGTTCCTCACACTCAAGGCATTTTACATTTCTCGCGAAGTTCATGAAACTACACCTGCTCAACACAAATTGATGATTAAAACATGCAGAATGAGATGGCATGACAAAATCATGCAGCTGAAAACTAGGGAAATGACTACTAGACTGTAACTAAGGATACTAAATGCAAATAAAATAGTTACTTCTAATGTCCTGTTTAGAGCTTGAAAATTACAACCTGAAGGGAGAGGATAGTATTTTGTGGTTTTGTTTCATGCAAATAATTAAGAAAACCACACCAACCAACTGCCTCCCCCCCCCTCCCTTTTCTGAGAGAGAGAGAGAGAGGAAAAAGAAAAGAGCACTGGCCCCAAATAGGAATAGCAGAGTCACAATTGAAGGCTATTATGAGAGATGCGAGAAGAGACATACTTTGAGCAAATCCAGTCCCCTCTCTTCATTTGAACATTCTGTCTGAGAGGCCTTGCAGACTGATCATATCCACCAGAGAACTGATATTGATCTGAAGCAGTAAGGCTTTCCGCAGAATTTTTAAAACTCATCTCAGTTATCTGACATATCAGATTTCGTACAGATGATTCAATATATTCCCTACTGTACACACTGCCCTGTGCATAAGAACCAGAAAGATTGCTTGCATAACTTAATATATACTTCATAATATCGACTGTGTTTGCCTTTTCAGATTCCAGCGCCTGAAAATCAGAGCACAGTGAAAACCATTAAACTTAAAGCCAGAGTATGTAATTTTATTCATGCAGGGGAAATGAGAAAGTTAGATGTGCAATTTGGGACACTGACAAATTATCCAAGAATGTCAAATTGTATTGAATCAACTTGTGAAACAAACCATGAGTAGGGCACATAAGAATTTGGCATCAGAGTCGAAAGTCATAGGCAACCCATCAATACTTGAAGAGAAATTTAATTCAAGGGGATGTTGCAAGTTATGCTGCAGCAATTGTCTACATAAAAAGGGATACCCACCGAACCAACATTCAGTTTGGAACATGGACCAAGAAGGGCATAAGGTTAGTTATGATTTTAGCACTCTTTTTTGACTTATCCAACACTTACTGTACAATTATGTATTTCTCATCGGATCATAATGGCTAAGTTCTCAAGTTCTGAAACCATATAAGTTTACATGTATGTATCTATTTCCTTTTTAATTAGGTGTCAAACTTTTCTTTGTTTTTATGTTTTGCGGCTGAAAAATTAATTGATAAGGAAGCTTACTAGTTCATGATTTATTTAATCTACGAGTAATTAGAGAATAAGTAGCAATAACAACTGATGTTCAAACAGTACATAAGTTCCATATCAAGAAAGCAAAGCTATTATAAAAACTACTACCATGTATCTTACCACTACTTGATCAAATAGAAAAACAGTATTCCATATACTGTCATCCTATATCTCTTCCCTGAATCCTAATTCCATTTTCTTCTTTAAGGAAAATAAATGTTAACAAAACAGACGTCTAGACTATATAAGCCGCTTGAGACGTCCAAATTTGAATCTAAGAATAGCATATCCATAATTGTCCAAGCAATCAGGTCCTAAGTATATAAGCACGCAAGATGCTTAACCAAGAAAAAAACCAATAATAGAAACTTATATTTTTAAAAACAAAAAGGAAAAAAAAAAAAAAAAACAAAAAAACATACGTGGCTTCCATCAAGACCCAAAAATGCCCTCATTCTTCTGGCAGTAGCAAGAGCAGTTTTGAAAAGAAATGGCGTCCCGTTTGATACAATTACTTCAATATCCTTCCTTGGTAGCAACCTATTCAAAGATCAAACTCAAGAACAAAAAAGTTTATTCACGAAGAAAAAGGACTAGCTTTAGAACTATAACCATCTTTCTTTGATTAAAACTCCATAAATCAGTATTTTCAATAATCAGACCACCAATCTATCTATTTACATTAATTTATAAATAGGAAGTCAATTTCCTTTTCAGCAACAACAATAACAATAATAAATGAAAGATAAATGCACCTAAGAAGGTCAGGGTGGGCGCGAGCAAAGGCTAAGCAAGCAGAGGCAGAGCGAACAAATTCATCCGATAGCGCCTTCTCTTCGTAGGCCACAAACGCGTCATCGGGGGGTAATTCATGAGCTTCGGTTGGCAGAGAGTCAGAGAAAAGCTTGTTAATTAAGTGCGACCACTCGGGCCAGGGATGAAGGCCTTTCTGGATTGAACTTGCATCAGTCTCACGCAGTGCCCTGAGAGGTGGAATGTGAAGCCGGCGGCAGTGGAGGGACTTGGGAAAAGAGACAGTGAAGTGGGAAGAACTGGTGGTGAGAGAGAGGCGGCGTAAGAGTTTTACGGAGGATCGGTGGCGGAGGACGGAGGGCAAAGGGGCGGCGAGGAGCATTATAAACTTGGAAGCGCCGCCCATTTTAGGTACGTACTTAGGAATGGCGAAATCCTATGGCTAGGGAGAATGGAGCAGAGGGTTTTGCTGCAGTTTTTCGCAGTTTGGTCGGGAAAAGATGTCCGGTTGTTCATGTAAATTTTTGGAAATTAGCATAAATATCCCCAAATTATAAACTTTTTGTAAAATTAGTCCCTATTTTAAATTTATGTTAAATAAATTATTATCATCATAACAATAAATAAATTTTAAAAAAATAAATAATCAAAAGGGCATTTTTTTTTAAATAAAATTTTTATTTTTTTATTTTTTTTTTTTAAATATACATTTTTCTCAATATATTAAGCAAAACATAGACATAAAAAAAAATTTGTATATATGCCAAAATGCATATGTTTGAACATGACAAAAACATAAATATCCTTTAATTTTTTTTCCCAGGTTAATGGTTAAAAGATTTGGATAAAATGATCAATTTCACATTATTATAGAATACTTTACTAAAAATAGTAGGTTAGTAAAGAATATTTCGTCTTTAAAAGGAAAACTATCTTTCAATATTCCAAAGCTATATTTACAATGTTTAGAATCACCACTACCACTAATAACACAAAGCACTGTACAAGAATTGAACTGTTAAGTAAAGGTAAACCCCTTCCTTTCAGCAACTGTATATAAGAATACACACCTAGATTTTCTTTGTGTGATTGTTCCCTACTTCACCTGTACCAAAGCCCCTTCTCCATGACACAACAAAGATTCAGAATACAACAGGAAAAGAGAAAGTAATCTGAAACACACAACATATTGCATAGAACTATGTATAATTTTAATCATCTACCAATATCCCTTTGGTGAATTTTTAGCGGTATGGTGCTCCCATGCCAGACAAAACTATGCCAGCATGCCTGCGGAGTTTTGATAGATTTCATCTACATGGGCTGCTGGAACATAAACTGCATCCGAGAGGGCACTATTTCTTCGGCCATATAGAAGATAAACAACAACTCCTATCAACAGCCATATTGATACTCGGGTCCAAGTACCAGCACTGCATAGATGTGAAGCAAGAATGGTGGGCATTTACAATTTTCTCATCAAACATACTTCTACTTGCAAATACTCTAGACCCCATAGTTTTCTTGAATGCATACATTATTATGAAAACTACTTTTTATTTCAAAAAAGGAAAGCATTTGGATCAAGAAAGAAAAGAAATAGATTTTCCTTCTTTATTTTCTTAAAAAAGGAAAAAAAAAATTGTTATGAAGAAGCAGAAAATATATTTGTCTATGAAGATAGAAGACCAAAATAAATATGGGTCTAGCTTTCCATATTTGTACCACTGAAGGGCAACATAAACAACAAAAGATAGAAAATAGGCTAAATACTCACCCAAGATTGATCAATAAATAGATATTTATAAGAATGCAGGCAATTGGTAGCAGAGGAACGAATGGGCAAGTAAAACCTGAAAAGGAAGAAAAGCATATTTAGTACTTTGCACATATTTTTCCACCTCAGCACAACATTAGAAAAAGATAAAAGATGAATAAAATCTATCCTCAAATGTAGCAATGCCCCAAACAAGAAAACTTTTTAGTGATTTCCAAAATCTTTTCTGAGAGTAATTTGCAAAATCCGTAGAGCTTGCAGGTCTGTCCAGAGTTATCTATCCCACTTTAAATCAATATTTCTATTAGGAAATGACAACAAACTAACAATTACTTTTCCTAACTTATCTTCATTTAATAGAATTCTTTTTCCACCAGAATTCAAAGTGACTTATGCAGAGTACAATAGAATTAGGAGAGAAAATTTTCTAATTATTAACAAAGAGTAAATAGCTATCCATATATTCAATTGAAATCAAATGCACGTTAATTGCACAAGAGAGCGTACCTCCAGAGTACCCAAAGTTATGACGGGCATCATCCTGGGCTATACAAGTCAGAATAATCAGACCAGACAATAGAAGAATGCCACCAATTCCACATAGAGTATATCGAAAAGCACTGAAAGAAAATCAAAGAATTAAGTAATTACATTAAAAATTAATCCTTCAATAGCGATAATTGTACAATATAGAAAATATAATTGGAAATGAAAAATCTAACAAAACTCTTGGCGAAAGACACAATTAATAATATGCAATGCCCATGCAAACCCATCTATTAACTCCTTCAATTATGAAAAATCACGATTTTTGCTTGGCCCTCTATAAATAATTTGATTTGATCATTAAATTGCATACACATATCCTTCCTTCCTTACTCAGCCTAGGTATGAAATGATTTAGAAAACTATGTTAGTAAAATTAACATAAGAAATACCCACCTATTAAGACCCACATTTGAAGCAGTATATGTAAGCACAAGTGCACCAACACATGTAAGCATTATGGTCCACCCAGCAACTTTTCGCCTGTTCTCCACGTTTACAACATCTAAAAGAAAAACAGAACACAGTGTGGACTTCAGGTTTCATGTGACAACAGAAAACATAATTAGTTGCATACAGAAATACTTCTTGATTTTAGACTAATAATTCAGTATGTCTAGGATCACTTTAAGACAAATAGCTTTGTTCAAGAACAATGGATATCATATATTCTATAGAGTAAAAAAAACATACTGAAAAATTTGGTGATTGCTTTATCAACAAGAAGATATTCAGCAGCTGTATGCTTGTTAATCAAAAGTGGAGTGCTTTCATCAAGGAGACTGTTAACTTTGACTTTCTCCACTGAAATATCCCTGTTGCCGTAGCATAGAGCTACTGAGTCTATTGCTTCTTGAAAAGACGGGGGAAGAGGAACCTCATCTGGCGGAACATATCTCAGTATCAAAACTGAGATAGCCACCATTGTGAAGGCAAGTAGTGTACCAACACTAACCTGCAGGATAATATATTGCTCAATAAGCAAAATATACTTTTAAAATGTTTTAGGAATGCAAAAGAATATAGTAACAAAATTTTATAGATCAAAAGCATATTGCAGTCCAACAAGTAGATGTAGTTTGATGAATTTCAACATCTAAATTCTCAAGTAGCCAAAGCTCAAGAAACTAACTGTTAGTTGATTTGGAATTAACAATATTCATATGCATACCATTCCTGCCAATTGTTCAACATCCATGAAGAAAGCTAATGTTCCAGCAAGCAACCCAGTCACAACAGTACCCTTGACAGGAACTTGAGTGCTTTTACTAACATCTGAAAAAAATGAAGGAAGCAATCCATCCCTCGCCATTGCCATTAATATTCTTGGCTAAAAAAAAAATTCCAAGAATATTAATTTGATCTTTGTTAGGAAGGAATATACAACAGAATGGTAAACAATTAAAAAAATTAGTATTAGTAAAGGAAATTCACATTTGATATCAGCATTAGGAGAAAAAAA
This sequence comes from Cynanchum wilfordii, assembly GCA_025388415.1. Classification (NCBI taxonomy): domain Eukaryota; kingdom Viridiplantae; phylum Streptophyta; class Magnoliopsida; order Gentianales; family Apocynaceae; genus Cynanchum; species Cynanchum wilfordii. Next base: position 421,997 of record JAHSUH010000001.1, read on the forward strand.
AATCTCACCAAACCTGAAATTTTACGAGGAGCAAAATAAGAGGGGGGGCAAATACAAATACCAAGTGAGATCCTTTTTCAGTTATATATACAGTCTTTAACTTCTAACTCAAAACTTCAAAATAGATTCCAGACTCTCAGGAACGATATAACACGAAACATGCAGAGCATTACTGCCTATGCAAGCCAGAATATGAAGGAGAGCACAAAGAGAAGCATAGAGAAGATTTTTACTAGCAGAAATGCAATCCTCATTACATAACTCAAGAAAAGGCTAACATGTCAGACATGGAATCATTTTCAGGTTAAAATAACAGAAACCTTCTGAAACTTTCAAGGACCTAAATAGATCATAGACAAGGACCTCTCAGGAGAAACAGAAGGTAATATGAAAAAAAAGGTTGCATACATACATGTTACATGGATCACCAATAGCCAGTCATTTGGCATACTCACGAATATAGAAAATTAAAATTTCAAATGTTTTAGTAACAAAATATTCAACTTATTATTTCATGAACTATTATTTAACACGTAGAAGATTCATTTAAAAAAAAAAAAAAAATTCAAATTTAAGTAGAAAATCAACATATAGTTGTTAATGAAGATAGGAGCAGTTTGCTAAGTAAAAGAGAGTCCAAAAAAAAAATGATGAGGAACTAGAAAGGTTGCAGTTTCCATAGGAATAAAGCATAACGTATAGTTATAATTTGGCATTTCTACATCATAATACCATCAGAGATATTGCCAAAAAGATCAAATTTATTATAGTAGACCTTGTTAATCATGATTATAACTTTGATCTCTATGACATAATACGCACCTGAGGCAAGAGAGAACCCATTAGTGTTGAGCAGAGAGCAGTTGAAGCCCCAGCTGTAATTATATACCTGTAATACAAACCAAGAACTGGAGGATTAGAATTGGAAAGAATATAGGGAGAACTATCTCAGACCTTTTAACCGAAACACTAAAAAGAAACATAACAGATGCATGATATATTTACATACGCTGCCCAGTGAAGTCCATGGCTTGAAAATGCAGAAGAGATGGGTGTATCAGGATCCATTGCATAATAAGGAACTAAGCCCACAATTACAGCAGAGACCAACATATACAATGCACAACAGATAGAAAGTGCAAGTCCGATCCCTATTGGCAGATCTCGTTGAGGATTTTTCACCTATTGGATTGAAAAATTTAGGCTCATATAGTCATAGGATTCAAACAAAAGTATCTCAAAAAGAAGGGTACCTCTTCTGCTGTACTAGCAACAGAATCAAATCCAATATATGAAAAGAAGACTGTGGAAGCCCCAGCAAGCATGCCATCAACCCCAAATGGAAAATACCTAACCATTCAGAACAGATGATACACAAATTCTCAACACAAAAAAAAAAAAAAAAAAAAAAAAAAAATTATGAGTTGACCATTTGAAAGAAATGTTTACCCAACAGGAAGTTCATAGCCTGGCCACCCAGTCTTAAAGCCCAAATATCCACCAGCTATGATGACAAATATCATGGCACAAATGTTTGCTGATGTGACAATTCCTTGTACCATTGTACTCTGGTAGAGGAAATGATTTTAATTAGCAGCAAATAAAGAACAAATCAGTAAAAAGAAAATTAAATGTTGAACATCAAGACTACGTACCTCTTTGATTCCAATGCATAGAAACCCTGTTAAAGTAAAGACTAAAAGTGCCGCACAAGGATCTATGACAATATCAAGCCCAGGGATGGAATGGCGGGCCAGAAAAGTTGGGAGACTACCTCCAAAGAGCAAAGACTAAAAGAGAAAATAAGAATAGATTACATTTGGAAGGAATATGATTGGCATGTTTTCTGAATCACTAGCAAGCAGAAAACCTTATAATTTAGAAAGAGAGGATAAAAAGAATCTACAATTTTAGTTATCATAAAGATAAATCCAAAAGTTACAAAAATAATGTCAGGGACAGAAAGTAATGAAAGCTATTGAGTTTCTCTTTGTTAAAACCAAAGCATAAAAAGTATCTCCCTAACAAATAAGAATTTCCTTAAAACCCCAATATAATGTTTGATGCAATACCAAGGAGAAAAGCAATTCATAGTGCAATATGGTAACATTTTACTAAACAAAAACTATCACTCTCCACTCATCAGAACTCCTTAGGAGCTAAGGATTAAAGTTAGGGGGCTGCACGTACCAGATTCGGAGATATGCCACGAGCAACTGCAGAACCTCCAATAGTATATTCCAGTATCAGTGCCCAACCAATCAGCCAAGCCACACTATATATATATATATATATAAAATGGGTCAAAGACAAATGCGCAAAGAAAACTCAAGAAAACAAGCTAATTGAAGATCAGCCAAATGGCTCTCCTACATAACACATACTTACATTGTGAAGATTCTAATGTTACAATATGGGGGATAAAGCCATTATGAATCAATATAAATTTAAGAATCAAGAGCCAAGATGCATTATTAACCGCAGAACAAGGCTAAATATTTCATTATAGAATTAAAACAGTACCCTTCGCCAACACATATGTACGAATAATGGTAAGCACTTCCAGCTGACGGGCAACGGCTGGAAAGTTCAGCATAGCAGAATGCAGAAAGAGCAGCTGCTATACCAGCTATTAAGAATGAAAAAGTGAGGGCCGGCCCAGAATGCTCTCTAGCAACTGTACCAACAAGAATATATACCCCAGCACCGATGGTTGAACCAACTCCTAAAGAATCGAAGAACAAGCCAAAATTAGTTCATTAAATAAACAGCGGATGATTAACACCAAATTTTTCATTTTTCAGCACTGGATCAGACAACTTAAAAGTAGGAAACATGGGATCTAACTGCGTGGTACATATATACCTTGACATTTCAAAGCACTTAATTATACAAAACCTACACTAACATCAATCAGCAAACCGCTCTTAAGCTCGATTAAACATGAATAAATAAACAAAGGACAAATACAGAGGAGAGAAACAAGGTGATCAATGAACACTGCAAATGAAAAGGGATGATATCCTATATTCCAATCCAAATGAAAATTTTTATTTTAAAAATAAATAAATTACTAGAGAGTTTTAAGTTTTAACCGAAGATCACACCTATAGCAATGAGATGAGGAACCGTCAAACTCTTTGCCAATTGAGGATGAAGCTTACGAAACTCAGAACCATTCGCAGACGAAGAAGAAGATGATGATGAAGATGAAGATGAAGATGAAGAAGAAGACTTCGTATGACTAGAATCAACCTGCTTTCTCCTTATTAGACCTTTAAAAAATCCTCCTCCGCCACCACCATCAACAGAGCCATCAAAATTTAAACCCATAGCAAATTCCACCAAAATTCTTGCTCCTTTTCCAATCTTCAATAACCAAGTATCATCAAGTAATATCCACACACAACCACAAACAACAGATAAAACAGATAAACGAAACTAAGATAGATGTATGTACGTGTATATATATATATAAAAAAAAAAAAAAAATCACGCGCTGCAACCCCAATGGCCAGAACCAGAACCAGAAAGAGAGAAAAAAGGAGAAAGATTCTATAGGGATTCTGTAAAGAGGCCTTTGGGATTGCACTTATCAGGCGGAGGAGGAGGATTAGGAAAGGAAGCTGCGAAACCAGATTCCCTCTCTACACTAACAGACGACGGACGTTATTTCCATAATTTAACAGAATTCTATTTTGCCCAGTTGGTTGAGTTTCTCTTTCAAACTTGATCAAATGGTTTCCTCTTGGATTTCGTCACGCGCGATTTAGGCGAGTATATTTTCCTAAACCTTTTTTTCCCATTTCTCGAATGGGTCTAAAAAGGAAAAAATAAAATTTATTCTAATATCAGTACAATTCTAACATTTGCACATCAATTATTATTACGAATCCTTTTATATTAATAAAAAATATTAAACTTTTTTAGAATATAAATTTTATATTGAATTCTATATTTTCCCGATTTAATATTAAAAAAAAAAAAAAAAGAATTTGTAAGTGTTGTTTCATGTATTTTTCCATCCAATTGAACTATCAATTATCATTCTTTTGTTGCTAATTTAATGATATATTTTTTATTTTAAAAAATTAGTGAATATAGTTCGGAATATTTAGAATTTTCGATATATTTGATCCTAAATAAATTTTTTTAATATCTTCGAATCTTAACTAAATTAGATTTTAATTATTTTGAATAAAGAAAATATAAGTAAAAACAATCATTTACCAAAAATCATTAGGGTATTTTTCCTCTAAAATGATCAAAATTTACTACAATTTAAGACCTGATTTTTTTAAAAAAAAAAAAAAATTATTATTGTAGATAAAAAATACATCTAAAATAAAAAAGATTTGATATATCTTTTAATTAATATATCATTTGAATATACCTTTTCTAATAAAAAGTAAAATCTATAAATATAATTTATAAAACACTGATTATAAAGTATGAGAGGAAAAACACTTTTTTTTTTATTATTATTATTTGACAAAGTAAAAAGAAATTAATAAAAAAAAGTAATTTATTTAAGGTTTAAATAATCAAAATAAAATATTTGGAATCAAATATATCAAACTTTAAATATTTGTAATTATATCTACTAATTTGTTTTCGTATATTTTTATTTTTAAATTTTGAGATTTTTATATTACAGCTGGCTACTTTACTTGTTTTCTCTATACACGGAATTGAATATATCAAATTTTTTTGAGTTTTACCCTAATTTCCTTATTCAACCTAAAACTTCAAGTCTACAATAAAAATGAAGAAAAGTCTTGTCTGTCCTTTTAGGAAAATATTTTCAAAACCTCACTATTTATATATGTAATATATATAAATTAATGTATTTTTTATTTTTATCGTCTCAAATTTATGATTTTTTATATTATAAATATATATGTTATTTTTTTAAAAAAAATATATATATATATATATATATTTATCTTTAAGTTAAATTATTAAAAAAAAAAAAAAGTCACGTGTAAAATTTGAATTAGCTTTGCTCTATTATAATACAAGAATCACGCGATAATTATTGCACAAAAAACGATTAAGGCTTAGTTTGTGCTCGGATAATGATTGTTTATCAAATTATAAATTTTCCTACTTTTAAAAGTCAAATTATTCTAACTTTTAACTTAAGTTAACACATGAAATTTCGTAGGGTTTAATTATTTATCAAGTTTTCTCCTATGAAAACTTTACGGGTTGTCTTTAATGTACATAGATCTATTATTATATATCATTACATATTAACTATTTATTTTGATGTACTATACTTCGGACTTATGTTTAATTACCATTCAATAATCTCTTAGTCAAACTATATGAGACTCTAGGTTACAACATCTTAACTATCGGGACCTGATTTTGTAACCTTAATAAAAATAGGAAACAATAGAGTTAAGTACTATATCATATATGGATAGCCATTCTTCATTTGCATGGCAGGAAGCTGCTTCAAGTCATGTTGGCCTTGTACCTTGGCTGGTACCATGCATGAATTCTTTTCCTCCAAGATCACCATCTGTTCCAAGTGCGGTGTCGGCATGGCTTTGGATTGTTTGAAGAACTCCATGCCTAGGACAACCTTAAAGTCGTCCATGGGGCATAAGGAGGGTATGATACATGATCCTGTCGCCAAGAGCTTGTTGGCTCTTGTCAAAGAGGGCAAGACATGGAGATTTTGGGAAGAGGATGACATTCTTTACACTATGGGCAGAAGAATATATGTCCCTAAGTAGAAGAATCTACGAATGGACCTCATGAAGAAGTGTCATGACTCAATGTGGGCTGGACATCCGGGAAAACATCGCACCAAGACGTTGTCATATATGGATAGGACGTTCATCAATTGATTTTTGGATTTATTTCACTTATATCAATTAACACTTCAGCGGAAAAACTCTAAATCTTAAAAGAAAAATCATATATGAGAATATAATATGATATATAAAAATATGGTAAAAAATAAATATATATATATATATATATATTATTAAGTAAAAAAAAAAAAAAAAAGGTAAGGAGATTGTCAGGATAAAGGAGAGGGCATGGAGTGTGGTTTTGGGAAATGTGAAGCTAAAAAATAAAAAGTCTATTATTCTTCATATTGGGAAAAGCCAACCGACATATTTATTCTAATTCTATTTTTCTTTCCTGATAAAGGGAAGCCTTTTCGTGTTTCACACAATCCAATTGTTCAGTCCTTTTTTATATAACATATTGAAATATTTTATTATAATTGTATACGTTAAATTTTATAATTATTAAAATTATTTAAATTTTTTAAAAAAATTTATTTAATTAATTTTAAAAATAATATATAACAATATTGATCAATCAAATAATATCATATTACCCATAAAATTTTGTACCATACTTTTTATTTTTTATTTTTTAATTTAAAAATGTTAGATAATAAGTACAAAAATAAACATGTTGTGTTATGACATAAAAAAAAATAAAATGGAATGATTATTTAGTTTGTGGAGCTGAATGAGTGGTCTTCTTGAATTGATTGTCTTCGTCATCAATGCTGTCCCATTCTAAAACACAATTATTGGGGAAACTTGACCACATGTTTATTAATAAACATGGAATTCATGATAAAATTATAATATAAAATTATTTTTAAATTGAATTAAATTATAGACCTCTCAATAAACAAATTAATTAAAATAAAAAGAGTATAGTAATTGAGCAATTACCTTTTCACCAATTTGCCTACTCTTTTCAATAATGCTTCTGAGATCACCGCTGTGAAAATGCAGTCCAATTCAGAGACAGAGATAGGAGAATAAATCCCATCCACATTTCTCAATCCCAATTTGGACGCATTCAAACTTCACTTTAGGTAGGGTTAATACTAAAACAAAAAGAAACACCATAGCTGACACATCCCCAGTGAAAGGATAGGTTAAAGTTAACAAGTCCATCGTGCCGGCTACAATAATGTATCATTGCCAAAATGACTCAAATGTCATTTTGATCTTTTTCTATCACTTACAGGATCTTATTATTTTGATTAAAAAGTATTATCAAGTTCAAAATGTACTAAAATCAAATTCTCATAATTAAACTTTACAGTAGGTGAGATGATCAATAACTCCTTACTTAAAATGAGATGGTAGATTTGAACCTATACTCACATATACAGATATTTAGAATTTAAAACAAAAACTTATTATATGGTTCTGATTAGAATTTAAGTTCCTCTAAAGGCAATAAGCAAGAACAAAGATTGGTCTAAATGTGAATATCAATTAAAAACACCCTCCTTCCATAATTGAGATTCATTCAGGATACCTCATACTCTTAGCACAAATAAAAAAAAATAATCTCAAAATTCATTTAAATTTAAGATAATCCAAGCTAATTAAAATGGATGACATTGTTGAATGGAAACCATATTTTGAACATTGTGAGCATGAGATTTTCATTGTGTTGCAATATGGGACTTCTGTATTAATTTACACATGAATACCATATTAATTTACAATCATCAATGTGCTGTAAAAAACAAAATTTCTACTTTAGATATAATTTCCCTTTGTCTAACAAATTTTTAGCTACATAAGTAGGTATTATCACATTTGAATCAATGGTGTGAGATTTGAAACAAAAACTATTCATTAATGGTTACCATCTTCAGCAGGGACAATAGGTGTAGAGGAGGCATGTAAGAGTCTGCTGTGATTCCGGCCATAGAATACATATATCAAAACTCCTACCATCAACCATACAGAAACACGAATCCAGGTCCCGGCTCTGTATTCAAGTAATCAAGGTTTCAATGCCTTAACATAAATTCTACTAAACAATTTCAAGATTTCCAAGATATGAGAAAAAGGTGGATTAAGTACTGACCCAAGGTTGATGAGCAAGTACGTGTTTATGAAAGTACAAACCGCAGGGATGTAAGGAACAAATGGACACAAGAAACCTGTAAGAGAATTTGAAAACAAAAACTATTTAACACATGTTAATAAAAGAAAACAAGCATAGACTACTAGCAAAAGGAGAAAGCAGGTATTAGAGGAATAACCATTTAAAGAAACATAAATCACCAGTAACAGGCTATTATATGGTTCTGATTAGCATCAGAAAAATTGAAGAAAGAGATAACAAAAAGGGCTCTAGCTTGTATCAGCAAGCTAAAATGTCAAAGAAAACAAACAAATAAATAAATCTTAAGACTGCATTAGCCAGACAAGTCCTACATTAAGAATATGTCAAAGTGAATGGGATACTGTAAGATCAATTTGTGGCAGAATGAATGCTCATATTAATCAAGGCTAAACTGTAGAAGATAATGATATTCGCTAACTTTACTTTGGATTATCTATATTAGTAACATCATTATGAGATCTACATACCTCCTGACTGCCCAAAACTGTGTCTTGCATCAGCTTGATCAGTATGCGAGAGCACAATTAGCCCACCCAGCAGAAACAAGCCACCAACTCCAGAAAATATCAAGCGAAGAAGACTATTACAGCAAAGGATAAAAAAAGAAAGAGTGAACTCAAAGAAGGTTACTAACTTCACAAGTATGTAATTAAGACGCATAAAGAGGAATGAATCTTAAAAGAATCCTCCAGCTGCTAAGTCAAGAAAGCTTACTGTTCAGGTAGAAAATAATACAAAATTCAATTGTAGAGAATACTAACTAGCTGATTAGCCCATTGGAAAAATTAATGATACATGTACTTCTTAGTTTTCTCTTCAAGAACCAGTCAGAATAAATATGGTGACAAAGAAATAATATATTAACTGAAATACGTATATATGGTTGTAAATTTTAAATAATGTAAGCATGGAACGCAAAAAAAAAAAAAAAAAAAAAAAAAAATCTAATATTCCTCCTTAAGTATACTTCTACCCTTCTCTTTTTCCCGTCTTTCTACCGCTAAATTAAAATCTATGGTTTAAGATCTTTCAACTATTGCATGGTTGATGCTTTACAATTAGGTTAGTTGTCAGACGGTTTCTACATTCTTCAACATATTTCCAAAGAATGGTAAGAACCAAATAGTTGATGTACCGGGGGAGTCTTTTAGCCGAAGTTGCAGATGCCAATACCAAAACCCCACAACACATGAAAGCTATACTGCAGGCAGCAATTTTTCGCCTTCTTTGCTCCCTATCTAGATCTGGCAATGAACAGTAATTACAAACACCAGGAATTAACAAAATTAGTATAGTTACTTTAGCATTGCATGAAAGTAACGGCTTATGCAGTCTCAAATACATAAATCTAGTTGGATTTTCTAGCAAGTTGGAAATTTCAAAGACAATAGTTACTACAGAGTCAGTAATCAAATGCTGAGAGCTTCAATATCCATACTATTTATGATATTCTCTTCCTTTTCACTCTCTCTTACAGGCAATTCAAATTATCATCAAGGAGAATTTACTGTTAAAGAACCAGAAAATCATATGAATTTGATACTTAACCTTCTTCAGTTCTGGGCATTTCATGTCCCCCACAAAAATCAGCAAATGACTTAAATTGCATGCCCACAACTTAATGACTGTAAACTACTTTTAGTTTGAATTATACAAAATCTTAAAAATACTAATAAAAATCTTCATACTTGCCCAAATGCTATCTTTTCTCCAAATGAAAAATCACAATTTCAAGATGGTCCATAATTTTTTTTCCCTTCAATTCATCTCGTAAAATGATTTTAAATCCAAGATCGGAAAAATATTCAATTATTTCCCCTAAATGACACATGTTGATCCCACATATTTACGGGTAAAATCTATGTTTAAATACTCTTTAAATTATTATTTAACTATATACACATGGTGCTAAATTAAAATCATATCAAACATCTTAATGCAAGATTCAAAAACCAAAACTGAAAACATTTGTCTAATTCTCATTTCAAAACAAAAGAAATTTCCGTCTCAAACTTAATCCATTAAAATTCTCAACCCATCTCAAAACAAAACAAAAAATGTAAAACAAAGCTCCAATCAAATAAAGCCTAAAAAACTCAATGTACCTTGATCCTTTTTTTGAAGAAGAGGGGTCTGATTTGTGTTCTCATTTTCTAGAATATGATGGTCAATGTCACCGGCATCAGCAGAGTGGATAACAGTGTCACCAACAGTCTCTTGGATATTATGAACAGATAGATATGTCACTGAATCAACTGGATGCTGATGTGATAGAGGAATAGGCACCTCAAGAGGTGGGATATATCTAAGAACCAAGACTGAAATAGCAACAATGGTAAATGCAAGCAATGTTCCTACACTAACCTGTTCAGCATGACATAAACAATGTTAAAGAACAAAACTGAAGATCAGACCTTCAAGTGATATAAATAACTAACTTACCATCCCTGCCAATTGTGAGACGTCCATAACGAAAGCCAGGACCCCAATAAAGAAGCCTGTAACAATGGTACTCTTGACTGGAACTCTTGTGTGTATATTGATATCAGAAAAGAAGGACGGCAACAAACCATCTCTGGCCATAGCCATCAATATTCGAGGCTGATTTAAGTGAAAAAGAGCATTGAATTCAAACATCAGATCATTAGATAACATATGAAGATAAATTCAACAGATTTCAATAGATCATCCCAGAAGATTTAGGTTCACATACAAGAGTTTAAAAGAAAAGAAAGAAAGAAAACTGCTTTTGTTCTAGTTTGAACAAACAACAGAGAAACATGCAATGCTTCCCTGAAAAGATTATATTTCATTTCTCACTATTTAGATTTCCACCTTATCTAAAAGCTTGAGCTATAGAGAGGTGTTGGATTTATACATTTATCACACTCCCTCAAGTGGGAGTTAAACACATTTTCAATAGGAGACCCACCGCATGAATAATAAATGAATTGCAGTCAAGACTCAAACATCTGACCTTTGTTGTTCAATTTCCACCCCCCTAAAAGCTTAAACTAAGAATGAGGCGTTGTAATTATACATTTATTACTCACAAAGCAACATGCTTGGCTTTTAGCAGAAAATGCCTAAACTATTCAATGTACTTTTTAGCAGATATTGAAAGAGTGTGTTAAGTAATTCAATTTAACCACCTCTCTATCATCTTGGCAATTTAACACTGTCCATATGCATTCATGAGGCACTCAACTTGTCAAAGTCAAAAATTCAAAATTAATATGACTCCAGTAGAGAAATACATCTAAAATGAGAACTCACCTGTGGAAGAATTGAGCCCATTAAACTTGCACATAAAGCAGTTACTGCTCCAGTGGTTATGATGTATCTGCAAAATAAGAAAAGCAACAGAAAATATCACATAAGAAAAGGAAGAGATAATTCACAATCCTAGAACATAATAAAGAAGTAGAGAGATAAATTTTTAGAAGATACTCTGCTTACACAGCCCAATCCATTCCATAGCTAGCAAAGGCGGAAGAAATAGGAGTGTCTGCATCTAATTCATAGTAAGGCACCAAACCAACAATAACTGCAGAGACAACTGTATATAACATGCCACATATGAACAATGAAATTCCAATACCAAGTGGCAAATCACGCTGAGGATTCCGCACCTGCCAAATATCATCAACATGACATGTTGCAAATTATTGAGCACAAAAATGTTTTGCCACAATATTCAACTAGAATATTAATTCTGGTTATAGCAATATAGTGAAAATAAAATATAAATTTGGAAATATATTTCATTTGTTTAGAATGCAGTTGTACTCAAACAAGGTTGCACTAGATCAGTCACTCAATAACAACAAAAAACTTTTGAACCACCCAAGAGAGGCATAGGTTGCAAAGGGTCCTCTTAGTTTAGTATTTCTATATTCACATAACGCTTTCCATAATGCCACTCCAACACAAGGGTCAATTACAGATGGATGAACAACACTCTTTACCTCATCGTTTTTACACGTGTTAAATACTTTTTGCAATTTCTATACTGGGTCAAGTTTAATTTTCATATGGAGCCTGTGTTAAATCCACTCTCATAGGAGCATGTGCCCATCCAGGATGTTCACAAATAACTTCTTAAATTCATTATTCGTACCTCTTCAGCTGTGCTGGTCAGACAATCAAAACCAACGTATGAAAAGAAAAGTGTCCCAGATCCAGCAAGTAATCCATTCAGACCAAAAGGGAAGAATCTAAAAATCAAATGAAATAAGTTTGTCAGCTAACAGTATTGAACCTCTCATGTAAGAAAGAAAATAGCAATACAAGGATACCTGTTTGGAAGTACATAACCTGCCCATCCAGTTTTGAAACTAAGATAGTTACCAGCAACAAAAACAAAAAGCATAGCACACACATTTACTGATGTAATGATTGCTTGGACCAATGAGCTCTGTGGATAAGCTTTTATGTATCAAAAACATGTAGAATGTCTGTAAAAAGATTGTGGAAAAAAGGAAAAAGAAAAAGAAAATACCTCCTTAATTCCAGTGCACAAGAGTCCAGTAACGATGAAAACCAAAACTGCAGCACAGGGATCAACCACAATGCCAAGAATGGTTCGACGGGCTAAAACTGCAGGAAGTTTATCCTGACCTCCAAAAAACAAGGCCTGGAAATGACAATTTGTTAAAATTGGATCTCAGAAAATATTTAATAGAAAGAACATCCCCAGAACATTCAATTACAAGATTACTTTAAAAAATGTAGTACATAAGCGGAAAAAAAAAAAAAAATCAGCACATTCACGTAATAAGGACCAACTCTGCATCTTCTCATGTTCAGTGTTTCATGGAAAAATAAAAATGAAAACTTTGTTCAGGAAAACTGTGGCAATGAACATGCAAAAAGCACATTCAACAATATAAATCAGCACATTTACTACACTTCATTGTGAAAGTGTTTTGAGGCATTCAATCTGCACAGGGGGTGTACTTGAAAAGACCGATTCATACCATTGAATCTCCTTTATATAATTCTTTTACCAAGATCTCATTGTATGATAAAACTTACTTCCCATTAACTATTCAGGAATTGGTCTCATTTATTCTAGAGAACTACTAATTGTCAATGAACCTAAAAAAGCAGATAAAAAAGATAAGGATAAGTTCCATAAATTCCCATCAGATATTTTTTTAAGGTCAGATGACCATCCTAATTTCTCAGTTCAATAATAAACCCTAGTGCTTTTGGAATAAAACTTTGGATCTAAAAGTGAAATTCCATAGAAAAGGAAAGAAAGTTTTCATCTAAATAAGCCAGTTTAGAAAATTCCATGAGGATGAACTCATGACTTCACGGATGTTTCTGGGAGGATTGTGTATAACAAAATTGCCTAAGCTAGTTTAACTTATATGACATCTCCAGCACTTAAACTTCTACTATGATTGCTAGGCATAATAGCCCAAAAGGCCATACCTTTCTTTCCATCTGTTTGATTCAGTTTTCCCCTTAAAATAATTATTTCCTTATACCAGTCTTCAAAATCCAGGATACCAGCTTTCCAGCATTTTTAATCTATATGAATTTTCTCATTTACTATTTTCCCCAAGTAGAAGTTTATGAAAGAAATAAGCAATATATGCATATACATTGATATACATATGGATACAAACATAAACATGCACACACACATATAAATATATAATACACATGACATATGGAATATAATTTGCTTATTGACTCTTATAATTGCACAACAGAAGAGGCAAGGAGAAGACATGCATCGAATTAATATGAGCCTGAGAATAGTCGTGCACCAGATTTGGGGATGTCCCACGAGCTACAGCTGCCCCACCAAGAGTAAATTCCAGTATCAAAGACCAACCGATCAACCATGCGACACTGTTCAGGAACCAAAAAGACTAGCTTACATATCAAAGGCTCATTGTGTAAAAGATTTCACAGGAAGGAAGGCGGGCCAAATTCTTGATTTAGAAAAGAATGTTCTGAGTTTTGGGATGCATTCCTCACTGCATGATATGTGGCTAGGAGAGTTTAGCCTTCAACTAAATTTTACCAAGCCCTTCATGATATGTGGCTAGGAGAACTACATATGCCTACCTTATGGATCCAATATTCATATAGAACGGAACACAAGAAGTTGAGCTAAATATTTCATTAAAAAGCTTAGATTGAGAGACTGAGAAGTCAAGTAGCAGAAGATATAAGCAAATTCTTCAACACTGACCAATGTCAAGGAAAGCAAATAAGAGTCAGATAATATTAGTAAGGAATTAAACCAATACCAAATCAAACATAGATATGATGCCACACATATAAATAATTAGTTTATTGATAATGGTTCTTTTTCCCCTTCTTTCTTTTTGCCTTTTATTTTTTATGTTCATGTTTTCATGGTTCATCTTAAAATCCTTAAGTGCAGAAACTATGATGGAGTTTTGAAAGATCAAGTCTTATTTACCCTTCTCCAATACAGATATAGGAGTAATGATAGGCACTCCCAGCAGATGGACAACGACATGCTAGTTCTGCATAACAGAATGCAGATAGTCCAGCTGCTATTCCAGCTATTAAGAAAGAAACAGGGAGAGCAGCCCCTGTGTGCTCTCTAGCAACTGTTCCAACAAGAATATACACTCCAGCCCCTATTGTTGCTCCAACTCCTAAATAAAGAAACTTGAGAACAATGAAGATTAGTCCTTTAAAGAACATCAGTAAGTGCCCTATTATAATTTACATACTAAAATGCACAAAATTTTACGGTTCGCTGTGGGAATGCATCCACTATTTCTTTAACAAGATCAAATCAGCGAAAGATAAGAGAATAAGTTTTTATAAATGTATATCGTTTTTGGTAATTCTCTAGAAGATGAGTTGATAGAGCTTGGAAAGATGTATTAATGTAAGAGCATGAGAAAGCATTTGCATTAATCTTTGCACTCAAATAAAAAGATAGACACCCGAGTATTCCTCAACCAATGACACACTCTCAACAATGATTCTCATTAGAAACAGTAAGTTGATATAACATAGTCTCAGCTCAGTAACCATTAGTAATAGACTTTTTCATGAGATTCACCATCAACATAATACAACCAAATAAATACAAATTAAAAAATATTTATATAAATAAAGTTGGAAACTTGGAACATGATGCAAGCATTAATTGATTATTTCAAATTGAAATACAACCATTATTCATTTTCGGATTACTATTACTATTACTAGCCAAATGACATTGCCAAGCAGGAAGCAGCCAGCTTCAAGGAATTTCAATTAGCATTAAAACACACAAAATTAACGTCTTTCATACCCATTAGCAAAACAATCAGAGTTTTCGAAAGCAATTTGCTTGTTCAGTAATTGCAAAATTTGCACTTGATTAAATTTCTAAACGAATCCATGATCCTTAAAAATTCTCTGAATCCAGAAATTGAGAAACTAACGCACCGATGGCAACAAGGTCAAAAACAGAGAGCCTCCTCGCCAATTGGACACGTCCAGAGCCTGCCCCCGGCGAGTCAATTCTCTTCCTCCTCATCAAACACTTGAGTTGCCGAGATGCTGCAGTTATGCAACTCGCCCCAACTCCATTACCACACTTCTCCATATAAACTAACTTGCAAAAACCTAAACAGTTATATGTAAAAAATCAATTCGGAGACGATGACAACCGTGAGAGATGATGATGCTTCGTAGCTCGTAATCCGTCTGAGAAAGCGGGCTATAGTTAAGGATAGAGCAACGGTTCGCTTTAAAACACTTATTTTTGTCTTTATTAGGAAAAATCAACAAAGAAAGAGAAATTTAATTAGTATGTAAAATACAAATGACGTGAAATAAAAACAGATATTGTCCAAAAGCCCCCTTAGATTTTATTTATTTTATATTTATGAAATTTAATATACCCTCAACACTTGAAGGGCAAAATTGCATATTATCCAGGGAAAGATATTTATCTGCCATAAACTCACTTTTGCCACACTCCCGGCGGTTCCTCCATCCGTTCTACCTTCTCCTTCAATATTCTGCAACATGGCGACGCTGACAAGTTGCAGCAGTTTCAACAGAATTACTTTCAGGTTTCTGTTAAATCCGCCAATGGTGTATAATCTCAGGGATAGGATACATATTAAGGGTATTAATTTCAACTCTTGGAATAGCAATGATTATTACCATGGGATTAACTGTGTTTTGTACGGAGGGAGAATGAATCGAATTTCTAGCAGGAAATTTGGAAAGCTTTTTACGAGAACTTCGTGTAGTAGTAGTAATAATGATTATAATGGTGGCAATGAAGGGGAAGAAGATAAGGAAAATACGAATTTGGCGACAGTGACGTCCTCAAAAGATGAGGGTGATGAGAGAAGCACGGGTGGTAATGAATTTGATTCTGAGAATTCTCAGGTTTCTTTTTCTTCCAGGGTAATCTTTGCAATAAGTGTTTTTCATTTGTTTTGAATAATTTTGGAAGAGATTAGCATTTTTGTTTGTTGAAGATTAATTTTATTTTGGTGATTCTTGGTGCCGAATTGTACATGTTAACTGTATATTTGAAGTTTTCGGAATAATTAATTAGGGAATATGGAAGTTTTCAATGAATCCACTGTGCTGGATACGAATTAGTAGCATTTTATCAGTGAAACAAAAACAGTGTAAAAATTTTAATCAAGGAAAGGGGTTGATTTGATAAGGGAATTGTCTGCTGTGCATTAAATTGAATGTAAAGATTCATCAATGGTAGACATAATCATGTCCAAAACTTTTCTATTCAATTGACCATTTCTTTGGTTTTATATAGTGCGTTTGCATCCCTACAGTTTTCATGTCTTAATTAAACACAGAACTGTGAATGAGGTCAGGCTATATTTAATGAAAAGTTTTAGCCGCTTACTTGGGATTTTAACTCTAATGATGTCAGGATTTTGAACTGGGAATAACATAATCTGGCATTGATTTAATTAGTTGAAAAGGAATTTACAAATTATACACCTGGAAAAAAAGTGTCCAGATATTTTGCAATTGTTTTAACTGCTAGAACTACAGTGCTGAGAAGATAGATATCTTCTAGCCATTTAATCATACTATTCTTTCTGTAACTTATTTTGCTACATGAAATGCGGCTGTAGGAGAAAATTAGAACTGTGGTTGGAAACTTAACTGCTGGTGATTGTCTTAAGGTATATGTTGAGAAACTTTAAACTAATATATTTTGGTTAAAGAACAAAAGGAAAGGAAGATAAGTAATTTGACCTTACATCATCTCTGAGAAATCCCACATGGATTGTTTTACCAAGGAACCTTAGAAAGTTACCATCAAGTTATTGGACGAATTTAAGAAGAAATTGGATTTAATGTGTTTCTTTTTCTTCTTTTGCAGCCATCAACTATCACTGAAACTGCTTATAATAATTTTCAAATTGATTCTTTTAAATTAATGGAGCTCCTTGGACCTGAGAAAGTCGATCCTGCAGATATAAAGATCATTAAGGAAAAGTTATTTGGTTACTCTACCTTTTGGGTGACAAGGGAAGAGCCATTTGGAGATCTTGGGGAGGGCATTCTATTCCTTGGGAATCTTAGAGGAAAAAGGGAAGAAGTTTTTTCTAAACTCCAATCTCAGCTAGCTGAAGTTATGGGCGATAAGTACAATCTCTTCATGGTGGAAGAACCCAATTCTGAAGGACCAGACCCACGTGGTGGTCCCCGAGTTAGCTTTGGCTTGTTACGCAAAGAGGTCTCAGAACCAGGCCCAACAACACTCTGGCAGTACGTGATTGCTCTTTTGCTCTTTCTCCTTACTATTGGTTCCTCTGTGGAACTAGGGATTGCCTCTCAGGTATATCAGATAGTAGATTTAATGTCATACTTTTGCCTTCTGGATTTCAGTATTTTGTTTAATAAGATGTTTCAATATATGTGTTTTACTATTGTTAGAATGTAAGACCCTTTCTACTTGGGATAGTCCAGCTAATTGAAAACTTCTTTCAAAGCAGATAAATCGCCTTCCTCCAGAAATAGTCAAGTATTTTACAGATCCTAATGCCATTGAACCACCAGATATGCAATTGTTATTGCCGTTCGTGGATTCAGCTCTGCCCCTTGCTTATGGTGTATTGGGAGTTCAGCTTTTTCATGTAAGAATTCTTTCCTTTGATCATCTAGGACATTGGGCCCATACTATAAATAGATATTCACTACTGCCTCTTCCTTATCTACCCTTTTGTGCTCCAATCTTCTTTTCTTTGGTTGGAAGGTTGTTAAGTCCCGTAAGCCAAATTGTTAATCTAAACTCTTTTTGAGATCATGCTAAGACAACCATATATATAGTTTGGTTAAGAAACTTTTCTAGGAACTAAAAAGTTTGTTTTCAATGGTTTTTAGTTGGGTAAAGTGGTAAGTTTAGAAATCTTTTGGATGTCAAAAGCTGGGCTTAGATTTGCTTGTTTATGACTGATGAGGAAACGGGATTAGTACGTCTATGCATATCTTGGAGCTTTGATAATGTTGCATGTTAAGAGAATAAATTTAAGCCTATTTTATAAGTTTGAAATTTTAGAGTATGTGACAATTTATTTCACTTTAACATGGTACCAGAGCAGGAGGAAGAAAATTTGAATCCTACCTATTGAAATTTAATTTGTGTTGTTGCATTAGTTCGATTTGTGTGCACATGTTGGGTCTTCATTATAAAATTTGTCAACAGCCCACATGTGAGGGGGAGAGTTAAGAGAATAAATTTAAGCTTATTCTATAAGTTTAATCTTTTGAAGTAGGTGACAATTTATCTCCCTTTATCACTGCAATTGTAAATATAGTCAAATTCATTTACTAATGTTTCAACATGGTCTGTTGGTAATGGTACAATGTTGTACTTCTGTAGAGTTTGATGTATATCCAAATAGAGATAACTACAATTGATCACCTCAAATATGTAATTCTTTGAATAGTTATCTAGTAAATAATAGAAGATGTGAATAGCACTGTTAGATTTTTAGATGCTTAAGGAATTCGTACATATGCAGAAAATTTTGTTTCCACTTAATTTTTACTGTAGAATATGATTTAATTCTCCTTCTTAACCTCCTAATTATTATTATTATTATTATTATTATTATTATTATTATTATTATTTGTATTTATTTACCTTTGAACTAATTTCTACTTGAAAGAGTCAATAACTGCAGGAAGTTGGGCATTTTCTTGCTGCTTTTCCTAGGAAAGTGCGACTAAGCATTCCATACTTCATTCCTAACATTACTCTTGGGAGCTTTGGTGCTATCACTCAGGTATGCATTTTTGCTTAATACTCAAGCTGGAAGATCTTGAAGAAATTCAGATATATCCACATGGCCCTAAATTTGAATATAACTCTATTTTATGTAGTTTTCAAATGGCTTACAAGCCATACATATTAAGTAAATAAATTTGAATATTTGAGGATACTTAAGTGAGATCAAGGGTAATTTAAAAAAAAGCAAACTAATCAACTAAAAAATTACCTTGGTTTATACTTGTGTATTCGGTTAAACCTTTGTTAGTACTTGTGTATTCAATTAAGTGAGACTTGATAAAATGGGATGGAAGGAGTAGTTTCTTTTCTTCTTATTTTCCTAAATAGAATAAAAAAAATTTAAATCTGTGGCTCTAATTATTATTATTACTTTTTAAAATAGTTGCCAACTATAAATACATATTGTTCATGCAACTAATTTTTAATCTCTTCTTATATTCTTAATTGACAGCTTTCCTGTTTTCTGATTTTTGGTTGTTGTAGTTTAAGTCTATTCTCCCAGATCGGAAGACACAGGTTGATATTTCCTTAGCTGGTCCTTTAGCTGGTAGTATTTTGTCTTTCTCTATGTTTGCTGTTGGCCTTTTGCTTTCATCAAACCCTGCTGTTGCAGATGATTTGGTACTAGTTCCTAGTACCCTTTTTCAAGGGTCTTTGCTTCTTGGGCTCATCAGTAGGGCCACTCTTGGTTATACGTAAGTTTGTGTTCCTTCAGATAACTAATTACTTTACATAATACAACTGAGAATTTTTTTTTGGTAAATACATAATGCAACTGAGATTGAATAACCTTCATCTTTCCTTTTAGATGTCAAGTTATCTGGAAAAATTATTGTAGACGTCTCTTCACAATAATTGGGGAAAATACCAATTCAAATTGAATGGATCGTACTGCACGGGTTGTGAACTTGGGATTATAAAATTTCTCACTTTTGCATCAATTGAATCATATATTTAATTACTTGAAAAGCCCATTTGAAATTGCTAGGTTGCAAATAGTTAGTTAACAAGTTCTGATTGTGAGTTATTAAGTGGGAAAATTATAAACTAAAAATAAAATTAAAAAAAAAAAAAAAAACTCAATTGGGGTCCTCATCCTGAAGGGCCCATGAATTCCTAATTTGGATTAGGGTCTCCCTTTGATGAATTGATTATTTTATTCCATTGTGATATTTTAGATCATGCTTGTTTTCTTGCATTGGTAGAATGAGCTGCTGAAAGTAAATTGTATTTCAGTTTACTCAAGGTAACTGACACATTGTTTATACATATTCGCAGTGCTATGCATGCGGCAACAGTTCCAATTCATCCTCTTGTCATTGCTGGCTGGTAATTTACCAGTGCTGAATCATTTGCCTGATATAACTTTTGACTAGTGCTTACACCGCTAGCTTTTTGCAGGTGTGGATTAACAACATCTGCTTTCAACATGCTTCCAGTTGGATGTCTTGATGGTGGAAGAGCAGTGCAGGTTGTACCTTTTACACTGCACCCTTTTTTCTAAACAGAAAAGAAAACGGCTTTAACCTCACTGCTAGGTTTCAGTTTGGAAAAAAGAAATGGTTTATAGAAATCACAAAGGCTTTTGAGTGACTAGGAAATTTTTTCCTCCTGTTTTAGTTAATTTGAGGAGTAACAATGCAAGTTAGAGGCTGAAAATCAATCAATTGGTGCAAATTGTTTCAAATTGTTTTCTATTTTGTTTACACAGATAAGCAGAATCCAGCTGTGACTCATTGTTTCATCTGACGCTTGCAGGGTGCTTTTGGTAAAAATGCTCTAATTGCTTTTGGGCTAACAACTTACACATTACTGGGACTGGGAGTGGTATGCATTTCTTTTCCAGTGTGAATTTTCTATTGAACCCAAGATAGAGTAGCACCTCATTTAATTGTACATGATTGGGTAAAACACCAGGGTCTTTTAGTCACTCAATTTTTAAGTGATATCTGATTTGACGTGTGACAAAACGTGTGAAGACAATTGGTTTTTCTCTTCTCCTTCGAACTCTGTTTTTGCCCCTCTTCATCTTTCTACACTCTAGTTTGATACTTGTTAACAGATTGATGATTCTAAAATCTCACACTAGAATCGCATTGTTGTTCAGGTTGGTGGACCTTTATCCCTTCCCTGGGGATTGTACGTGCTGATATGTCAGGTATCATACATTAGCAGAGTCTTAGTAAATCATTAATTTCAAGCTAATTTACTTCGTCAGAAAGATTGTCTAGATTTCTTGAATTCAAGTATGTAAGAGGAATGTGTATGTGCAGAGAACTCCAGAGAAGCCATGCCTGAATGATGTTACTGAGGTCGGAACTTGGAGAAAAGCAGCTCTTGCAGTTGCAGTTTTTCTCGTTGTATTGACACTTCTTCCAGTGTGGGATGAGCTAGCAGAAGAGTTAGGTATAGGTCTTGTAACTACATTTTGATAGCTACAGTGGTAATTCCAATTTTGACTTTCAATGTATGATTCAGGTTGTTAATATAATGTGGTATATAAATTACAAATTCATTGATGTTCGGTTATTGCGTTGATTAATTCTCAGCCCTTGTTAGTATAATATGTGTAAATGGAACTTAAAACACATTCCTAAAGTAATCACTGTTCCTTCCCATCAATGATCCATACTAATCTTTATATCACCCTTCTCTGTGGAAGAGAATCATTATTTTCTGAACCAGCAGACATACTCATTCACCGGAACTGTGAATCTTTTCAACTTTGGAAAGATGTCCATAATGAAGTATTACAGTATGAGAAATGACAAAAGTTGAAGCAGGAAAAGAGCTGATAAACTAAAGGAAAGAAATATAAAAGCAAAAGAAGAACGAAAGATCCTACTCTTTGGCCTCTTTTTTGCTGTCTCTAATACTCTGTTATTCAAACATCAAAAGCTATTTAACATTTTCCCTAATTTTCAAAATATGGAAGAAGACCTGAACTTTCTTCCTAAAATATTAGCTTATATATTTTTTTGAAGTGGTATTCTAGGCTCTTCCAGCCAAGGCAGGAGGTAAAGGACTCCTAGACTGTCGAGAGGAACTTCAAATATTAGCTTATATAATAAATACAAATTTTGAAACATTAGATTTTAAAAAAGTCTAAGAAATATTGGTTACACAGCATTTAAAGGTGATATAAAAACCAGTTCCTCAAGGCGCTCTCATTAGGCTCTGACATCATATAACGTTCACTTTTTTTTGTTTTCAAATCTTTACTTCTAAAAGGAAATAAAGAAAGAAAAGGCACACTGACATAATCTACTACCACTTTTTTTTCCGCAAGAAACCAAAATCCAACCAAAAAAATTAATGCATTAAATAATAAAGGTTGAGCAGTAGTAGTATCACATTTTACAAAATGTAAGCAGGAGCACACAGGGAAAGTGCAAGTGCATATCATCATCAAATTCCCCTAAAGCCAAAATTTCTAATACTAAATAATAATAATAATAGTATTTAAATTAAATTGTTATAGAATTTGATCTGAAAACGGTGGAAGTCGCCGGAAAAAGTTGACAGGTGCTGAGGGCATGTCGTCCCTGAACCTTGGGTGGCGCAAGTAATAGAACCCTGATCCCAGCACAAAGCCCTTGAATGGTACAACATAGAACATCAATGAAGCAAATAGACACACCACAACAAATATTCCAGTAGCTCTAGGATCCCTCCAATTGAACAGTGCCTCCAATCTCTCACCCTGTGCAGCAACATCTCCCAGAAGTGTCTGTGCCCTCCCAGCTAGAGCCCTCAATCTATCATATCGGATCCGCACTTGATCAGGAGCTCTTGAAGTCGGAAACCCATCAAATTCCTCATCCAATTCATCTGAATTCACTGCATCTACATAAGATAATCTACCATCAATTGTGATTGACACCCTCTGCCTGTACCTGTACCTTAATGCTATAATCAGGAAAGCATACATACAAATGGTGGGCAGAATTAGATGCGGACACAACACAATGGCCACCAATAACAAATGAACCACAACTGTAGTAGGTGGGTGTACCCACGTCCGAATCCCATCCAGCCACCGGGCGAATGTGGCTGCCCTTGACAAACAACCAACCAACCTGAACCAATTAGCCTTACTGCGCCTCATGCTCCACATGTGGTGATCTGAATCCAACATAAACTGAACAACTTCCTGACCCAGTGCAGGCTCCGACCGGGCTAACCGACCCGTTACGATTTTCATTGCCGTATGCCTCAGAATATCCTGTTGCGCTGGTCCAAAGGGTCGAACATAATGCATTCTAGGCAACATTGGGTTAGAATAAGCTTGAATCAGACTAATCCACGATGAACATGAAAATCTCAATGCAATTTCAATTTCCCCCATTTTCTTAGCTCCACCCGGCAATAAAACCGTGAGAGCATATGTACCCAAGTACACTCTGTTAGTATCCAGTGTCGAGAGCCGCACACGCAGCTTCCCGAGTCGTACATCCTTACTGATACATCCCCCGGCTTCATCATTCTGCTGTTTGTTGTACCTTCCATTGTCAAATACTCCTATGGTGAGGACCGTGCACGGATCAAATACATCCCATGTATATTGTTCATTCCATCTTGGATTAAATCGGTCGAGAATTGACCGAGTTCGGACCCATTTAGGCCCGTACTTGGCAACCACGTAAGCGTCCGTGCTTCCGATCCCGCCGTTCCTGGTTTTCACTGGAAGGAGATTGGTAGCTCCTCTGATCCCAACTTCAAGGGTACCAATGGGTGGCTTAGACAATTGTTTGGCTGTGGGACGAACATCGCTGGTCACGTGCGTCGCCTCATCGAGCACGTGATACCCTCCCTCCAAACATAGCCTTACGTGGATCCTGCCGGCGTATGGTTTCGTTTCACCGGAAGTCAAATTAAACCATCTTGACCTTGGCTCTGATTTGTCGTCCGTACGCTTATCGATGGATGCTACCTGCACCTTAGCGTACCCTACTGACTGCATATTGGTGGCATCCTCCACTGTGATCACCAAAAACGGCTCAAACGGCTCGGCTGCGACAAAAATGAGATCCTCGTTCCACGTCGGATTAGAGGAAGATGAGCCTGGAGTGGAGCCTATATTAGTTCGGCTCGTTTTAAAAAGCTGCGCGCCAAGCTGAGCTTTGACGTACAAGTCAGGATGGCTACGGACCTTAGGTTCGGACACAACCGAACCTAGCTGCAAGTCCTGGGTTTGGATAACCGTTAGCCTCAAATACCACAGCTTCGGAGACAAGTACACCTTGGCTCGGGTTTCCGGTATTAAGCCCCCGGAATCAGATTGCCACGCCTCTTGAAACGACTCATCCGCCTGCGTTCCCACCCATACCGATAGCATGATGTCATTTCCCGGTGAGCCTTGCTTCTCCCCGCTTTCTAAGCTGTACCATTGTGGAGCTAGTGGACTATCTGGGGGAACTCTTTTGGGCACTTCTTGCAAATCAAACGACACCGTCCCGGCACAATTTTCAACTCTTGTGACACCATTTTCTCCTTCAGCTTGTTTTTCCTGCCATTGCCATAGGGAGACTTCTAAAGAGGTCGAATTTAAGCCTTCTTTATCGAAGGCGAAAACTTGATCCCATTCTTTGCTTTTATCAGCTTGTGATTTTGTTTTAATGGCATGGGTTCCGATCACGAGCTTGGCGTAGACTGAAGGATTGCTTTCTTCGTTAGCTAATTTGGCTTTCACTACGCGAACATAGAGAAAGGGCATTTGATCCACCAGATCAAAGGCAGTGCGGCGGTCCACGGAGGAGAGTTTTTTGTCCAGTTTATATCTCATCATGTCCACCTTCTTCGCATCCATAGCCCTTTCTTTTGGAGTTTTTTGAGGAGTCTGAGCCAGAGCGGGTTGCTCTGCCTCCATTGCAGGTGGCTTCGGTGGCGGTGTCTCTGCTGGTACTGTGGAAGCTGCAGCATCCTTATTCTCCTGTGATTTATCTTCCGTTATGGTTTCATTGGTGGATTCCTTCTCCTGATCATCTGTCTTCTTCTCCTCTGCTGGAGCTTCTGATTGTTTCTTGTCTCCTTCTTTCTCCGGCGGCTTCTCCTCAGCTGCTGCCGGAGGAGGAGGAGGAGCAGCAGCTTCATCGGACTTCACCTCAGCCGGGGGAGGAGGTTGTGGCTGAGGCGCGGGAGCTTCTTCATCAACAAACCAAATTTTAAGCCCAATCTCACCTTTAATCTGAGAGAAAACGCTCCTCTTCTCCAATGGATAATAAATCAGAGTTTCAGAACCAAGCTTGAGAAAAGTACTTCCTGAAATCTTAACTTTCCCCAAAAACGTACCTTTCTTCCCACCAGTCTTTTTGTCATTATAAACGTTAATCTCTAACGTCTCGGAAGCCATAGACTCAGGATCGTGCACCAAGAACTCCAGCTTCTCATCCCATTCCGGATTGAGATCTCGAAACTTGGTCTTGGTACGCCGCCGTTGGCCGTCGTAATCCACTATCACGTAAGCACTAGCCGTTCCTTGCCCATCTTTAGGCATCAAATTCTTGGCATTACAAACTGCCACCATAAGCTTCCTGTTGAAATTAGTTTGCTCCACCATTTTTTTCACCTCTTTCAAAATTTATTTAAAAAAAAAAAAAACACCAATTTTTTCAAATTGATTTCCTTCTCCGATCAGTACTCTAAAAGAAAAAAAAAGTAAGCGAATTCGAATAATTCAGTTGAGAAATGAAGAAATTGTGTTCATGAGAAAAACAGAGAATTGAGTGTGGGGACAGTGTATTTAAAAGGGCGAGTCCGCAGCTCCCAGCTTTTGACGCTTGTGAGCTTTTAATTTTTAATTTTTTAATTTCCACAATTTAAAATTCTTTTTATAAATATATTTTATTAATGATAATTAATATACAATTTTTAAAAGAGTGGTTTTGGTTTAAAAAAAAAAAAAAAAAAAAAAGAATAAATAAATTTTGACACGTGAGACGAAACACTTGAGACAAGTAAGAGACACGTGTGGTCTGATGTGGCTAGTGGATGGATTGGCTATGAACGTTGGGGACTGGGCCCCGTGCCTGGTGCTGACTTTTATTAATTTTTTAATCCCCATCTTTTTATATAAGCTACCATTATTTTATTTTCAAACCAGAAGAATATCTCTCTTTTCTAAAAAAAAAGTAAAAATTAAAATTATATTTTATCAAATCTATTCTTTTTCTTCTAAGCTTAATAGTAAATTTTTATAAATTATATACTGATATTACGTCGTTTTAACATATATTTTTGTTAATGTAAATCGTGTTATATTTTAAATTTATGAGTTTTAGAAATTATGAGTACAATTTTCTAACATATACGATAAAGTTTAAAAATGTATATTTTTATTTCATTATCTATTATATAAATGATTTTTATAAAGCGAGAGATATATATATATATATATAAATAAATAAATAATAATAATAATGAATGAATGTTGATGTACGGGGAATATATGCGCCAATGGGAGATTGATTGATTAATGGTCTTTCTGATCCATAACAGAAGTTATCGTTACTCACTATGCTTTATTTTTTTATTTTTTTTTTTTTTTAATGTTTGTTGTTAATCAGATTTTAATTATTATATTCTGATTTTTTATTTTTTATTTTTAGTTTAATGCTTTTGCATCCTTCCAGGTATTTGTGATATTTTAGAAGTTAAAATAAAGAATTGTATTTGGTAAAAATGTTAAAACTCTAAATCCAAGAATTTAAAAGAGTAGGAAGTAATTTAAGGGAAAGGTGGTGTAAAAATGGAAAGCTTTTTGGACGGCTAGATAGCTTTTAACACCCCCTACAGACCCTAACTTTCTCCTCCCTCTCCAAGGCACCCGCCACCCACCCACCTCCTTCACTCTTCTCCCGGCCAAGGGAGAGCTTTTAGTTCTAACTAAAGCTCTCTCTTAACCGAAGTTCTCTCATTTTTTTTTGTTATTGTTTATTTTTTGTGTTTTTTTTTTTTTTTTTTTATGTATTTTTTTTTAGTCTTTTAATCTTTTTCTTTAATTTTATTTATACCTTTCATTTCTTAATGTATTGCTCTCCATTGATATCTACACATCGGTTCTATTTTCTTCTCTTAAAAAAAAAATTTGTCAAATCCAGTCGTTTAGATCTGAGCCCTTTATTTGAATTTTATCTTTTTTTTAAGCATCTTATCAAATTTTTGATACGTCAAGATGGATTAAGTTACTGTTAAAGGAAGAAGGTGAAATTAAACTCACCATGCAGCTGAATTTTGTGTTTGGCAATTGAGTTGTTGAAGATATAAGATTTCAATTGTCTTTCTTGTTATTTTGTTATTTTTATATTTAATTTTTTCCGACTTACTTAATTTTTTTAGATTAAATTTTTTGTCTCTACCTAATTTTAAATTATTATTTCATTCTATTATTATGAATAATTTTAATCATTTAATTATGTAATTTTTTTTTTTAATGAAATTTCACTTAAAAAGAAACAGCCTACAGGGCTAAAAAAAAAACCCCAAAGAAAAGGAGGAAGATGCCGTAACTATGTGGTGTCAGTAGGAATGCGAATGAAGGAAGGGACATCTTGAATTCAGGTTGATTTGGCGTTTAGTATGCATTACTTTTTAAGAAAAGCAACCAACAACTTGGTAATGGTTTTGGTTTTTATTTCACTCTGCCAATGTGAACGTTACTTTGTTCTTGTGTTCCACACTACTTCTCTCTCTCCTTTCTCTCTCTCTCTCTCTCTATATATATATATAATTGATTTGAGTTGTGTGTGTAAATAGTGTGGATTAGTAAGTGAGTTTCTTTCTTTTTTTTTTTTTTTTTTTTCCTTAAACATCCGCTATCCGAATCCACATGGGCCGATTAATCCAGATTCGACCTGGGATGCGCTTGCAGAGTAGAGTCCAACTCTTACTTGAGGGTGAGAGTCCGGCCCGGAGCTTTTTAACGTGGCGCTAACTACCTCGGGGGATTCGAACCCTCTACCATCCGCCCCGAGGAGAAGCTTTAGGAGTCCGCTTACCAACTCCCCCAAGCTGTTGAGTTTTTTTTTTTTTTTTTTTTATACCCACTTGGGGCGCCCGGTGTCCCCACCTTATTTGGTGAAACTAATCTAGCATCGACTTGCAGAGCGCTCACAGAGTTCAACTTTTACTCGAGGGTGAGGGCTTGACCCAGAGCTTTTTAACATAACGCTCAGAGAGATTCGAAATCTTGACCATCTACCATTGGGAAAGTATTAAGAGTCACACACTAACTTCCCAAGCTACCAGGTTATAGGTGAGTTTCTTGAGTACAATGGCATCCAATATGGATATTTTTTATTTATTTTTTTTGGATAAATCCATTATGGATATTGGACAAAACAGAAGGTACTTACAATGGTTAGATTGGGCTTTAAGCACTAGCAGTATTTGAATAGCATTTTCATTGTCGAAAGTTAATGGGCCTTCCATAAAATAGACTTTTCCCTAATTTTGGCCCATATTTTTTTAAAATAATTCCTTGTTTGATCCTTCTTCCCTCTCCTTAATTCTCAATTATTCCTTCTTCTTCCCTGATTGTTTTCCATCTCCCACTCCATAGTACGCGCATGAATCTTCAGAGGCAGGTAACTAGCAGTGTCCGGCCGAGTTATTGGCGGAATTACGAGTTACAGGTAAGAGTTAGGGTTTCATGTTCATAATATTTTGAGCATATTTCGAGAATTTCAATGGGAGATTTGTCGGTTGGATTACATAATTACATTGGTAATGATATGATTGATGGCTTTTGTTGTGCTCAGTTTTTTGGGGTGAAATTGCAAATGTGTAAAACGCGCATATATACCATAGAGAAGAAAAAGAAAACGATGTTCCAAACAACACACTGGTTTGAAAGTTAAATGGACCTTCCATAAAACACTTATTATTATTACATTGGGTAAAGTTTGAGGCAGCCATGGCGGAGAACAGTCAAGAACCTAAGGAAATAACTACCATATTTTGTAGTATTGTGATTCTGATTAGAAACTTGAAATCCCTTAAATCAAAATTTTAATTACAATTTATTTATTAAGTAGTTATTTAACTAACTAAGAAATTATAATTTTAGAGACTTCATTAGATAACAGTGTTTAGTTTTAGGAACAAATTGGATATTTATTCTATGGAAGATGAATAGCATTTAGGTAATAAGTCCTGAATTACATAATTTGTAATGAAAGGGTACATTTGGGGAATCCAATTTGAGGGATTGGAAAGAGATCTGGCATATCATATGATGATAGTTTATGAGCCATATGATTACCACTACGAGGGCCGAGGGGGTAAACGTAAATAAGAATAAAAGTATCCACTTTATTGGAAGATAAGAATATTCAATTCAAAAAAAAAAAAAAAAAAATCAAAATAATAATGAAGATTAACCTCTAATTGTTCATCTAAAGATTAATACAAACCTTAAAAAACATCCAGAAAACTGTACAGCCCACATGTCCAGGAAGTAGGTACACACAGTGAGGCCACATGGTGACTCTTTGCAATGTCCAAATTTCTTCTTCCTAATCAAATTTATTTTTTTATCCTTCAAGTTCTTAAACCCAAAGCTTACCAAAAATAAAAAATAAACCCAGCATTTCCAACATATACCATGTGCCCACCTCTTTCCTGAACTTTCCTTCTTTCTCAAAAAGATGATGATGATAGCTCTAAACAAAAGAAAAAAAATATATCTTTTTTTCTTCAGTTTTTATCATTTTCCCCTAACGTTACACAAAATATATGAACCGCAGAGTCCGCACTTCGGTTTCTGATCTATTCTTCTAGTCTTCTCCTCCTGACAAGTAGGCCCCACCTCCCAACACGACCTCGATCTTCGCACCCCCACACTCCCACCCAGAAGTAGAACCCTCATAATAATTCATGACTGTAGTAGTGGTGTAGTACTAGTGGTGTACTACTACACTATAACTCATCTTGCTCGTTCGATTTCTCTCTCTATACTTCTCTCGTGCTCCGTCTTCTTGAGTTTCAGAGCATGGAAAACTTCCGGATTCTCTTGCTTCTCGTCATTCTTTCCATTTCTTCTTTAGCAGGTAAAAAGTTCTTTCTTCTCCATTTCTTTTTCTTTCTTTTTCCCCTCACAAATGTTAGCTAATGTAGATTACATCACACACTAATTAATGCTGTTAGGTTTTTTTTTTTTTTAATGGGCTATATATATATATATATATGTATGTATCTAATAATTGAAGCAACTTTCGGTTGGTGATGATGATATTCCTGCAGATGGAGGTTTAATAGGGGTGAACTATGGACGAATAGCAAACAATCTTCCATCAGCAGTGAAGGTAGTGAAGCTAATAAAATCACAGGGTTTGGAACGAGTCAAGGTCTACGACTCAGACCCAGCTGTTCTCAAGGCTTTTTCTGGGTCCGGTATTAAAGTGGTGGTGAATCTTCCAAACGAGCTCCTTTTCAATGCCGCCAGACGTCCTTCCTTCGCTTTCTCCTGGGTTCAACGCAATGTCCTCGCCTACTATCCCGACACCCAAATCGAAGCCATTGCAGTCGGTAATGAAGTTTTCGTCGACCCGCACAACACCACCAAGTTCCTTGTACCCGCCATGAAAAATATCCATTCTGCACTCGTCAAGAGCAATCTCCACGACACTATCAAGATCTCCTCTCCCATTGCACTCAGCGCTCTTCAGAACTCCTATCCATCTTCATCCGGATCTTTCCGACCCGAACTCATCGAAACTGTTTTTAGACCCATGCTCGATTTCTTCCGCCATACTGGGTCTTACCTTATGGTTAATGCCTACCCGTTTTTCGCTTACGAGTCTAACGCCGACGTCATCTCCTTGGACTATGCATTGTTCAGGGAAAACCCAGGAGTTGTCGATGCGGGTAATGGTCTCCGTTACTTCAGTCTCTTCGACGCCCAAATCGACGCCGTTTTTGCAGCAATGTCAGCTCTTAAATACGACGACATTAACATCGTCGTTACCGAAACCGGCTGGCCTTCTGAAGGAGACTCAAACGAGTTAGGAGCTTCAGTTGAACATGCTGCTGCTTACAATGGAAATCTTGTCCGGCGGGTGCTCACCGGCGGCGGGACTCCCTTGAGACCCCAAGCGAATCTGACGGTTTACCTGTTCGCTCTGTTCAACGAGAACAAGAAAAACGGACCTACATCAGAGAGAAATTACGGACTATTTTACCCTAACGAAGAGAAAGTTTACGACATTCCGTTGACGGCTGAAGGCCTGAAGAAGTACAAGGACCATGAACTCCCGGTGGCCGGTGGCAGCCAGAGAATGTCGAAGAGTGGTTCGGGGCAGACATGGTGCGTGGCCAACGGAGATGAGGTAAAGGAGAAGCTGCAGGCTGCTCTAGATTACGCATGCGGGGAAGGAGGGGCGGATTGCCGTCCGATCCAGCGGGGATCTACGTGTTACGATCCTAATACACTTGAAGCTCATGCATCATTTGCTTTTAACAGTTACTACCAAAAGAAGGGCCGTGCTATTGGTACATGCTATTTCGGTGGAGCTGCATACATCATATCCATCCCCCCCAGTAAGTAACTCTAATTTTTCTCTCTTTTTTTATATTATATATATATATATATATTTTTTTAAAAGATTTAAGTTTAAATTATAGCTAACATGTCGCGAAATAGGTTAATTTTACATAAGTTAAATTTATATTTATTATCATTATTAGTTGAAAAGGTATGGGAACAATTTGACCAATGCCCCTAAAATGGACACTATTTGTTTTAAGACTTAAAAATCTAGGAAATTGTGATATGATTTCTTTTGGGGGAAAATAAATTTGACCAAAATAAGGGTTTCAAAATAATAATTATTTTTTTTTTTTGAAAAAGAAATGTTGGATTAGATATTTAAAACTTTATATCCTAAGATCCTACTTTATTGTGAAAAAGTAAAGAAACAGTAAATATATAAATTCTGGAAATTTGGGGAGGGAAGAGTTAAGAGTTAAGAGTTAAGAGTTAAGAGTGGGAGTGGGTGTGGGTGTGGGTGTGGGGTCAGCACGTGAAAGCTGTAGTAGAATGAAACTTTTATTTGGTACCTTTTTGACTTTATGTGGATTCTTTTCTTTTTCTTAAATTTAATTTGGGCCACTGAAACTGGTTTTTATTTTTATTTTTTGGTTTTGTGGCTGCAGAGTATGGTAAATGTGAATTTCCAACTGGTTATTAAGGAGACAGAGAGGAGAAAAATGACGGAATTTAGAGTGGAAAAAAAAAGGTTGGTTGAGAGAATATTTACTTACAGTAGAATGTTTTATTTAATTAAGGTACGAATGAATGTTTTGGGTAGGATTAATTTTTTTAGTGTAATTATTTAATTTGAGTGTCTCTTTATTTAATTTTAAACCATATTATCCATCATGAAGTCACTGCTGTTCATTTTTTTTTTTTTTTTTTAGTGACAATTTATAAACCATTCACATATTAAAATACTATATCTTTTTATTTCTCGTTAAAATCAACAAGTAATAATAATTAAAGACATAAAATAAACTAGTGATAAATTCTAATGTTTACCATAGCATGTTTCCCGGCGAAAGAGCTTTTACTCCAAAAGAGTTTCGGTAAATATAATTGTTAAAAGGGAAAAAAAAAAACCATTTTCAGATGACAATAAAACTAATCAACTCAACTGGTGAAAAAGCGAGTATACTCGAAGTCACAAGTAAATGAGAAACACAAGTACAATGGGCAAAACAAAACTTGGAATCTCGTAAAATTTGACATTCATTCTGCAACACCTTTTCCCTCAGTATTATACTGTAGTTTTCTAGGAAGAGAGACACAGAGACTATGCTTTAGAAAACTCTACTTGAGATATGAACTATTCTTGATACTGATAATAGTTATCAATTTTCATCATTAGTTAAAAAATTCATGAAAATTATCCTCTTAAAAAGTAAACATTTCTAATTGGTAGTCTACCAGAAATAAAATAAAAAAAAATAAAAAAATGCTGACCACAGTTCATCCCATATGTGTATATATATACGTGCAATTTCATGCATCTTCCTTCTACTCTATTAGCATACTTCCCAGCTTTCTGTTTCTCCTCCAGTAAATTAAGCAGAAATTTCCCAAGTAGAGTAAAAAACAAAAAAGAAAAAAAGAAAAAAAGAAAAAAAGAAAAAGTGCAAATACACTCACTTTCTGAAGATCATACACCGGTCTCCAAATTCATCGTGTCTGCAACTTGAACATATAAAAGCAGGTGGTGTACCCTCATCATCATCAATACCATTGCACCCTGTATGTTGCCACACATGGCATACATCACATTCCCTCATCCTCTCCCCATCATCACTTTTAGCTCCACATATGCATTCCACTGTCAATTCAAAGACTCCACCTTCATATCTGAGCTCAGTATCCAAGTCAAGGCCAGTCCCTTTTATATATACATGACCATTAGGCTCCATTGTATAACACAGCACCTTGTCTTCCTCTATTGCTCTTATACCTCCTATTTGTGTCACCACAAACTTCTCCATCATACAATATACATCTCTAAATGCAGATTCAGCAACCCTCTTTAATTCATTAATGGTAATCGAAGCCGGGACTACTACTACTTCGCCCGGTGATAGAGGCCTTGTCAGTTCTGTTTCTAACTCTTCAAAACTAGGGAAGAATTGGCATGTTAGAGCCATCATCAGTGGATTCATTTCTTGATCCTCAATAAGCCATTCTTTCACAAATTGCTTGCTATCTACAACAATCCTGCTTGCCAAACTCACTGATTCTGATTCCTCGTACCCAAACAGAACATTTCTATACAAAAACAGGATATCCTCGTACACATCCCTTTCATATGTCATTCTGGAGGGACGAATAATTTCATCACCATGGGCAGTCTTTGTCATTAGATTAAACAATAAGTCCACGACCCCATTATCAGTACTAGGTTCTCTACCCTTCTCTTGCAACTCCTCCAATGACTTTCTGCGCCGTGCTGTTTTTTCATCCCATCTGTAATCTGGAGTGAAAGTTGTTAACAGAAACCTTTTAGTTTTTGTTCTCTTAGCAATCTCCTCAAGCTTGAATTCGTACTTTCTAGTTTTTGAATTAATCGACCGACGAACAATATGATTCCCCATAGCAAAGCATGTTATAGATTTGAGCACAAAATCAATCAAACCTGTATCTCCAACACTTTTTCTTACCTCTTCCCGCAATTCTTGTCTAGAAATCCCACGTTTTCCATTACCATTGACCTGTTTCTCTTTCATAAAATTCACAACCACCATTAACACCTGTTTAATTCTCCTTTGAGGCCATCTGCAGCTTTTTGCTAGGGAAGTCGCAAGAAGATCAAACTTCACTGGAATTGTTTTTCCAAGAGCTTCGGTACTAGAACCTTGAATCACTGCCTCTTTTCTGTTACTTGAAGTTGGAGTTGAACCTCTGCATTTAAATCCAAGCATAAACTTGAACAAATCACTTAGGGTGATTAGTGGAGTATCACTCAATTCCTTGTACTTATTAATGATCTTCTTGATATGTTTTCCTGCCACTTTATTCTTGAAATAATTAATAATCTCTTCAAGGCCTAATAAGCTTAAATCTTTAACTGCTGTCCCATACTTTTGCTCTGTAACTCCATAGCTTCCACGATTGAATTTGTATCCCCATTTACCAAACCAACATTTCCCAAAAGCAACAACATGAAGCAGTCTCAGCTTTATCGATCCCTCCTCCAAGGAATCGCAAACGGAAATTTTCCTGCAAAATTAATATTTCAAATCAAATGTCCAGATTCAAAACAGATTCTAATTATCTAATACCGAAAAGCAGTAAAAATCATCTCAATATTCTTTTAATATAAACATCACCTTGTGTTGAGACTGGAGCAGATACGTGTTAGGTCCCGCCTAACTTTTGGAAAATCAACAATGGTAGGCAACCTACCTCCTACCACTAAGATATATATATATATATGTATGTATATGTATGTATATAAAAAAAAAAAAAAAAAAAAAAAAAAAAAAACTTTTGGGGGGTTATAAATAGAGAGCCTCTCGGCTCTTTCATTTCATCCCATATCAAAACCAAAAATCTCATTCTTCTTTCTTCCTTTCTTACAAAGTTTTTGGGTTGGTTGTGAGAGAAAAATAATTTAGGGAGTGACAAAATAGTGAGGTGTTTATAGATAAGGTGTTTTGTGATACACTATAGTACCACTATTTTGGGTTTATCTCATTTTTGGGGATCACCTCTAGAAAGTTTCTAGGGAAGTCTCTCACTTGTAAGCCTACTAATATTTTATTAGTGGAAGATTTATTCGAGAGTTTGTCCCGTGGGCGTAGCCCCATATTGAAGGGTGAACCACGTTAAATTTCCGGTGTCTCCTTTATCATTTGCTCATTTTATTTGTTTATTTGCCTCCACACTTCTATCCGCTCGTGCTAAATTCCCAACAACCTGGTATCGAGCCTATTGGTATTTCTGAGTATGCTCTGTGGTTGCGGCTTAGGCTGAACCTCCACATCGGAAAAGTTTACCTTGTGGTAATTTGTTATCAAGAAAGATGGAGGCAAGGACGAGCAAGATGATTAGTTTGAGTGGTACAAATTACCACATCCGGAGAAACAAAATGAAGGATCTCCTATTTATCATGAAAATGCATCTACCGGTGTTTGCTAATACCAAACCCGATGGCAAAACCGACGAGGAGTGGGCATTCGAGCATGAACAAGTATGTGGTTTTATCCGACAATTTGTCGATGAAAATGTTTATAATCATATTTGTGACGAGACTCATGCTCGAACCATGTGGAGAAAGTTAGAAGATTTATATTCTTCTAAAACCGGCAACAACAAATTATTTTTGTCTAACAAAGTCGATCAAGTTAAAATACCGAGAAGGAATATCCATGGCGATCATTTAAACGAACTTCAAGGTATTGTGCATCAGTGGCGAGGGTATGGGACTAAAGTTTGATGATGAGCTACTCGCTCTTATTGTATTACACTCACCGCGTAGTCTTGGGAGACTTTGAGGATTTCAATCACAAACTCGCACCAAACGGGGTATTAAGTATGGAGTTTGTGAAGAGTGGGGTATTGAACGAAGAGATGAGGCGGAGAACACAAGGATGCTCCACATCGCAACAAGAGTGTTCGTTGCAGAGACGGGAGGGAGGAACCAGCTCCGCAATCAAAGACCAAGAGATAAGAGTCGAGGAAAGTCAAACAAATATTCAAACATAGAATGCCATCATTGCAAGAAAAAGGGGCATATCAAAAGGTTCTCACGGAAATTAAAACAAGAACAATGAGAACAAAGGTAAAGAACAAAGGAGCAATGATGATGAAGAAGCCAACGCGTTCGAAGAATTCAACATAGTTTCTGACGATCAAGAGACCATTAGTCTTACAACTCATGAGACCGATTGGGTCATTGACGATCTCGCTACCACTCATGTGACGCCGAGGAAGGAGTTCTTCTCATCTTACACACCGGAAATTTTGGTGTTGTAAAGATGGGAAATGATAAAGTCTCGGAAGTTGCAGGAATTGGAGATATCCGTCATGGGAGACGGATAATGGTATGAGATTGACCTAAAAGATGTCGGGCATGTTCCGGATATGCCTGAATCTAATCTCCACGGCAGTGGAGGATGATGAAGCGCTTCGCAACACCTTCATCAATAGCATGGAAACTCACCAAAGGTTCGTTGGTGGTGGCCCGAGGTACGAAAAACTCAAAATTGTACACGATGCGGCGAAGCTCTCCCGGAGGATCTGTGAATGCTGTGGAGAATGATAGTATAATTGAGTTATGGCATAAGCGGCTAGGTCATATGAGCGAGAAAAGTATGACATGTCTAGCCAAGAAAAATATGATACCCGGATTGGATCAAGTTCACCGAAGAATTGTGAAGATTGTTTGGCGGGTAAGCAACATAGAGTTTCCTTTAAACGCTCTCTTCCTCCTTCTAGAATGAAGAATGTATTGGATCCGATACACTCAGGTTTGTGTGGGCCAATGTCAAAGTCACTTGGTGGTGCCCAATATTTTGTGACTTTCATTGATGACCATTCTCGAAAGACGTGGGTATATTTCTTTAAATCAAAAGACCAAGTGTTAGATGTATTCAAACAATTCCTAACCATGGTCGAAAGACAAACGGAAAGAAACCCAGGTGCATCCGGTCGACAATGGTGGAGAATATATTGGACCATTTGATGCTTATTGTAAAGCAAATGGTATTCGACATCGACAACACCTCCGAAGACTCGTAGATTGAACGGTTTAGCCGAGAGGATGAAATGAACTTTGATGGAAAGAGAAGGTGCTTACTTTCACATGCAAAGTTGTCAAAGGTGTTTTGGGGTGAAGCTATTCTAGCAATTGCGCACTTGCTAAATCGCTCACCAGTGTGTCCTCTACGGTTTGATACACCGGAAAGTGTATGGTCAGGAAAAGATGTCTCCTATGATCATCTACGGGTATTTGGGTGCAAAGCTTTTGTGCACATTCCAAGAGATGAGAGGTCCAAACTTGATGTCAAGACACGACAGTGTGTGTTTATTGGCTATGGTCAAGACCAATTGGCTATAGATTCTACGATCCAATCGGAAGAGGCTTGTCGAAGCCGAGATCTTGTCTTTTGTTGAAGATGAAACCATCGAGAATATTGAGAAAGTGCGGAAGAATGCCGCCGACGATGGTATTACAATAAACTTGCAGAGTACTCCTCCAACAACAATGCAAAGGCAGGTTGGAGATGATGATCAACCGGAAATTGGGAATGCTCGTAAATTTCGAAGATGAAGTTCATGATCAACCGCTGACTCCAAATGGTTCTCAAATTCTCGGAAGATCTATTAGAGTCGACAACGCTCTACTAGATATCCCCCAAGATCGGTATGTGTTATTAACCGAGGGGGAGAACCGGAAAGTTTTGAAGAAGTCATGCATCATGAACATAAGGAAAATTGGATTGAAGCCATGCAAGATGAGATGAAATCATTGCATGAGAATCAAACATTCTTGAAGTGGTGAAGTTACCAAAGGGTAAGAGAGCTTTGAAGAACAAATGGGTGTTCAAGTCAAGCATGAAGAACACAATCACCAACCACGATTCAAAGCCGGGTTAGTTGTCAAGGGATTCCATCAAAGGAAAGGGATTGATTTTGATGAGAGATTCTCACCGGTGGTGAAGATGACATCCATTCGCACAGTGCTGGGGTTGGCAGCAAGTCTTGACTTGGAAGTCGAACAAATGGATGTGAAGACCGCTTTCCTTCATGGTGACTTGGAGGAAGAGATATATATGGAACAACCAGAAGGTTTTGCACAAAAGGGGAAAGAGAACTATGTGTGTAAACTCAAGAAGAGTTTATACGACCAAACAAGCGCCAAGACAGGTGGTACAAGAAATTTGAGTCTCGTATGGGGAGCAAGGCTACTCGAAGACTAGTTCGAATTAACTTGTGTATTTGTGCAAAAATTTGATGATGATTGACTTCATTATACTATTACTCTATGTAGATGACATGTTGATTGTTGGCGTAATATTTCCGGGATTGACACCAAGAAGAACCATCGAGCAAGTCTTTTTGCTATGAAAGACTTGGGGGCGCAAAGCAAATCCTTGGTATGAAGATATCCGGAGATGAAGCACCAAGAATTTATGGTTGTCACAAGAGAAGTACATCGAGAAAGTACTTCAAAGATTCAACATGGATAAGGCTAAAACGGTTAGTTGTCCCCTAGCTAATCATTTTAGATTAAGTACTAACAAGTGCCCTTCTACGAGAAGAAGAGAAGGAAGAGATGGATAGAGTTCCATATGCTTGCAGGTTGGAAGTTTGATGTATGCTATGGTATGTACGCGTCGGATATTGCTCACTCAGGGGGAGTTGTGAGCAGTGTTTCATCAAACCCCGTAAGGAACATTAGGCGGCAGAGAAATGGATTTTTCGGTATCTTCGTGGAACCTCCGATTTGGGTTTGAAATTCGGAGATGAAAACCTGTGTTGGTGGGATACAGATGCCGAGAATGGCCGGAGATACCGACTCGGGAAAGTCTACATCAGGATACCTGGGTTTCATTTGGGGGGAGTCGATATCATGGCGAAAGGCCGCAAAAATGTGTTGCTCTATCAACAATCAAGCAGAATTTATTGCAAAGAATCAAGCGTGTAAAGAGTATGCATGGATGGCAGGGTTCTTAGGGAGAACTTGGTTTCCACCAAACAAAATATGAGTTGTTTTGTGACACAAAGTGCAATTCACCTTGGTAAGAATTCCTCCTTTCATTCCGGATCAAAGCATATTGACGTGAGATATCAACGGATCGAGATACATTGGAGAAGAAGCTCTTAGAGTTAAAGAAGATCCATACCGAAGAAAATGGATCGGATATCTTTGACAAAGACTCTTTCCAAGAGGAAAATTCAAACCATGCCGACAAGCAGAAGGAATGGTGATGTCCTCCATGTAGGCGGGGGGGGAGAATTGTTAGGTCCCGCCTAACTTTTTGGAAAATCAACAATGGTAGGCAACCTACCTCCTACCACTAAGATAATATATATATATATGTATGTATATGTATGTATATAAATAAAAAAAAAAAAAAAAAAAAAACTTTTGGGGGTTATAAATAGAGAGCCTCTCGGCTCTTTCATTTCATCCCATATCAAAACCAAAAATCTCATTCTTCTTTCTTCCTTTCTTACAAAGTTTTTGGTTGGTTGTGAGAGAAATATTTAGGGAGTGACAAAATAGTGAGGTTTTATAGATAGTGTTTTGTGATACACTATAGTACCACTATTTTGGGTTTATCTCATTTTTGGGGATCACCTCTAGAAAGTTTCTAGGGAAGTCTCTCACTTGTAAGCCTACTAATATTTTATTAGTGGAAGATTTATTCGAGTTTGTCCGGGGACGTAGCCCATATTGAAGGGTGAACCACGTTAAATTTTCGGTGTCTCCTTTATCATTTGCTCATTTTATTTGTTTATTTGCCTCCACACTTCTATCCGTTGTGCTAAATTCCAACAATACGGTCCCAGAAATCCATTAAATCACTTTCAGAGAAAATATTTGAATCTACTTTAAATCCATTGACACATATCAAATGCCCATATCCATTGCAATGAATCAAACCATACAGAATATGAGTTCTAAGCTCAGAGAATTCTAACTTCAAATTCTTATACCACTGATCCTTCTCTGGAATTATCAAATGGTATCTTCTTTTAGAGACATAATGATGACCCCATCCTGCATCATCAACAGCCAAAAACATCATGTCCGCATTCATGAAATATTTTATCATGTAAGAACATGAGAACTCACCAAGGCAACAACAAATCATAAACGAGAAAGAAGAAAAAAAAAATCCAAGCGAAAAAACTAAAATTCGTATAGATAGAAACTTATAAAGCACGAAAATCATTCAAAATTCGATGTATTACCTGCATATTTACAGTGATCACAGAAAGGATCAACAGAGGACTGAAGGATACTCTCTTCAACCACATGGAGTGGAAAAACAACTCCATCAGGCTCGCTAGTCACTGAAGCAGACCAAATCTTTATATCACCAGAAATTTCTTGTTTTACCTCGGTGAGTTCTTTAATAAATAAGCGAATGATTTCTCTAAACGGTACATAATTATGACCTTTAATTGATTCTGGAATAGCGAAATTTTGGAATTTCAGCAACATTTTTCTGTTCAATTCCGTGGTTCTTCTCAATCTTTCGAATAGGACTATGGATTTGAATGGCAAAGAAAGAGAAGAAGAAAAGAAAACCGTCTCAAAATCCAATCCTTGAAAGGTTTGCTTCCAACAAGTTGATTCATACTCTCCTTTGTTTTAGTTTTTTGGCGCCTAAAGTTTGTTGTTACGGGATTGGGACATGTTTGAAT
Organism: Cynanchum wilfordii; assembly: GCA_025388415.1. Classification (NCBI taxonomy): domain Eukaryota; kingdom Viridiplantae; phylum Streptophyta; class Magnoliopsida; order Gentianales; family Apocynaceae; genus Cynanchum; species Cynanchum wilfordii. The sequence goes on from JAHSUH010000001.1 coordinate 463,093, forward strand.
TTACATGTTTAGCCTCGTAGGATGGAGAAAAGTGAAATTTCAACTGGAGGGTAGTTTGGTAATTAAAGATACTTTATTCTTTTTATTTTTTTTTTGCTGAATTTCTCTTTTATTACATGGGAGGATCACATTCTTCTTGCTTGATTTGATAGGTTTTACTGCGGTGAATATAACAATTAACTTTTACCACGGAGACGTTCACGATTAATCTATTCTCTTCTGTTTTATAAATTCAAAACAAATATATATATATATATATATATATAGAATCAGATAATAGTTTAATTATATTAATAAGTTGGTATTCATATGAATTGCATCAATTTTTTATTTTTATTTTTTAAAATCATCACATGAAGGATCAAATACAGATAATAATAAGTAAGCATAACTCAATTTTATAGTATTCTCAACTATAAAAATAAAAATTATGAAATTAAAAAATATATATTAAGCTTAAAGCTTCTTCTAGTAACAATACAAGAACACAAATATCAACATTATGAGTATCATGTTTGAGTGGGTTAACTTATTTTTTGCATAACTATTCAACTGTTTGGCCAAGTGCCAATTCCCACAAACAGAGATGAAGGTTTGGTATTTAGTGAACAGTAGTATAAGCCATAACTATTTTCTGGAAGTCTACCCTTGAAGAAAATTCAGTTCATATGAAGATAGAACAATAAATTGTGCATTGGAATTACTACATCAAGGAAGCAACAGTGCCTGTCAATATACAAGAAAGTCTGTAGCATATCTAGAAATGATCAGATTTCACAAATACTGATTATGAAAGAAATCATTAAGCATGGCTATAGATGAAGATCTAATTAAACCATAATGATAATGATGAATTTATGTACGAGATTATCTGAGGAAGGTTTTCCAGAGCCATTGTGAAAATTGCACCAAATATAAATATGAAAAGAAATGCTAGAAATATCTTGGTCATGTACAGACCACTGATAGGTGGGAGTGAGACTGACTTTTTCTTCATAGAATCTGAATCATTGTTACCCTGCAAAAGTGAAATATAGCAATCCATGAAAGTTGATCATTCCCCAGTCTGTTCCAATCTTATATGTACGACCATGCAGGAATGAAAAAATCAAATCCAAAAGGCACAGTAAACCATTTTCTCCAAAATCAATCAGGCATAAAACTTTTTAATTAGAAAACAAAAAATTTCTTCTCTTTTAACAAGCAATGCAAGACTGACCAGATTTCATTTGATATCTCATGCAGAAAGAGGCATGTGATACAAGAGTTGATTAGCAGACACAAGTGTATGGAAAGGCAAAATGAATTCGGGGTTTTAGTATTAGTAGCGCCTCGTCCCCCTCCAAGATATTTATTGATCAACTTCATTCTTCATCCCGACACTAATTTGCAGCCCAACTAAGAATAGTGGAACTAAATTGACAAAGAAATAGTTCTGCATACTAAAAACTTTTTCAGCAATAATTTGACTATCTCAGTAAACGTGATATTTCACAAAATATTATAGGTCATATGACTATTCTTCCTTTATATCATGTGATTAGGACGAATAACTTAAATGTAGAAATACACACATGAATTAGTGAAAAGGACCAAGTCCTCAACAACTTTATTCAGGTTCAAGGACAAAGTTGATATCAGGTAAAGTTCCAGGATGCTAAAAATAACAGCAATGTATTATTAAGTAAACAACCAAACTTTCAATAAATTTTTTGGGATAGAAATACACTCACAGCCTTAATTTATTCACTTAACTGGATATTCCAGTGTTCTATATTCTTTGATATCTAAAGTATTAGGAAATTTAACATTAGCAACACTTGTTCTCTATTCATTAATTAGAATTGTTGCAATATCTCACCAATTCTCCAATCTCGAAATGTGCCATAAATGGCTTCTTGCAATTTATGCAAAATAAAAAGAGAATTTTGAAAGTATGACTTAAGTCAACATCTTACAAATTATTAAAACATAATAAACCATATTAAGTTCTGGAGTAGCATTGTTGATGGCATGGAAAGCATCAAAGTGGAACAGAAGTACATATGTGAAGAAAGAGCTTTTGGTTCATAAAAGGAATTTAGTTTTTAGAGTAAAAAACAAAAGAAACCAAAGCTTTCAAAGCATGTGAGGAAGACCATTGAGACAATGATTCTTCCACATAACAGTTGAAGATAAAACTTTCCAAACAGCTAGAAAGTAGAATTGTATAGAGATTAAACCTCGAATAATAACCTAACTACGATTCTCAACCTCCAAGACTTCATAAAATAAATCCTTGTATTCTAATAAATTACAGGAAAAAGAATAAAAGAAACAAAAAACTAAACTAAGGATTTCATCCTGCACCAATTTTCTGGTGATTGGAGGGAAACTTGATCTCAAGTTTCATATGAACAAAGAATTCCATGATCTAACTGATACTCTTTCAACTCTCCCGTGCTTCTTTCTTCTACTTAGAAAGATCCAACTACAACAATTTTTGAACCTTCAAGAAAATTTATCAAGTGGCCCTTTGATAATTTTACATCAATATGTGCAATTTAACCATTTCATCATTGTCAAATGAAAATATAAAACAACCTTGCAGTCACAGAAATGATAGGGATAATAGTGATAACAGATAACACGTGACAAAGATCCCAAGTGTCGTCTTTTAGCAATTTCCAACAGTATTCTAATTCAACAAAGTTCAGTTAACTGAAGATCGAAGAAATAGCAGTAAGTATATGAAAAGTGAAAAAAACTCTGAGAGTCATGGTTAAAGTTGTGTACGAAATATTATAAGAATTCACTCATCCTGAAAGTTTCATTTTGTAATGTTAATAATTCCATCAGTCACAAAATAGTGATTTTCCACTTCTTTCATTTGGCTGTTTAGCTGATTACTGTTGTGAGGATCACAGGGTTATAAATAAAGAAAAAAAGATTAAGGAACAGGGTCCAATTCAACTTTCAACCACGGACTATCTTTTCCTAATAATGTGAAGCATCAGAATCCACTGAGCATCACTGCTGTTATCATCTGAAAGCACTTCTCCACTGTTATTCAAGTAAAATCTAACCACATACCTTATTATTATTTGCTCCTGGCGATCTTTTGTCTCCTTTTACAACATCTGTTTCAATTAAAAAAAAAAAAAAACTTAAAAATCTTATTAAAATATTTAGTGCCTATACTCATATCATAAAAAAATGCTAATGCGGATAACCTATTAAAAAAGATTTGAAAATTTTATTTTTCAGTGTACATAAACAGAAGAAATTTCCACATAACTTCCCAGATTAATTTCACTTGTATAAAATAATATTAAAATAACTAGTAATCAATCGTAAAGGAATTACCATCGAAGTCAACAGCAGACCGCAACTTCCAACCAGGGCCATAATTGACGAGAAGTGAATTAGGACCGAAGCTTACAGTTTCCTCCCCTTCTTTCACGGCTTCAATATGAGATGCAAATGGTAACCCTAAAAGTCCTTCTTTCACAAGACTTCTGTTAATCAAATTCACAGCAAATCCGGCTTCCGTTCCGAAAGAAAAACGCCTCGCCTTGCCTGAAGCCGAGCAAATCACCTCCACGAACTAAAATCATTGGCACGCAATGATGTACCAAAAGGATTGACTCAAAATAAGTATAATAAAAGAATTCCATAAGAATATGAAGGCTTACAGGTAGAGATTCTCGAGGTGAAAGATCCGATGGAAGACTGCTAATTTTAGATTCGGGCTCTTCCATTTTCTTCGTGGAACCGAAGATTCCGCTCTTCTGTTACACCCTCATTCTTGTCTTCAAATTATTAGTCTAATCTGTTTATGTTTTTTTTTTTTTTTTTTTTTTTTGGTGTTACTTTCATATATATATTACTTTAATTTTAATTAATTTCTAATGAAATTAAGATGTCATTTAGTAATTTTATAAATATTTATTAATTATATTTTTATTTATGCTTACAAAAATAATAATAATAATTATATTTGTATTATTTTAATATCTTGAACCAGAGTACTTCTGACACCTACTTTCAGTATATATATTTTATCAAAGTGTGAAACATTATTTGATATTAAATGAAAAATCCCAGAAAATATTAAATATTTTTAAATAATAAAGATAACAAAATTAATATTCCAAGGCTGCAAGAAATGATGGTCCATGTGCCGTCACAAATATAATTCAAAATTTTCAATCTCAAAATAAAAATGCACGTCCTCTCTTACATCTACAAAATTTCCTTGGAAACTAATATAAATAACATTTTGGCTACTTGGTCAATATGTGCTGAAAAATGCACCGAGCAAGCAGACTTTTCAGCGACAAGGTCAACAGAATTAACAGCTGCTAAAACAATTTACCAGCACAAAACTGCAGATCACACCAACTACTGTCCACGACACTCTAACTAGTACTCCAAATCCAGCCACATAACCAAAACGCCTAGAAACAACATTCAAGGGCCTTATTATCTTCAGCTATGATCACACATTCCAATGATCAATATTCAGCCCTGCAATTTCATTGTCCAAAAATTGCCTTGCTGCAGAAGTTTTTTCCCCTATTTTTCTTTTCCTGTTCAACTTGACCAGGGATAATTGTCAAGCACCAGCTCCATTACTTAGTTGGATGGTCACTTTTATGTTCATTGCCGCCAATTCTGCAGCTAAATATCTAAAGACATATGGCATTGCAACAGTTTCCATCCCCTTGCTTGTCTTGCAGGCAGTACAAATAACCTTTTTGGGAATTCTACCAGGGGGCAGTCCACTGATCTCCCTAACTAATTGCCTCTCCCCCTGAATCAATGATGTTGTCAGGACGCTACCACAAAGGGAACATACATCAGCAATGTGATAATCAGAACTCGTGTGAAGCCTATCATGCAACAAATATGCTGCTCCATGAGCTAGAAGGGAATCTCTTTCCATCTCACCAAATCGGACGCCTCCACCACGCTTTCTACCTTTAATAGGTTGTCGAGTAATCTGATCTACTGTTCCAGTAGATCGCACCTGTTAAAATTAAATTTAAGAGAAAAAGCCAAATTAAGTTTCATGACTGCGGATGTCCCATGCAAATGTGAAAGAAGAAAGAAAATACCTACAGAATGTTAAATGAAAGAGAAGCTGGAAATCAAACATACAGTTCATCCACAGGAAAAGAAAAATTGATAATTACGGCTAATATTCCCGAATAACATGTTGCAACAACAAGACTGTCTAACCCCCAAAATTAAGAGAGAATATTAGAGCATCAAGACTTAGGGAGATCAAATAATTTTTTTAATTAAAAGACACATCAATTTAAATGTCTTATGTGGTATAAAATTTAGATTAAAAGAAGAAAAGGGAAAAAAAAAAAGGTACAAGATAATCTTAAAACATCTAATTGCAGTGAGCATTATAATGTTTTGAACTGATTAGTGCAATATACATGCTTGCGGGGGTATAAATGAACATACCTGAAATTTATCTGAAACCATATGCCTGAGTCTTTGGTAATATACAGGCCCTATAAATATTTCACATTTCATTTCTACGCCATAAAATCCACTGTATAGTACTTCACCACCATGGTAATTAAAACCCTTAGCTCTTAACATGGCACCAAGTTCATGAACAAGTGAACAGGGATCCTCTGAGCTTTCAGATAGTGTTGCGTTTGATCCAGATTGCTGTCCCCCCGAACTTGCAAATGGTGTAGCATTAACAAACTTTCCATGAATTGCACCTCCCTATTCAAGATAGCACAACTATTCCATCACTTTTTATTATCCATGAGCAATCAAAGTCGTAGCCACAAGGACAATGGGGAAAAGGAAAAGGAAAAAAAAGAAAAGAAAAGAAAACAACAGGAATACTCTCAATAACAGTTAATGAGGCATGACAACAGAATTTTGTATATAAACAGAGCCATCATATCTTTATACATGAACTAGGAGAATGGTAGAGTAAGAAAAGCTTAGCTAACTACTCTGTCTACTTTAGCATAATTCCCGCTTTTCCTCCACAAGGGTTAGTGAAGGCATGACAACCCAAAATTTTATATGTAAAAAAAAGACCAAGATAAGTTTAGAAATAAACTAGGAAATGGTAAGAGTAAGAAACGCTTAGCTAACTGCTCTCTCCATTTTAGAACTGAATTTATTATGTTGTCAAATAATTGTTTCCTAAAGAATATTTCCACAAGGGTCAATGAAGGCATGACAAAAATATTTCATGAACAAACAGGACCAAGATAAGTTTAGAAACAAAATAGGAAATGATAAGAGCATGAAAATCTTAGCTAACTACTACTCTATCTCCATTTTATAATAACTGCCATTTTCTGAATTTATTTGTAGTCAAATAATTATTTCCTTTTTAAATCAAGAGGGCTTCCCACCAATTTGCTCTTATAAATTAAGCAATATGTGAGGGGAAAAATATCTTTTGACATTAAAGATAAAAGAGAAAAAGTTAATGAAGGTGTAACAATGTTCAGGAAAATTACTGAATAGTCGTCTTAGTCCTTGTATTTTCCTCAAACCACATGAAATCTAACAATTCCCCAATGTGTGGAAAAAAAAAAAAAAAAAAAAAAGAAAAAAGGAAAAAGTAACAATTACTTTAAAACCAAGTAATATTATAAAGGATGAAGATTAAATTGAAAACTCTCTTTTCCAGCAGTTACGATGACAGAAATATGCAAGAAACCTAACAATGGTCTGTTCATATGTTGATAATATATAACTAAACACATGAGCAGTTGGCAGGAAAGTATTAGGAAAGAAGCAGGCTCTACGTTTAGTAGAACTAAAAACATACAAGTATGCATGCAAAATATGCTTGCTTGTGGTACCTTTGCAGCAATAGATTCCAGAAGCATAGCGATAGTCATTCTAGAAGGAAATGCATGAGGATTGATTATAAGATCTGGCCTCATCCCTGTGACTGCTGAAAATGGCATATCTATGTCTGACCAAAGCTGAGAGCAAACACCCTTTTGACCATGTCTACTACTAAACTTATCACCAATAATAGGATTTCTAGTGCGCCGAAAACGTATATTAACCTGTTCAATTAAATAATAAAAAAATGAGACTATTTGGTCAACAACAATTTGAACAATATTCTAGAAAGTAATTACAACAAAAGTGCACCTTCAATGTGATTTTGACAGCAAGAGGAACTGACTAAACAGAATTAAAAGAAATTCAGCAACAAGATTACATTTTGCAGATGGAAAGATTGGAACCCAAAATCTCCTTTCTAATACCAAGGCAAGAGCCCAATAGAGCATCATGGGAAAATAGTTGTCAGGTTATAAATTGAGAATAACAGTAAATATGGTAAAAGGGGGGAGGAGGAATGCAAGATGACAATGACTGAAGAAGTGAATAGCAAAAATACAAGGGGTTAGAAGGCTTAAGCTTTTCAGATGACCCTGTCAATCATAAACCCAATTAAGATGATTGTACCCTCAAACTTTTGCTATTTCTGGTTGTTAGTGTGGACAATTACAACAATCTGTCAGCTAAAAGTCATGTGACTCTTCTGGGCTAAAAGTCATTTGACTCTTCAGGCTTATTGAATTAGAAAATATTCACTCTTTCACGTTACCAATCATAGGCTTCTACAATTAGGTCTAAGGGTTATTATATTACTATTTGATGAGCCTTGTGAATCAAAGATCCCCAATTACACAAAAATTAGCATCCATTTTTTCCCTTTTCCTTCTTTTGGTGCAGCAAGAATATTACAGGAGACATGATCCAATAAAAACATAACTTCAGTGAACTTATGCATACCATGTTCCTTAGCATCTTAAGCATAACAGACCATAAGCAACAACCAGAAAGAACGGAATAGATAGAGTTAAAAGTACAAAAAAAAGAAAAAAAAGAATCAAATGTCTCTCTGAGGAAATGTCAGCAAACCTTCTGTAAGTGCTTTTTGTTTTTAACATCAACAGCAACATAGTCCACAGTGACAGGCTCAGAACCTTTTAACTTGGTACTGGATGTTGTGCTTGTTATCTCATTATAGATGCTACAATAAGGCTCATTGGGTTCTATCCTCTGAAACAGGGAGATGAATAGTCAGCAAGCATTGTAATCAGGAAAATGATTAAGATGCTAACATAACCAAGTCTAACCTGCCCAACATAAGGAAGCCCATCAGAATCAATTATATGATGAGCCGATTTATCCAGGTTGCTTCTTCGGAATATTCTTCCAGCCTGATCTAATTTGCTGCTTTGCTCTGCAAGGTCAATTGTTTCTGTCTGCAAATTAATTCACCAAAACGTTTACAAAAAGCATATCCAGAAAAAGAGTAGAATATGAACAAACTACCGCTGAATGGAAAAAATAGAACCCTATATTTCTTTTTTTGTATGATTTTCATTTATTTTTTCTATTGCTCCTGTAAACCTCCCTGAGATATTTACCACTATAATTTATTTCAATAAGACAAAAGGACTATAGCAATTAATGCATACTAAAAGCAAGAAGTCGCAGTATTAAAAAGTTTAGAACATAATGTGTATACAAAATTATGGAACTAAAAGCAAGAGAGAAAGAGAAATTGATAGAAGTATTAGTAAAAAGTACATGCCCCAAAAATTCTTTAATGAAAGACAACCAATTGTTACATCATTTACTGAACAGTACACAATGCACTAAGCAAAAAGCACACGATCATCAAGGAAATTTGGTGATGAAAAATAGAAATATATATATATATATAGAGAGAGAGAGAGAGAAACACATAAGCAAACTGTCCCACAAAGATACTCTTTATTATGCCAAGCTATAGATGACAAATGAGGCAGTATTTAGAGGCTAAGTTGCAGGAAAATTGTTTAACAGAGAAACCACAGAATTGAGAGCTTTGAAATGTAACTATTTTTACAAGTAAATTTTTTAAAAAAAAAAAAAAAAAAAAAGAGCTCTCTTAGCAATTAGCATCACACTGAGAAGGAGGGATAGACCCTAGGTGTCAGACCTAGGAGCTTAAGGAAACGCACCATAGGTATTGATTGTCTTGAATATGTATATGTAGAATATACAAATACTCTATTTATAGACTTGAGGCTTAAGATAACATCCTAGATCTGCAAGGACTTCTAGGAATAGACTTCTACAACCTTAAACAAACAACAATTGGGAAAATATTGAAATACTGCTAGGATTTTCAAAGATTCTAAATCAGAAAGCTAGGACTTGTAGGAAAAGCCTTTTATAATTTTAAACAAACATTTGGGAAAAGTCAAAATTGCTGCTAGGAATTCTAAGGATTTTAAAATTAGGAACCAAAGCAGAAATACTTTGGAACTTAATAATTACCATCCCCAAAAACTATGTGCAATTAAATAAAGGACTCTTAGGCTATAGTTCCAAAAATGTAAGCCAGATTAGAGAATCCTTGCTCAATTAAGAATTCTTTGTTCTAAGATCCTTCTCAAAACTGCATTAACCTAAGAATTATAACCTTATTTACTGATATGGACTATTGTAAGGTTTAATAGGATAAGTGAATGTTACAAGGAGCTCATGGGAAATATGAGTGCAACCTTACATTTTGGTTTAACATCCAAATTTCTCATGTAGACCAAATTTCAACCAAGGCCAACCTAGACTCAGGTGTGCATTCAAGGCTCCAACCTCTTGTTACTTCCAACTAGAGATGAATACTAGTTGAAAAATGCTAATAATAACTTATAAACAACAAACCGCGACTTGTGTAAAGTTTTTGAGATATCAATTCTTGAATTGCCAAAAATGTAAAAGTTTGAAAGATAAACTCTTCAGTACTGGGAGTAGTTTCTATAATGCTTGTTCCCTATTCTGGCCTTTGCTTCTTTTAATAGATAAGCAAGATTTTGTTGACTGATCCTAAGAACCACCTAAATTTAAATAAGTATACCTTTCTTTATCATGCTTATACCTGTTTTGATTCCAAGCCTAAAATAGTAATAATTTGAATTCAGCTTCACGTTTTCAATGTCAGTCTATCCTGAACTTGATTATGCCTTAACCTCAGAAAAATGTAACACCAACTATTTCCTGCAAGATATTAAAGCTGATATGTACGTACCCTATAGCCAATTTCTGTTAGTGTTCTTTTTAATATCTTAAATTCAGCACATAAACCACTGAAAACAATTAAGCAAAAGAACAATGCAGAAACTTGGAACTGAAACACATTGGAGAGGGAAATTTTAATGAAGCAAACAGTTGATTTAAGCTAATAAGCTAATAAGAACTGAAGCTAAGATACTGGGAGAAAATATACCTGATATATATGACCGTGAAACATCCCACGTTCCACAGAGGATTTATTCAAGACCATAGCATCCTCCATGTCATATCTGAAAAACATTAAAAGAGAATATACAACAAGAACTATTAAAAACATTAAGGCCAGAAAGAAGGTTCTGATACCTGCACACAACAAAGTATTAAGAAAATATAATATTTGGGTGACATACCCTGAATAGGCCAAAACAGCCACAATTGCATTTGTTCCTAACGGGAAATCATCAATGTTGTATTTTTCATATGCCTCTGTACGCACAATAGGTGTTTGAGGAGTCTGCAGGAACCCAACTTCATACCAGAGTTAAAGGGCTAGATGGACAGGATGAAAGAACCATAATAACATAGAATACTTGAAAAATAAACTGAAGAATTATAGCACAAATAAAAATCATATAAACATACTTAATTTCTAGGCTAAAGAATTAATTAAGGGGAAAAAAAATTATGCATGAAATTGATTTACTTACTGAACCAAGAATTTCTTAAACATACTCGAAAAGATGCATATTCAAGACCTCTGAGAACTAAGCTATTAAATTCCTCTCTCTCCCTCTCACACACACACACTTTTTTTCTTTATGAGAAAGCATCTTTGTGAACAACATTCTTAAGACAGCCCTAGACCTCTTTTTGGGGATTAACTACTGCACACCAAGTAAAATGGAATATCTGATTGCACATGCCACAAGACCCCCCACATTTTTAGTGCTAAAAGAACACACACAAAAAAAAAAAAAAAAAAAAAAGAAGAGGAAAAAGGCAAATCACAACCAAATCAAGTGCTGCTGTCCAATATTCTATCCATGCCAAGCCTCTTAGACCAACTGATATAATCTGAATTTTAGATATTACAGAAATTCACTGTAAGTGGACTTGCTGTACACATACTCCAACAGCTAATATATTTCACAACAATCATTCTGTGGGGCTCTCAAAATATCATCAGTAACTCAGGACAAATTCGTGACTAAATCCTCCTGCTTTACTAGAATCTGAAGTGACTAATCATCTCAATGAGCAACCTACCTAATCGCTGCCCTAGATACAAGTGAAGAACATGGAATGTCAATTTGCAGAATCCACACCCAACTACAGCCCCAATGACGTTAGGAGATAAAAAAAAAAAAAAAAAAAAAAGAAGAAGAAATGAGGCATCCACAAGAAACTAAATTTATACCCTATTATTGCAGCTTTCATCTCTGTAAACCTATAAATGCAATGTCTCCAAGAACAACAGATGCATGTATCGTACTTAAAAGCCTACATAACGGAAAATAAAAAGGACTAGCTTTTGAAGCAAAAGAAACAAACAAAAAACAAACCTGAAGATGATAAAGCTTTTGATCAGCACGTTGTTGAATTGATTGGGAAGGGAAACCCATTGTCTGTTTTGCCATCTACATAACCCATTAAGTAGAAAAAATTAATAAAAACTACTGAACAATTCATAGTCATGCAAAATCAAAACAAAGAGGTTGAATTAACCTGACACTGATACATATTACGGGGGCTCTGATTATGATTAGACCAAGGTGTCAGACTAGCAACAACACTCAAAAATCCAGTTGGGTGAATCTCTTCATGAGTAGCAGGAAACATATCCTTTCTTCCCCCATCTCCACCATCTGGGCAGCTAATTTCCATGTATACCTTTTGAAATAAATTTTTTCTACGATTAAACAACCAAAATTCTAGACAAGCTTATTTAGATTTGCAAATTCTCCAAGTTTTAAAGAAATTATACACAAACATCAATCCACAAACAAAAATAAAGGTTTCAATACACACCTGTTCAAACGGCCCAATGTGAGTTCAATATCGTTCCCTCCTCCAAAGGGTGCAGAGATATTTCTAACAGGTCTAACAAATCTTGAAGGTGATGTAAACAAGTATAAACCAGGATAGGTCCCACAGGTGCTCAGAGGAACATATCCCACCTCAAGATCCTCCGGAATCTGTTCTTTCTCAAAAATAAAAATGGTCATAATTAAACTTTAAAAAAGGAAAAAAGAAAGAAAGAAGTAATGATTTAACTAAAGCTTATGAAGAAAGCTTCATGGAACATACCACAGCTGACAATTTTAAGTACCGCAGGTGAGATACAGCTTTTTCAACCATATCAGATGGTATAGAACCAATAACTTGGCCATCTAAAAGAACAGAATGAACTTCAGGAGGACCAGCCTGGAAAAGCTTTGGCAATGATGACACCATACCAATACTAATCAATACTGCCAAGATTGACATCCGCACTTTGAAGAAGTCTCTAATATTTCCTTTTGAATCATAATATGAAGTAATACCTGAAAATAGATAAAGAAGTACTAAGAGCTCCTTTTATTCCTTTTTACCTCTTTTCTAAGTATTAAAAGCTAATCTCAATTGAGAGATATTGTTGGAGCACTTACATAACTGGCTAAATGAAATTAAAAATAGCCCATATCATCCCAAATTTAAGAAAGAAAAATAACAGATATGCAAATAATGCAACAAGAAGATACAAGTAAAACTATCCAGAAAAGGTTCAACCATCTGAATCAACAAAAATAAATGTTACTCTGGTTCTTTTCCAATCTTTAGCAAGTACATCCACTGTGGAGGGCTCAACTAAATTTAACACCTAAGACCAAGGCATCACACACCCATGACCTCAAGCCATCAGGCATTCAGGCTCAAACATACCAAACCACCATCACCAGATTGATGTTCTCAGAACGTTACTTTTTCACAATTTGGTTTGACAAATGCTTTGATAGATACAAATGGCAGCAGCAATCTAAGTTATACAGGAGGTATACAAAAGATTCCCGAAGCCCAAACTTTAATTCAACATGCTTTAAACAATGGAAGGCATATATAGTTAAGGGTGTGTTTCAAATTAGATTCTTGATAGTCTTAATCAAATTGAAAGCATTGTTATAATTTAGAGAACAAAAGTTCTAGTTGGTTTCTAATAATCCAGCTGATTTAGAACCTACTTAGAATCACATTTGTAGTTTTTCGAAGACAAGTCCTAGAAAATAGAAGATTTCTTCATAGCCTACAAATAAAGGGTACCTAAGAAGTTTTCCTTTCATTAATAAAAGTTCAGAATTATCTTTCAGCAACAACATAATTTCAAAAACTGTCCCTACTTGGGTTTATTTTCCTTTTCCTGATGACAATATTAGGCTGCATTAAATTGAAAAACAGACACAAAAATCCATCTAAGCAAATATTCCTACCTTACCTTTATGTCCAAGATCAAGCCCCTTTTTAATGATGGGTAGCACAGATATGAAAAAATGAAATAATGGAGATGTAGAGCTAAGAGAATGAGCTTACGGCAAGTAGAAGTCATATGATTCAATAAGCCACATGGTTCTCCATCAGGGGTATGAACAGGACAAAGAAAACCCCAGGATCTGTATAAGAAGAAAGAACCACACCAAAGAATAAAGGAAAAAAGAACAATTTGAGATGCCAAGCCTAACAAAGGTGAAGTCTAAGCAGAAATTATAAAAAGAAAAGAACATACTCTGGAAGCAACTTCCGCACGGTTGTTGTGCGGAGACCAGCAAATGAAGCACCTCTATGTACAGCTCGAAAATGTGAAACGAAACGCAAAAAATTTAGCCGTTCTGCTTGAACTGTCATGCCCGCCCTCTATAAATCATAACATAGATAATTGGCAAAGTTACAATCTTCAACTACAACATCAGAAACTAATTAAATAATAGATTTGCTAGTGTAGACAAACACATCTAATGAGCAGAAATAATACACCACAAAGCCAAAAGGTAAAAACCTAAAGTAGAGACTAGAGAAAAATCTCACTCTTAGAAAGTAACCTCATGCATCAATCATCTGAACAGTAGCATGTTTAATGCACCACAACTCCAATACTAGAAGACACAGAATAACATATAACTAAAAATGGCCAATCAAACATGAATACCAGTTACTATTGTAATGCATACAGGACAAAGAAAAGAATATGTTTTCAGAAATATTATTTTGACTTTTATCTTTGAGTTCATAATGCATTCCTTACCATAATAGCAGCAGATATCCAGCCAAAAAAAAGGATGATTGAATGCAGGCCAAAGAAAAGAAAATGAGGATAATGGTAAGAAAAGGCTGAAGGAACATATTATCATAGATACCTGCTGCAGATCCAAACCTGACTGTGTAGCAAGCCTTCCAGTTTTCAACATGTTCTCTATAGCTAAGCTGATTTGTTTAGGAGAATTTTTGTCAATAACCTTCTTGATATCTGCTACTGCAGAAACAAAAGCACCACAAAAGAAAAAAGAAGTGTTACTTGCCATAATCAACTGAGGCATCTGGCTATACAAGGGATTAAAAAATTAAAAAATAAATAAAAAATAGAAAGTTGAAAATATAAATACTGAATTTCCAGACACATTTACAAAAACCAGAAAGCATCTGAACCCAGTGGATTCTTGGAGTCCATAAAGAAGGAAACACACAGAACTAGCTAAACCAGTAACCTAATAACAATCCACAAAACAAAAGCCTAATGATTTCAGAAAAGCTTTCTCTTTCCATGAATGAGTGACATTTCTCCATATTCATTGGTCTTCCGGATCAAGTCATTCAAAGATTTGCACTATTTTCAAACTCCAGTTTGATCACCATACAAAGTAATTCTTCCTAATATATAAAAAATACCGGTCAAATCATAGCAGTAAATGATTGTTATTGAAGCCACTTCATGTCATCATACAATCCATATAACTCTTAAGCTCATGAAGCGAGTGTCACAATTTATTTTTGTTCTTTTCCACCAAGAAAAAGACTCCATAAAGGTCTCTCTATTCCACATAAATATCACAATTGAAAGCAGTTTTGACAGGATAACCAGTATAGACAAGATAACCACCATAGTTACAGCAACTTTGTAAGTAGTCTGTTTTATTAGAAATATTTTTCATTCTGCCAATCACTTTAAAGGATTTGTTTTGTTTCATGGCATAAAACAGAAGAAAAGTGCATGTTATATTTTCTTGGGGACCTAGACAATTACAAGAGAGACATTTGTCATTTGAAAAAGAATGAAAATAGTGAATCTGATTAAAAGAAAAGACATTTTCTCTATGTTATCTTAAATTACCGTGATTGTTCATCAAGGAGATTGATAGATTAAATTCGAAGCCAAACATTTATGTTATGATGAGTTTCTCCAAGTCATTCCCAGTATATGGCCAACAAAAATGCATCATATATATATATATATATATATATATATAACTCTTTGGGTCTGCTGGTTCAAGGCTAAGGAATTGAAGGACTTCAGTTTGCCTATGAAAAGTATAGAATAATATGCTTAAAATCTAAAGTTAAAAAGAAGTTGGTGTTTGGTGGCTTGTTAAAGTATCCTATTCTGGGGTATAGTGTAAGAGAAGGTGCTGAGTAGGAAATTATCTCCATAAACATGATTATAAGACAATACCAGAAGATAATGTCAATTATATGACCAAAAAAAGTATCAAGTCAGCAAAGCAGAAGATTGCCTATGAATTGTGGGACAGTAAAAATTCAATCCAGAAGACAAAAATTATCACATAGCTTGGAAATAAGGAAATATAGAAGAGAAAGCATACAGCTGTTGATATCAATTTTTTTGCTGCTATGAATTTCATCCTGCAGCTGCCGTTTCACCCTCAGTAACCACTCTTGTAGCTTTTCCTGGAACAAAATTAGTAATGAGAATCTAAAAAAAGGGATGCAAAAAGAGTTCAAAACGAATTCACCTCCCTCCACCACACCCTCCCCACCCCCCACCAAAAAAAATAAAATAAAATAAAGCATATGTGTATGCTATTATTGCAATCCTAAGGTACATTTAGTTAAACATTAGATATCAGATTTTTGGACTCATACCACAAAATCTTAAATGATTGAAAATGACTGATCACTTTAAAAGGAGAATAAACACAAATATCCCAGTTTCCAGATAGTGTCACACATAACTAACAACAAGATGGACATGGCAAATTGTGCATGGACATTGCAAGATGAATCATCAAACAATTTCAGTAATAATTTGTTATGAGTAGCTTTATCTTTCTTGCTCACAATTTTTTCTGGTTTTTCATAAGTTGCTAACAGTACTTCCAAATATAAGTAGTGGTTTGTTTCCACCCGCTTGAGAGGTAAGCTTTCAATCCCCCCAAACATGTTTTTATTATCTTTAATTTCAAAAGATAGGGAGGGACAATGTCAAACTCCTAGCATAAAAGGTGTTAATTCCTACTTAAGAAAAATGTTAAGAAGCTTATATCAGAAAATTCAACAAGTTACCAAAGTAAACCAGATAACAGTAATACTACAGTAACTTCCTCCAAGTCAAAGACTCTCCTTTGGGACAGGTGTATTATGGACAATGATCGTGAAGAAATTTGAAGGCCCATGCAAAATTTATCAAGTACCAGTAGTACACCAAATACACAGAAATATCTAAGACATCCATTTAAGCAAGAATGGAGTAAAAGTTCAGACCTTCAGGTAAATAGTGATCAAGTGACCAGGTAACAAAACTTCCTGATTTTGCAAAGTGTCTGGATTATCTGGCACAGAAGTCTGATCAACAAGAGAAAAGAGCTTCTGCAACATATATCTGTTAAAAGTAACATATCAAACATTTTCAAAGATAAGTATGCAGTTTGAATCCTGAAACAATAAGCGTGAAAATTGTAAACAAAGAAAGATAGGAAGGAGAAATAGTCACTTAAACAAACTAACATGAGCAGGTTGAATTTATCATGATTGTTATCAAGATGGACGAAGATATATTCTTTTAGAACAGCATCAGCAACCTACAAAAAGATAAACAATGGCAAGACTTAAGAAATCAACATCTTCCATATCAACCCAAGTACAATAATCAATCATTCCATTTCTTTTTAATTCTACCAAGCATTTAGTTCTGACAATAACCACCATAAACTTCTGAAAAAGAGCATAGCTCTTTAATCAACTTCTTAGGCTAAAATATAACTTACAGCAAATCGATTTTCTTTCTCCATTCCAACCATAACAGGCTGAAAGTGCTCCCCTGAAAAATCATGAATGTGAATATGCATACCGAACAAAATTATAACTTGAAGATTTTCAAAACAACAATAATTGAATTAATATGCACCTATGTGTTGCAGGCATTGACTGCGGGTATAAAGAGACAAGTCATGGACTTCATCCAGAATTATTTTTGCTCTTTCACCAATGAGCTGGGTACCAACAGAACCTTTTACCCCATCATACTTCTTATCATAGCAACAAGTCAAGCTCACATAGATCTCATGGTCAGATGTGTCAACCAAAGCCTGCAGAGTGAAAAAGAATTAAATAAACGATGATATAAAGTCTCAACAGTAAACCATGACACTCAAGGATGATATTTACATTATTATTTCCTTTGAATTTCTTAACTTTAATGCATAACCAAGTATTTGCATAAGAAGAGTGCTATTAGATAGTATTACCAAAGGAACCAATAAACATCAAAGATTAGAACAGTAATGTATGGATCCTAGGCTACTCATGCAAGTGGTCAAATAGAAGAATCATGTTATACACAAAGAACAGGACATTACTGTATTTAAGATCCACCAATATACTAGTATACTGTGTGGTATCTACTTTTAACCTTGCACCAGTGTCAGGTGGATAATACACTGTAACACTGAGAATGTACATATACAATTTCAAAGTGTACGAAAATTACCAACATGTTTGATTCTGGCAGCAGTATACCAAAAAGAAAACTTCCATTCAGGTGAAGGTACAATTTTTAGAGAAAATGCAATGAGACCCTAATTAGGGACCAATTCAGAAACCGTAGGTCTGTAAAAGAAGCATAAAAGCCAAAGGCTATTTCATAAAATTATCGAAAGTATGCATTTTCCTAAATGGGTACGGAAACCTTAATTATTAAGGATTCTTAAAGATTTCTCCATGCATCAATTTTCAGCTTAAAAATCAGTGACCCCTGCGGTGCAACATATAAGAATATAATGTGTATATCTCTGAATTTTAAAAAAATAATAATAATAATATGACCAGCCATAAAAACTAGTTGCAAATAACACAACGGTTGCTTTCAAGAATGAAATGAGAACCCAAACCCAAACCCTCACTCCAAATACAAAAAAGGAGCATAGAAGGCAGCTGAACAATGTCCTCCTTCCTAATTTCTTCATCAATCCTTTGCCTCTCCATGACAATAATAGCTTATATTCATAAAAATTCCAAGTTTTCTAAATGTCCTGCCAGTCATTATGTCCCGCCAAACCCCTGCCCTAGAAAATTTTGAAATTCTGTATCTCAAAGATTAGGCTCAGATAATAAAAGATTAATCAAAATCACCAAAACAAGAAATACTTCAACAGAAAATACCTAACCTTTCATAATATTTATCAAATTTGGGAAACTACATTTTATGTTCCTTTTAGATCAAACACATTTTTTACCTACAAAAATTAGCCAAGTTTATCTTTTTTCAGCCGAAAAGTTAAAAATGAAATAAAATAAAATAAAGATTAGTCTAACTAATTAAAAGGTCAACAACAAATAAGCACACTCCTGACAAGGCACCTGATTCTCAAAAACAATTCATTAAATATATCAGAAATAAACAAGATCATCAGTAGGTCACTAGTAATATGCAACTAAAGCTAACCCGCAGAATTCATGAAATAAATATAAACTTCCAGTGGCAGAATTCTCCATCTTATGCTTTTTATGAATCCCATGCAAATCAAATTATCCTCTGCTTTTTAACTGTCATGTTCTATGCTTAAGCATTCACCAACCTGTTAATGTGAAAGTATGAAGAATACAAGCAACCCCACCATAGAAGGATAATAATAGAGCAATTCTCGCATAGTGAGTAATCATCATAAGAATCAACATTTAGAGTTGATATGGAGAGTCATAGAAGGAAAGAAAACAAAAATCAATAACTTGCAGGATGAGCAATAAACTTGGTTCCACCAAAGAGATATAGCAAAGCCATCATGAGATGAATAAATTTCTAAGCAGTCCAATTATGATTACACCATGATTTACTAATTTATTACGAGAATTTGAAATAGCAAATTTTCAGTTTTTTGGTCATAAAAGCTAATGACTGAGTTGTCAAATATGGACTATGCAGGCAGACATAGAGGCTGTAATATTTGCAAAAGCTATAAATAGAGCCAGAAGAAGTTCATGAAGTATGTAAGAAGTAACCAATGAGTTCAAGTAAAGAACTTAGAAAATGAACAACACCTTCAGTATAAGACCAACAGGTAACAAATACTCTCTCCCTTGTATCCTGAAAGACAAACAGTCATATACTTAATTAAAGAAAATGCGCTGATTTCTAGTGAGGGATCTCAACCACTTCTTACCAGAACCCAAGTCTGGCACTTCCATTAATAAGATAATAGAGTTTCATAGTAACAGCAGATAGATCTTCTCTAACACATCTGGAATCAAAAGATAAACTATAAATTAAGGGAACATCATCAATGAAAATAAAAAGAAACTAATAGTTTTCAGAAAGTGACAAAGCAAAAGATGAAATTCACAAATAGAAAAAAAATAAAGTAAATAATACTTTGAAATGATATCCATTTACTAATATTTTTCAAATGAAAGCTAATAAAAAAAATTTTTTTAAGTGTACAAATTCAATCCTTGTCTATCAACTTAAACTTTCAGAAAGCAACAATTCAACACTTTTGAACGCAAGTTACTAATATCTTTGAAATTGCTGAATGAATATTGTATTCTTTTAAGAATTGAAGTAAACATCTCCCCTTAAGGTAGCCCTACACATCAAAAAATCTCTGTCCAAGGACTTATATGGAAAAGAAAGCCTAAAATCAGCAACATCAGGAGAAAAAAATTTCAAAATGCTTTGGTAACAAAAAGGGACCTAAGATTACAATTATATATATGAACAGACTACTAGGAGCAAAGATAAAAATTTTGAATTATAGAGGGCAAACCTGATGACGACAGCTTTATCAGAGTACCCTTTTCGTCGTTCCCGGAATGAATTCCTCACCATGCTTGTTGGCTGTCATATACAACAATTTACTAGAAAATAATTAAATAGGAGAAAACCAGAGTTGCAAAAAATGCGTGACATAAACGGACTCCACTTACATAGTTTCTCTTAGGTAATATTAGAAGTCGGATAACTCTCTCGAGTCCATTTAGAATGAAGTATCTGAAGAAAGAGATTATAATCTTTTATAATCAAAAGAACAGAATGTAGCTTATCTAAGAAACATCACAAAAAGTAGAAATGATAGATGATGTATTTCTCATAGCACTTACCCTCCCATTTCTGATGGCTCCTCCCTGAGAGAAACTAAACTTTTTGAATCAGCATCTCTCAAATGACAACATTTTGACTGCACAAGCCCTCAACAGAGTAAAAATCATACAAATTTCAGGAAAATGACGACCAGCATGCAACTAAATGTCACTAAATGAAGACTTATTCTTCTGTCCCAAACAATAGAGATAAAGGTTCAAATGGTTACAGCTAAAAACCATGAAGCTATTGACATGTGACATTACAACTGAGCATAGGAAATCAAAAAATTTTAACAATAATTAGATATGAGGAGCAAAATGCCCATTTCTAGAATATGCGGTCAGAATCCTTTTATGGAAAATGGAGCTTGCTCTAAATTTACGTGCTGAATAATCTCTATTTAAACACAATAGAAGATATGGTACAACCACAGTCTAGAGAAAAGCATGTTTAGAAAATGAACATATATTTTTACTTTCTTAAGTTGCATCCCTATATGCCTAACTGGCATAAAATTTGTATGATATTAACCAGGTATCAAACCGTAACAGCAGAAATGCAGGAAACAAACAACCTTAGAATAATAAAATAATAATAATAATAATAATAAATCTGGAATTCCAGGTTCATGGGTTAAATACACAAGACATGCAAAGAAATTACACTGAGTAACAAAAAAATCAGAAATTTCAAATCTCTACTTTCATGCTGCATGATCTTTTATACACCATCACCTTTGGAGTAGGGAAGAGATAATATAAATTTTTTTAGGAAGAAAAGCAAAGGTAAACATAATAATCAGGACATCTGCCTTGGATTTTAAATTAAAGAATAAAAGAAAGAGATGAAATATGAGAAAAGTAAGGATATGAGACAGATGGACTATCCAACGAAAATCCATCATACCCAACTGTCCATAGATAATAGCCCCCATCAATTGCAAAGACACTCATTCCTCTTCATTTTTTGCGGATTCAACAGGAAAGAATGCCACAATTTAACAGGCTATTTGCTATTAGCAAATTACCTCTTTCTGCTTCAGCACCGACAGAGTTTTTTATCCACAACTTATCACAAACTAATTAACAAAAAACTGTAAGGAAAAACCTTGACTTGAACTGCCTTAGGTAAGAAGGAAGTACAGGGGCAAAGCTATGTTGTGGCCCCCCTCAAAATTTACACAATACTTGCATATTAGGTAAACATGCAGTAGCTGTCAAGGCCTCCCCAAAATCATCTGAAGCAAGCCGTTAAATAATTAAAGAAAAAGAGAATTTAATGCCAGTGAGTCAGAACTTCTATTTGATTAATGAGACTGAATGCTATTTTATCATTTTCTGGACATCATGTACTTCACTTCACATCATTACTGAAATAAAATAATATTTGCTTTTAAAACAACAAGTGAACTGACCTTCAACATGATAGGAAACTGCCCGAAGTTGAACTTTTCTCTGATCACTGCTCCACCACCATACTGAAAGCAAATATCTAGCAAGAACTTCCCTGAATATGACGTTTTAGCTTGTCTGCACTGTAACACATGGCACATATATATAACAGAATCATTAACACATAATCCTTGAAAAATATTTACTAGAACCGCAGATGAACCACAACAAACCTCAAAAGGATATAAAGAATCTTGAGTCGTATGCGTCAACCGCTCCTTCTTAGGTGGATATATTTCCGGTTTTCCAAACCAAAGTGTGATCCGAGTTAAGAATATAGAACTCACCATGAAATAAATATCTTTAATTCATTACCTATTAACAAAAGAACTGACAACAGAGAATGCAAATATACATATGTTGCAATCAAGGGTGGAAAAAATCCACACCTAACATTGCAGTAATACTATATATCTCGTAAAAAGTAAATAAATAAATAAAATAATTTGAGCAATGAAGAAATAGTATACACACAACCCATAAGCCCTTTTAACCTCGAAGATTTTGGTTGCAGATAACAATTCTAAATTCACCTATTCTAGTTCAACTAAAATTAACCAACCTAAACAGTAAATTCTAAGTCCAATAAAGGAAAAAAAATGAAGCAGACAAAACATGATTGTAAATTATCTTTCTTGAACAAAAAGTTCTTTCAAAAAAAAAAAAAAAAGGATATTTCTTAGCTTTTGATCAGAGGACGAGTCAGTGATTTCAACAGGCTTGATATTAAGAAGCATAGTCTCAAGGCCATGCTCAACCATATAGTCAAAAGATTCTATGTGGTGCCGAAACAGGTCTTCCAACTCTCTGTAATCCTTCTCCTTGATTAAGTGCGGCCTCCGACATGCTCCATTATTTTCTGTTGAAGATTTCAGGCCCTTGCCCTTACTGTTCATCGCGCTCGACTTGAAAGGTAAACAGCGGAGAGAGAGGGTTTAAGGCGTATGGTTGAAGAAGAACAATTGGAGGGAGCCAAGGGTTTAGGGTTTAAATAAAGCTGTGGCGAATTTTGTAACCGTTGTTTTCAACTCCACAACTCTTCTGTTATTTAAGGGATGTCTAAAATGGTACTTACCAAAAAAAAAAATAAACATGGCGAATAGTAACCGTTGCATATGCATGTGGCATAATTAAATTCCCAAAAAAAAATCCAAATTTCAAAAAAATGAGTTGAGCAAATATCCAAATGCACTCTTATTTTTTAAAAAATAAAAAGAAAAAAAATTGTTTATATAATATACATTTTTCTTCCTTAATACAACTTTATTTTAATATATTATTTTAATTTTTGTATAATGTATTATATGAACTAATCATTGATTATTTATAAAAAAAATATGTGATATAAATTTTTAAGCATATAACTTTATATTAGTGTTGTTTATATTATTTTACTTAACTTTTTTTTTTTTTAATAAAAAAAAAAACAAACAAACAAACAAATTTTTCCTACACTGTCATTTTAAATAACAACCCAATATTTTATGATGCAAGAAAGTTTTTTTTTTCCCCTTGAAATTGTTGTACAAATCAGCGAACATGTTCTTGAAGCTTGAAACTTTAATAAAATTGAAGTCAAAATATTCAAAAAAAACTACAAATACATAATTAATTTCATGTATACATACATAACTTTTTGATATATCTTCTATTTTATATAATATATTACTATTAGATAAGCATTTTTAATAATATGATAAAAAGTATTTGAAATTTTCTTGTGACATTGTAAATGTTATACAAAGATATAATATATACATCTTTTAATAAAAATTAACAATTTATTACATATCAATA
Source organism: Cynanchum wilfordii (assembly GCA_025388415.1). Classification (NCBI taxonomy): domain Eukaryota; kingdom Viridiplantae; phylum Streptophyta; class Magnoliopsida; order Gentianales; family Apocynaceae; genus Cynanchum; species Cynanchum wilfordii. The sequence continues at coordinate 486,961 of JAHSUH010000001.1, forward strand.
GTCAAGTATTTACTAAAAAAAAAAAAGGAAAATTTAAGAAGTTAAAATGATTAAAAGTCCAATATAGTAAAAATGAAGTAGTAAAAATTCAGAATTTAAATTAAAATTTCAAATTCTACAATAGAATATTCAGATTTCAATGTTATCAAGTCAATTAGTTATCATCTTTTACAATATTCAATAACTAAACTGAAGCTCCATCCATGAATCAATGAACCATGGAACACAGCAATCTTTAACAAGTACCAACAAAAGAAAATTGAAGGATATCTTCAACAAGAGAGAGTCTACGGAGAAAATAAATTGAAATAGGGAAAATAGATCATCTTATTATTATATTATTATTCTACACTGTTAACAGCAATATACGAGATTCCTAATAATAGATCTAGTATATACATCTTCTAGTTTCCTTCATACTATTTATTTATTTATTTTTAAAATTAAAAAAAAAAAAAATCCCTCTTCAGGTGTTAGAGAAACTCTTTACTGGTCAGATTCCTGTTACCTTCTTTCATCTGTACATTGGGAAATGGTATTTGGTGAAGAAATAATCTCTTTACATTGGCCAAAAATGCTATCTGATCTTTCTGTATTTTGCATGCTTTTCAGCGCCTGCTGCACCATCTATCTGCATAAAGCAGTATTTTTCTGTTAACGATAACCCCTGCATTAGCTTAAAAAACAGAAACAATTGCACAACAGCTCATTTTGACCACAGACTTTTATTTTTTTTTTCTAACCACCAGCCATCTTTTCACTGCCCTTCAGCAAAATTTGCACCAAAAGCTTTGTAGAAAGTATCCAAGGTGTTAAACATAGTAATTCTTAATTTTCTATATTGGGATTTATTGTTTTATTTCATAAAATCACATTTTTCATGAATAAATTTATTATTGGAAGAAAGAAAGAGGTATAATAGCACAATTTCCAGCACGAACAATGATAACTTCTCTGATATAGAATCCAAATTGAAGTCAATCTCCCATTTTAAAAACATTTGAGTCAGGAAAGTCCTGAATATGAAGCTTTTGACAGCATGCAATTCAGGAAAAAGGATGTTGCAAGCACAACCAAGGACAAGCAAGTAGGATAACATAACCAATCATAAAAAAATATTAGATATTCGGGAGTGAAAGGATGATAATTGGATAATAAGGAGATAATACAAACTATTTATAGAATATGACTCATGAGGATATAGAAGATATATATAGACATGGTTGTCCAGAAAAATGCACTATGTACACTAAGCTTCAAGTGGAATTTGAAAAATACAGGAAAACGTACCAACCAAGCTGCAGATGTCTGTTTACCATGGCTCAAAACAAAGGATCCCGACTTCTCATGAGAACAAGAATCATGGGATCCCAATCTTTTACTTGGCTGATGTACTCTTCTAACAAAAGCCACCAAATGATTATATATGCTGTCAAAACAATATTTTTGAGTAAATTCAGTTAAATGAAGAATCAGATTCTGCATATTTAAGTGACAAAAGGGAAGAATGTCAAAACAAGGAACACAACTAAGATAAAGAAACAGGAAGATGACTGTGGTTGTCACAGCTGAAGTGGATTGTTGACAAGCAGAAATTTTCTGAGTAAAAATTCTTGCTTCTATGTGAAAGCAACAAGAGGAACCTCTTGGCATGGAAGAGACATGTGGTCTCATGCTACCCCAAGCATCCAGGTCCACTTACCATCAGCTCCAACATGCCACTGTGGAGCTCATCATAAAGACAAGGTAAAATGATGGTTTACACAAACACTTACACATTTCACGAGATTTGGGAATAGCAATTAAGTGAGCCCCCCAAAATCCTCAATCTTAAAGCTACCTAGAATTAGATTACAAATAGATAAAATGAAGATAATTTAAAATCTCCTAGCTGCTTGAAGTCAACCAAAAGCATTAGACAATGATATTTCTTTCTCCAGAAATGGTATTGTTATTTGGTTGCAAACTAAGTTTAGTGTTTTGATATTTTATTTTAATATCTTCCCTAGACATGGATGTTTATGAATCTCCAAGTTACATAAAATCATTCACATTACTGCAGAATTCTTGCTGACAAATAAACTGGGGCAGGAATAAGGATGAACCTTATTTCCTGATGTTCCATGTATAGGTTTAGAGGTCAATGCTAAGTACAATCATCTATCAGTTACCATATAGTTTGTCTAAAGGCAAATACTTTGATTACAGGCTAGGTGTTGGATTCCTTAATCCATGTATACTGTCTGTGCATCTGAAACTACCACCAAAAATAAAGAAAGAAAGGAATAAAGTTAATCAACTTGCATATGGATATCTGAGGGGAGCAAGTTGTTCTGAGGTTATCTAACAATATTTGTCCTCATTTTTCTCCCTCTATTCTGACATATTTTATGCCAATAATTAGGGAAGTTTGCCTCATTAACTGGTAAGCATTTAATAGAGCTCTAACACATTATATATCAAAAATTGAGCTGCTTACTTGATGAATGACAAATAAGTGATCACAGCATGAAGCAAAACCACATGCAAACTAAATTACATTATTGTGCATCAAGGCTAAACCTTACCTTAGAATTTTCTCTCTCCATAAAAATTGAATGTCTAATTTTAACTTGTCACAGCGACATTTAAGAGAGCATTTTATATAGCAAAATTACCACATTGCTCTTGTTAATCAAAACAATTAGTTATAAGATCTATCTGTAAGTTGAATGAATCCCTAAACTATGAGGGCTAATTGAGGAACTTTATATGAAAAACATGTTCATTTTAAATTAATAATAATAATAAAAAGAACATATATTCTTCTTTATATCCAAGACAAAATGTGAACGGTCAATTGTAGACCAAGAGGGAGTACCCTAAGTATTCCCTTTTCTGAAGCTGTAATAGAATTAGTTAATGGCAAAGGCTTTCATACTTATGAGTATTGCATAGATTTTGAAAAGGGATGGATCTTTTCCCAGGAGATGGTAAGCCTTACCAATCAAAATCATATAGAAATCTAGGTTTTATAGTCTGATTTTATAAAGAAGAAATCAACATTTTAACAGATATGACTGAGAAATGGAAATAATTCTTTTTGGACAAATTTGATTTTCTGAATTCCTAGTTACTGTTTCTGTTGAGTTACCAAAATTTCTTATTACAGTCAACTAGAATTTCCTAGAAGTCGAGACCCTTGGCAATCCCTGACAAATCACTATTATATTCCAAAATAGGTTCCTCAAAAAAACAAGAAAAATAAAGGAAATCAAAATAGAGGGCCCTTATAATTTCCTAGAGGGAAGTAAAGGTGATGAATACACAAGACACACTTTACAAAGTGACAAGATCTAAATAAAAGAGGGCAAAGATAAGCTTCAAACCAAATGTGGCCCCAATAAGAATTGGCAATGGCAGAAATAATGTTTGCAAATTCTTCAAGATTATGAGAGACTTCAAATACATGGCTTGTTAAAATCAAATCGATGTAGTGCTCTGTGCTTGAAATGAAACAAACATTGTATCCTTTCCTTGATCCTGTAAAGGATCAGACTACATCCACCAACCACAATTCTTTAACCCCTGGTGAAAATTCCCTAATCTCCAATCCAAGTATAAAATTAGTGGTTTCTTACTCTAACTAAAGAATTCAATTCTCAATTACATCTTTTCTAATATATATAGTTGGAAAGTATTCAGCTTGATGGTACAAAAAGCTTGTGAATAAATGAAAAGTATCAAATAAAACAAATTGGAAGCTAAAATGATACCTTAGACGATGCCTGTTGCAGGCGGCAAAAAAGGCAACAAATCCATTGAGAATGCTCCGGACAGCACGAAATATCTGTCAGAATTATAATAGCATAAGTAAAAGAGTAGTTCATAATGGATGTTAATTGATGGGTGAATGGCTAGAGAACCTGGGAGAAGAGGTCATTCCAAAGAGAGCGCCAAATAGAATTTTCCGTTGAGCTCACAGTTGATTTTACACTTGAAGTAAATTGAAATATGCCACTCACTACCAGCCACATGTCTCTGGTCAAATTGTATATACAAGAGTAAAAATAGAACAGAAGGCTATGCAACCAAAGGATCAGTCGAACAGGTGCATAGAGTATCTCCCATAGAATCCAAAATATAGGGTATATGAAAGAGGTTGCTTTACACCATCAGCACATGCAGAAGAAGAAATATTATCAGAAGATGTTATAAACTGCATGATATTTTACATTAAAAAAAAAAACTATTCTATTGCCAAACAACTTACCAACAGCCCAAATTATTGACAGGATATACCAGAATGGCAGCAATAAAATCTCAATCACATTTCCCACTAGAGAGTATGATGACTCAATGACCATCCAAAGCACTGAAAACACACTTCCTGTTTCTTCTATGCAAAGATTCCAGAGTGGAAGGAAGAAATCGAAAAATGCTTGAAAGGGTCCTGAGACTGGTTGCAAAAGAAAAGAAATGAATGACTGGGTAGCACGTGTCATCATGAGGAGCCACCTAAAAGCCTTTTGAAAATTATGTAGAAACAACATAGTTCCCAAGTACTTAATTCTGGATACCATTTCCCATGTTTCTATCCAATCAAAAAGGGGTCCAAACAAATGTGATGCTGTTGCCTTGAGGAGAGGTACATTTTTATACAAATCATAGAATCCAATGAGAACAGTAACAATTGAAATGAGGACATATAAAGCTCTTGCGAGAGGACACATCCATGGACGGTAGATATGGCAAAACCCTGGATAAGACTGAACAAAGATGACCCAAGATGGAAGTCCAGCTTCTAGTAAAGTAAGTAGACGCAGATTGGGCATAATTATTTCCTTCAGTTTAAAAGGCAGGTCACGATCATCAAAACGAAACAAAAGCAAAACATCCCTGTACTGAGTAGCGCCAAATACAGTTTCATAGCTCCACTCATCTGTAGAATGTGTAGTATCCCCACATCCCTCTCCAGAGAATGTTTCAAAATCAACTTCAGCATCAATGGAACTCATCACTTTTCTTCTCTTACATGGACCATCAGGCGGAGTAGGTGTGTGTAGTATACTCGCTCTATCACCAATGCTAACCGGATATACACTGCTTCTTTGGTAGAAAGAGAAATCATCCCCATCATCACTAGCATCCCTAGTAATATTCCCAATGTCTGAGCAACTTGGTCTTGGAAGATTTTCTTGAGCATCAAAGAAATCCTCTCCTGCACTTCCAACCATAAAGAATCAGACTCCTACAAGTGCAACCAAACTATAATCTCTTTTACAGCCTTGTCATACTTGGAAAATCACATGTTTTCAATTTTCCTATGACTATTGCCAAGTGACACAAATAGATATCCCAGTTCATTAAATACATCTAGAGAACCATCTTAAAATTAATGAATCCAACAAAAAAAATCCCTTGAACGTTCATTCTTTGTTTAAGTAGAAGTGAAAATTAAAAATGGTACCTATCATAGAACCCAGATATTCTTTCAACAGAATCTGCTCACCGGATGTACCAGGGTACCATGATGAAATGAATCTAGCAGCCTGTGCTATGCTATCAAATTCCCATCTGTTCATAAGTTTTGCTTCTACAACAAGTGATGTATCGGTCTGCATGAAAGAGATGGAAATTTAAAAAGAACTAATACATATAATGAAGTTATATACACCTAGAAAACTTAATGAATTATCTTCCATTTTTATGAACTTCAATATTTATATTTTTAAAATTTTTTTAGATGGTTATTAGGAATATAATTGACAAACATAAAATTTATATTTTTTTTGTCAAATTTGTAAAATTATATGTATTTTCTGCAGGAAAAATGTCAGCACAAATAGAAGTTTAGTACCTGAAGCTCATTAAAATAGTTTAAACCACGAACATTATTCCATGAAACTTCAAAAACAATAAACCCATACAAGGTTCTTTTCAAATTGCTATTCAAAATTAAGGAGTTCCTCAATTTCTTTACAGGCAATAAAGCCCTCTTCTGAGATAAGGCTGCTGCAGTAATCAGCAATGTCCATCTTCTAAAGTTGTTTGATTTACTAGTAGTTGATTTTGAACTGGGGTGGAAACCAGTTACTTCTGATTTCTCCTTTTTCTCCTTCTGCCGTCTAGTATTAGCAAAAGGTGACAACCGGGACTGGTACATATGAAACCATGAAACAAAGTGTAAATGCAATACTAAATTCATCGATACAAGAATCTGTTAGAGAATATTAATCACAGTGAAGAAGATAGTTAACAGTACGAACTTTAGTGACCATCAATTGCCACAAATGTGCTGGCCGTGAAACAAGATCTTTCAACCATGGTCGGTTGTCCACAAGAATATAGAATTTTTCACTTTCAGGAGCCAGGAAAAGGCTAAGATGAGACAGATAGGACTGCAAGTCCCTATAAACAACAGAAGATGGAAGATAAGATAATATATAAGATAAACTGCAAACATAACACTAAATGGCCACGGGGTTGACAATAAGAGATATAAAGTTGTTAAAAACACTTTTGTGATAGTACATCATCTGTTATGGTTTCTGTAGGACATGGGAAACCATTGATCACATTTTTAAACTTGAGAAAAAGGCAAGATCATGGGTAAAAACTGACAATGGTATCCAAATGAACAGACAACAAAACCTTTGTGGGGAAAAGAAGTCTAAATCATCTCTACAACATTGTTCTCTGTTATAGTAGTCTACAGCCTAGCTTTGCCATAGGCACAAATTGTCCCCAAATTCTCTAAAATCAATTGGCAAAAGCAAAAAGCACAGCAGCAGTACAAATTAAACAAATTAACTAATCACACGTTTAGGTAAAACATTTCAATTATAAAACCGATCAAGTAAAAAGCAAAAAGGAATAATCGAAGTAGGACGAAGGATTACCCTTACCCAATTTGCAAGCTGGTTAGGGGAAAAAAATAAGGGCCCTTGTTACCGCTCCCCATTAACATCAGCAACAGGTACTGACTGAGGAAGCTACCCGATTGAATTTAAGCCAAGAACCGAAGCTACGGAAAGAATACAGACACAATTTAGTAGAACGTAAACTAAAAACACAGAAAGAGAAAAGAAATCCAGAAATTCAGAAAAATTACCTGAAAAAGAAAAAAAAAAAAAAAAAAAACTTAATAGCAAAAGGTTAACGGCATTCATCCATGAAAATTGTGAAGAAAAACAGGATAAGAAGTCGTGATAATGTAAGTATATCACGACCTTCACACAGTAACTAACATCGCGTGCCTTCCGAAGACCGAGACAAAAAAAGACAGAGTAGCAGATGTCAGATATTAACCACCAACAACCCACGAGGAGCAAACATCTAGAGATTTCAGCATGTCGGTTTCACGGCGATGCAAATGCTTCGTTCGTCTGCAGATTTTCACATTTAATACATATATATTTTGCATTTATTCTTGAGAATTTCAAGAAATGTTAGGAATTGAATGCAATTCTGATGAGGTTGCTTGATCAGGTTGAAGAGGGAGAAGAAAGAGATCAGAGTTATATCAGAGTCAGAGACACGTCCAGCGCGTGTTTTGAGGGATAGAGAGAGAGAGAGAGGATCAGTTGCGGACGATTCTTTTATTTATTTTTAATGTATTTGGATAATAATTATATCAGATCAAAATCACATATATATATATATATATATATATATATATATAAATGTATATTTCTATTTCTATTTATTTTTTTAAAATAATTTTTATGTTTCACCATCCAAAAAAAATAATTTTTATGTTTATTAATTACAGTTTTATTCTCGAATTACAAATTTTTTTTTTGTCAAGAAGGTGTAGTTCGATTGGTAAGTATTCTCACTTATAATTTAAAAGTCATGAGTTCAAGACATGTTAGAATTTTTAAAAAAAAATTTATAAAATTTTTATAATAATATAATATTTTTAAATAATAATTCAAATTTAATATGAAAATTAAAATCTAAGGTAAAAGACTCAACTCTATGAAAAATATATAATAATTAATATTCAATCTTTAATTATTTTTTTAAAAAATATATATATATATTTTTTTATAAGCAAAAAAATAAAATATATATATATACATATATATATAATGAAGTGTTTTGATTAAAACCCACACGAGTATTGTTGGTAATTTTAAGAGATGGAATATTATTATTATTATTTTGGTAAGTAGATGGAATATTATTTTTGAAAGATGCTAAATAATAATACAAATGTAAACTTCCACATGGGCAAAGTTAAAAATTAAAAAATAAAATAAAATAAAATTTAACTTAAAGAATTCCCTTACTTAATTTCTACGTTTTAAATATACATTTTTTAAGGAAAGTAAATTACATTCCTAAAAAAAAACCCGAAAAAACAATTGGAAGCGGTGTGTTGTGACAGACTGGCTGGGGAGATTTTACCGTTAGAAAGAAAAGGAAAAGGAAAGTCGGCATGCTTATAAATTACCTCTTCAGCAGCTAAACCAGAAATTAAAACCTTCAATTTTCTTCTCCTTCTTCTTTTCCCCATTTTATATTTTTAGCTTTTTTTCCACAATTTAATTCTTTCTTTGTCTAACATTATCTTTTTTTTTCTTTTTTTTTTTTTTTTTTTCACAGGTACTGCACTATAATCTTTGAACCAGTTCTGGAAAAAAACAAAATTTCTCTGTATATTCTCTTGGTATTCTTTTCCAATTCCTCCTGGCAGCATTTTCATGTTTGGTTACCTTGTCTCATCTCGAACTGGATTTGTTTCCGCAGACTCTATGGTTTCTAATTATTTCTGAGGCAACACTGGATTTTTTTTGAATTTTTAGTGGTTTTCATGTTCTTGGTATTCTCTAAATGGAAATTCTTCTGGTATTCCCTTGGTTTTCTTTTCCTCTTGCAGTATTGGAGATTGGAGGCCAAATCATTCTACATTGAAATTATTCTGGTACTTTGTTGGATTTTTTTTTTCCTGCAGACTCTATGGTTTCTATTATTTCCGTGTATATTTCCTCCGAAGCATGAGGCAGCACTGATTTTTTTTTTGAATTTCCTTGGTTTTCTCTTCCTCTGCCGCTGGAATTTTCAAACGAGTTTTGTGTATTCTCTGTTATTCCCTTGTTATTATCTTTTTCTGCCAGTGGAGATTTCATCATGTTCTTGGTATTCTCTAAATGGAAATTCTTCTGGTATTCCCTTGGTTTTCTTTTCCTCTTGCAGTATTGGTATTGGTACACTCCTTCTACATTGAAATTATTCTGGTACTTTGTTGGATTTTTTTTTCTTCTGCAGACTCTATGGTTTCTATTATTTCCGTGTATATTTCCTCCGAAGCATGAGGCAGCACTGATTTTTTTTTGAATTTCCTTGGTTTTCTCTTCCTCTGCCGTTGGAATTTTCAACAGTTTTTGTGTGTTCTCTGTTCTTTCCCCGTCATTCTCTTCTTCTGCCAGTGGAGATTTTCATCATGTTCTTGGTATTCTCTAAATGGAAATTCTTCTGGTATTCCCTTGGTTTTATTTTCCTCTTGCAGTATTGGTATTGGTACACTCCTTCTACATTGAAATTATTCTGGTACTTTGTTGGATTTTTTTTCTTCTGCAGATTCTATGGTTTCTATTATTTCCGTGTATATTTCCTCCGAAGCATGAGGCAGCACTGATTTTTTTTTGAATTTCCTTGGTTTTCTCTTCCTCTGCCGTTGGAATTTTCAACAGTTTTTGTGTGTTCTCTGTTCTTTCCCTGTCACCAATGGAATTTTCATCGTGTTTTTGGTATTCTCTAAAAGGAAAGTCTTCAGGTATAAGGTATTCCCTTGATTTTCTTTTTCTCTTGCAGTATATTATTGGCACTCTCCTTCTATATTCTCTTGATATTTTTTTTTCTTCTGCCAGTGCCAGTGGAGTTTTGATCATTTTCTTGGTATTCTCTATATTGAAATTTTATTCTGGTGTTCAGTTGGTGGTATCTCCTTGTAATTTTCTATGTAAAAATTCTTCAGGTATTCTCTCTTCTTCTTCTTTTTTTTGTAAGTGGTATTCTCTCTTCTTCTACAATTATAGTTTTCATTATGTTCTTTATGTGGAAATTATGTTCAGGTATATATATATATATATATATTGTTTTAACTCTCATAATTAAAAAATTATTCTGATTTATTTTATCCATGTGTTGTATGTAATGTAATGTTTACAATCTGGTAGGTATCTGTTATATTTTAATATTTTATTATAAGTTACTAGTATCTGAGTAATATGGTGAATTTGGGTAGATTTGATAATTTTCTTTTTCTTCTTTGTTTATTTTTTAATTTATATAAAAAATGTATATTTTGTCAAACCATGAAAAGTAATCAAAGTTCTTTTGAGACGAGATAAAATATGGAACAAATTCTGCGAAGTGAAGCTAAAATATGCTTCTTTTTAGGAGGAGCAAATTTTAACTTTCACTCTAAACAAATATTAGAGTTATAATCTAATTAAACTGAATTTGAGAGGTTTAAGTATCTTTTGATTTGAATTTGAATTATATTATAAAATATAAAAATTTTAAATTTAAATAATAAAATATTGTTACATAATAATTTATATATATAACATTATAATTTTTAGGCCATTTCATTCGCTTCTCTTTTCTACTTACAGCCGTAACTTACTTCAGGATCAAGATGAAGCTACTAATCCTGTAAATGTAATTCGAGATGCATGGGTCATGAGGACTTATACCATTTCCTATATCTATTTTAATTTTCAAAAAGAGTTGTCAAAATTAGAGAAACTTAATATCCTAATTGACATAATCCTGAAGACTAGAAACCACACTTTTAGTATCATGCATATCAACATGGTTTCTGAGGCCTCAATAAGTATAATTTTCACCATCACTACTATACTCATGATCATAAAAACAAACCGCAAGAAGCTTTCCCGTTCTTTGGCGAAGATATTTAAAGAAAAAAAAAGAGAGAAGAAAAACACATTAGCTATTATCTACAAAACCTTGCTTTTAAAATAAAGTTTTAAAAAAAGAAAAAGGAAACAAAATGCAATTCTGCTGTTTTTTTCTTGGCTGTCTCATCCAAGGGAAAGATGTGCAAATAAAGTTATCCCAGTGGCATCTTGAAGATACAAAATGAAATGAAAGAGTTGCAGCTAGGACAGAAGAGAGTGGTCAAAATTTACCCTTCTCAGGAACACTTTTCAGACTGTGATCTGAATGTTTTTCATCTTTCTTTGCAGCGTCACCTTTCTTAGGCAAGTCAGAATACTTGGATGATTTTGAGAGAGACGTCTCAGACAGGTCAACAGATGGCGATGACCATTGGAATGGAAAGACAGGTGGATCAGGTAAGACAGTAGGAATGCCTAAGTTGTGACTATATATATATCCAGCAATTGGGTGATCATATTTACAAGCTGGTCCATATTTGCAGATCCCATTCATACAATAAGATAAGCATGCAGCTTGCCCCTGTATTTGGAGAGCATAATCAGATAACAACGCGAAGATTATGTGAGTAATCCACAATATACATATTCCTCTTTCCTTTAGCAATTAATTTTAATCTGCAAAAAGTGCTATACTGTTTACGAGCTTTGATTCCTATTTATTCTTCATCGTTTGCTGCAACGTGATAATTCAACAACATATAGTATTTACAACTATTCAAAAGAGACAGCAAATGCATTGACCATACAAATTGACCAAGATTCACCAAATGAATTCCCAACTATACTCTCAAGATAAGATTAAAAAATGTACAGGAATGTTCTCTTGATTGAGATGTATATAATCTTATCCAGATCCAAACAGAAGTGATTTTGAAAAAGAACGATATGTGGTCATTATAAAACATGTCTTTGGCAAAAATTTCTGAAGTAAACAAAATATAAACAAAAATGTTTTTGTTTTTTTTGGGTGAATAACAAAAATGTTTTTGTTAATCAGAAGAGCATATAACAAAATGATAATAATAACAATAAATTTCTAAAGATTCTAAAGCATTTTCTAAGGTTAAGTCAATAATTTAATTAAACAATTTGACAGATCATATAAACATGAAATCAAACAATTCGAATGAGAAATACATGTTCATCGATGCTTTTAAAAGAGTTGCTCAAAGAAGACTTACAGGTCTTAGAGGGAGACCGAGTGGACCCATATATTCTGATGCTAATGGTATAATTTTATCTCTCGGGTGATGGTATTTGCAATCTGATCCATATTTACAGCTACCAGTGTTAACAAAATCCCGGCATTCAGGTTGATCAGGCCTATCAGGTAGCTGAGGAACAAATGTTGGTAACTGGTGCATGGGAATATAAGAAGCTGGATGGTTAAGGACATTGGTGGTCAACGAGGGGCTCATGGTTCCCTAGTACAAACAAAAGCATACAAAATTAATAGTGCTGAAAGAAACTAAAGGGACATAGGGAAACTTCCCATTTTTTTAGGCTTTATGCCATGTACCTGATGACATACTTTTGAAAATGAATAAATAAGAAAAGATTCCATTAAGACAACAAGAATTCAATTAAAAAGAAGAAATTTTGATGCGAGGAACAGGAAAAAATAACAGAAATTTAAAGCCACCCGAAAACAAAAGCAAACTTGGGTCCAAACTGAAACTTGCAGCCACCCGAGAATAAAAGCACACAGTGAAACTTGCCTGAAGTAGAAGGTGGGTGTCATGTCATGGCTAATACACTTTTAGTGGTATGCCTCTCTAGCTCTATCTAATTATAACCAAAATAGTTAACTAAATGAATCTAGAAAGCATCATATACAAGTAGAGCATTGGTTGCTGAAGGGCTAGAGAATCAAGCTTGAGGTTCAGTCGTTAGCTCTAATATAAATGCCACACTTATCAAACATGCACCAGCCAGTATAAGAAATCCTAAGCATAGTAGACAGCAACAGCTATTGAAGAAATTCGATTAACTATGCACAACTAATTAATAGGAGAAATCCAATGGCCTACTTCTTCATGATCACAACGCAACTCCCATTTGATATTCTAAATCTAGTTCACATAATTGTTTGGAAAAAAATTACGATGAAGAGCCAATACTAAAGTGTTTACGAGCGAAGAAAATCTGGTATTGTATTATTATTAGGAATAAACGAAGACAGTATGTCCACATTGAAAATGAAAGTCAATTGACAAAAAGCAGGAAACCAATTATAAATAGTACATAGTAGAAAAGATTGACAATTAGACCACATGAATATACCTCATCATTCTTACCAACACTGGAGCTAGAAATTTGAATAATATTTTTCAAAACATCAAATTATGTCACACTCAAAAAGTTTTTTCTCACAAAATTTGAGTCCAGTTACCTTCCACAAACTCAAACTACAGACCGTATTGTTGTATTTAAGTACCAACAGCAAATCTAGAAGCAATGATCAGAAAAATCAAAGACCAAGTTTACAGTGTCTGTGTGATATGCATACGGAAATTCATATAAAAATCCATATCACTAGCCAAAAGGTTCAAGAAAAACATATTTACTGCATCAAAACATGTGCATTTTCAACTTTTACCTGAGAATGAAGATGCGCCAAAAATGCTGTTGATGGTGAAAAAGTCTAAACAAAAAATTCACTATGTAAATAAGCATTGCTAGCATTATATAATCCAGAAGGTCAAGGTAAATTCAAAACTCAAAATCAATTAAGAAATTAGTAGAGCGAACAGACTGTCACTTAATCCTTGATCAGGCAACAGAGAGGTCAATAAATAGAATAAGTAATACTATATATACACACAAGTAAAAAACTACAACACATATTTCCACATGCTCTTCTCAGAACAACAAATCCTTTGCAAATATTTCAATACTACAGCATTCAAAATGAAAAAGGTCAAAAAATGGTGAAAAGAAACATTTGCATCAAGATCTCAAACCAAAAGGTTAAGACAAAAAAGAATTACTAACCATGTAAGTGCTCCAGCCCCGAGAAGGAGATAAAAAAACAGGCATATAGGTCTGGTGAACTTGTAAGGCATTAGATGCATAAGTTGTTTCTGGAATTGTAAACTCTGAAGACTTTGGAACTCCACCAGCATAAGGCACAACAGATGAAGGTGCAAATGCAAAGCCACTAGATTCATATACAGGAGGCCCAGTAAAAATATTCCCAGCTGAACCAGGTTGAGGGTGGTGAAATTTGCATAGAACTCCAAACTTACAAGTACCAGTTCGCACATAATAAGAACATGGCTTTTCATCCTGAGATATAGCAGGGTTTAAAAATATACCAATGACTAACTTTAATTTGAAGATTAAAGAAAGTATCCTGAGCTGGTAATAAAATATAAAGAAAGACGAGAAGGGACTAGTCACCTTACGCATAGGAAGCCCCAGATTGTTTAATAAAAGTGGAGCACCATTTTTTCTGTTTAGTGGGTGATGATATCTACAGGTTAATCCATATCTGCAGGTGCCTGTCTTTAGATAATACTGCAGAAGCGAAAAGTACTTAGTAAAAGACAAGCCAGGACCAATTTCCGTAAACTAAACACCTCCAGTTAGTGTGTCAACTGTCTACTAGCACTTCTAAGTTTAATAGCTGGAGGATGCCACTAATAACCAGTAAGTCACTAGGTTAAACTGATTTATTCCCTGATTTTGAAAACCGTTTGGACAGAAATACGCTGATTTTCTTAATCAAAACCCCCATCTTCAAAAAATTTCAAAGTGTTTTCCCCTATGCTTTCAAGCTCAGGGAAAAAAAAAAAAAAAAAAAAAACCACCCAATATTCCACCTTAAAAAGTGAGAAAAACTCTCTACTTCAAGAAAAGCAACCTAGAAGATTTCCTTAGACCTGGAAATCCACCGTTTCACCTTAAGATTATTTGTGCTCACAGAAGAATTATTCTAGCATAACAAACTCCATTGCTAGTAAAAGAAAACATAACTATAGATTCAAACCATCAAATTATTTGCAGGCCCTTAGAAGGCAGCAGATCAAATAAAATCCAAGGAAACATGTCATGAATAGGTAACAACACTATATCTGAATGACACACCAAAAAGGTCCCATAACTCCCAGGTTATTTTAGAGCACTTAGATCTTATCTGCTAAGAAATGAATGGAAGAAAAAATAAGGAAATATAACACAAGCTCTGTGATACCACCAGATCACAGTCAGGAATAGCTCCACGATGGAATTCCACTATTCTAAATCTGGAAATATGCTTCAGCAGATATAGAAACTCTTGTCTAAAAGGGCAGAGGTTTCTCTTTTCTTTCACTCTTTTTCAGCCCATAATTTGAAAAATTCATGAAGCAAATTTTTGCCAAAATCATGGGAAAAATGTCTTACCCTGCATTCAGGTTGGCCATCTCTTAATGGAAGTTCACTGCTGTTTTGAAAACCCTAAACGAAGTTGTTCAGGCAGCAGAAACACAGAACAATCAGGAGACAGTTAAGCAAATGATCTCAACTTTCAGATAAACTAATTAAAGACTAAATTCAGAATACTTGGCCAGAATATGGTGAATGATTGAACCGGCATTTGCTTCCATAAGAACATGTTCCAGTCCTTAGATAGTGTATACAATCTGGTTCGCCAGGTCGATCAGGATATAGGGAAGACTTATCTACCTCCGCCACCGCACCACCATTCCCATCGCCATTGTCCTTCAACTTCTTCATGGCTTAGGATTATTGATTAAAAACAAAAGGAAAAACATGTCAGCAATCATCGCTTTCCAGAAGAGCATACTATCGACTTAAATCAAAACTTCCATTAATAAAATTTAAGGTACCAAGTAAGAACACAGCTCTCGATCACCTAACAAAATCAAATAACTCCTTAAAATCAACCAACACGAAAAGATAATCAACCAATTAAGGTAAAAATAAAACAGAAAAAACTTCATCGACCAGAAAGTAGTAGGCGATCAACATTCAAAGCCATCACTTGACAGTAAAATGACAATCAGAGGGCAAAACAAAATCAATTTTATACTTCAATTATTTTCAACTGATCGTATACAAAAGTTATATAACAACCAAAGCGAAACCCAAAAGTACCATCAATTTGATCCGAGACCAAACTGAAAGAATCAGAAGAATCACCATTTTTCCGTACGTTTGAATAGTTAACCATCTATGCTCCAAAACTATCAGGAGGATTGATCAAACGCTGATACGAAGCAAGCAGTACACAACACTCCTCTTTCAAGTGTAAGTCCGATTTTTCTTTTTTTGGTAAATGCCGAATTTTCTATTTTAATTTTTTTAAAAAATATATATTTTAATGCTTTTACTTATACTAGCGTGCGAGTTTGACGATTACTGTAAGATCTTCCAACAGACCCCACCCCAACCCCCACCCCCCACCCTTTT
This sequence comes from Cynanchum wilfordii, assembly GCA_025388415.1. Lineage (NCBI taxonomy): Eukaryota > Viridiplantae > Streptophyta > Magnoliopsida > Gentianales > Apocynaceae > Cynanchum > Cynanchum wilfordii. The sequence continues at coordinate 503,289 of JAHSUH010000001.1, forward strand.
TTTTTTCTTTTTTTTCATTAAAAACAATTTTTAAAAAGTTTCAAAATCATTTTGGTAACTCTTTTTCTTTTTTCTTACCAAAAAAAAAAAAACTCTTTTTCTTTTTTCTCTTTAAATCTTAAAATAGTTCTTTTGGAGTTAAAAATAATACTTTTATATGTATAATAACTATAAATTTAGACTGCGAATGAATGCATAAAAAACAACATTTTAGGACAACTGAAATTGTAACTAATTAAATTTTATATCCTTAATATCAAAATTTTTAAAAAATAAAATAAAATAAACGCATTACATTCGCGCCATAATGCGCACAAAGCTACTTACCAAATTACAAAGCAAACGATATTGATATATATATAACATAGATTTTGAAAGCAGTTATGTGACCAGGGGGAGAGAAGTAACCAAAAGATGCCTGGAAAATTTTCCAGCTTAGTGATTCATAAACTTGTTCAAGTGCAGTGATCAAAATGAATATCTAAATCGATAATTCCTACTTCTTCCAAGCTAAGGAGAAAGGTAGAGTATACTCTGCATACTAGACCTACAAAACATCAGAATTCAGATACTAATATACATATACATATATATATATATATATATATATATATATATATATATATATATATATGCGCACATATACATACTGATATATTTAAGAGGATCCAAGTCTGCCAAAACTACTTTAGTGCAACTTCTATTCATCCCCTACACACCTATATATTACTGAGTATTTACAGGTTCAGTCAGCATCACTCTCACTTCAGCAAAAGAACATGGATCCAGCAACATCTTTATGCAGCCTGGGGAGCTCAGGAACAGAGACACTATGCCCTGATGATGTTTCAGATAAATCCTCAAATTTTACAAATTTCCCCATTTGCAGAGCAGCAAGGTGTGCATAATAAACAGGTGCCACTGCAAAGAATATATAGAAGGGTCAGATTGTAAGACATAAAAAACTGGGGTTCTCGTCCCATTTTTTGGTTAAAAATACAACACAGAAGTTTGTAATAGTTGGTCCTTGTATTTCAGATTAATGCAGGAATTTAGGAAGGAAAACTGAACTATACCAATTGAGATAGCTGTAGTACTTCTCTGATACCTAAATGGCCAAACAATAAAAGTGTAAAATCAGTTTCACAATATGAGCTTCAATTAACAAAGCAACTGGTAGTGATCAAGCTTACACGTATGACAGAGAATGGATGAGATTCTGTAGCTCATCAGGAGAGAAACCAATTTCATCAATCAAGACATGATAATGGGCAGGTCGAGAAGTTCCCTGATAATTTAAGCATAAATTAGAAAGGCAAAATAAATGTTCTCAATGATGTTGATGTTTAATAAATCGTGTTAAATTGTCATATGATATAAAAAGTTAACCTATTAACACATCCTCACGTGTGGGCCAATCACACAAGGCCCAACACATGCATAATGATTGGTAGTATAATAGTAGGGATTTCGAACTTAAGATCTCCCATTCTGATACAACATTAAATCAAGTTAACTTGCCACATGGAAACCTATCACCCTTGATTTAACATGATGCTAGTTTGTAATAGAGCAGTTTTTTTTTTTTTTTTCCCTGGGAAGGGGGTAGGGGTTGGGTTGGGTAGAGAGAGTCAGAAGGACGGGTTGAGAAAGAAAAGGACTAGGAATCATGAGTTGCAGAAATGTTACCCAAGTATTACATGCCATCTTCAGTGCTCAGTACTTTCTAAACAAAATTGGAAGTACTAAAATGACAAGGAAAAATGGTTTATGGCAGCATCAATCAGATGAGTTCAAATAGAGGCAGTGATAATAAGAGTAAGAAACTTACTATCATTCCTGCATGTGTGCAAATGTAAAAGTCATAGTTTCTTGGATGCACAATTTCTCTGTCAACAACAGTACCTGAAGAGAGAGAGAAACAGTTTGAGAGAGACTAGGCACACCAATAAAAAAAAGCATGCACAACATTGCAGAAACAACAAAACAATACCACCAGAAAATGACAAACCTGATGGAACATTTTCCGGGCCACTAGATTGAAATAATTTTGTGTGATGTTTTTTTTGAGCTATGATCACAGTGAACTTGGGAAATTCAACTTCACCAAGACGCTCATAAGCCTGCAGCAATTTTAAAACCTCTCAGTAGTAATGATAAGGGTTAATGTTTGCTGATCATCTAAATTTCCAGAATAAATGATTATCAAAAGTGAATGCTAGCTCAGTGTTAGAGACAATGCATCAGAATTGAAATGGGTGTATTCATCCCGAATACTTGATGATGCCAAAGATAAACTATTAAGTTTACAAGATAAGATTACACAATTTTTTTTCAAAGAAATATATCACATTTCAAAAGGTTCTGCATGGAAAATACCTTTATCATTTGATCAAGCTCAATATTCAAAACCTGAGGAAATTGGGATTCACTAACTCCATCCCTGAGCACAACAAAAAGATTAAATAAGACTGAAGTTAACTATATACATGCAGACCCAACCAAAAGAGGGGAGGAAGGGAGACACAAATTTTCTCCGACAAAGAGTAAACAAACACAAGAAGTAATCAAAATTGAACAAACTTTGGTGGGAAATGTGATTTGATGATTTATCCCTGGAAAACTAGTTACATAAATTGGGTATGCTTTAGCACGTATTTAATGGTTGAGGAACTAAAAGTCAAAACATTAGAGACTCTTTTTGGCAAAAGTTAAATATCTCAAGAACAAAATAAGGGAACTTTCCTCTATACAAGTTAGTGATTAAACAACAGCCTTTTCACCCATTTCAAGCTTATTGACCAGTAAAACTTTAATATCTTTTAAAACTAAGCATACAATTATATGTAAGTAAAAACAAAAACAAATATATGAGAGAAAGTGTAAAACAATATAAGGATACCTGAAAACAATTATCTGTGCTGGCTTACGCCCTTTACTTGATTCATAGAAATCCATAAGAAGTTCCCTGCAAAAGAATTCCCAACAACATTCCTTCAGCATCCTGATGGCTCATAAGAATTCTCTAGATTATTATACTGATGCAAAAAAAATAGCTCAAGGTAAAAAACTGCTTTTATCTTGGCAATGTGGTAGTCATCAGTTGGGACATTAATTTAGTTTAGTTTATGGGTCTTTAAGAGGTTAATGTACATATTATTCGTAATCTTCCAATTTACTGTTGCTAGGACTCCATACCAAGTTTATTTAATTATGCTATTTATGAGTCTTAATCCTAATTAGTTTGCCTGAGTTTATAAATAAAATCTTTAATCATTATTTATACCTAATTTATTCAAAAAATGGTTTACAAAATGCTCACTGTCATCATGATTGTGCAATGCTATCAGTACAACATCATAAAATTCAAGGAGCGCTACCTAGAGTTTATCTCACTCCTAGTTGGAAGAACTCTCACTTTTTCTGTATTTTACTGTCTTTGTATTTATTATACTTGAATTTAGCTTGCTAACGAGAAAATACAACAAACTCTTTAAAAAACTTAACATAATTTAGACAGGGAGGGAGAAGACAAGGAATAGGAAGGGAAAAGGGGAAAAGATAGCTCTCAGCCTGATGATAAACCACAGATCTATCTCTTACCACTTAAGATAACCGTTCAGACGAAAATACTATTTAATTCTGGAATTTACCGCAGTATAATATTATTACATCCTAATTTAACCTCTATGGCTTAGTACAATTGAGAAAGGACTTTGTGTGTCAGCATTTTAGTGGGTGTATGCATCATTAGACAGAAATTATCTCATACTTGCCTCATGATGCCACCATCCTCTCCATTTGCTAGAGGCTTATATAAAGATTCAATCATTTCCACCTTTGGAGATTGTGTGCGAACAGCTGCCCTGTACCTTGATATCAGTGGCCACGATCTAGACCCAACAACCTAAAAGATCACATGTTTGCAAGGGAAAAAATAATTTCTAAGCATGACAAAATGACAAAAGATTTCCAGTGAATAAGGGGATCTGAGCATGGAGTTACAGCAGCAATGGATGGAACATCAGATCTGCCGAAAGATCCATGAGAGACGTCCATCCCCAAGATCATAGTTGGAGTATCCTTGATAATGGGAACAGAAGAAGAGTACTCTATAGCCAATAACGAATTGATCCCTCCAAGCTATAAAAAAGACTGAAAGGTATCACAGCTATGAACAAAACAAATGATAAAGTGATTACTGGAGATTTTCAGCTTTTGAATTACCTTAGAATTTATTTTAAGGAGCACATTTGTAAGGTATTGGTCATTGATCTTGGAGGGGGAAATGCATTGATTGACAATGCCAAGATCACTCAAACTCTTTCTCTTCCAAGGACCTTTTATGTTAGTGAGGAAACTTAGTTAGTACCCAGAATATTATCATTCAGAAAATACAAGTGCAGGATTTCAATACCATATATTTCACAATTTTTCTTCTCTGGCAACACACAGAGGAGAAACTCAGGAGGACCAGGAAGCTTGGACATAATCTGTTCAAACATCTTCTCAACTCGTATTACAGGGCCAGCTCTTCTGTGCTGTGTATCTTCCTCAATTAGTGTATGTGGGCGCTCAATATGCTGAAATGAATAGAACGAAAGCTTCAGAGGACATGTAAAAGGACCAATATAGGTTGAGTCCAAAAATGCTGTTTAACATACAATGCCCTTGATCCTTCCACAATTTATAAGCTCTCTTGAAAGATGACTTGTGTCACACTGTGCAGAGAAATTAACAACCGCCCAGCGTTCTATCCTGGTAGGATTTAGCAGTTGCTTTAAGAACAAAACAAAAATGGTCAGTTGCAAACCAGAGTGTACATGTCACTGGTCTTATGAAGCACAACATTTAGCATATAATAAAAATTATATACAAACCTCAGTCATCCGTCCTAACTCTTATTCTCATAGAGACATTTTCACATAATCAATTTGGCTGGTAGGACACATTGCCATAATGGGTTAACATATAAACAATGCTACTATGCTGATAGAGCTAAAAAAATGCTTTCTGAAACAATGCAGGAGCATTCTGTGCTAGGTTAGCTCCATGATGATACTCAGTAAGAATATAAACCACAGCCATCGATCTTATCTCCTTTATTAACTACTGACATTTTTAATTACCAACTTGGAAAGTAGGAGAGGATGAGTTAATATAAGAACACTTCTATTCAGCTGACAGAGCCAAGGCCAAGAAAGCATGTCATTCTGAAATAAAACAGGAACCTTGTGTGATAGGTTTGCTTCAGCATGATATTGGGAAGAAGGATACCTTGTTGTTGAAGTTCCAACGCCCATTACGAGTTATGCAATCTTCACCCCTACCAACCTTCAACTGCCAATTGAAAATTCTGTAGCAGTGAGAAATGTGAAATATATGAGAAGTCAAAGTGGCTATATACTTAAAGCCAATAAAATTCACCTTTGGTGCTTCTAGCACTCGACCATTAACATGACTAAGTTGCTTTTCAATAGAGATACCACAAGCAGCTAAGAGAGGATCATCATCATAATGGCAATTTTTCAAAGCCTGTCACTTGACAAGGAAAGAGTAAAACAGCAATTTAATTAATTGGATAACAAATCAGGAGAAGATTGCAATTACTTACATCAGTTATAACTCGAATTTTCTCTTGAGGCTTCTGCCTTGACTTTTCAAATAAAGATGCTCTTTGCATAGAGGATAAAGACTTGGTGTATCGTTGAAGAGAAACAAGAGAGCACAACTAAAATCAAGAGAATTTTTTTATCAAATATTATGCAATGAGTTAATCTGAAAAATGGAAACAAATGCAAAATTACTGAGGTAAAGAATACCACAAACCTCTAGTGGTAGATAGGTTGGCTGATTCGGCTTCCCAACATCAAGACATGGCATGTAAGCAGAATATGAAAGCTCTATATTTCTATATTTAGTAAAATACTCATAAACTGTGACCTCCAGAGTCTCCCCTCCCTCGAGTGCACCACTCGCAGTTTTTGCTTTCATTGAGAAACTACAGGAGAAAATTAAAAACCATTTAGTTTCTTACCAATTAAAAGTGGGGCAGTAAAAGTCAACTTCTCTTACAATTGCTTATTGCAGGGTTTCTCACTCAAGCCTATGATCTTGAATTCCATCTTGTTATGCCTAGCCTTTACCCTCATGTTTTTCATCATCTTCTTGGCCTGATGGGGTAACTTAAGAGTTTAGAAAACATGAGAAAGTGACAGATTAGTATACATAAGCAAGAGTTATCTACCCAGCCCCAGTCAATGTATGAAGGTTCCTTTGCATTCTGGTTTGCTAGTAGAAAGTCAATCACAGGTCCAGGTGTCAGTATCATTGTTGTAGATACATCTGCAGCAAAGAATTTAAGCAGAAATGAGGTTAAGTTTGTGTGAGAAACAGGAATTGTGTATAAACTATATAGTATTCAACTGTACCCATATTCAGAGACAAGCCCCCAAGTGTAGGATGGAAGCTTGAGTGGATTCCCCGGCAACTCGTAACCCCACCACCAATGTCAGTGAAATACCTTGAATCATCATAAAAGAATGACTGTCGGACTAAAAGGCACCCTCTGCATCCAAGATCCACGATTACATAGTATCAAGTGAAGCACCATTTCAATCATCAAACGTTGGAAATATCTTATGTACCTGTTAGCGGCTTGTTGCCTCAATATAACATTGAGCACAGTCAATGCATCTTGAACATGTTCTGGGTCATTTCTTTGAAGGGCAAGAGAAATAGACCTCAAGGGTATTTTTGCAGCATAACTTATAGCCACATTGAAAGTTTTTGATCTTAGAAAGCGTTTTACTCTCTTACCAGACTCGCAAGAGCTATCATTTTGAGAAGCATTTTCACTTCAAAGAAAAGAAATAGGAAATTCAAATAAGGCAGAAGGCAAGTATGAAAATATCATGCAAAATAGAACATTGAAATGGAAAATGAATACAACTAAGAGTTACTGACTGTTCCATGATGGACTCCTCAAGAACAACAATGAACTCTAAGTTGTTCTGAGGCAGCAGGTCCACAGTATACAGGAATTTTTCCCCATCATATGCAAACCTCTTTCCAGCTAGCTCAGATGAATTAGTCTGGTAAAGTTTATCTACCACTTTTCTTCGAGTTGCCTTGCTCTCAGCAGCTTTCATCTCCTCTGAACTGATAGAAACCTGCATGAATAGCCATAAAATCAATTACAAACAGTAGGAGCAACTTCCTTAAGATGTAAGCAAAGATTACCATCAAGGTTTACATACACTATATTGGTAAAATATTTCATCTGGAAGCTTGATTGAAACTTTAAAGTAATTTGTCAGCAGAGAGATCTGCTGTCCAGATACTCCAAACCCTGGCCTATTTATTATAGTACGTTTACATCTTTCTCCATGCTCAGGCTTCACATTGAGAGGATTCACTAGGCCTTGTGGAGGCAGAAGCTGAGAACTCCCATCTCCTTGACTTGCCTTTTCCATTTTGATTTAGAACCTACAGCTTTTTCATAGAAGAAAAAAGATGCATCACTATCAAAGTCAGAACAAGTCACAAAAATTGACAAGCCTACCCTGAATCTTATTTATTTCTTTTACAAGAGCAAGATTCTGCAGCAAAGAACAAATGCCATAAAGTTGACACTACTAATATGTCCCTTGACAAATTCCATCATTTAAAAGCAAGTAATAACATAGAGAAACTATGAAAGCTAAATTAACAGAATTTTTCAAGAATCAGGAAAGATGCTAATTTAGTTTCCTATGGTTACAAAGCTTTTTAAATTAAGAAAAGATAAGGTTGCATTTAGGAAAAAGTAAAAACCTAGTCTACCTAGGTGTTGAAGCCCCCATCATATAAGCTTTCTCACCCATCACATCATTCCAATAATAACTATCATTATGCACCTATTATACTTATTATTCTTAAATAAAATCTTATCCAAATAAGAACTCAGATCCTTCAAAATGTTACTTCACATTTTATATTTTGAATTTTACTCGAAATAATAAAAAAGATTTTTTTTTTTTTTTTTTTTTGGTTTGAGTTGCCATTCAAATAAATAGTCATGAATCTTGAGCTTTATGTCTTAGTCCCTTATTGTTTTTCATTTTTTCCCTTTGGAAGATCCTTTTTGTCATTCAATCAAATGTTAATGAAAAATACAACAATACTATTAACATTTTACAACTACAAATACTATTATCATAAAATTTTACAACAATTCAAATAAGAGTATTATGATATCCTAACTCAAGATATGCATATGGATCACAATATAAATCCCCAAATAAATTTGCAACCGTTGACTTGACTCATAATAGCAATTAAGAATTCATTTTATGGGTAAGAGTAAATTTCATAAATAATTAACTAAGCCACTATATATATATATATATATTATATATATATATATATATATATATATTAAAATATAGTCCTGTATATTAACTATATATACAAAAATGTATCAAGATTCAGTTATAAGTCAAATATAAAATCATTCAACGAAATGCATACTATTATTAAATCTATAAGACAAGGTAAATTTGTATGTAAAATTAAAATCATTAACTAAATTTCACCTTTACAAAAATTAAAAAGCACAATGCTAATCAAATACATATATATAATTCAATTTATAGAATCAAAAGTAAAATTGTCCAATTAAAAGTCCACCTTAAAGAGACTAAACAATATTATTTTTTTTAAAAAAAAAAATCTCATTAATACATAAAAGGATAAAATTGCTTATCATATAGGGATTACATTTTGGAAAATGTTTTCTAGTTATAAAGATTGGCTAAAGCTTTAGCTTTTCTAATTCATTTCACAAAATGATTTACAGGAAAAAAGTAGATCCATTATTACATTTTTCCCCCATTTTAAACCTTAGTTTACATTAGTTTCATTCCACTAAAAGAAAACAACATGGAACATTAGCCAAACATGACCCTAAATGTCCTCTCATTCACACACAACAACAGAAAAGACAATGTCATGGAGATAAAATACCAATGTACTGAAAATAAATAACCAAATTCTAGATCTTTGCTGAGAATATTTCTCAGGAATCAATTAATTATCCGCAAGATTACCAACAAGGTAACAAACAACCCAAAGTATATATTGAATTTTTATATTTATCTACCAAACCATGAAAATTGGAATGCACATTCTGTGAAATGGACGTCAGGATACCATTTCAAGCAAAAAGAAAAGGGAAAATAATCTACAATGTAACAAAAAGAAAAAGGAAAATAGAGCATTCCATTACTCTTTCCACATCTATATATATATATATATATAAGAAAAAAGAATAAAGAGAGAGATATGCGTTTAAACTCACAATCACATGAACAAAGTTACGGAAATCATAAATGAAGTACAATAACAATTTACCAACACGATAAAAAACCCAGAAAAAAAGATGCTTAAACTCTCCCGTAACAGAGTCAAAGCAGTAACATTCTGACACATAAAAGCACAAATACACCAAAACCACGGGCATTTTGGGGAAAAAGGAAAATGTGAAGTGAAGAGAGCGCGTAGTTATGCAAAGTCCATTTTTCGCTTTGTAGGGTTTAAGATGATGATGAGGAAGAAGAAGAAGACCAACGGAAGGAAAAGCGAAACGCAGACGAAGAAATTTTACCTCCCGGTTGCTCATCTCTTGAATTGAAAGGCCCGTTTTGGTCTGCGGAGTGAGACTATTGAAGAGTTTCTGCGTTTTTGGACTTTCGGCGAAGAATGGAGGGAAAAGAGGAGCTATTTATTTTTTTTTTATTTTTTTGGTAAAAAGGTAAAAGGAGTTATTTATTCGCTTCTTGGAAATCTTCCAATTTGGAGATTTCAATAAATTTTGGGATTTCATTGGCTGTATTTTCGAATTGATATTTTTTTTAAAAAAAATTCTCGATTTAGTCTATTAATATTTATATTTGGATTGAAGTTACTCTCATAACCTAATGGTCTATGAGTTTCTCTCTCAACTAAAAGATTGATAGTTCGAATCTCTCGGCAATTGATTTAGGAGTTTCTCTCCAAGAGGTTAAAGATTTAAACTTCACTATTGAGCCTTCTTATGTGGATTGATCTGGTTTAGAAGTATTTGGGATACCACTTAAAAAAAAACTATTTATATTTCGATTCATCCTACATTTTTAAATTTAGTTCAAACAAAATTATTTATTTTTTTTTATTTTTCATGTAAAATATATAATTATTAAATTTAAAGATTTTTTGTCATTTTGTCTTTAGATATAATTATTTTTATACTCTTTTCAAATATTTTGAATTTAAAAATGCAACTAAATAACACAAACATATCTCATTATAATAATATTCGTATCGAGAAACATTTTTTTTTTTTTTTTTGCTAAGTTAATAATAAAAAAATACTCTTAATTTAAAGATGTATATGAAACAAAAAAATAAATATTAACTAATTTTTATCTAAAAAATTAATTTAAAAAATAATAAATAAATAAATACTTAGAATAAAATATTTAAGCTAATATAAAAAAATATAACTAGTCAAGGGTTTAATTTAATTTTTTTATTTTATAATTGAGGGAATGATGTTAATTGAACTTTTTAAAAAAATGTTAATTTGATCCTAATTACTATATTTCAATAATTCTTTCATTTTTCTATTGGAATCAAAACAACATTAATTAATGTTTTATTTTATTTTTTTTTTATACCCATTTCAGTGTCCATTGTCCATACCTTATTCTCTCACCAAAAACTTTTTAACATGACGCTAACCACTTAGGGGATTCCAAAATCACACGTTTTAGTACTTAAAAAATAAAAATTAAAAACAAAAGAGAACATTCCAACAAAATTGAGTAAAAAATTTTAAATTATACTAAAATTTCAGCATTATCAAAAAAAAAATTGGAAAGAATTAAAGAAAAGACTATGGAAAGGAACACACGTTTTTTGAACTAATATGGATGTAACTTTTAGACCGTTATTATGTATTCTTAGAAAAATTCAAGGACTAATATGATATTTTAAAATTAAAAGTTTTATAAATTTAAAAAAAAAAAAAAAAACATTTTTATACATTTCCAGATTACTAATGGGCAGTTTGGAAAATTCAAGTTTGAATTATGTGTATGAGTTCGAAATACTGTAAAAAAAAAATACACACAAATAGTATAATATATATTCTAAATATTTTATAGACTTTTAACAAGAAAGAGGAGATCATGAGGAGCTCCACGTGCACGTATAGAATTTAATTGGACTACATGCAAGACTCCCACAAGTGATTCTTGATTCTAGGGTTCATCTAAACCTTTTCCAGGAGACAAGGAAGAGGGAGTACACCAAGGATGAAAAATATGAAAATGACATAAGTTTTAACTCATAATATAATAAGAGCTAGGCTAAGTTTTCATGTCCATTACTTAAAATAAGCAAGTCAGGCACACATAGTTGCAATGTTCATAACACCTATAAGATCCTAGTGTTTGCATGATTACATTCTGTTGAAGTAGATACCAGAAAGTGTTTGTTCAGATGAGCAATACTAAGAGTATGATCAAATCTTTGATCCTCCAGTTTGGTGCAGCATTGCATCAATCTCATCACCATCTTCCATCTCAAGCTGAAGGACACAAAAATAAATAATCCAGTTACAATCTCAATACAGTTATCTTAGCACTGTATGGGAGGGAAATTACCTCATCTGGAGTCTGTTCTCCTCGCAGGCGGCGCCCATCAAACAAGAATGCTATTGAATTCATATCCACTGATTGGCGGTCACAATATGCATTCATAAGCTTCTTTAGTTGAGTGCTTCTTTTAATCCTGAAAAAGACTTCATTCCCATCCTGTATGTACATCAATCACTTGATTTGTCAATCAATAGAAATGATATACTATTAGAATAATAGTTTCAAATTGATTAATGTATTAGGTAAAAGAAGTTCCATATTTTGAGATAAAATGCACCTATACCTCCGTTATCAATCTACCTCAAGAGAGCAGAGAGCACAGATAAAAGCTATAATTTAGATGGGCCCCGAAAAGTTTTAAGCTGCATCTTAAACTATCACAACCAGGTCACATGATACTTCTTCCTAAAAACCATGTTGGGGATAACAAGCATAATAGGGACAAATATCATATGAAACAAAAAAGGAGGAGCTAAATCCTGAAACCAAACATATCCCCATAATCAATCATAAATCTTCACACTTAGTTAGAAAGAAAAAGAGATTTAATATATGAGAACAAACAGATATTGCACACCAGTGTGTTGGCTTCCATTGAAGACAGGTATTAGAGTACAGTTGTGAATTTAACTTTGAATTGTCATCAAACGTGACAGCATTTGGCTTTCCCATGTCCATATACAGTTTGAACATTCCACGTGTCAGTTAATCTCAATATAGGTTAGGGCTGACTAAGTTTCAGATAAGGGGAAACAAGGCTGGTTTTTGCATAGTATATAGTTCAAAATGGTCCAGGTACCATGAATGGAAACCTTACCTATCTAAGAGAACTGGGAAGTTGCAGTTGCTTTTTTTTTTTCTTTTCCTTTGAAAAAGAAAACTTAAGGTATATAATTGTAAACCTATTTACAGATTCCACGTTCTGACATACATATTGATCACTTCCCGAAGTAGTTGTCATCGTGATAGATTTAAGCAAAAGAATTGATTAGCTTCAGGTACTCTGCGCGTATGTATTCCTAAGCTTACACTATTTCTTTTTCACAAGCACGCCCACACACAGAAAGGTACACAAACTAAATGAATTAGTTTCCACTACAAACATACATGTGAATATGATTGCGAATAACAATGACAGGTTGCAATTCGTGGGAAAATCAACAACCGTTTGCAGACTTCTCATTGATCTTAAAGTTAAAATAAGTATTAATCTATTAAACTCATAAAATCAGAATGAACTAACTAGCAACCATGTCGTTTATTCTCTCTCCTATTGTTCCACTCCCATCTAGACCATGTCATCCATAATAAATATTCATGCCTAAATACAACAATATGAATTTTTTATACTTCAAGAAAAAATTATCACTGCATTTGGATAAGCATTTTGTAAGAATTTTTTTAGCAGTAAATAGGAGGGGAAAAGGTATAAAAAAAATTGAAATTCAAGTAATATAAAGTTAAAATGTTAGTTTGTCAAACATTCTAAATTAGAAGGAAAATTGAATGAAATTTTTTTTTCCAACTGACATTTAAATGGCCAAACAAAGGCTGCCCTAACGGAGCCTAATTCACTAAGTAAAGTTGAACAGTGTAAACAATTATAACTACCCAATAATACCTCTAGACCCCTTCCCCACTTTTTTTCAACACTCCCCCTTAAAATTCCAAGAACCACACTAAGAGAGGAAAGAAAAAGGCAGATCTTTTATATTACTCTTCAAATGGTAGTGCAAATATTACGCAGAACAGGCTATACTAACAAAGTCAGTGTGAAGACCATTAAAAAAAAAAACATGCAGTTTGGTTTCTTTCCAGTTCCAGCAACAATTAAAGAAAGGAAAAAACTCGACATAGCTGAATTTTCCCCACTGATTTACCCAAACAAAAATAATATCAGATAACAAGAAAGCCTCCAAACCCATTATAGATAAATTACTCTTAAATGCAAAAAGGAGTCCTAAATCTAGACCTTCTAACTAAACCCTACAGTCTTACACGAACTAAATTTAAACCCTAAAGAAACTACAAGAAAATCTGCACATAAATCATCAGAAGAGAGAAAAAGACGCGTGCAAAAGACCTGGCCTTTCACTTTGAGATTGATGTGAGCGGACTGATCCCCACCCGGCTTCTTATCTTCTTCAGCAACTTGCGACATTTTTTTCCCTTCCTTTTCCTTCTTTCTCTCCTGACTATGCAATGTGTCTGTGGAGTTGCTCCAGTAGAGAGATTTTGTACCACCAAAATAAAAACTGCTATGAAAAAAATTAAAAACGATAACCTAATTTATATCGACGACGATTCAATGTGTTGACATTTGTTCGGTTGCTTAAAATCAACGCTAACTTTTTTTTTTTTTTTTTAAAAGATAAAACCTATATTTAGATAATATTAAATTTTATATATTCATTTGATAATCTCAGTCTCCTAAAGATATATATTTTGGTAAGTCTCGTAACGATATATTATAAGATATGGTAAAATATTTTATTAACATATTTTAAATTGTAGAATCTAAGTTTAACACATAAATTATTTTCGTCGTCCTAGCGACACTCAATCTTTTAAATCGTTCGGAACTTGCACTTTCGTCCAGTTTGGTCGTTAGGTCATTAATTTTTTCGTCAAATCCCCTTTTTCACTATATTGGACAGGGGTATTTTTATCCAAAAATTTAAAAAATAAACCCAAATTTTTTTTAAAGGGTATTTTTATAATTTTCAATAAAAAACTCTAAAAGCCCTTAATTTTTTTTCCTCTCTTCTTCTTCTTTTGTCTTCTTTTCCCTTATTCTTCTTTCTTCTTCTTCTTTTTTTTGTTTCTTCTGTCTTCTTCTTCTCTTCTTTTTCTTCTTCTCTCTTCTGTCTTCTAATTCTTCTTTTCTACTCACCCCCGATTATTTTTCTTCAATTTCAGCAATTGGTCACGGGACTTGGGCGGTGGAGAATTGGGGAAATTTGTTTGAAATTTTAAAACAGCAAACGGTGTCTGACATCATCAATAAATCAAAACCTTTTTTTTTCTTTTTGGTTTTTTTGTGTGCGTGTAAAAATCAAGTTATTATTACTATTATTTTTCCGTTCTTCGGTGTTTGTGTCAAACTCTATGACCTTGTCCATTCTTTCTTGCTTACATGAAAATGGAAATTGGAAAATGATTTCTTTTTCTTCCTTTCTTTGAGTGAACAAAGGAGATATTTTAGGGCTTTTAGGTTTTTATTTAAATTACAAAAATACCCTTTATAATAAATTTTGGAAAAAATATTTGAATTTTGAAAAATAAAAAAATTGAATTTTGACAAAAATGTGAATTTTAACAAAAAATGTGAATTTTGGAAGAAGTTATAATAAATTTTGAAAGAATATAAATTTAAAATATATAAATTTTGGAAAAAAAAATTGAATTTTGAAAAGAAATATGAATTTTGGAAGAAGATATAAATTTGGAAAAATATTTGAATTTTGAAAAATAAAAAAATTGATTTTTGAAAAGAAATGTAAATTTTGGAAGAATATATAAATTTAAAAGATATAAATTTTGGAAAAAGATTTGAATTTTGGAAAAAAAAAAAAATTGAAAAGAAATGTGAATTTTATAAGAAGATATAAATTTTGGAAAAAGAAAATAAGAAGAAGAGAGAAAAAAAATTTAGGGCTTTTAGGGTTTTTATTGAAAATTACAAAAATACCCTTTATAAAAAATTTGAATTTATTTTTAAAATTTTTGGACAAAAATGCCCCTACCCAACGACCAAATTGGACGGAAGTGCAAATTCTGGACGATTTAAAAGATTGAGTGTTGCTAGGGCGACGAAAATAGTTTAGGTGTTAAACTTGGATTTTAGAATTTAAAATGTGCTAATAAAATACTTTACCCTAAAAGATATAATACGAATTTAATTGATATTGTCAATTCACCCACAAAAAAAAAAGATATTGTCAATCAAAATATAAAAATCATAATTATCAAATAATTAATAGTAGAAAATTTAAAAAGAATTTATAAATAATTTAATGATATTATTCGTTTTGATCAATCAGGTCACGTTTTAGTGAGTAAAAGATCAAAGCTTTATTTTTTTTTTTAGGAGGTGGTATCTCATGCCCTTCCGGCCCAGACTAATCCACCCAGAAAGGCCCAACAGTGCGGGTATACCCGCACTTGCTGTGAAATCAAAAGATAAGGGAGAGAAACTCCTAGATCAATGACCATGAGAGATTTGAACCTTCAAACCTTTTGGTTGAGGGAGAGACTCTTAGACCATTATACCAAGATAAGAACTTCAAAGCCCTATTTAATAACTGCTCAATAATCTCGTACGCAAGCGATGATCCTACTTAATAACTTTATAGTAATTTTAAGTGAGCGATGTAATCAAGTTACAACAATAAAATAGTAATTATATAAATATTAGAGAAAATACATATTAGTAAATATTATTTTAATTTTTTATATTTTTAAACCTAAAATGAGTATTTCTATTAAAAATACACTTAAAATCACGTATAAATATTATTTTTTTTTGAAAAATCCTAGGTATAAATATTATTGAATACAACATTTTTTTTTAACGGGCAAATTGCAATCTATAATAATATAAGTTGAGGAAGGTGAATGGTCAAAGGCGGTGAATTCCCTTACAATCAATTTCAACCAACAATCTTCCTTAAAATAAGGCAATTAATTTGATAGGTTTACCTCATTTTTCTCACTTACGTTTTCTATTATCCATCAGTACATGAAAAGTGCTTTCAAAAAAAAAAAAAAAAAAAAGAAAAAAAACCATCTTCCTGTTCCTGTGAAGAACCAATGATCATATTTTTCCAAGGAAAACGCAGGTTGAAAAACTCCAAGAAATTACAGAATTCCAGATCAAAATCAATACATATATATATATATATATATATTTATAAAATATAATGTCAAGCAAGCTAAAGAAAGCCATTGGAGCAGTGAAAGATCGTACCAGTATTAGCCTCGCTAAAGTTTCAAGCTATAATACTTCAAATCTCGATGTCGCGGTGCTCAAAGCAACCACACATAACAATGTACCCATGGAAGATCGTCACGTACACGAAATCCTCCGCCTTGTTTCCTCTAACAAAGTATACGCAGCAGCTTGTGCTCGAGCAATCGGGAAACGAATTAGCCGTACAAGGAATTGGATTGTTGCCCTAAAATCGCTCCTGCTCGTTCTTCGAATTTTTCAAGACGGAGATCCTTATTTCCCTCGAGAAGTCCTTCACGCCATGAAAAGAGGTGCTAAGATCCTCAATCTTTCCAGCTTCCGCGACGATTCCAACTCCAGTCCTTGGGATTTTACCGCTTTCGTTCGGACATTCGCTCTGTATCTCGACGAAAGATTAGATTGCTTCCTGACGGGAAAATTACAGCGCCGATTTACTTATTGTCAAAATCGACGAGTCTCCGATTATTGTTCTAGAAGTCGTAAGGGTGGAAATGAGGCCGTGCGCGATATGAAACCTACAATATTGCTCGATAAAGTTGCGAATTGGCAGAGATTACTCGAACGCGCTATAGCCACAAGGCCAACCGGTGCGGCTAAGATGAACCGATTCGTGCAGTTAAGTCTCTACGCAATTGTGCAGGAGAGTTTTGAATTGTACAAAGATATTTCCGATGGACTTTCTCTTCTTTTAGATAATTTCTATAATCTCCATTACCAGAATTGCCTAATTGCCTATCAGATCTGTGTTAAAGCCCGAAAGCAATACGAGGAGCTTACCGCATTTTATACTTTATGCAAGAGCTTAGGTATAGGAAGAACATCTGAATACCCAAGCGTAAGACCTATTTCGCTTGAAGTTATCGAGACATTACAGGAATTTTTGAAAGATCAATCATCCTTTTCTCCGGCACCACCACCGCCGAACAACATTGTAATGTCTCAAAACCTTTTACTTCTCCCTGCCCCAGCCTCCTCCCCCTCCGGATCCGGCGCCAGACCAAACTCTCGTGGTCCTCATCCTCTTCCTGCGCCAAGATCAACAGCACGGCAGGAGAGTTATGGCACGCAATCAGATTTCTCATTTACAACAACAACAACGACGGACGGATATTCCGAAAGGGCATTGGAAAATGCGAGCTCCCACTGTACATCACTGGAAGATTTGATAAGCGCCACGGAAGTATCAAACCTTACTACTCCTTCCATTTCAATTGATTTGGAAGCTTATCCTGAAAAATTCGAAGAGCATTCGCGGGGAGGAACTAACAACACATTTAATAGACTCAGCGATTCCGGATCGACTCAGTCACTACCAGTTTCAAGCTCCATCGATCTTCTTGCTTTAGATGAATGTCCCCTCGAATCAGAACTCGAAACAAAAGGAATTCGACAACCACCACCACCTGCTGCAGGTCTTCATCGAGAAACTGAGGAAAATAAATTGGAATCTTCCAGTTCTTCCGCCAAAGGCTGGGAACTTGTACTACTAGCTGAAAATAATGCCAAAACAACAACAAAAACAACAGAAGAACAGACACCAAATGTCAAAGCAAATATTGGGACTCCAGAACCAGATGATCCTTCAAGAATATTTGGTTGGGAGCTAGAACTAGAACCCCCAACAATGCCACCACCATCATCATCATCATCTTCACAATCCATGGTGGGGAGAACTACTACTACCACCACTACCAATTATACCTCATCTTTAGACAATCTGTTCGGTTCAGAACTTTCAATTCCATCATCATCACATCATTACAATCCATTTCTACAAGATACAATTGAATTACCAACCACCTGCAGTAGTAGTTCTAATCCAACTCCCATAAATTTTCAATCGGAATCTCAGGGTGTCCTCCCTCCAGATTCCATTGCATCTGTGCCGACATTTCAAGCATCTTTCCCCGCACCGACGTTTCGTGCAACTCCTACATTTTCATCCCAAAGTTCAAATGGTTCTGAGGATGATCCTTTTGGTTTAGTTTATAATGATAGACCATTGTACAGTAGTTCTATGAACCAACAGAATTTGTTGCATGAACAACAGCTTTGGTTCGCAAACCAAAACAAGATTATAGCAAAGCGCATGGCCTAAGCTATAAACAATTTACATACATATATATATACAGAGAGAGAATAACATTAACCTTTCTTTTACTTACATTCTTGTTATTCCCATCATATTAAACGCATATATGTACATATATATATATATATAGAGAACAACCATCAAATATATATATATATATATATATATATATATATATATATAAAGGAGAGAGAGAGAGAGAGAGAGAGAGAGAGAGAGATTTCTTAATTCTTATTCTTCAATGTCAGACTTACAAAGTCTTGATAGATTTACATTCCTCCTACCAGGGACCTTGCTAGACAAAGGGTCCACAAAAAATTGGATAACGTTTGAAGAAACAAAAATCAGCTTTGTCAAATGGTGTCATTGAATTCAGCTTCAAAGAACACTAAATCTATAAAGGTTAACTACTACTGACCGACTAGAATATACTGAGAAAAAAAAAAAAAAAAAAAAAAAAAAACTCCATGCTATGTAGGAGGAAAGAATCTATTGAGATTAAATGGCAAAGTGTAGAATTCTTCATTGCGATTATCACCTCTAAATGTTCTGAATTTCATCCACCATGGCATACCTCGATCTTTCTTTGATTTCTCCACATCCAATGTATTGTCAAGGAATACAGCAACGATCAATCCCACAGTCGGCGGAGAAGCAAATATAGTGTTCAGGAATGCATTGAACTGCACAACACACAAGTGAAATTTCAGAGTTAAAACAAAATGGGAGCTTCTGGAATATTCCATGGATTGGTTTAGTTGAAGTGATGATACTAACCCATCCAGCATTAGTATGGACGAGACCGTGCCGATTTTGGTTCCAATATTCATCAAAAAATTGAGGGATTGATATCCCTAGGAACAGGGAAAGACCCGTTATAAAGAGGTTCCTCATAGTATTCATGTTGGTGAACTGGAGAAATGATAAGCCAACTGAACCTGCACCAAACTCACACAGAACGATTTACCAGTTGAGCATTTTTATGGAAAAACAAACAACTTCTTTTCTTTAGTAAGATTGCATGCATACCTACAAGGCCAAATAGAACACAGTACAATGCAGCATATATAGGAAAAGGGATCGATGCAAAAACAGCCCCAAATTTTCCTGCAAAAAAAAATGGTAACCTATTAGACTGCTACTCCAGAACAATATATATTATTTTTATGGATGGAGTAACAACCTAAGATTGAAAAGAATATCATGAAGGCTGCAGAAATTTGAACGACTCTACGACTGCCAACTCTGGTGAGTCCCAGGAGTCCTACATTTTCTCTGCAATATACGTTGCAAAATTTCATTTCCTGATCAAGATAAGAAAACATGTATGATGGAGGAAGAGGAAGAGGATCAAGCATTCCTGGTGCAATAAATTAAATTTCTTACACAGAAACTGTAGAACCAGTGCCAGTTCCAAATAGGCCATCTAACAAAATGCCAATTCCCTGTTCAGTATATAAACCAAAGCTTATTCTTAGTTGTAGAAGTATGCAACTTCAAGAATTTGGGTCCTTTTTCAGGACAAGCATTAGAATCGGGGGTATTCTACTCAAGAGATTAAACAATGCAAAATAGGTAGGGAGAGCCTTCTTGTGTGTTATTTTTATTTTACAAATGGATGGTTATTCCATCCTTCAAAGCAATAAAAAATTGTGCTGCATCTTTTTGTGGTATTAGTTACCAACTCACCTGCCAACCAATGCCCCGACTCAAGACATAGGCAGGAGGCGGTGTGGCAATTGCCAGACGAGACGCTGCCTTGTATGCACCAGTTGACTGCAGCCACACAAGCAAAGTCATGATGTACTCTAGAAAGCCAGGAAATGATTAATCAAATAGCAAAGAATTATTATTCTGGGATGTATGAGAATCTAGAACCAAAAAGCTGCTCAAATATATATTATATACGGGAACTAATAAATGCTGAAGAGTTCATGAAAGGGCAATCAGGTGCACAATGCCAATTACCTCAACCATTGAGACAAGAACAGCAGACATCATAGCGAACGAATGGCCAGCGGCAAAAGTAGGTGGGCCCCACTGCAAGGGATATGGAAATTTAAACCTGAAAATAACGTTATACAATTACTTCATGTTTATCTAAAGCCTAGAGGCTAAATAAGGTGAGGAGGAAATGAAAAATCTGTAATTCAGACCATGGAGCAGTCGATATGAGATTTGCTCTGTCTGTACGACAATTGTATTGAGTTTTAGTTGGTTTGTCTCGGTAAGCTCCACTAGCTGTCAGTATGATGGAATATATCCAGATAATTGTGACACAGATCAGTACAGGAAACCGTTCAAAGATGGGAAAATCTCTCAGCGGTTTAACATGCTTCAGATACTGCAGTTCAGAAAAACTCTTGCATGAATTCCTGAGATAATAACGAGTAAGCAAGTAGATGGCAACTCTGCTATTTTTTACTGTTCTTACTTGTGATAGACCTATGACCAAGAGTAGCATTGGTAGCCCAATTTCAACACAATTTCCAAGCTGCAAAAGGCAGATTGCAAGAAAAAGTATGACATTATCAGACAATCATGGAGAGTATAAACTTGTATACCTTTCCTTCATATGGTATATATATATATATATATATATATATATATTTGTCTTCTGTTGTATCTCTAATGGTCAAATATCTACTTGAACAACTGAATGTGGCATATCATATTACATTGGATTTTCACCAAGCATGAGGTTAAGAAGCACATACATTAAGAAATTCAAGAAGAGTAAAAAATTTTATCTTGCTTGCACCATATTATTAGGTGGTTAATCTATTAAGTTCAGTAGAAGTTATGGAGGTTTCTGAGGTTGAAATACATACCACAGGAAATCCTCGCTGGAATAAGCCCAAACCTACTAATCCTACAACAGGAGCCATTCCAAGGGGACTAAAGAATCTGTAAAACAACAATTGAAGATGAACCAATAGAATTTCAACAAAACTGAACAGAAAAAGTCTGGTAGCTTATTTAGTGGAGGAAGTACACCATACCGCGAAAAGATTCCCCAAACTTGACTGTAACCCAGAATTATCTGTATGCTTGAAGCAACAATCAAAGACCCTTGAATAGCTCGCATAGTTTGTATAAATCTCTGCAAACGGTAACATAGAGATTATATAGCAATAAAGTAGGAGAGTGGCACAAGTACACCACTGGATAGCATCAGTAGAAGAATTTATTCAACCATTTGCATGAGGAATTATATTATTTCAACCCTGATATTGTAACACCTCGAATAAAAAAGGCATTTTGAAATGTTAAAGACTGAGAAACTACCACATGTGGCTCTTCAATTTGTCGTAAGGATGAATCATTAATGATGTAGAAAATGGGAATCACATAAGCGAAGGAACCTCCAACGACAGCAGGTAACCTAGTTCCAAAGAGGGCTTGCAAGAGTGTGTTAAGTCCAGCTACAAAAAGTAAAGTCTGTATAACTCTTGCCTTGTCACCCTGGTAATGAAAAACAAAGAGTGCATGTATGTCATTAGTGGAAGAAAGTATAGTCAGTTGTAGTTCAAGAACTCCAAAAACCCAGATCAGCAAACATATGGGCATCCTCACAGATCTAAATTTGTGAGTCAATGCTTTTGGGTAAAAGGCACGACAGAATCAAAGAGAAAGTTACACTCACGTCTGAACCACCCATTAAAGGAACAAGCAGTGTAGGGATCATCACACTTGTGCCAAGGACTAATATGTAGTTCTGGAATGCCAACAATATAGTTTCAGCTGCAGCAGAATAATTTTGCATCAAGAGAAAGTCAGACAAATAAGGTCCCTCATAAGCTAAATAATAAGCCCAAATCTGCTTTGGCTCAACTAAATTGCTATCATAAAATCAAGTACAATATTTCTTCTGGGTGTTCAATCCCTCTCTTTTCCATTTCATTAGTTAATTTTTATTTATTTTTGACTAAAATTTGTTTAAGAAAGGAAGATGGAGAACTAAAATGGAGGTAAAAAAGAAGCTATCTTTAGAGACTACAAATAAATCAATCTTTTTGGATGTATAGAAGCAAAAGAAAAAGTATTTAAATAGGCAGCGACTGAGTCTTTCTTTAGAATGTCAGTCCATAGTCTGATGGGTCATTGGTGGAAGATGAAGCATTTCGTAGTGAGCTCACTAATCAAAAATGAAAATTTTCAAGAAATAGATATTCTAAGATAATTCCTGCTTTGAGATCCTAAATATAACATTTCTTTCAGGCTTTACATGTTAAACAAGAAAAAGGTTCCTTGTATTGTTTTTACCATTTCAGGATCAACAAATAGAGGATATCTTGGAATTACCTATGCTGAAACTAAAATATCCACAGGGTTACAACCTAAAGATGATTAGATTATCTCCAGAGAAAATCACAACAAACAGCCCAATTCCCTTGATCATTTAACTTGCTTCAAAAAAAAAATTTAATCCCACCACCATTTTAAAACTCCAAAATATCAAGAGAATAAAAAAAGTATAAATATTTCACTTTTTCAAAAGAAGGAAAAAGGGATTCCAAAAGCCAAAAACACAGTTGGTAAATAACTGAACAGCTAATCCAGGAAGACTTCGTTAAATTTTTTGATACAGACAAGAACTTTGTATACTAATCTAATACCTAAGATCAACCGCAATTGAGTATATTTATATGGCATTGCACAATGTAAGTACTAATCAAGAGAAGCTTCATTTCAGCTAACTTCTCGAAAACAAAAATGCCTAAAGAAACATCCCAGTCTTGGAAAAAATTAAGACAAGACAGAGTCCAGAACCCACTTCAATCTCAAAGACAAAAAGATATATATATACAGAAAAAGAAGATAAACAAGAAAACCATTAAAAAATAATCATAATAAATCCTGAACATCCAGTCCGGGGACATTCTCTGCACGCTCAACAAATCAATTAGGCTCAGTAAACAGAAAAAAACAAGCTTACAGGGCAATGTGCGTGACTACATTTTAAAAATGTCTTTTCCTATAAACCAACCAAAATTTTCCCGTCCCTCTTTTCTCAAAAGAAACGTGAATACATACACAACCCATATAAACAATAACCACATGATACACCTTCTTCTTTGTCGCATATATCAACAGGCGACCCGTGTATGGCATTCATTTCCAAATCCCAAGAAGAAAAAAAAAAAAAGCAAACAAACAAAAAAATACAGAACAGAGCACTTTCTTTTCACAGTCTCGTTTTTTTTCTATGCTAGAGAGGAAAGATGAGAGGCATACGCCAAGGTGGATTAGAGTCTATGCAGTACTCAAGGTCTTGAAGCTGTTCCATGGGAGGATGACTAATGTCAGCTGCCATTGTTGGAAATGCTTCAACAGCTTCTTTCAGAAACAGAATCAAGAAATAGTATAACCTCTCAGACCAACAACAACAAATAATTATAATAATACAAAGATGAAGAGAGAGAGAGAAATGGGAGGCTAAAGAAGAAGAAGAAGAAAAACTAAGAACAAAGTAAAGCAGCACAAACAGATATAAAGTTGAGAGAGAGGCCAAAGAAAGTAGCAGGAAGCAAGTGTAAAAGGGAGGAAATGGAATAAATGTCTCTTATATTCTTCTCTCTTTTTTTTTTATTCATTCATAGTTAGTGCAGAGAGCTAATGCCACAGAGTTACATATATTATACATACATATATATATATATATATATATATATAGTGAGAGAAAAAGAGGAGAGAGAGAGAGGAAATAAAATCTATCAGTTAGGACTCTAGCTGATTTCCTTCATAAATGAGACTTAAACTAAGTTCAACAATGAATATATATATATATTTATTTATTTTAAAATTTTAAAATATTTTTCAATTATAAATTTGTATTTATAAGAATTATGAAAAGTGATATTTATTTACAATAATATCAATTAAGTTGGATTTAATTTGTCATTATGTCCGGTGGCAGAAGGAGGGAGGGGCCCACAGGAAGTGAGGACCACTTTTTGGTACTTTAATGAATTTATTCTCTTATTTCTTTTGCGTATAAATAATTAATTATACACTTTCAGGAAAGCGGAAAAGAAAAATAAAATTTAACTGTGGATCGTATTTCTCCAATTTTGAATTCGAAAAAATAAATGAAAAGATTTTAAGGAGGGAGTTTTATTAACAATATTTTCTTTTAATGAAGTAATTATTAAATATATATATATATATATATATATGTGTGTATTTTAATATTTCAATATTAATTGTTGCATGCGTTTTATAAATTCAAGTTTAATAACAAATTGTTTTTATTTTTTATTTTATTTTTTTTTAAAAAAGTAGTTTAGACAATTTAATTTGATTAATATTCTCTATAATTGTAATATTTTATATAAAAAATTTGGAATATGTTATAACGAACTTTTTAAATTAAAGATAAATATCAATTTTTTATTAAACGTTACAATTTTTAAAAATTTGAATTTTAAATAAGTCTTTTGATCGTTTTCATATACTTTTTAAAGGTATTAAAAGAGTTATAGAAGACTTATTTATACCCTAAAAAATCTAGTAAAATTTGTGAAAAAATGACTCGTTTCATTTTATATATATATATATATATATATAAATAAAAAAAAAAAATTTTAAATGAGTTTGAATTAGTCAAGAAAAGAAATAATATTTTTAAGTTTTATGATAAAAGTTAAACTGTGTAATTTCTTTTTATAAATTCAAGAAAAAAAATTAAAATTATTTTAGTTCAATAGTTGTTGAAAAATAAATTCAAACAATTCAGTGTAGAATTTTTATTTTTGTCATTTCTTTTAACAATTAAATACAAAGTCTCCTACAAATAGATAGAGACAAATATATTAAATTTCTAATAAATATTATAGAAAAAATGCACGATTTAAGAAATATATTTTTTTTTAAATTCAAATTGCAAACAGTTATATAATCTGTCTTCCATATGTTAAGAAACTCGTTTGTAACGTTAAAAAAAAAAAAAAAAAAAAAAAAAACAAAACAGTAATAGACAATAGTAAACATTAGAGAAGACAATGAAAAGTGTAAGAAAGACCTTAATTTCTTTAAAAAAATTTATAATGATAATAATACATAATTAAATTGCAACATATAATTGTTAAGAAGACGTAGATAATCTCACTTAATACCTAAGTAAAGACAACCACGAATCACATCAATCAAACTAATATATTTTTTTTTTTTCTTAGACACATAGTGTTCTATATAGGTTCAAACTATAAGAGAACACTTTAAGCCAAATTTATCGTTCGAGCCAAATTGATCCTCATACATGAATGAGGGTTTAAACCCCAAACTTCACTTAAGTTAGAAGAGCTCTTTACCAACTCACCTATGCCTTGAGGTTAATCAAAGTAATACCTTATTCTCATTTAGAGATCAACTTTAAAAGTACATCATGGTGGAAGATTGAAATTAGCTAATTTGTCCTGATGGAAAATTCTAATTAAGTAGAAATATGTGTGTCAAATGAGAGCTTGAACATTATTAATAAGATATGCTATTTAGGCAGGAAGTAAATACAGTTGAATAGAAGGACAAAAATGTTTGTACTAAACGCCAGAATGGGGCTAATATACCTTCTCCAAAAAAATACGATAACTTTATTCAATCTCTTTCTCAGGTCCGATATATGCAGTCCAAAATACTGATACCAAGATAAGTGAACATCCGAATAGTCTACCAAAGGTCGGAACTATTCTGGATAAACTTATCCCGACTAACTGTGACAAGGCAGCCTGAAAAAATGAACAAAATCTAATTATACTGCATTCCAACTTAAATATCCAAATTTGGTTTTGCATATATGTATGGGAACTGCTGATATTACAAACATTTTTGCACTCATGGAGCATTGTTTAGATATTAAGGCAGACACAAAGTGGGCTAATGCCACCAAGATTTACCAACCCAGCATTATAAAAATTCCAAGAAAAGGAAAAGAGAAATAGTTATTATTAGAGATAAGTCTTAAAAAAATCCTTGCTCTTAAATTGCTCATTTTGTTAGTAGTAAAAGATCTTCATTGAAAGGTTAATATATATATATATAGCATACATGACTCAAAGAACTTTGGATGTTTTCGACTGGTTCCAGGTACCCAGTGGAGGAACAAAAGTAGAATAAATAGGATAAATACCTCAAGATATTGTATATTGGACAGCTTGCTGGTTTTCTCAAGTTGAAGTCCACGTGCAGAAGTTAACTACAGAGAGAAAGAAGGGTGGTCTCAGCTCATGGATTGCCTGACAGCAGATAAATAAAGCCCCCCCCCCCCCCAAAAAAAAAAAAAAAAAAAAAGGAAGTTCTATGCCCAAAATATCAGAGTTAACAACAGTACCTCTGCAAAGAAAGCTAAAGAACCAAGTAAAACCATCAGAAGGACAGTATACAAACTTGGTAGCACCAAGTCCTGCACTTTTTTGTTATAGAATCAGGTTAAAGAGAAACATAAGCTAGAGAAAAACAAGAACACCATGTAAGTGGCAAACAGATATTTTGTTCTTCAAAATATTTCATAACTAAGAACTTCAAGAATAAAATGACGATAAAATGTGGTTTCTCATTAAACATGTTAAAAAACCAGGTCCACATTCAACCATAATTTTACCTCAAAAGCAAGTGCACATATTGCTGTAGCTGGGCTGCTAAGCAAGCCAAATGAAAAAACTGTGAGCCTGAAAATAAAAATAGATTTACATAAGAAAGAGTAAACTGGAATAATGAAGTACAGCAAGGCCACTTGTTATAGATTTCTCTGGATTACAATGCTTAACTGCCATAAGAATATTAAAGTTATATAAAAGTCATACGTTATATTAACCCACATCACATAACTTTCAAGTAATTTACTATAAAGTAATCAACCGATTCCAATACCATAATCCCTTATTTCAGTAAATGCTAGAATTTTACATTTCAAACAATTATCTGAAGTCGCCTTGCATAGGTAAATCAGGAAAATATGATACATTTGGACATTTTTTTTTTTTAAGATTTATTTTTTAAAATTTTGACCTTTTTTTTTTTTTAACTTTTTAAAATTAGATACAAAAGTGTTTTAATTATATTTTTTAATAGATAACAATGGAAATCTCAAACTAAAAAAAATACATATCTGTTTTGATTTTTGGTCAAAATTTTAATACAATACTTTTGCAAAAAAAAGAAAAAGAAAAATATGATTGTCCAAAAGGATTATAGATGATCTTACACAGGTTGATCAGCTGCCTTGGCTCCAGCCCTTGTAAAGCAGTAGCCAATCCCTCCAACTATTGATGAAAACAAACCAACTAGAACTGCATAAACATGGTGGTTTCCCTTACCATGCAAGTTACCTGCCTCCCCTGCATTATGTCAAAATAAATGATGCAATAACAAATGAATTTTCTTTGCAGAAGTTTAAAAAAGAGAAGTTGATTCATCATTCAGGTGGAAAATTATCAAGATAAGCTCATTCACCAAATCCGAACATAATTATGTCAATTTGAATAGGTTTACGTGTATATGTATAATTATATAATTTGAAATCATCATACTTCAAAATTATTATTGGGCACTGGAAAATATAATGTATGCTACATCTAAGAAAGGAGCCATAGTCAAGAATCAAGACGATCCAGATTTCTTCCTTAAGTTTCTCATATTAACAATTATACATTCGCATTCAAGAAGCCAAAAACTGTATATACCTTCTGTATTTAGCATTGGCCGGAATATAAAAAGCACCCCAAAGAAACTGCAAGCAAGACCTGGAATGTGGACCATAAAAGCCAGGAAACAAATGAAAATTACAACGTAAAGTAGGAAATACAAAATGGTTTTAGAATGTCTCAAATGCTCCCTTAAACCTCAGTGGCACTCAATTCTAGAGACCAAGTGAGCACATTTCATGCTAGCAACATGGAAAGAGATCATAGAAAGCATAAGGCCTAATGACTATGATCATACTGCGTTAAATATACTAGAGTCTTCGCAGTTACAGATGTCACACCTTTTTAATGAAACTTGTTCATAATGCCAAATGGAGGATTCTTAAACAATTAAATATTACCTAAACGATAATTCTCTTTCAACAATTTACAGCATTTCCTATGGAGCTGCTAGAAATCAATAGCCATCCAACCTCAGAGTACATGCATATGTATATTCCATGCACAGAAATACTGTAAAGTTTATAGTGACCTAAATAGGAGGAATTAATCAAATACTTCTGGCTTATCAAAAGCATCTTAAGAAGTAAAGAAATGTTGTGACAGTGTTAAACTCCATAATTCCAAAGATCATAGTTGGAGCTAAACTTTATACCCATGTATTGTCTACGAAAGAAGTACTCTCATGAAAGATGGAGAAAGGATCATATAAGAGCAGAAGAAGCCTTGCTAGAACCTATATGGAGAATAATGAATATGTATGTACAAGATCATAAGAAACAATCCGTTCTACACTTGTTTTGCTCCAACTATACTGTTCTTACAACATCCCCAAACAGAGAGAGAGAGAGACAATAAACAAGGATGTCCACTTCAAGTGTATAATTATAAAAAAAAAAGGGGAGAAATTATTCCTCAACAGAGGGTAGAAAAATTTAGGGCTCAATATAGAGGGACAAAAGAAAGGAGAAATCCAGTTACAGAAGCTGCAACTGCAAGAATTACTCGAATCACAACTTTGAAACTTCTAAACCATTTTCCCGCGTGTCTTCTCTTGAAACTTTCTATCTCCACTACCATAAGATAGTGAATTCTTCATGCTTCAAACAATTTTTTCCTAATAGTAACAATGTTGTCAAAGTACTAGGTATTAGAAGTTGTAGTCTTTACCTCCAATTTCTGAAATTCTCAACTTTTCCTGCAATATGATTCTTGCAGCAACTGAAGCCATAATTGGAGTTGTAAAGCTCAATATGATACCCTGAGAGAGAGGTATAGTTTGAATGCTGAAAAGAAAAAATGACTGGCACATGGTCACTGGTAATCATGTCCAACATTCACAATCATAATTATGGGAACTTTTCTGTCTTACAGTCTCAAGATAAACTAAAACTGAACACCAAGCCTGACAGAAGTAATGACCAAGCTCAATCATAAAGTTGATGCATAAGAATAAGAGTAGATAAAAGACCACCAGAACCCCCCATCATGAGGCTCCTTCCTCATTCCCACCCTCATCCTCCCTCTTTTGTCAAGGCAAAAGAAAGAGAGAAAAGAGGATGCAAAGATATGGTTCTGTTGAGAGCAATCAAATTCTTTAACTACAGGTAAGTCAAAATTTTATAGTAAATTGAAATAGGGACTATCAACTTTAGATTGAATTTTATCATAATCAGCAATGAGAAAAAACAGAATGATGATCCTACAACAGGGTATTTGAGAGTTCATGACTGAAATAAAATATGTAATCCTTTGTTATGTTAGAGCCAAAATTCTCCGTTAACCATCAATAGTTACGAGCATTTAGATATCCTGTGTTCAGATCAAGGACTCAAATCAACTGAACTTAGAGATTTAAAGCTCAAAGGAACTGTGGAACAAAGCAGGAGTCTCATACATTATTGGAATGTACATGTAGGTTCTCATAGAAATGTCGCACAATCATATACTTTCACCAACAAAGCATAAAATCAAATACAACAGCAGATTGCTTGCATGTTCTAATCATTTCATAATTGAATGTTAGAAAAGGCTTTCTACAATATATACGCAATCAGCTTGCGAGTAATACTAAAATGGGACCATGGAAGCTGTCTAAAAACTGTCTTCTCATGGCAATTCCAGTAAGGCATAGCTCGATAATGATCACACAAAAACTACCAAACCCCCAACCCAGGGCACAAGCATCAACTGCAAAAGGGAATACTGAACTGTTTTGAAAATTTTCTAATCTAATTAAACAAATGCCTATAGTCAAATAAAAGACAGGAAATGATTCATTAGATAACCTTCCCCAGAATTTAACTAGTAAGCTATTCTTTTCTCAGATTTTCATCTCATTCCCTTTCTCTTTCTCAGATTTTAATTTCTTGCTTACTGATGTCTCCTTTTTTTTTTCAACAGGTTTAAAAATGCAGGGAATTATCAAATTAAATAAAGCTAAATTTATTCCAAGAAGACTTTCTTACCAATAAACAAAAGCCAACAGTGAGATGTATCCAGCAAGAGCTCTTAGAACCAAGAGCTTTCTGACATTAGACAGACCAAATATTGGTTGCCCGGTTTTTCTCAGCCAAAGAAATGATAGAATCATGATAATTGTACATCTTGTAAATGCTATCTCAAAAAGAGGAATCGACTGAGCTGTCAACCAGAAATGCGTTGTTCACATGTATGCTAAATTTGATATCATTTCAATATATATAAAAACGGGGGAATACCAAATCTAGGAAATATTTGAGATGAATAATAGTAACAACGATAGAGCAGCCTTAACTAGAAAAGGAAAAGCATAAGGTTTGAAAATTATTATAATACGCAAATTAGGCCTGCCAAAGAAAAAAGGGACTGAGAAGAAACATTTAGCTAAAAACTAGTTAATGATGTCTCGTTCTTTGCAGTAAGTAATATGATACTAAGAAGACTTGGAAATGATATCCAGTAGTTTTAAGACTAAATTTCTCAATTCATTAAAAACTGGTTACAGATTGAATTATAATGTCCTTTTAGAGTATAATTTTAAAGATACCTGATCAAGTTTCAGATAATGACCTAAAGTAGATCACGAATGCAAAAGGGACAACTTTTACTTTTTTTAGCATGAAAATCAATTAATAGGATTAACTGGTCAACTTTCAGCTGTATGTTGCAGTTTGAACTTATTTATATTATCCAGAAACCTAGGCTACCTATCAAAAACCCGAGGAAAATAAAAATGAATAACAAAGAAACATAATTGAAGGATATAATAAATTAAGTTACTAACCAGAGAAAATATCTGAAAACACTTCCATGGTACAATAGAAAATTGATGATAAGGCCATGCATAGAAACCCGGAGTATCTTGATCCACCCCATACCCAAAAGATAAACGGCAAGAGTGGTGATGTCTCTGTTTGAGTTAATTTTGTTATTTGCTCCTGCAAATGTGGCTCACACATGTGATCACTTTTGCTATTATACATGTTTCTAATGAATGAATGTTTCTTTTACCTAATAATAAATAAATAAATAAACAAAAATATAACTATTATAATCAAAGTTCAGAAGAAATTTATTGAGATCAATGTTTCATTTCTAGGTTCATAAGATTGGTGGAAATATATGAGTTCCAAACGGCGGTCATTTAAATGATAATATCTTACCGATATGTCAATGAGAAATCAGATCCATAAGACTCCACCATAAAAACCTACTGCCAATACTCCTTATGTTAATGTTTTTTGTTGCCAAATATATTTCTAAATATTTTTAATAATATATGAATTCCCTATTTTTCTCCAGTACCTTTTGTTATCCCAGCATACAGTCAAAACTTCATCAAATCCTAAATTTTAACACTCAAAAAATCAACGTGTCTGAAAAGCCCTCCTCAAATTGATATGCAGAATACTGCACTATCCAAGTTACCAAGCAATAGTACATCACAAGCCAACAGAAACTCCTTATATATATATATATATATATATATATATATATATCGGATAAGCAATTCTGTTACATTACTAGAATTCTTTCTGCATTAAACCAAACAACTGCATCATCAAATAAAGGGACTATCTATTTATTTCAAAGATATCATTATCTAAAAGCATTTTCAGCTCAAGAAACTTATTCAGGATGGCCTCAGAAAATTAGAACAAGTTAATCCCTTTTATACCACATTCCATCCAATTCAAACTTAGAAGGTATGCCAAACTCCTTGGGTTCACTCTTACCTCAATCACAAATAAAAAAAAAATCTTCCTTTTTACTAATCATAGTTAATAGTCAACTTTGATGAAAAGGTTAAAATTAAAGAAATTTAGCCCAAGTATTAGTATCAGAAATCTTGAAGTAAATAAACCCAACAAGAAAAACCAAATGCTATCAAAAAATCAGCGGAAACATCATTCCAGTAAAATACACGAAAAATAAAACTGAAGTGAATTTACCTACCTTAACTGGCTTCCCTTTATATGAAGATGGGGAGAAGATGTTGACTTTGGGCCTCTGTGATTGAACTAATAGAGGCGTAACCTGATCCTCCGATATGGAAATTGCATCATCAGAAGACGGCGATGATAATGACAATCCGATAGCGGCGACATTTGACGATGGCACCATCTCCATTGCCACATGGTGACCTCCGCCTCTCTCAATGTCTTCAGATTCTCCACCGTTGGCTGAATCTGCCGAGGCCATTTTTCGCTTGCTCCTTGTTTTCTTTCCCTAACTAAGCCATAGTATATTATTCCTTAATTAATTAACTTTGAATGGAAAAACAAGAGTTCGCTATTTTATTAGAAACTTTGATTATTCTTTTCTTTTATTTAATAAAAAAAAAATTCTTTAGTTATAAAAAAAAAAAAAAAAAAAAATATTAAGAATAAGTTTGTCACATGTTTCCAAAAAATTATATATATTTTTTCTTTTAATTATTTTAAGAGTAAATAAATGTGGCCGTTTCTACAGTGATCCTCCTCTACCTTCTTCCTCTTGGTTCCACACACACAATACTTGGTGATCCGATGTTGGAAATTACTGCTAAACTGAACCGGCAGTTCTTCCCAGTTTTCTTCACATCCCAATCAAATCCACTGGTTTTTTCTCATATTTGTAAGTCCTTTTCCCTCAAGAAATGTACACAATCACCGTGTTACCGTTCTGTTTCTTGCTCCATGTACAAAAAGGTAATCAAAGCTTCTGCTGCAAGGAAGGAAGATCAGAAGCCTCAATTAGAGCCTCAAAAAGGTGTGTTTCCATTTCATTTTACCGAATATGGTATATATATATGTGTGTATGTATGTATATACTTTTGTGTATTTGAACATTCTTTCACATCTGCCTTTAATTTGATTCTTTTCTCAGAAGGATGGTCAGGGAGTGAAGGTGTTGATTTGGGTTGGTTCCCGTCTTTTCCTCATGTCTTGGTTGCTTCCATGTCCAATTTTCTCTTTGGTTATCACATTGGGTAATTCAAAGATCTTTCTTTCTTTCTTTCTCTCTCTCTTTCAGAAATTTTTTGGGTTGATTTTTATAGAAACATTATTAAGAAACTAAAAGAAAATGCATATTTTCTCTTAAGCGCGAGTGACTTGAGTTACTATTACTTTTATTTGACTAGGTTTTATGGGTTTCTTTATAAATTCAAAACTGGTACTTGTAGTATTTATTGCTGTGATTACCTAAGGAATGACCATATATTGTGATCATTTTAACTTCTTTACAGATGATATTTGTTTGTGTGATGCAGAGTTATGAACGGTCCTATTGTATCTGTTGCCAGAGAGCTGGGTTTTGAAGGCAATTCATTTCTTGAAGGACTTGTTGTCAGTATATTCATTGTTGGTGCATTTTTTGGAAGCATATGCTCTGGTTCTGTTGTGGATAAACTTGGTTGCAGGCGTACCTTCCAAGTTGACACAATACCCCTTATTCTTGGGGCAATTATTAGGTAAGTATGTTTATTCGATGAGGTTTTTTTACTCGGATGAATACTTTATGTTTCAGCTATAGAGGAGAATATTGTAATAACTTTACTTACATTGACTTCATACTTTTTATTCAAAAATCACTCAGGGTGACCCTTCTATAAATTTGTTACAGTGGCCAAGCCCATTCCTTGGATGAAATTTTGTTGGGTAGATTTCTTGTAGGCCTTGGTATTGGTGTGAACACAGTTCTTGTTCCTATTTATATTTCAGAGGTAAGTTTTTCTGGTACCGAGAAATAGTGGCACTATTCTGAGGTGTATATCATTCTCTTTGTTATGTTTTAGTAAGTCAATGCTTGTAGAATTTAGTGAAAACTACATTGTGCAAATTGCAAAAGGGGTGTATGAGTTGTAAGAGAGCATCATATGTGAGGAGATGCCATAAGAGACTGCTAACTGTTTCTCAGAGTTATGTGTGATTCCACAAGTACCATTAATTTCCTTTGTTCATCCATCTTTTGATGCTATATTAAGATTCTCGTTTCCCTCTTAAAGGAATTTCATGATCTCGATAATAGTACTTATAGTTAGTGAGAGGATGAGAATTTCATTATGTGTATTATAAATCTGATCCACGTGCCCAGAGAAAATAGGATGATCTCTATGAAGATGCTGCTGTGGTTTCCACATACCACTATTGGTAAATATTTATTCTTACCAATCAACATAATCATAATAGAATTAGCTTGTATTCGTGAATCTGCAGTATTGTGAATTTTTCTTCTTGACATTTTGAACTCTTTAGGATCCAAGCTCGTACTTCAAGAGCTTCTTGGGATCATATTTTAAGTGCTACTTAAATGGATCACTATTAATATCTCTTGATTCTTGGGTTTTCTGGTGTAAACTTGTACTTTAATAAGTAATGGATTTTAATGGATTTTTATTGATGTTGATGCCATTAGCATTATAGTTAGGTGATGATTTCAACTCAGTTGATTTAACATTGTTGATCTTATCATTTGTTAATTTTCCCTTTTAGATTGCTCCAACAAAGTACAGGGGTTCATTGGGAACCTTGAGTCAGATTGGGACATGTATTGGAATTATTGCTTCACTCATTCTTGGAATTCCATCAGAAAACGATCCCCATTGGTAAGCACTATCCCTATCTGGGTTGGCACCTCATTCTATTTGTGAAGTCATTCCCTCTAATTCTACTTGATTGATTCAGTTATCTAGTTTCAGATTGATCCCTACTTTGTTGGCCATGGTTGCAGTGTTTGAGGAGAGATAAGTGAAATTAGGACCTTGAAGCCTTAGTCAATGCAGTACCAGTTTTGTTTAGGATTTTTGACCCATTTGTGGAAAGAGAAAAATATTAAAATGCTTCCAGTTATGATGTGAAAATGAATAATTTTTTATCCTGCCATCTGACGTTTCAATCATCCATTTGATTATGCAGTCATATGTCCAGAACCTGATAAAACATTTATTAATTTATGTTAAAATAATAATAAGGGACATTATTAGATTGATTGTCTGCAAGGCTTGGAATTTACACAGTCGCCTTCTAATTACTGAGTATAGAGCTGTAACAAAAACATGCCTACTTGATGATTGTGTGTCTCTAGTGTAATAAATATTGCCCTTCATTCTTGCTGTCTTTGTTTATGACAAGTTTGAATCACATCCTGTGGGAAAAGTGAAATCATTAAAATGGAAATGAAATATAGCAAAGACCATTATTTCTAACATAAATAACTTGATCTGGTGCCTTGCTTGTCATAATTTGTGAGCCAGATAAGATTGATATACACTCCTTAGTCTGTCATCAGTCCAGAAATTATAGTTTGATGCTCCATCCATGTTAGGTGGAGAACAATGTTAAATATTACTATTGTACCTGGGTTCATTCTGGCCCTTGGCATGCAATTTGCTGTGGACAGTCCACGATGGCTATGTAAGGTATATTCTTCTTGTTTCATTTCATGTGTGAAATATTGATCTTCTCCTGGTTTGTAAGTTTCTCTGATGGATTCTGTAGGTTGGTAGAGTTGATGATGCTGTAAAAGTAATCCAGAACCTCTGGGGACCGTCAGAAGTTACTAAAGCTGTTGAAGAGTTTGAGGCTATCATTAGGAATGATGGAACTGACATGGACAGCAGTTGGCTGGAGCTATTTGAGGAACCACATTCTAGAGGTTGTTAAGGTTGTTTTTCTCTTGTGAATATCTTTCTGATTCTGAAGTTGAAACTCTGTATTCTATCATTCTAGGTAGGTAAAGTATATCCAGTATTTTGCTTGTGCCATGCCCGTCTATGGTCAGAATATAAAATATTAGTCAAACTAAAAGAAATCAATTATTAAATTGATGCTTGGTTTTTAATTGTTGAAAAAACTTTTTATGTACTAATCCAATACTTCATAAAGGTGAGATGCATCACTTGATTTTCTTAATATCTATGGCAATGTATTATCATAGAGCAATGTAATTCGGAGGTAGACTTCTCTTGTAACTTAGCAATTTGATCTTAATTTATTCATGCACTCTATTGTCATGAGAAAATTTGGTCTGATGCAATTTAATCTACTCGTCTATTTTCTGTAAACTGGCAGTTGCATTCGTTGGAGGTACCCTTTTTCTACTTCAACAATTTGCTGGAGTAAATGGAGTACTCTACTTTTCATCCTTGACTTTCAGGGAGGTTGGCATCACTAGTTCTGCTTTAGCAAGCTTGTACACTGGACTCACAAACTTTGCAGGTTTTTATAGACATGGAATATGTGATAAATTTGTATTTATGAAGCATAAACACAGTTGAAGAGCTCAATGGTGTGTGTTTTTATGTATACTAATCTCCAGGTGCTCTATGTGCTTCATACCTCCTTGATAAACAGGGGAGACAGAAGCTTTTGATTGGGAGCTATTTGGGAATGGTAATTGGTAACTTAGTGATACTTTTTTTTTTTTCCTCATTTCCAAAATTCATGTAGGTGAATTAAGAAAAAAATTTATTGGTTTATTCAATTGAAGGAGTATGTATCAGGAGGGATAAATTGTACTGTTTGTTAAATTCCCTTTTGTTTTTCTGGTTGCGCAAGATGGGAATAGGTAGTATCATATCCTTAATGCATATGCATGATAGTATTAAAAAAAAAAAAAGGGAAGAACTTTGATATGATACATTTTATTTTGGTAAATATTAGTCAGTGTGTCTTAATACTGTTAATTTCCATATTTCATCCAGGCAGCATCATTGTTTCTTGTGGCCTCTGCAATCAGCTTTCCAGTAGACAAGGAAATCAGCAACAACTTATCGATATTGGGAACCTTATCGTATGTTCATGGAATCTTGACTTCTAATTTTAAACTCTCTTTTTGCTTACCTTAATAAGCTAGCAGGTAAACCATTTTGTTTTTTTCTTGTTCTTGAATTTGCATTTAAAACTTCATTTTCATAACCAAAACATGAACTAAAATATTGAATAAAATGTATCTACGAAAAAAAAAAAATTTGTTAAGACAGTAGAGGTAATAATTGATGTAATCGCTTCAAGATTCGCAGTCAAACAGGTGGTTTGCCTGCCTTACTGCACCTGACTTGCCATTTATTTCCAGTTGTGTATTTGAATTGCATATGTAAGATTCTCGTCCTACTTTGTGGTTCTCTCTAGGTACATGTTTTCCTTTGCAACTGGAGCTGGACCAGTGACGGGTATGATTATACCAGAGCTTAGTAGTAGCAAGACAAGAGGGAAGATCATGGGCTTCAGTCTTTCTGTTCATTGGGTTTGTGTTCCTTTCTTGTTCAGAAACACAATCATGCACTTTAGTGTTATTAAATAGCAACTAAATTGAACAAAGGATAAAATATTTCTCATGTTTTTTCTATATCCTCTTTTGAGAAAGTTCATATAAAAGTTCTTCAGAAGTCGGAAAAGTTTCATATTTGCCTTAAATGCTGCAAAATATGTATATATTTATCTTTCTGCAGATAATGCAATTTCTCTTCCTGACAACATTAAACTATGATGGTTAATGTATTTTGATTTGATATATATATATATATATATATATATATATATATATATATTCTCTTTTCTTTTTCAACAGGTCTGCAATTTTCTGGTGGGGCTTTGTTTCCTTGAGCTGGTTGAGAAGTTTGGTGTTGCTCCCGTATATGCAGTGTTTGGTGGATTTTCCTTGTCTGCAGCAGTATTTGCTTATTATTTTACAGTTGAAACTAAAGGAAGATCTCTGGAAGAAATCGAAATGTCACTGAATCCGGACATCCGTGGTGGAGATAACTGAAACCTCTCCAATCTGTTGGAAAATAATATTTCAGGTTGTCACTATAAATTTTATATATATGTCTATATATTGCACATAGAGTCTTACAGAGGATGATGGTATACTTAGCTGATGAAACTCTCTGCTTTATCTCTAGGAATCTATGGAAGAAAACTCTCGAGATTACAATTCATTACAAATCATGGTTGAAAATGCATCATAAAATCATCTCTAGTAGTATAAATCGAACTTAAGTAAGTGGAGGTTACACTAATTATATGTTATCTTTTCTCAGATTTCTAACCGTGGAAAGATTGTCAGCTGGAGAAGAAAAGTTTTGTTATACTCTCCTGTAAGTCTTCTGGGAAGGAGTGAGAGTAAAAAGAGAATATATATATACATATATATATAAAATAAAGTAACTCGCACAATTTGTATCTGTTTTCTAATGGCTCATACATTTTTATGATAAAATCAAATGGGTTCTTTCAGCTATGGAAAAATTGAAACTTGATTAATGTCATAGTTTTTTGTCATTGATCCTTTGGAATGGATGAATTGAAAGATAACAATCTTCTGT
This sequence comes from Cynanchum wilfordii, assembly GCA_025388415.1. Classification (NCBI taxonomy): domain Eukaryota; kingdom Viridiplantae; phylum Streptophyta; class Magnoliopsida; order Gentianales; family Apocynaceae; genus Cynanchum; species Cynanchum wilfordii. The sequence continues at coordinate 542,464 of JAHSUH010000001.1, forward strand.
TTCAAAGATGAAATTAAATAAATTTATATAAAAAGGTATTTGCTCAGTAATTTTATTTATAAATCATGAATTCTACTCAGAGAAAATTTCAAATATATATTTTTTATAAAAAAAACTTATTTTTATTCTCTCTTTTTAAGTTTTTAAAACGTGTGAAATAAAATTATGTAATACAGGTATTTAAGTTTTGATATATTATATTTTGAAATTTCTATGTTCATCTTTATTATATTTTGATTAATTATTTAAATATAATATGAGTTAAAAAAAATAATAAAATTATTAAAGAACTAAATAAAAACTAACTAATTTTTTAAAAAGCTATTACAAGATTCTACTAAAATAATTACTTCGTGAAATAAATAATAAATAATGTGGTTGGCTTTTTTTTTTTTTTTGTACCTTCTATCTTAAAACTTACTTATTCTTAATTTATCGGATCAACTTTGAGCGATTTCAGACAACAGAATCCTTATATTTCGATTTAACGTTATACAAATCAAAATATGAATGGAAAGGTTGACACTTTCTTCAACTTTAATTTCACCAAACTTTCCCCTTTCCATGCACGCCTGAAAATTTCTACTTTAATTTTTCTAATATCTCCTGAAGCAGGTTTACTCTCTCTCTCTCTCTCTCTCTCTCTCTCTCTCTCTCTTCTTTGTTTGTGTGTTCTGTTCAGTTATATATATATATGTGTGTGTGTTTGTGTGTGGATTTTTCTGAATATAGTGAGCTGATACTGAGATGTTCTCAACTATGATTTTCAGTGATTTTGTCATAATTTCTGCACCTTCATTTTTCTCTGAGACATTAGTTAGGCATGTATGCCTTGTTCTAAAGTTTCTTTCCTGAATTGTATAGAATATAATATATATATATATATATATATATATATATATATATATGTGTGTGTGTGTGTGTATGTGTAGAAATTAAATTGATCATCATATCTGACTAAGCCTTGTTTTAGTATGCAGGTTTTATAATTTGAATCATTTGAGTCAACTGAAAAGCTGTTTTGATCTGGTTAAACTGCATTACATAATTAATGGCTACTAGGTAATGCATTGAATTCCCAATCAGGCAAAAGAAAAAAAAATATATACATATATGTATGTATATATATGTCCTGAAAACTTGTCATTTTTAATATTCAGGAAAGTGAAGTACACATTATTAGTGCCAGAAGTTCAACTTAATGTCGGTGGAGTACCATTTTCCATAGACAGAGTAAGAAATTCTATCTTTGTAGTCCTATAAATTTTCATTTTTTTCTGAAAATTCTCTTCCTTACATAATTATGCCATAAAAATGTTTGATTTGTGGGTTCTTGGAGGAAGGAAGGGGACTATTATGATTTGCAGTTATGCTGATTTCTTCTTGCATATATATATATATATATATATATATATATACTATAGGTGCTTTTTGCATCAAAATCGTCAAAGGTTGCTGCTTTACTCAAAGAAAATCCTAGAAATGATATCTCCTGTTTATTGAAAGATATCCCAGCTGATCCAGGAACATTTGAGATGGTTGCAAGATTTTGCCATGGATATGAAGTCCATATTTCGACTGAAAATGTTATTCGAATAGCTTGTCTAGCACAATACCTAGGAATGACAGAGAAGCACAGCAGTAATAATCTATTAAGGCAGGCTCTGCATTTCTTTGAACATCAAGTACTACCTAACTGGAATAAATCCATCACAGCTCTAAAATCTGCAGAAAATATTCTGCAGCAGGCAGTGGATTTGGGGCTTGTTGATAACTGTGTTGAATCAATAATCAGAATGGCATTAGAAAACCCATGTCTTCTTGGAGAACCATTCAAGAATTCAACCACTTGGGATGGTGATGATAATGAGGAAGGTGTTTTAAGGCCAAGTGTGAGGAGGAAGCTATTTTCATTGGATGGGAAATCTGAAGATCTGACAGTGCTGTCTCTTATGCTCTACGAGCCTATTATTCAGGCAATGATTCAAAGACAGGTTCCTTTGGAATTTGTATGCTCGTCAATTTATGAGTATGCCAAAAGATGGGTTCTATCCAGCATGATCGAGGGAGATGATTCAATTTGTAAGAGGAAAGCTCAGAGAGAAATAATTGAAGCAGTAGAAAGATTATTACCTGATGGTGAGATAGGATTGATATTGCCCTGTGCCGTGCTATTTGAAATGCTGCACTCTGCAATTGCTTTAGACTCGAGTGTGGAATGCAGGAATGGTTTTGAAGTTAGAATTGGGAAGCAATTAGACCGAGCAAGTGTGAAGGATCTTCTGATACCTTTTCAAGGATACACAAACGAAGAAAGATACAATGCAGAATGTGTTAAAAGAATCTTGAAGCATTTTTACCACAATTACAATGCTAAAGATGATGGTTTTGGACTAATAGTAGTTGCAGAACTCTTGGACAAGTTTCTAGCAGAAGTAGCAAGTGATTTAAATGTGAGGACAAATACATTCATATCAATTGCAGAATTAGCTATTGCAGCATCATCTGGAATCCAACAAACAAGTGATTTTATATACAGGGCTATAGATATATATCTAGACAAACATAGATATCTAAGTGAATCAGAGAGGGAAGAAGTTTGTCAAGTGTTGGATTGCAGTAGAATGTCTGCAGAAGCTTGTGAACATGCTGCACAGAATGCTAGATTGCCATTGAGAATAGTGGTGCAAGTTCTGTTTGCGGCGCAATTGAAGCTTCGAGATGCCATCATCCCGGATGAGGAAGGAGGATCACAACAAATGAAGTTATTGAAGTTGGAGGAAGAAGAAAATAATGAAGGTGTAGCAGTAGCAGAAAAGGCAAGCAGCAGCAGCAACAACAACAATACTAATACTAATACTAATAATAATTGTGAGGAAGAAGTTATGAGAGCTGAGATAGAGAGAATGAATAGTAAGGTGTTGGAGTTAGAGAAAGAGTGTCATACAATGAGAAGAGAACTCGAAGAAGGCGGCGGTGGTGGCAGCAGCAGCAGCCGGTGTTGCAGGAGGAGATCAGAAGCTAAAAATGAAAAGATAAACATGTGGAAAGAAATGAAGAGGAAATTTGGGTGCATTTCCATATCTGGGATGAGTGAATGCAACTGCCATGTGAAGAAGAAGAAGGTGCATCCAAGATAGGATTTGGGACAAAAAATTACCTTTTCTTTCTTATTATTATTTTGTCTCTCTTTTTCATCTGAACATTCCTCTCTTCTTTTTCCCATGGATTGACTAATTCAGATTAGAGTAAATTTCAACTAATAATAGCTTTAGACAAAATGATTTCAAATGTAAACAGAACAGAATGTTCTTTCTTCTGTTATTTAATTTATTATTTCTGTCTTTTTAACTCTTATATGATATACTCAAATTTATGACGAACAAAACACCAAGGTGAGTCGTAAAAAAGAACATAAAAACAACAATATTACATAGAAAATTTAAAAAAATATCTTATCTAAATTTTTTGACATTCGAACTGTCAGTCATAAATCTCATTTGCAAATAAAGTTCGAATTCATTATCAACTATACTTGTGTAAAATAATTATCATTTAATAAGATCAAGTGTAGTTGGCCATTGGTCATTATTCTGTCACGAGATTTATAGTTAAAACGTTACAGTTGGAATATCAATAGACTTATAACCCCTTTTGAAATCTAACCCTAATTTTCAATATCAATTTTTTGAACTTCCAAGCCTTAAAAAATGGCAGGTTTTAGAATCTAGAGACACATGGGAAGACCACTCCGCTCCAAGAATCTGATGATAAACAATTAAAGCTCAACTGAATATCATTTTCCGCTAAAGTATCTCTCTTTGTGCAAAAGTTTTTCAAAATCTTTGAAACCCTTCTCCAAAAATGCTCAGTTTGAATCTTCTTCCATCCTCAAATGTCACTTTCTCTAATTTCGGTAAGAGAGATGCTATAAATTATTATTCTCATTTGGAACCGAATCTTGTGAACAGAAAGAATCAAAATGAAAGAAAGAATTTGCAGGGTGGTTTATCGTCTCTTTCATTGAATGGAAATTCTAATTTCAGCCAAATCAATGGCTACTACCCTGCTGGGATCTCTGTTTCAAGGTTGCATTTTGATAAGTGTTTCGGACAGCGTTATGGATTGGGTTCGAAACCCAAATCTCAGGTTGTCAAAGCAGCATCTTCATCTGGAGCACCGGAAGAAGAAGCTAGCCCTAGTGATGAAATTGAGGAGACAAAACCTAATAAGAAATTTCAGTTAGCCATCATATTTGGTCTCTGGTATTTTCAGAACATTGTGTTCAATATCTACAACAAAAAGGTGCTCAACATTTTTCCATTTCCATGGCTTCTTGCATCTTTCCAGCTCTTTTGTGGCTCTATTTGGATGTTAATTCTCTGGTCATTTAAGCTTCAACCCTGCCCTAAAATATCCAAATCCTTCATTTTTGCACTTCTTGGACCTGCTCTGTTCCACACGGTAGGCCACATCTCAGCATGTGTTTCCTTCTCTAAAGTGGCTGTTTCTTTCACACATGTCATAAAATCTGCTGAACCTGTGTTTTCAGTTGTGTTTTCATCCTTTCTTGGCGATATATATCCTCTGAAAGTTTGGCTATCTATACTTCCCATTGTATTTGGTTGTTCTTTAGCTGCCATTACTGAAGTTTCTTTCAACTTTGGAGGCTTATGGGGTGCCATGATAAGCAATGTTGGATTTGTTCTCCGTAATATATACTCAAAAAAGAGTTTGCAGAACTTTAAAGAAGTGAATGGTTTGAATTTATATGGTTGGATTAGTATAATCTCATTGGTTTATCTATTCCCAGTGGCTGTGTTTGTTGAAGGTTCTCAATGGGTTGCAGGATATCAAAAGGCTATCCAAACAATTGGAAATCCATATACATTTTATCTATGGGTTTTATTGTCTGGAATATTTTACCATCTCTACAATCAATCATCCTATCAAGCACTTGATGATATTAGTCCGCTTACATTTTCAGTTGGGAACACAATGAAAAGAGTTGTGGTTATTGTTGCTACAGTTCTTGTTTTCAGGAATCCAGTAAGGCCATTGAATGCACTTGGGTCTGCCATTGCAATCTTTGGTACGTTCTTGTATACTCAAGCAACTGCTAAAAAGCCAAAGAAAGAGGAAGATGTAGAATAATGGTATTTACTCAGTCCCAATAATCAAATTTTGTCATTTCCAGTATTTTTGTTGTACTACTTTCTTTAAATTTTGTTTGGTTCTGGATCAAGTGGGAGAATTTTATATATATATATATCAGAAAGATAACCTTTTATGTTGTGTCTGAAAGTAGTAGTGATATATGTCCCTGATCAGTTCAAGAAAACTTATAATTGAAACACTCCATGTTTGATCTAGAAAGTTTATGAAGCATTTATTGTCCAAGTTTGTGTCACCTGTAATCTTTAGGAGGGATTGGGCGGAATTTTCAGGAGATCTTGAAAATTATAACACATGAATAATTGAAGAAATGTGGTATAAGATCATTTTTCAAGTGAGTCAAGTTCAAGGTTTCTTTTTTTTTTTTACGGGGGAACCCGCAGCCGCTACTCTTCAAGTGCGCTAACCCCCAACCCAGGCGCAAGCGTAACCTGCAAACCACACCAGCCAGGTAAACTACACTAGGTAAACCTTGTGTAACAGGCTCGACCAAGGAAGGCGTTGGCCGGATTCGAACCTGGGACCTTCAGGTACCGGGCAACCCACCGCACCAACTCAGCCACCCCTTGCGGGGCAAGTTCAAGGTTTCTTACTTAGTTATCATTGTGTGTGTGAGGTGTTTACCATAGCCTTAATCATGTTCAGAACAGGACCAACTGGTGTTCCAAGCATAAATTCTTACTAAAACTAGTGGCTTTTACCCTAAAAAATCTTGAAATATGGCTCTAATATCATGTTAAATCGAGTTTAATACTAAATCATCCAATAGAAAAAAAAAAAAACTCTTAAAAAGTAAATTTATAATTCTTATTCAACTAAAAATTTTCATGATATTTTTCAACATAAAAGAAGAAGAAAAACGAAATGAGTTTCTTGAAAAATTCATGCAACATAACAATAGTGGGAAAAGGATGCTTATTTTGAATGAAACACATATAATTCTACTGCTAGTACATGTTTAGAGATGAGATAAGAATTGATGAGTTAGCCAAGTTTGTTTTGGAAAGAACAAATTGTCATTTTCAAATTTCCTTACACACATCATATATATATATATATATATATATATACAAAAGCACTGGCAACCACAAAATCACACTTCCGATCAATTTCAGATCTTCATCTTAAAAAGCAACCTTTCATTTACAGTTTTTAACTTCTTGTGTTCAATACATGTGGAGATTGTGGACTCACCCAACAGTACTCCCAGTATCCCTCTCTATCGTCCTTCTTCATTTTCTCTCTCTATTTCCTCTTAACTTTATCTGGAAAATAAATTAACTAAAAATTGTGCAAGCAATATAGTTTACTAGAATTTTAATGGTTTCAATCTTTTACTTAATACAATGAAAACACGTATTGTGAATGTTAACGAGATTATGAGTTCGAGTTTTATATAAGAACCAAGATAAGACCTTTCTTATCTAAGAATTAGACTCTATAAATATAAACTTGAGCTAAATTTGGATCAATTTACAGTTTCAATGCGATTTATATTTCAGTAAACCTCCTTTAATAAGTTTGTAGAGTTAAAAAAGACTTTACTGGCAAAATTTTAGTGAAAGAACGAGACTTTATTTAGAAAAAGTTTGAAAAACGATAATATTGGTGAATGAATTATTAAAACGTAATCAGAAAAAAAAAAAAAAGGAAAAAAAGAAAACATCCCTTTAGCTTACAAATGTAATAAAATGGAAATTAACGTAAAGAATTTCCATTTATTCAATCAACTTTGAGCATTTGTAATTTGATTAGGCCTCATTTGCGTTTTTATGTTTTTCATTCAATTAACTCCATCAGACAATCACAGCTAGATCTCACCTTTATACATACATAATGTGTATATATATATATATATATTTGCTTATAAAAAGGGTAACTTCCAAATGATTTATAATTGCTTCTTCTTTATCTCCTTCACTCGTCATCATTCTCTCCTTCACAAACAAACAGCTCAATAGAGGAGATGGTACGTACAAAATAATTTTTTTTGTTCAGCAACCTTAGATGTCAAAAAAAAAAAACATGTTCCTCAGTTAATGTTTCTTTCTTTTGTTTTTTGCCTTTTGTCATTTTTTGTTTCCTTTCTATCTCTGTGTAACTTTTACAGGTTTTGGTCAAGAAAAATGCTGATAAAGAAGATGTAGCAGCAGCAAGTAAAGAACTTGCAGTGGTTGAGAAATCAAGAAATGGTGGATGGCTTGCTGCTGGACTCATATTGGGTATGCTTAATTAATTTACTTTTTTATGATGTTGTAGATGATGATTTTAAACTAAAATTGTTTGTGTGTGTGTTGGATCTTTTGTTACTGCAGGTACAGAGCTTTCAGAGAGGATATGTGTGATGGGAATTTCTATGAACATGGTTACATATTTGGTTGGAATTTTGCATCTTTCTTCTTCCCAATCTGCAAATATTGTCACCAATTTCATGGGTACTCTCAATCTTCTTGGACTTCTTGGTGGTTTTCTTGCTGATGCTAAACTTGGCCGTTACTTGACTGTTGCTATCTCTGCTTCCATATGTGCACTGGTATTCATTTTCGACTCGAGATATCATGAAAATATATATATATGTTTCATATTTGGGGATTTTATGTTAGGATAACTTTTTGTGCTCATTCTGAAACAGGGTGTGACACTACTTACACTGGCAACAAGCATTCCTAGCATGAGACCTCCCCACTGCATTGATTCAAGAAGACAACAAAATTGCATTCCGGCTAATGGTCACCAACTAGCTTTCCTCTACACAGCACTATACACCATAGCATTAGGCGGTGGAGGGATCAAATCCAATGTTTCTGGTTTCGGTTCTGATCAATTCGACAAGTCGAATCCTGCTGAAGAAAAGGCCATGGTTTACTTCTTTAATCGGTTCTATTTCTGCATAAGTCTTGGTTCACTGTTTGCTGTCACTGTTCTTGTTTACATTCAAGATAACGTTGGAAGAGGTTGGGGATATGGGATTTCAGCAGGGACTATGATAATAGCTGTTGCTGTTTTACTCTGTGGAACGCCTTTGTATCGATTCAGAAAGCCTCAAGGCAGCCCTTTGACTGTAATTTATAGGGTTTTGTTCTTGGCATTCAGGAAGAGAAATCTTGCTTATCCTTCTTCTACTTATAAGCCCAACTTGCTGAATGGATTCTATGTTGCAGAAGTTCCATTTACAGAAAGATTCAAGTAAATTAAAAACAGAAAAATCTAATTAAGTTAACTAATTGTTTTGTATTGTTTTATTTGTACTAATCATCATCTCTGTTTTTAACTGATCAGGTGTCTTGACAAAGCTGCAATTCTTGATGATGATCTTACCAATACGAACACGAATACGAATACAAATCCATGGATAGTTTCAACAGTGACTGAAGTTGAAGAAGTGAAAATGGTGCTGAAACTGATCCCAATATGGTCAACATGTATACTTTTCTGGACAGTTTATTCTCAAATGAATACCTTCACAATTGAGCAAGCAATATTCATGAACCGAAAGCTGGGAACTTTCATTGTTCCATCTGGTTCCATGTCATTCTTTCTGTTCATTTCCATTCTTCTCTTCACTTCCTTGAACGAAAGATTATTTATGCCATTAGCAAGAAAATTCACACACAATACTCAAGGAATCACTAGTCTGCAACGAGTTGGGATTGGACTTATATTCTCAATAGCAGGGATGGTAGCTTCAGCAATAGTAGAAAAAGAAAGAAGACAAAGATTAGTTCAGAATCACACTAAAATCAGTGCATTTTGGTTAGTTCCACAGTTCTTCATTGTTGGTGCTGGTGAAGCTTTTGCGTACGTTGGACAACTTGAATTTTTCATCAGAGAAGCACCGGAAAGGATGAAATCAATGAGTACTGGATTGTTCTTGAGCACACTTTCAATGGGGTACTTCTTGAGTAGTTTGCTGGTGACATTAGTGGATAAAGGGACTAATGGAAGTTGGCTTAGGAATAATTTGAATAAAGGGAAACTGGATTATTTTTACTGGATGCTGGCTGTGTTGGGAGTGATCAATTTTCTTGCATTTCTTGCATTTGCCATGAGACATCAGTATAAAGTGCAGAATTATTCTGGTCCTAAAAGAGAAGAAAAAGAAGAAGAAGAAGGAAAGGAGATGGGTAATTGGAAAGATAATGGATTGGAAGCCTAATAATTATTATAAAGTTTCAGGATAATTCTTTTAGGGCATATTAAAAGAAAAAAAAAAAAAAGAAAGCATTTTTATTTCTTGTCTTGGATGGGATGAACCATATATTATTAAGATTAGTATGATGTCCCCTCAAAAAAAAAGAAGAAAAAGATTAGTATGATGTGGTTGGTATTGAAAATTCTGTATTGTCATATTTATTTGTAATTTTCTTTTTTAGTGGAGAATATTAATTTTTATTAATTCTTAATAATGATGAAAAAATTAGTATATAAATAATATATATATTCGGATAATACATGGACTATTCACTATTATAAGTGGTATTTTTGAAAAGAAGGAAGAAAGAATTAGGTTTAAAAAAAAAAAAAAAAAAGAAAAATCATAATTGACAAAAAACCCTAAAATTTCAATAGAAACTAAAGTGATATTTGGATTATGAAAAAATATATATATATATATACACTTAAATTAGAAAATCATAAATTGAAATATGAAATCCTAATAATTTAAAGACAGCTTCCTAGTGAAAAAGGAAGCAAAACCATAATAGATTAGGATTTAATATTAGACAATTTAAATATGATTTTTTAAGATTTTTTTTTTTGTTTAATATAATTTGACAAATTAATTAAACTATGAATTTCAAGAAAAGCCTATAATTTAGGGACTTATGTGAAGTTGCTATATAATTTTATGGAGTTTGTTGAAAAAAACAGATGAAAGACAAATACAGCAGAAAGAAAACCGTTTGGACAGAAATACGCTGATTTTCTTAATCAAAACCCCATCTTCTAAAACCCTTGACAGTGTTGCTCCGCAAAGAGATTTGCTGATATCTGTGCAAGAAAGGTACTATTTCCAATACAATTGTTTGTTCATTATTATGAATTTTGATTTGTATTCGCGCGGATTGAAGTTTTTTTGCTCAATTATTTCAGATTTTGGGAATTTTCAGTGGGATATAGTTCTTTAAGTTGTTTCTTTCAGGTAATTCAGGGGACGCAAGTATGGTTTGGTGCAGTTACTGTGCCAAAAATATTAGTCGTCCAGATTATGTGGATGGCAAAATGTGAGAATCTTTTACACGCACTTTTCCTTCTTTACTAATATCTTGATCGATAAAAAGTTACCTTTTTTTTTTTTTTTTTTTGTTTGTTTGTTTTAATCTTCTTCTTCTTTAATATATTAGATTGTGCTTTTTAAAGTGTTCTTTTCCCTTCTGATTCTTCTTTTGTCGTATAGATGTTGTTCTATGTGTGGAAGAGTTCTTGATGAGGATAATTTTTCAAATGAACCCACCTTTGTTAAGAATGCTGGGGGGCAGGTTTGCTTCTTCTTTCTGTTTTTATCTCACTCACACTAAATTCAGCATAACTGTTCTCGCATTTAATTTTGAACACACTGCTTTTAAATGTTGCATGCTAGTAATCGCTGTAGATTAATTTGTTTCCCTTTCAAATTTTGTAACTTGGAAACAAAACCGTGCAGTATTTGCCCTCAGCATCTTCTTTAGTCAAATACTGTGAAAGATCATTATCAAAGCAACTTATTTATTTATCTTATTAAATATTTTCCATAAATATCTTAGAGTATTTAAGTTAATACCTGAAATTAATTTCAATTGGATTTCCTTCTAAGGGTGAAGATGATGTAACAGTTAGTTGATAGCGCTGGATGATGTGATGGCTTATGAAAGGGGTGTGGATTTTCCGAGGGGGTTCAGGCATTTGGATTTATTTTATTTTATTTTTTTGGGGCGGGGGTGGGGGAGGTGTTCATTCTCAATCTTTAGAATTATTCTGCAGATATTAGTCTTGTAAAAGTATCTTCCATTTGTATTGCTCCAATTCTATCTTACTCTGCCTAACTTTATATATACACACATATCTATACTTCTTTTCTAGAGTCAATTGGCTGGAAATTTTGTGAGGACTATTCAAAATGACTACTCAATATCACGTGAAAGAATTTTGAATGAAGGTATTTTGAGAAGCGTACCTTTTCTCCATGATACATGCCTTTGTATGTTAATATGGATTCTGAACCTTAAGAGGTGCATTTTGTGTAGATATTCACTAATACAATACTAGAAATTTCTTCCTTTAATATAAAAGGGTCTCACTTTGTGAAGCTCATGTAAACTGGAAATAAATTTCTTCCAAAAATATGATACTGGAATCAAATTAATGCTATTCTCTTCTTTGTTGTTAAGTTTTCTGTTTTTGGTCGAGGAACATGACCTTGCTGTTTATTATCTAGATTGGTGGTGCCCTTTGATATCTTTAGAAACTAAGAGGTGATGTTTGTTTACTCATTTGTAGATGTTTTTATTTTTTTATCGACTCACTATAGTTATGTTGAAGTTGTGAGCACATTTAATAGGATTTTTAGGTACATCTGTGGTTTATTTAAGAAATAGAACTAGTTCAGATACAAACCATTTATTATGGTTTTGAACTAGAGGAAAATTGAGTTTTGAAAGCGCTAGTGCTGTATACAACTGATTTTATGCATTTGTCCATTTTATGGTGATATTCATTGGTCTATATATGGGTTGTTGTAAAAATGGAGGAGCTTATATGTAACATAGACCTCAGGATCAATTTGGATTCTCATTTTTAGTTACATATTTTAAAATAAGATAGACTACAAACATGATTCATGTTTCCAAGTTATGTGTGTGTACAACAACCTGATAGAAAAGAGTAGTATAGGTTAAGTGGCTCTTCTTTTATCTCTTCTGTAGTTTCTCCTTTACCATAGAATCATGATTGTAGAGAGGGACTTACCAATTATAATTCTTGTTCCTCTGTAATATGTATGCGTTTGAATGATTATCATGGAATTTGGTCTTTATTTTATAAGATGCTCTTAGTTCATGAAGTTTGATTAATGATTTTTTAATGTTGGACTCTATTCACATAAAAATCACTCTTTCATGTTGTTTCATGATGTGAATGCCTCCTTGATGTTGTATCCTTCTTTGTTCTTGCAGCATATAGCGGTATAGAAAGTATAATATATGCCTTGGGCATCGATGGTGGTGATTCAATTGCTCGTCCAGCTTTGGCCTTTTATACGGTACATGACTTCTATGGTGATACATCATGGATTGGTCCGTTTTACATTTATTCAATTCTTTATCATCTCTTATACTCTCATAGATAGCAGTTGAGAGGAATTTCACAAGGGGTCGGAGAAAAGAGCAAGTTGAGGCTGCTTGTTTATATATTACATGCCGGTGAGGAGTTGCTTATATTTTTTCCTGACATATGTAAAGATAGCTGGGGAAAATAAATGTTATTAAAGGCAAAATAATCAATGCATTGAAATGTTCTTAGTCAAAAATGTATTTACTTTGTTAATATTTGTTTTGTAAACATGAATTAATTTTATTTGCTAATCATTATCATATAAGGGATTGCTTGAGAAAAATGGGATCTCCTCCACTGCCTCAAGCCTCAAACTTGTTGTAGTTAATGTTGAGTTACTAATATCTCCTTGGCAAAATCACCTTCCGCTATAATTATGAATTTTCTCTCTAAGAACAACTCCCTTATATGGACCAAAATATGTTTATGTGTTTCCTGTCTTCTTTTGCATTCATCCTTATCCATTATATGCTTCAGTCCTCTGCATAATTACATGTATTAAGGTGATATAATTGCTTGAAGATTCTTTTGGAGGTTTTTTTTTAAAAATTTTTTTAAAATTTTTTATAATTTAGCAGCTTTTATAAGCAAAAAGTAATTTTGTGGACATCTTTGCTGGCTTCCTTCCTTCTGCTAAAATTTTAAAAACAAGGTTATATGATATTTCCTATTCTCCATATTTCCTTATATCCCTATATGATATTTCTCCAAATTGTTTTCTTGGAACATGTTCTCTTAAAAGAAGCATGTGCCCTGTTGTTGTTGACTTTATTCAGGAAAAACCTCATCTTCTTTCTTTCTTGCTCTTTTTATTAATAGAATTTATAATCATGCAACCAGAACTATAGAAACAATCTGTTTACCCAATTAATTTGATTAATCAGCATCCATAAGAAACATAGAATTCCTCCATTTATGAAACACTGATCTTTGATCTAATTAGCTAATAGACTTTAAATATTGAAAATCAATAATAGAAATGATGACCAAAAATCTCATTTAGCAACAAATGATTGGAGGTACTGTGGAGCTACTGCAAATAAATACCAAAATAGTCTTAACCATTGAAGGACTAATAAACTGGATCAAACTAAATTTGCATTACTCATAAGCTAGAATTTTCTGGAATATTAGGTTTTGTATTCATCACAGAACTTATAATTTCCTATTTTTTGCACTGTTTGTGGTTTGAATAAAATTTTCTTTAACATCGTGTGAATCCTTTTGCAGGGAAAATAAAAAGCCGTATCTTCTAATTGACTTCTCAGAGTATTTGCGGATAAATGTGTATGTCATCTCTCCTGCTATTATATCTGCATGTGCTTAAGCCATATCTCATATTTTCATTAAAAATTTACATATTGATGTGTATGTGGGCACACACACACAAGGGAAGACATACATCTGTTAATATATGTATAAACTCTATATTTATACATTATGATGATTATTGACAGGAAATGAAAAAATTTTCAACTTGAGAGTACCACTAGATTAGAACATTTCTACTTTACTTTTGAATGTTTAAGTGTTGCTCATTTATTGCATAAAATATATGAATGACAAAAGATGGAAGATTGTTGGTGTTAGTTTGATTCATGTCTTTCACTTCTGATGCTGGTTTGGCCAGTTTTTGAGTACATGTTAATCTTTCTTTTATCCATTACAGTTATGTTCTAGGCGCTGTATTCTTACAGCTTTGCAAACTTCTAAGTTTGGAAGAGCATCCAATTGTTCAAAAACCTGTAGATCCCAGCCTTTTTATTCATAGGTTCACTGACCGTAAGTAACTTTTGCTCTGTTTATTTACAATTAACTTTTTGATTTCTGATTCTTATTAACACATGATGGTATTGATAATCTCAATAAATAGCATGTGGATACAAAATAATTGGATTGAGGCATGTTCTTTTATTCTGAGTAAAGGAATATTATTCACGTTTTCAGCTTCTTTATTTTTAGAAGATTTTGGGAAAAGATTTCTTCTAAATGAAAGTTGCTAGAGAAATTTTCTTCTAAAAAGTTTATGAAGCCAGAAGTTAAACAAGTGGCCTTTTCTAACATAATTATTTTGTTTTTTTTAAGGCAATAACACAGTAAAAAATAGATAAGAATAATAAAATGGATTTGGATTCAAAATGTTTGTCTCTTTCTTATTATTTAAAGGAAAATGAGGCAAACTTTTAAATCAAATTTTGAATTTGCTGTCACCAAACTGCTATAATGTTTAACCTTGTTCAAGGCAGTCATGTGTCAGTTAGGGCCAGTTCTCTTAAGAAAATTTGTTTAAGTTATTCTTAGTTGCATTTTTCACTGCTGATGTTTGCTTTAAAGGAACCTGAAAGAAATAGTGGAGCAGCTACTTATAACTGCTTTAACTTATCAGTATTCTTTGGCATGAAATGCTCTTCTTTTATTCCAGTAACTTAAAAAAGAATACCAACGAACAGAAACAGGCCTTTAGTATATGCCAGAAAATTTTGCAATAGAGTCCATGTCAGTGTTCCTTTCAGGTTAGGTTATATAACATATTGAAAAGCTGATTAACTTATAAAACTAAACTCAATCAACTTATAAAAGTTGATTAACTTTGAATATTTCTCTTTCTGTATTAGCATCTTGAATTGCTTTTTATGCTTTTTCATTTCCTTGTGGGGATTGCCAAATGACTCCATTTGGAGTTTGTTCTGCATCTGTGAGAGAGAGGGTTTAAAATTAAAAGTAGTTGTTATCTACAAGTACTTTTGTTTTACTAAGGCTGCCACAATGACCCCCACATCAAAATCAGCGATATCTCCCATCTTGAAAGATAGAAACTATCTGTAGAAGTGCGATAGAGATCTACTTAGTTTTCTACATTGCAGAATTGCATCCTTTTTATTAACTTGAGTTAATTTATCTTTTAAATAAAGTGTGAGTTTCATTTCTTGGACTATTTACTTAGAGAAACATCATGAATGATACTTCTCTCTAGGTCTATTTGGTGAAAGAAAGCCGAGTGTCTCCAAAACTGCACTTCACATTGTTGCTAGCATGAAGCGAGATTGGATGCAGGTCAGTTTTTTTTTTTAAAATCAAGGGCAAGTTGTTAATTTCTCTACAGTGGATTCCTTTTCATTTGGGACTTATTGGTAATATCAAGTAAATCAATGTGTCAGGACTTACAAATTATTAATATCACAAAATATTCTGTTTCCTCTCCACTTACCTCTTCATAAATCATTCATTTTGATGGAGTCTAAATTTGTAACTTGTGGAAGTTGTTAAATACTCTATAGAGGATTGAACCTTCCTGATCCATTTTGCATTTTTTTGGTTTTATTGGTAATATCAAGTAATGAATTTGCATATCTTATCAGATAATGCGTCAGAACTTACAAGTTAATGATATCATGCATAGTCTTCCTTCTCTCTATTTCTCTTCGAACTTAAAATTTAGTAAACAAGGAAGGTATTAGATTATTCTGTTAGGACATTTCTAGTACAAATTCCAATCCTTTTCTATCTGGTATTCTAAAACGCAGTCTATCAGAAATATTAGTTTTTGGAATAGGGTATCAAAGTAGTGTTTAAGATTTTATTTGAATTTGGGAAATTCTTAAGTGCAGTGCCCAACTTGTGCTCTAGATTCACTGAACATATCACATGTACATCCAGTTTTATCTTGCTCAATAGCTTCCTCCTTTTCATGCTCCATCTTCCCAAATGTCCTTTCTTTTAATCAAATCCAAATTGAGTAGGTTTCTAAGTTAAAGGAGACAAAAGGTGTGTGTTTTTAATCAAATCCAAATTGGATCTGTTTATTGTCTAAACTTATCTGTTGATGCTGCAACTTACCTTTAATATCAATATTTGTAAATTGCTTTAGACAGGAAGAAAACCAAGTGGGCTATGTGGAGCTGCTCTGTACATTTCTGCTCTTTCACATGGACTGAAGGTTTCAAAGTCAGATGTTGTAAGTTTGAAGTTTGATCAATCATTTCTTTTAGATATGAATATGGTATAAAAGACGGTTAACTTCTGCTTGTTGTGCTTTTGGTTGAATTTTTAAAGGTTCAAAGTACCTCTTGCTTATGTGGTTTGGGTCTGAGTTCGGTGCTCTTTCAAAGACAGCCATTATCTAATGGTTAACTATGTTGGATTTTTTGGTTGTCATCATCAATCATGTCTTTTTCAAAAAAAATCAAACATAGTTAACGAATCATGTTGTAGATGCAGTTTTCTGTTTTAATTTCCTGCATTAATAAATCTCAAAATTAATTTAATCTGTAAGGAATCTCTTTACTTCATT
Organism: Cynanchum wilfordii; assembly: GCA_025388415.1. Taxonomy (NCBI): domain Eukaryota; kingdom Viridiplantae; phylum Streptophyta; class Magnoliopsida; order Gentianales; family Apocynaceae; genus Cynanchum; species Cynanchum wilfordii. Next base: position 559,238 of record JAHSUH010000001.1, read on the forward strand.
TAATTTTTCTGTTATTTTCTGCTTTTCATGGTGTTCTCATCTGATGAAACATTTTAACTTTCACCAGATAAAGGTAGTTCATGTTTGTGAAGCAACATTGACAAAGCGGCTGATTGAATTTGAGAATACTGAGTCAGGAAGTTTAACGGTATGGTTTTTGTTCTTTTGGCCCACTATGTTCAAGGTTTGTTGAACATATGGACTCTTAAGTAGTTCCGTGATAGCTATATGTAATGTATCCTCTTTATTCATGCCTTTTAACATTAACAGATTGAAGCACCTTACCACATGACAGATTGAAGTGCATCACAGTGCTCCACCTTTTATCTTCAGCAAATTAGGAAAAACCTACGTACATGTGTCTTTGTAGGTTTAAGGCAGCATAAACAGATAATATGGTGCTGAATGTACGAGCAGTTCATTTAAGATGATAACCTATTTAAAGGAAAAAGATTTACCATCCTATATCCAGAAATCTTGAAACTAAAACCAAACAGCCAAAATCGTGAACTATTAAAAAATAAAAGAAAATCTAACTTATTAACAAGTTATAGTTACCTATTGAAATTCTAAACTAACTTCAGATAGATGCTTTCTGCAACATTCAGAATGGTGACACTGATGTCACTTATTCTTTGCTTCAAATATCAAATATTTTGCTTGTCCTTGCAAATTTTACATTTCATAATCTTTTGTGAAATCATTTTTGTATCTTTACTGAGTAAACAACTAATTTCTTTCGTGCACTCCATATCAGATTGAGGAGTTCAATGTAAAGGCTGACGAGTTTGAGAAAGAAGAGAGATTAAATAAACAACCATTCTCCGCCATGTCACAAGTATCAGGGAAAGGTGAATTACTATGTGAACATAAGGGTAGTGGCAAGTCTGCCTTCGCTCATGGCCTTTGTGAAAGTTGCTACGGTGATGTAATTCTTCTTGCTTTGACCACATTTGTTATATTAAATCTGAAGATCCATCCCCGTGCTTATACTTTCGTATTCTATTTATCTGTTTCTTTTTCAGTTCATGCAACTCTCAGGAGGCCTTGATGGTGGATCAGAGCCTCCAGCTTTCCAACGGGCTGAGCGCGAAAGAATATTGGAAAACCAAACTGCTTGTGAAACTGTAAGGAATTTTAATTATGCTGTATCTTTGTCAAAATGAAGATGACAGTCAATGCATAAACATATTTCTTTATATAGTTTTATTATTGTTAAATGATTAAATTTATCTCCTATGAATCAGCTCAAACTTAAACTTTTAAAGTAAGTGGTAATTTATATGATATCGGAGCCCAAGGGTTCTATGGTTGAGCCTTGACTCTGCACCATTTGTTGGTTATTGTCCAAGTATGAGACTTGTTGTTGAGAAATTTTGCTTGGTTCACATGTGAGGTGGTCCTGAGTTCTACCCACCTGCATCCCCACCCCCATTTTGTATTTGAATAGATGTGAATGCTATCTTCTTGAGATACTGTGAGATGTGCAAGAACTAATGCAATTGTGAATCCCACTTTTCTCAATACTGTTTTGTTTTGAAGCGCTTTCTTGATTTATTTATTTGCCATGAACAAATTTTTTCATCATGGAGTTTCACAATATCTCTTTGAAAATTTGCAGTTGAACCAGGCTGAGTCTGCAGGTACATAGTGTTTGGTTCTTCAGTAAAGGCATCATATGATGGCTCCTGTTGATAGTTTGGAAGTAATAATTTTCTTATCATTAACTTCAGGGGCTAATTCTGTACATCCATCCACCAAGGACACCCAGCAGAATAATTTCCATGAAGCAGGTTCTCTGAGCCCCAGTAACTCTAATGAATCAGATAATTTCTCCGATATTGATGATGTTGAGGTGAAATTTCTTGTTATTTTGTTTAATACTACTTTTTATAAAGATTGTATACCTCCTTGGCTTTTGTTTCACAAATTTTATGAAGAAATAAGTCCTTTTCTTAGCTTCTTGTCTGATTTCATGTTTAAAATATTAACTAAAACATCTTGAACCCCATTTTTCCCCTTCTCTGACAAAAAAACAAAAAAAAGGTAAAAGTTGGTGGCTTTATAATAAAACAAAATTATTTACGCTATATCGTCGTGGTTAGCACCTTTTCTTCTTATTATTATTATTATTGTAATTATTATTAGTAGGGCAAAGATACAACAGTAGCCCTTAACATTTGATTTGCCCTTGAAATTTTAAGCAACCAATTCTTTAAAGTTTAAGGTCTTTTATCATATTTTACCCTTATTATTAGTAGTAGTAGCAGCTACTGATTTCTGTTTTAATTTTTTTTTTTAATCTAATGCCTTTCCTGTCCATGTCTATTCTTTGAGTGTCTTCATTCACAGAACAATGCTCAAATTATCTGATATGCCACCTCCATTTCATACTATTGATCATTTATATGTTCTCCATCACTCAACTGAGTACGTTGTCAGGTTGCTGGTTACCTTCATAGCGAGGAGGAGAAACATTTCAAGAAGATTATTTGGGAGGAAATGAATAAAGAGTATCTTGAGGTAGTAAGCAATATGTTTTAGGCTTTCTGTACCCTTAGCTTGTTATCTGATTTTCTTTGTAATTTAAGCTCTCTTTAAAAGGGTTTTACCTTAAAATTTTAACCTTCTATTACGTAAATTTCCTGTAATTTTAATTAGCTTTATTCCTGTGAAAACTTGCCCTTTTTTAAAGGAGCAAGCAGCTAAGGAAGCAGCCGCAGCAGCTACCAGGAAAGCTTATGAGGCCAACTTTGAAAATTGCTCTGAGGATGTGCAAGCTGCACAGAAGCTTAGAGATGCTGCAGCAGCAGCTGTGGCTAAATCTAGAAAGGTAGTTTTCTGTTTTCCTTACTTGAAGAAATGTAATTGTAGCTGCTTACACTATAAACTACTTTTTAGGCATTGTGTACTTCCATTTTCTACTAGTTTATTTCAAAGAAAAAAATAATACCCAAAAACAGCATGCGAACGAACTTCTATGAATTCTCTTTTTTTTTTTTTTTTTGAGAGGATTTCTCTTCCTCTCTCGTTTGATATGATTTTGTCTGGTGATAGTCTATTCCTTAATTTTGCTTCTAATAGAAAATAATCATTTGGTGATGACAGAACATTCCGATTTGGCTTTATATATTTGTTTTGTTGTCATTACAGGAAAAACAACAGAAGAGAGCAGCTGAGCTAAGAAATTCAACTCCTGCTCAAACTGCTGCAGAAGCAACACGACAGATGTTGACTAGAAAGGTATTCATCAGAAAAAAGTTACAATAGTATTACCAGCTCTTCTTATGCTCCATATATTTCTTACCAGGAGTAGTCTTTATGTGAACAGAAAGTTTTTACTGACAAAATACCCACTGTGGTCTGATTCTGTCTCTTCTGCACGACCCCTTTATGGAGTTCATATTTCTTCACTCTGTTGTTGTAATGCTCATTTATGTTGTTGCTTGCAGAGATTGGGATCTAAAATCAACCTCGATGTGTTGGATAAACTTTTCGATCAATCTGTAAGTATTCCTTCCTACCTATCATTGTTTCCATTAAATGACCTTAAACTTGATTGGGGCCCCATTTCAAAGTTATGGTTCATAGCAAATTCATCTTTGTTTTATAATTCTCTGCAAAAGTATCATGGTGTTACTACTGTGTTTCATTAACAGGAAATTCCAGAAAATAATGCCAAGAGAGGCCGATCAATGTCTCCTGTACCTGAAGAATCTTCATTTGATGGCAAACAGAGTCCTCATTTGGAGGATAACTACGCAGAAGAGGATTACACTGAAGCTGATTATGATGAAGGCCTAGATTATGGTAATGCAGAAGAACCCTATCACTATGATGACAATTATGATTTTGATGATTAATGCCATTTTCTTTTGTTGCTCAACCAGCTGTAATGTAATGAAGAGAATAGGTTCCTTTGATCTTTAAATTACAGGTTTAATTATGTGGAAATTGTAAAATCAACTGTATGAACTATTTTTTATTATTTTATTTTTAAAAAATAATTTAATTTTTGATATTTTTAATAGATAGGATGAAAAAAAAAAATTGTCAAATAAATTTTTGTTTAAGGGAATAATAAGTTTTAATTATGAATGACGTTTTTATATTATGTTTATATTTATATTAATTTTGGTTGTAAAGTATTAAGTTTTGACTTTAAATTTTGGTTAAAACTCAGTAGTTGGTGTTATTTTATATCACTAATACAGCAGGGTAAGGTGATGTGAAAGTGACACAATTTTAAAGGGATAGAGTTAGGCAAGTGGAACTTCAACCTACACATATTTCATGTTCTTTTGTGGAGAACTCACCTCCCCAATAAAATAAAAAAGACATTTGGAAGTTGACTTTTTTCTTTCAATAATTCTTTCCATTTTTTTTTCTTTAAATAAATAAAATTCAATACATAAATAATGATGAAAGTGTTCATCATTTATCTACCCCCATTTTTTTTTCTTTTATAAAAAATTGTTCTGGAAAATAAATAAATTAAAAATATATATATATATAATATTATTAATAAACAAAATAGTCAATTTATTGATAAATATTTTACATAAATAGTGTATGTATAGTATTTGGTGGATTAAGAAAATAAGGACTTTGATATTAATAAAAATGGAATGTTTTTATAATATAAAATATTGGAAAGTGGAGGTTGAATAAATTCAATTTATCTCTTTTTGGAATTATTGTTAAATTTATCTATTTAAGAAGACTAAGAGCAAACAACACATACAAACATAACACACCACACCACACCACACCACACATGTTCCTAATCAATAACCTAATTCAATTTCCATCTCATAGATAGTCCGCTCTTCTGCATTTTCTCCCCGGAGATCTGTCAGTTTCTTCAAGTATGGTGAAGAAAACTTTGTCGCCGCTGCTACTTCTGTTGCTGCTTCTGTTTGTTTCCATGGTTTGTTCATCTGATGCAGTTCCAATGCCAAGTAAATTTCATAATCGCAGTCATATGTTTTGATGTTTTGTTCCTGAACAGTATCAGTCTGTATATATATTGATGTGGTTTGTTGTTATATTATTTGTTGTTGTACAGGGAATCTGAAGATGTTTAAGGATGATCACCAACAAGTATTACAGGATTTATATGCTCAGGTTCCTTTTCTCTCTTTTCTCTTCGTGTAATTCCTTATCAGACTCTTCGAGTTTTTATCGGAAGGTTTAACTGGCTGGGAAGATAGATTAATATATAATTGATATCCCCAATATGTATAAGTTTAAATCAAATTTTAATTTGACTGAGGTTTATGATGATGATAATATAATAATTAACCGGAGATATATTGATTGGGGTAACAATTGTTGATGGGATGTGGAATCTGCAGGATCAGGATGTTATGGTGATGGAAACGGAAGGGTTTGTAGAGAGGAGAATGGTAATTGAAATCACAGATTATCCCGGAACAGGAGCAAACGACCATCATGATCCTTAGAAACTACTAATAAGAGGTTATCGGGTGGGGTTTGATCATTGATTCTGAAATTAATAATATTTAGAATTAAGATTCAGAATCTCGGATAGAATTCTATTGCTACGTCGTCTGTGTGCGTCATATCCCTTCTAGTGTAAATAAAGGTTATTCGTTGGGTTGTTTTGTTAGGAGTGGTAGTCTGCTCTGTTGCTGTTCGTGAAATTCCTTATTATTTATTTATTTGGCGTTTGAGAATTGATATCACATCAAAAGTTTGGTATTTTTTTACGCCTAACCATTATGCAATAAAAAAAAAAAAAAATTATATATATATATATATATATATATTCCTTCGTTATTTTTCTTTTGAAAATTTTAAAGAATTTTTGCTAATAAATGATATAATCTTTAATTTCTTTTTTTTAATAAAATGAAATCAAATTATTATTTACTGTGGGTTTTATTGTAATTATTTTGGTGCAACAATTTCAGCTAGACTTGGTCAAATTGACCTACCAAATCAACCAATAAATCTGGCTAAATATTAAATAAATCAACCAATATCTAGAATTTATGCATATATGTATATTACCTAGAACCAAACGGGGCTTCTCCATCATAGTATTTGCATGATGTTCCCATATACCAACTTCCAAATTGTGTTTTATTATCTTTGATAACTAATAACTCAATCTTTAAAAGATTGCTTTGAATTTCTCTTCATTTTTCTTTATTTAATATAATCAAATCTGTTTTAAGACAAATAAAATCAAATCTTTCCACTCTTTAAATATTGATAATATATATATCAAAACATCACTTGCTGTTACTATATATATATATATATATATAACAAGCATTTGACATTAATAAAGCATAAAGAGAAAAATACATCATATAGCCTCTGCCCCTCTATATAATTTCAAGAAATACAAAGTAGAAAAGAAAAAGGAACTCGATTTAGAAATTGAAAAGTAGTAGCATTCTCGATCCGGTTGTATGAATTCATTTGTTTATTCTACCAACCACTGCACATTAATCCACCATCAACACCGATGTTCTGACCGGTGATGTAAGAAGCAACCGGTAGGCAGAGGAATGTGACAATTGGCGAAACTTCATTGGCTTCTCCTATACGGCCTATAGGTGTTCGAGAGATCAACCTCTTTCCTACTTCCATCTCAAGATCACCCTGTCCAAAACAACACAACACAACACAAAACTCAATTATCCAAATTCAATGAAAAGAAAGAAAACATAACATAGGATGATTATAAAGATTTTGTGTTTACCGGTTGTGAAACAGCTGTGTTGATCATTGCTGGTGAGACAGTGTTTACACGAATGTTATCCTTAGCCCATTCAACAGCCAGGTTCTTGGTCACTTGATTCAGTGCCCCTGCAGTTATAATAATGACATAAAAAAGTTCAAGAACAGGAAAAAACAATGGTATCTGAATGTTTTCTGCTCAAATGGTTTTGATTGGTTGGTTGGTTGGTTGGTTACCTTTGGATGCACCATACATAGAAATGTAAGGAACTCCAATGTGGCCAGCTACGGAAGAGATTAAGATGATGCTCCCATTTCCTGATGCCTTCAACAATGGGTGTCCAAGTTGACACAAATGGAATGTAGCATCAAAGTTTGTCCCCATTACTGTAGAGTAGTCCTCTGTTGTAAGTTCTGTGGCTGGTTTCACTGCTGATACTCCAGCATTGTTCACCTATATATACATATACATACATATATCACATTCAAGTTCCCTCAAAACCTGATTTTGAATCCAGCCATAATATTGACTAACCAAAATGGACCGACCAGGGTGATCTGATCAAAACCCCTTTTTTTAGCATAGGATCAAAAACCCCTTTTTATCAAGGTAACTAATTAATCAATTAATTAGTAAAAGTTATTATATACATATATATATATGATGAAGATGATGATGACTTACAAGAATATTGAGCTTGCCATCAAAGACAGAAGAGACAGTCTTCATAAGATCTTCTCTTGCAGGTTTGGAATACAAATCACAAATAGAGCCGGTGACCTTGTACCCCTTTGCTTTCCACTCTTCCAATCTTTCATTTAGACGCTGTTCATTCAAAGCTACAGTATGTACAATAGCACCAAAGCTTGCCAATTCCTCAACAATGGCCTTTCTGCAAAATCAAAAACCCACAAAAAAATTGAAAACCAAAAGTAAAAAAAAACCCACAATAATCCTAGCAAGAAAGATTACACAAACAAAATGTATATCAAGAAATTCACAGATGGAAAAATCAAGAACTCACCCAATCCCTCTGGTTCCACCTGTAACCAAAGCAGTCTTGCCCTTAAGAGACCATCTTGAATCATTCACATCTTGACCAGCCATATTTTAATTTTCTTGAACTTGACAAAATTATAACTCGTAGAATCTATAACAAAGAAGAATTAAGATTTGAGATATTAATAAGAAGAAGAAGATTTAGGGTGCTCTGAATGCAAGAAAGAAAGAGGGGGGAGAAGAGGTATTTATAGTTTTTATTATACAAAGACTCGAACTTTGTAAAATTGGAAAAATAAATTTTCCAAATTCTTACAGTCACAGTCAAAGAATTGCCACTCTTTTCTGGAGGGAAATTAGTTAATTATGTGTTGTTTTATCTTTGTAGAAAAAATGGTATAAATTCCATGAATCTAGTCATTCTCGGGTTTATTCCTAAAATATGGTAAATTTTGGGATTCTCCCCAAAATAGTATTACTTTTTTATCATATTTCCAAAATAGAGAACTTCTACTTTGGTAAAGTAGAGACTATTTTTTAATAAAATATTCAGTCTCTACTTTGCCAAAGTAGAGACTCATTTTTTTTAATAAAATATTTAAAATATATTTTTCTCATTTTTTATAATTATTTATAAATTTTAATTTTATTATTTTCTAATAATATTAATTTATAAACATTTTTTTAATATAATTTTCATAATATAGATTATATTTATTATTAATTATTATCATTATACTTATATTATATTTAACAAAGTGATGTAAAAATTAATTAAAATTATAATATATTATAATATTAAAATAATATTTTATGTAATTATGTGAAATATTTTTTTTTTTTGTTTATATATTCAATTAATTTTAATTTAAGATTTATTTTTAAATTTTTGAATTATATAATTTAATAAATTTATATTATATATTGAAATAAAAAATATTTTATTCTTACAGTCAAAGAATTGCCACTCTTTACGGGAAGGAAATTAGGTAATTATGTGTTGTTTTATCTTTGTAGAAAAAAAGGTATAAATTCACTGTCAATGAATCTAGTCTTTCTCGGACAAAAAAAATTATATAAAATAAATTTTAGCAGCCAAACATGACCTATGACCCTTCTTCGTTATAACATCTGGTTTGATTGGAGAGACTTTTTTTCCATTAATAATAATTGGAGGTATATTAATATATGTTATAAAACCGATAAAATAAAGAGACAATAAAAACGATATAGAGAGAAATAATAAAGAATAATTTTTATTGATTCATCTTTTCTTGTACAAGGATAAAACTATAGAGAAAGTGAAATATAAAACAATAAAGAAGTCTAAAAGGTATAAGATACCTCAATGGATATTCACATAATAAATAGATTTATAACATTCCCCTTGAATATCCATTGTACAAGAATTATTTCATTAATAATATATTGATCTCGAAGGGATGATAATGATCATTAGATAGACATCTACTAAATTTAATAAATCTTTGAATGCTATGAATCTTCGGGATTCATAACACCCAATGAATCTTCAGGATTCATAATACTCCCCCTTGATGTCCATTGCATAAAGAATATGTCTCGTTAAAACCTTACTAGATAAAAATCCAGTGGGAAAAAAAATTTTAGTGAAGGAAAAAGAGTACACTATTCTTAATGCGTAAATCTCTCCCCGATGAGATAAACTTTCGAGATCTTTAATTTGACGCAAACCAATTTTATATGTCAATTCCTCAAAGGTTGCGATAGAAGGGTTTAGTGAATAAATCTGCAAGATAATCATATGACTGTATTTGAAGCACATCAATTTCACCATTCTTTTGAAGTTCATGTGTAAAGAAAAATTTTAGGTGAATATGTTTTGTTCTATCTCCTTTTATATATCCTCCTTTTAATTAAGCTATACAAGCTTCATTATCTTCATATAGAGGAGTTGGAATATCTCTTCGGGAGAATAAATCACAACTCTCTAATATATTTAATTAGACCTCAATCATACACATTCTCAACTTACTTCATGAATGGTCATTATCTTAGCATGATTAGAAGAGGTCGCGACTATACTTTGCTTTGTAGATCATCATGATATAATAGTATTACCAAATGTAAATAAATAGTCAGTTTGAGAATGCCTTATCCGGATAAGAAAGATAACTAATATCAACATACCCAATTAACTTTGGGTCATTTTTACTTGAATAAAATAATCCGAGATCAATAGTTCTTTGGAGGTATCTAAGGACATGTTTAACACCATTCCAATGTCGTCATGTTGGTGAAGAACTAAAACTTGCTAATAAATTTATAGCAAATATTATATCAAGTCATGTGCTATTTGCAAAATACTTTAATGCTCCAATAGCATTCAAATATGGTACTTCAGGACCAAGTAGTTCTTCAAGTTCTTCATTATCTTCCCGAGGTCTAAATATATCTTTATTTACATCTAATGACGTCACGACCATTGGATTGCTTAATGAATGTGCTTTGTCCATGAAATTTTTTTTCAAAACTTTAGTTGTATATGTTGACTAATAAACAAAGATTTTATCTTTCACATGTTCAATTTGTAGTCTAGACAAAACTTGGTTTTCCCCAAAACCTCTAACTTCAAATTCCTGCTTTAAGCAATTTAAAACTTCATCATGGAGCTCATCTGGAGTTTCAATGAGATTAATATCGTCAACATATATAGCAAGATTAACAAATCAAACTCTAATTTCTTAATAAAAATGCATGAACAAATTTGGGCATTCTTATATCACAATTTCAATAAAAATTCACTAAGACGATTGTAGCACATGCGTCTAGATTATTTTAGCTCATATAACAATTTCTGTAATTTTATAAAATAATTTTCTCGAGAGCCATTAGAAGCCTTGGATAAATTGAATCCTTCTGGGATTTTCATATAAATTTCCTTTTCAAGACTTTCATATAGATAAGTTGTAATAAAATCCATTATATGCATGTCTACTTTTTCATAAACTGTCAAACTTATAAGAAATCATAGTGTAATAGCATCAATAATGGGTGAATAAGTTTGATCATAATTAATACATGACTTTTACAAAAAACCTTGTGCGACATGTCGTATTTTTTACCTTACGACTTCATTGTTCTCAATATGTTCTTGCACAAACACTCATTTGTAACAAACATGTTTTACACCATTTGACATAAAACTTCTAGCTTTGCAAGCAAATTTAACTATGATTAAATCGCATCTTTCAATTAAGGCAATCAATTCTATGCCAACATTTTTCAACTCATGAAGGATCAAAATCCTCATTATCCTTTAAAATATCAAGGGCTATATTATATGCAAAAACATTATCAATAATAATTTCCTTTGATCCCAATTTTTATTATAAGTAGTAAAATTGATAGAGATTTTCAAATTCTCTTCATCATTTATAATTGGAATATTTTCATCAATTGTCCCTTGGTTTTCTTTTTCTATTTCTTTAATATGATCTTCTGGATCATTTAATCCTCTTTTCTTTCAAGGATTTTTATTTTTAGAACCAAGGAGTATACCACCCTTCTAGCTTGTTTTTATTCAATAACTATAAAATTTACATTTTGTCCTTCTGGGACTTCTATTCATATGAGAGCATCTATAGTTAGAATATGCGATTTAGTAACTTTTCTGGAGTCTACAAAAGATTCTGGCAGTTGATTTGCAATTCGTAAATAATAAATTATCTTTTGAACTTCTAGTTCATTCACGCTTGTGACTAAATGGCTCAAAAATATTTTCCACAAGAGTTGTATGCCATTTTCTTTCTCCCCCTAATTTGGGAAACAAATTCTTATCAAAATGGCATCAACAAATATTGCAGCAAAAGATCATCTTTCAAAGGTTCAATATATCTTACAATAAACGGGGAGTCATAAATAATTCAATGATATTGTTTGCTTCTACCCACTTCAGGTGGGAAGACTATTAAAATACTACCACATCAGGTGATAAGACCATTAGTCTAGTGGTAAGATACACATTTAAAAAATTACCGATTTTGGTGATAAATAACAAATATCTATCATATAAATATTAGATAGATAATATAGATAATAAAAATATTAAAATATCAAATAGATAATATAGGATAATATATCAAATATAATATAACATGGACAGTTCTTTTCCAGGTGGTTATTGATATTTTGACATTTAATCTTTATCTCGATAATTGCAATATAAAAATGGCCATATGAATATATCCATATCTGTTATCACGATCATGGACAAAAATATGTAAACGAATATGACCTCTTCGGGTATCATAAATTTTACTAACATTCAATCTCGAGAATTATACTATAACTTGTCAATCATGTTTCTTTATATTTCATAAAAGAATAAATCTAAAAGCTTTCATACATAATATTTAATTTCAAAAATCAAAATCTTTGTCCATGGAATTGGTTCAATTGGAATATATACGCCACTCACAAAAATTCTCAAATAAAAAAAAAATTATGGTAAAAGCCAACTATAATGGAGAAAATTTATAATAACTTCATGGCCTCAAACCACAAGCGTTGCAACATGTAAAATAGCATGTCTCAAGTTGCTATGGGGAGATTTGATTTCCTTAATAACAATCAATTGTAACGTTTTTATAAATGATTCAATGAGACCAATTTGTATGTAAACATAAGCTACTGGATGTTCAACAATTATTCATATAGACATGAAATAAGAATCAAAATATGCAAAGGAAATTCAGCATTGTCTAAACAGATTCGTTTAATAGGATTATCAAAAAAATTGCGCTCTCAAGCAAATTATTTGGGCAAATAATCTCGCAAACATCAAGTTGCGAATTGATCATAAACATACATATGATCATCATGTTGATACATCAATTAAGATAATAAAATATATAATTTTCCCGTGTGGTAGATTAATCAATCTACATATATCTCCATGAATCCATTCTAAAAATGTAGGACTTTCAACTCCTACTTTTAATAGTAATGGTCTTACAATTAATTTCCCTTTTGAACATGCAACACATGAGAGTTTATTGAAATTCAAAATCCTTTGATTTTTCAAAGGATAACCATGTATATTCTCGATTATTTTCAGCATCATAATTAATTCCGGATATTACCAAAATAATCATGTCAAATATCAAAAGTAATAGAATTAGTAAACTTCTGGTTTACTAAATGATGCGTTTCAATAGTATTAATTTTAGCATAATATAGATCAAAGGAGAGAAATGGTAGTTTTCCCACAAAAAACTTATTACCGAAGGTTATTTTAGTGATGCCAAAATATTCATGGCTATGACCTTCCATAGTCTCAATATGATATCCATTACATTGGATATATTTAAAACTCGATAAATTTCTTAGAGAAATGGAGATAAAATATTTTATCAATAACAATTATAGTTCCTCTCGATAATATTATATTAGCTCTTCCGGAGCTCTCAATTACTTTTTCACTACCATTGTTCCTCTCATATTCATAAGACCATCTACCAGATGCGTCTATTAGAATCATTCACAAACTTCAGGTTTGTGAGTTAATAATAAATATTTACATGATCATCTACTAGATGCGTCTATTTGAATCATACAATATAAAATAACTTAATTATATCACTTTGGATTACATGTTGAAATTCAGTTTCAACTTTTATTGGGAATGACTTAATAATAATTGCCTTAAAAAACAATCAATATATGAATATATTTCAATAAACTTCTGGTTTATTGTTAAATAGATTTCAAGTCCATAAACTCACAAGTCTGATATAACTTTGTTATAAACTTAATAATAGCTCAACGAGACATGTGAGACTTCTGGTCACAACACACCATCTATCTCATTTAAATAATAATATAATAAGATGAGATAAATTATTGGATTCAATAAAGTACTAAGGAAAAACAAATCTTTTTTTGTGTCTGTGTATATATATATATATATATATATATATCCAAAATAATAGAATGGGATTTCCGCATTACTCACGGAATTAAGAATAGAAATCAACAAAAACCTCATGCAATTGAATAAAACAAACTGAATTTACAGGTAATCAAAGATTGGAAATTATATTAGCTATAATCAAATATCACATGTACACAGTTATCAATAAATGTGAGCAAAATACATATTTAAATTATGTACAGTTAATAATTATCTCAATGCATTTGACATCATTCTGATAATTTTACCGGTGAATAATGCTCTCCGAAAATAATGGTCCAGAACGATCAAAATTAACAAGGAAAATCAAACGAAAATCACGTATATAAATAAATTTTGTTTTAAATCGTGATCATAGATTACTAAATCAAAAAATTTACCATTTAAATATTTTATTAAAACGAACCTGAATTAATCTTTGAAATTTTTTAATAATCGTGAAACTCTTGAATCTTTAAGTTGTTGAATTTTTGGTTCTTGATGATATTCTTAGAATCTAAAAACTTTTTGATAGAAACTCGTGTTGATAACGTGTTATAAAATTGATAAAATAAAGAGACAATAGAAATGATGCTATATAATTTGATTGATTGATTTGCCTTTTGATTTATTTTGGATAAGCTTCTTGAAAACATACTTTTATATATATATATATATATATATTTTTTTTTTTTCAAAAAAAAAAAAGTGTTATTTTTATATTTAATAATATGAGTTTAGTTTTTAATTACATAAATTCTCAATAATAATGGTAGTACTAATCTAGAAGATTCGAGTAATAGATTCGAGATTGGACATATAATTAAATATTATCTTTGCAATTATTAAGGGCTGCGCCTGCCATTTTCTACAGATAAAATTTTCTGGCCGACAATCAGATTTATTTTATTATATTCTATTCATTTATTGTTTTGATTTTTAGAAACAGACATATACTTCTCTCAAAAAAAAAAAAAAACAGACATATACTTCTCTCAAAAAAAAAAAAAGAAACAGACATATATGTATCTGTAGATATATAAATTTTATTTATATATTTAAATATATAATTAAATATTATTTATATATTTAGAATTTATTGTTCACAAATTTGGCACGCCCAATGGGACCATTTTTACCGTCTATCCCTTTTTCGTCAAATATCATGGAACATAAAGAATGTGTTTGCAGATCCGAAAAAAAAAAAGAGACTAGTGAATCAACTTTCAAATGAAAAAAAAAAAAATCAAACTCAAGGGGGAGATCAACATTGGTATTGTGACCTTGTCAAAAACTCCTTGACACCAGTGAAAACTGTCCATATTGATACAAAGACTCCTTGATACGAGTGTAAACTGTCTATATATAAAAAAGACTCATTGATACGAGTGTAAACTGTCTACATATAAAAGGACTCCTTGATACGAGTGTAAACCGTCCACAGACTCCTTGATACGAGTATAAACTATCTATGAACTACGTTAGACTTGATTCCTAAAAGGTAAGGGATACGTAGGAGGCTTAGAACATAAAATTCTAAGTTCAGTCTTAGAAAAAAAAAAAAAAAAAAAAAAAAAAAAAAAAAAAAAAAAAGAATGAAAAAAAAAAAAAAAAAAAAAAAAAAAAAAAAAAAAAAAAAAAAAAAAAAAAAAAAACAAAAAAATAAGAAAAAGTCAAAAAGAAAATCGTATTTATCTACGAGTCAAATTGACTTAATTCGATTTTGTTTAAAAAAAAAATATTATATTTATCCCTTAAATTCAAATTTGAATCGTATTTATCTGCGAGTCAAATTCAAGATAGATCGTATTTATCTGCAAGTCAAATTCAAGATAGACTCAAATACGATTTGATATTTATGATATACTTTGAAACTTGTCCAAATAATAATTCTTCAAATTAACCCTGAACAAGTTTCAGGGGGCAATTTGTAGACACTGAAATTTTATTTATATATTTAAATAAATATTGAAGATATTGAAAGATTTTGCTCTTGGATGAGTGACACATGACAAACTAATAGCCATTGATTGTCACTCTCTTCATTTATAAATAGAGACCAAGAGAAGCATTCAAGCGGGGTGGAAATAAAAGGTGGAAATTAAAGGTAAAATCTCTGGTGGCAGAGAAGAAAAGAAACTCCGGCGATTCCCTTCGGGGATCGTCCATAGTTTCTAGTGCATCCTCCCTTCGAGATCAAACAAAAGCCCCAAGGCTCTCGAGAAATCAAATTCATTCCGAGATCAAATTCAAAGACCATCGGAGAAATCAAATCAAATACGGATAGATCGAGATCAAGCCCAGAGGCCCTCGAAGTTCAAATCCATTCCGAGATCCAGCCCAAACGCCCCTCGGAAGAAATCAAAATCTATTGGATCGAGACAAACCCAAAATGCCCTCGGATCCACGACGAAAAGAATCGGCGGAGAAATACAAAGATTCGAGCCCAACATCAAAATATATATTATCTTGTGACATTTATATATTTTTGATTATTTATTTTGCAGATGATAATAATCGAAAAGAAAATTTTTATTGTCTACAATATCTATTATATTTATTATATATATGATTCTAAGTTTCCGATGACACATAATTTATAATTTTATGCCATTTGAAAGGGTATAATTGGTTTTACACATTTTTAGTTTTTTTTTTTTTTTGGTAAATACATACATGCTTTTGGTTTTTCATCATCTATTTGGGTAGTATAATTGTGTTAACCTTGAAATTATTGGGCTTAATTTTAAGTTGGAGTATTGAGTTGTTGATAAAATATTCGAGGTAAGAGATTTAGGTTTGAGTTGAATTTATTTGGGCTTTGTTTTTGGTAATGTATTTGGGTTGGAGCTAAAAACATATGAGGCTTTTATCTTGGTATGTTCTTTGGGTTTTATATTTAGTTTTTTTTTTTTTTTACCCACTTGGGCCCGGTGTCTCACCTTTTCGGTGAGACTAATCTGGACTCGGGCTGCTGAGCGCTCGTAAAGTTCAACTCTTACTCGATGGTTAGGGCCTAGCCCAGAGCTTTTAACATGACGCTAACCACCCCGGGGGGATTCGAACCCTTGATCATCCGCTCTGGAGGAAGCATTAGGAGTTCGCTTACCAATTCTCTCAAGCTACCGAGTTATATATTTAGTATTTTATTTGGTCTTGTGTGTAACTTGTTTAGGTTTCTTGACTGATTTTAAAATTTTAATTAATAGTTTAATGCATATTTTTAAATAGTATTTTTAATAATGATTAATAATAATATATATTCAAAATTGAAAGTTAATAAATTAATAAAATAAAATTTTAAAAAGAAAATTTGAAAGTTATTAAGCATTAAAGGTAAAAAAAAGAAAAAAAAATTACAATTATACATTTCTTTTTAGAAAATAGTAATAAAAAATCAGTACTAAGATTAAAATTGGTTTAAGATAGTAAACAAAATTCAAAATAAAGATAAAAATGATTAAGAATAAAATTATAAAAAAAATATAAATTTGTGATATAAAATAGAAGAATTGAAACATTGTTCACATAAATTTTAACAAAATTACTCAACATCCACACATATATTTCTTAAACCCAAATTGTTTTAGCCCAATAGGTGGTACACTTATTTTAATTTGGTAAAGAATTATAATAAAACAAATAAAAATAACAAGTTGAGTAATTTTATTACTAAAACAATTATATTTCTTAATAGAACAATGCATATAACAAGTTAGACACAACTTTCCTTTTTTTAAGGAACATGTTTTCTTATTTTAGGAAAAATAGAAAGAAAGTAGAAAAAGTAGGCATTACTTTTCTTTCTCCAACTCACCTTCAAATCATTATATACAATTATTAATTATATATATAAATGTATATCTTATATATATATATATATATATAAGCATATCTATATATCATGCTTATATATATGCAATCATATATATGCAATTTGGAATTTAGTTACTTCTTCCTTGATAGCTTACTCTTTAACTTCTTCCTTTATCAAATTTTTTTTTTTAAAAAAATTTTTTGGCTTCTTCTATGTTACTGTAAATTAGCATACATATTGATGTGGGTTTTGGTTTTTCTATCCTAAAGTTTTTTTTTTTAAAACATATGGATAAAAGATACCTTAATATCGCATAAGTAACACCCACAACAAGAAATTGGATAGAATAGTCCAAGTTTATGATAGAACCTGGGACAATAACATCTGCAAAGAAAGCAAAGTTTCAACGAATCTACTTAATAGATTCAGAGGTAAGCACAAATAACATAGTAAATATATTTTGTACAATAATTATTAAACCACAATATTACATATTTTCAATCTCTATGTAGGGAACCACAATAATAGCTATGCTATTCGAAAAGACAATAGAGTATTTCGATGATTGTTTTAAAGGTGGAAAACGATATGAAATCTCAAATGCAAAAGTGAAAGAAACAGATCCTCGATACGCAACGAAACCTGACGAGTTACATTGGATCATCAGTTACAGACACCAGTTGAATCAATAATTGAAGATATGCCTCCGATTCTACCAAATGTCCATGAATTTCAAGAATTTAATACATTTTGGCAACGAATGGACACGGAACAAAATCTCAGTAAGTAACATTTTTTTTCATTGAATAAAAATATATATATTAATTAATATATATAAATAATACACAATTTTTTTGTACAGATGTAATTGGTGTAATAGTGCATTTTTTTGAATCTAAAAACATCACTACAAGTTTAGGTGCAACAACAACACAAGACTTTGTTCTTATTACCACATAGTAGGTATTTTGATTTTACAATAAATATTCTATTGTTGTACATTTAATAATAATATTTTTTCATTTTTCACAAAATAGCAAAAAAGCAATTATATTGACACTGTGAGGAGATTTTCAAGCAAACGAAGCAAAAAAATTCATGAATTGTATTAAGTCATATCCAAGTGTTGCAGGAATTCGTCTTAGATCAAGCTCCTACAAGAGTAAGAAATCTCTCTTTTGTTTATTTTAACAACATATGAAATAAAATTGTAAATTTCCAAGTTTGTCTTATTTTGTAATTATGATATTCTGGAAAATTGAAGAAAATTTTCAAACATATTTCTTCTAGATATTAATCTTTTATGATATTTAATATATAAAAGTATATTAATTTTTATATAAATTAACGTAATATATGTAAATTAATATTTTATATTTTTAATTTACATAATTAGATATTGTTAGATATTAGAAAAATAAATATATTTTTCTGTGTTATTTTTATTATCATATATATGTTTCTGTGAAGATTTTTATTTGCATAAACAAATGATCTTTAAAGAAAGTTCAGCATAAACAAATGATCTGTAGATTTGTTTACCAAAGCTAACTTATATTTTGTTTTGACTTTTTCAATTATAAATTAATTTAATTTGTTTTACAGATAATTGTTTTTTATGAAGGGGAGTCTTTTTGTCTGACCATATTCTCAAGCCGTCAAATTTAATTTAATTTGACTTTTATTTTATTTTTAAAAATATATAGTTTTATATTCATTTATTTATTAGTTATATTTTTTAAATGCTTTTTAATATATTTTTATTTTAATGTTATATATAATACTTTTCACTAATAAATTTATCTCCTTAAATGAAGCATTAAGTTTATCAACTAAATTTCAAACATATTTAATGGTAGAACCGCCTATTCAAGACGAAAAAGAATTGAAATCATGATATAATACCTTATATTTTATTTTCATTAAATATATTTAATAATAATATATTTTGACACTAATATTTAATTTTTTTTATATAAAAAATATAATCTCACTTGGTAGGTGTTTACAAAATCAAGAAGAAGTGAATCAAATGATAGCAGATGAAACATACATTAATCCAGGAAATATGCTATCTGGAACCACAAAAACAAGATTTTGTATCAATTGCACAATTTGTATCACAAAAGATGGTAAATAAATTAAAATTAAAAATTAATTTCAAAATTAATAATAAAGTTAAACATTGAAAATTATTTGAATTCTATTTTAATTCTATTTTAACATTTTCACAGAAAAGGTCTCATTGGGTAAAAGAAAAACTCGAATTAAGACATGTAGATGACCCAATTTGTTACACATGTTGTCCAAAATGCTTCAGAAAGATATCATCAAACCCGCATTGTAACAATTGCAAAAAAGATGTTACAATAACAGCTAGGTATTTATGACTAATATATTCTTATAAACATTATTCTTCATTATTCTTATAACAATTTTGTTTATATTATTCTTTTATAACACTATTTATAAATTTAGGTACTCTTACATTCTACAACTTGTGGATGAAGGAGCAGAAGTGAATGTGGTATTTTTAGGAAAAATATGAAAAATCTTAATGTCATTTAATGCAAATCAATTCCAAAGCAAGCTTGAAAATGTAATATAACGTCTCAACAAAATAACTATTTCTATTTTAAAATTTCTTTGTTACTACTAACAATAATAAATGTTATGTACATGACCAAATTGATATGTTTGACTTAAAGCAATCCATTAAAGAAAAATTTGTATATGTATTTGTAAAGGAATCAAACCAAGATTTCAATTACAAATATCAAAACAAGTATAATGTTATAACAATGCAAATTGTGGATTAGCTTGAAGAGGAGGTGATGTGTAAAGAAACAACTCAAACAAGTTCAAAAAAAAAAAAAAGAAGTTGAAGATTGAATGAGAATTTAAACATTATCTAGATCAAAGATGTGGTCTATGTCTTTTTTTTAATTGCCCGCGTTTTTCTTTTTTTTTTCTTTATTTTCCTTGACTATTTAGTTTATATTATTATTTTCTTGTTATTTTCTTTTGGACTGTAAGGGGGGTATCATCTTTTAATTTAAATCCTTATTTTACTCAAAAATACATGTCATCTTTTAAAAAATAATTAGTTTCATAAATTAAAAATAAATTAAAATATATATAATATATGCATCCCGTGGGGCGGGATGTACATACTAGATATATATATATATCTGTATGAATTGAAAAAAAAGTAGCATTTGAAAAAAAGGAACTCGATTTAGAAATTGAAAAAAAGTAGCATTCTCGATCCGGTTGTATGAATTCATTTGTTTATTCTACCAACCACTGCACATTAATCCACCATCAACACCGATGTTCTGACCGGTGATGTAAGAAGCAACCGGTAGGCAGAGGAATGTGACAATTGGCGAAACTTCATTGGCTTCTCCTATACGGCCTATAGGTGTTCGAGAGATCATCCTCATTCCTACTTCCATCTCAAGATCACTCTGTCCAAAACAACACAACACAAACTCAATTATCCAAATTCAATGAAAAGAAAGAAAACATAACATAGGATGATTATAAAGATTTTGTGTTTACCGGTTGTGAAACAGCTGTGTTGATCATTGCTGGTGAGACAGTGTTTACACGAATGTTATCCGTAGCCCATTCAACAGCCAGGTTCTTGGTCACTTGATTCAGTGCTCCTGCAATTATAATAATGACATAAAAAGGTTCAAGAACAGGAAAAAACAATGGTATCTGAATGTTATCAGCTCAAATGGTTTTGATTGGTTGGTTGGTTGGTTACCTTTGGATGCACCATACATAGAAATGTAAGGAACTCCAATGTGGCCAGACATGGAAGAGATTAAGATGATGCTCCCATTTCCTGATGCCTTCAACAATGGGTGTCCAAGTTGACACAAATGGAATGTAGCATCAAAGTTGGTCCCCATTACGGTAGAGTAGTCCTCTGTTGTAAGTTCTGTGGCTGGTTTCACTAGTGTTGCTCCAGCATTGTTCACCTATATATACATGTTATACATACATATATCACATTCAAGTTCCCTCAAAACCTGATTTTGAATCCAGCCATAATATTGACTAACCAAAATGGACCAGGGTGATCTGATCAAAACCCTTTTTTTTAGCATAGGATCAAAAACCCCTTTTTATCAAGGTAACTAATTAATCAATTAATTAGTCAAATTTATTATATATATGATGAAGATGATGATGACTTACAAGAATATTGAGCTTGCCATCAAAGACAGAAGAGACAGTCTTCATAAGATCTTCTCTTGCAGGTTTGGAATACAAATCACAAATAGAGCCGGTGACCTTGTACCCCTTTGCTTTCCACTCTTCCAATCTTTCATTTAGACGCTGTTCATTCAAAGCTACAGTATGTACAATAGCACCAAAGCTTGCCAATTCCTCAACAATGGCCTTTCTGCAAAATCAAAAACCCACAAAAAAAATTGAAAACCAAAGTAAAAAACAAAAACCCACAATAACCCTAGCAAGAAAGATTACACAAACAAAATGTATATCAAGAAATTCACAGATGGAAAAATCAAGAACTCACCCAATCCCTCTGGTTCCACCTGTAACCAAAGCAGTCTTGCCCTTAAGAGACCATCTTGAATCATTCACATCTTGACCTGCCATATTTTAATTTTCTTGAAATTGACAAAAAATTATAACTCGTAGAATCTATAACAAAGAAGAATGAAGATTTGAGATATTAATAAGAAGAAGAAGATTTAGGTGCTCTGAATGCAAGAAAGAAAGAGGGGGGAGAAGAGGTATTTATAGTTTTTATCATACAAAGACTCGAACTTTGTAAAATTGGGAAAAAAATTCCAAATTCTTACAGTCAAAGAATTGCCACTATTTTCGGGAGGGAAATTAGTTAATTATGTGTTGTTTTTATCTTTCTAGAAAAAATGGTATAAATTCATTGTCAATGAATCTAGTCTTTCTCGGACAAAAAAAATTATATAAAATAAATTTTAGCAGCCAAACATGACCTATGATCCTTCTTCGTTATAACCATCTGGTTTGATTGGAGATACTTTTTTTCCATTAATAATAATTGGAGGTATATTAATATATTAGTATTCCTCTTTTAGTTGAATGCGTGTATATAACTTCAAACTTCAAACAAAAATTGGTCAACTTGATGATGCTATATAATCTGATTGATTGATTTGCCTTTTGATTTATTTTGGTTTTTTTTTTTTTATAATAAAGGGGCTGGGTGTCAAACCCCAAATAGAGGGTTGGTGGGGCATGCCGCTCCACCATCCAACCTTTGACCGATAAGCTTCTTGAAAACATACTTTTATATATATATATATATATATATATATATATATATATATATTTCAAAAAAAAGTGTTATTATTATATTTAATAATATGAGTTTAGTTTTTAATTACACAAATTCTCAATAATTAAGGTTTTTTTTATAATAACAATAATGGTAGTAATAATCTAGAAGATTCGAGTAATAGATTGGAGATTGGACATATAATAATATATTTAATTAAATAATATCTTTGCAATTATTAAGGGCTGCGGCTGCCATTTTTTACAGATTAAATTTTCTGGCCGACAATCAGATTTATTTTATTATATTCTATTCATTTTGATTATTAGAAACAGATATATATATATATACATATATGTATATGTGTATAATCTTTAATTTTTTAAAAAAATAATAAAAAAAAATTAATATTTTTATCTTTAATATTAAATTTATAGTTATAAATAAGACGATTAATAATGTAATTATAAAAGGTGAAAATGTTCTATTCCTTTCTCTTGTTCGTTTACGCATAGGTAACAGTTAATATGAATGTTGGTTTACAACAGTAGTCAAAAAAAGAATTTGAACTTCAAAGAACGGTGGAAAATCTATTTTGATTATAATTTTAGATTCATTAGAATCTAAATGGTTACCTAATATTAAAGATTAAGATCAAAATTTTATTTTGAAAGATAACATTCTAGATTTTGATTCTAAATTTGTCTGAATTAAAACAGTAAAGATTTTAGGACCAAAATTTGTTTTGATTGATGAGATGATATTTTTCCCTCTAGAAACATAGGCGGCTGGATTCTTTTTACTAGAAAAAAAAAAAAATCAAATGGGTACAAAAGTCAAAGAGAGTGCTACACTTTTGACTCTTTCAAAATTTTCCGATTCTCTAATCTAAACCTTTAAATACCACCACTAAGCTCTTTCATTTCTTGCAAACACAATAACAACAAGAACTCAGCTTTAATATCTCAATATCTTCATCTACTTTTCTGTTATTTACTTCTTTAAGAAAATTAAAAATATGGCAGGTCAAGATGTGAATGATCCAAGATGGTCTCTTAAGGGCAAGACTGCTTTGGTTACAGGTGGAACCAGAGGGATTGGGTCAGTTCTTGATTTTATTTTTTAAAAGGGAAAAAAAAAATTGATCTTTTTATTTTTGATTTCTTGAAATAAGGGTTTTTTTTTTCATTTTTGATCTGCAGAAAGGCCATTGTTGAGGAATTGGCAAGCTTTGGTGCTATTGTACATACTGTAGCTTTGAATGAACAGCGTCTAAATGAAAGATTGGAAGAGTGGAAGGCGAAGGGGTACCAGGTCACTGGTTCTATTTGTGATTTGTATTCCAAACCTGCAAGAGAAGAACTTATGAAGACTGTCTCTTCTGTCTTTGATGGCAAGCTCAATATTCTTGTAAGTCATCATCATCTTCATCATATATATGTATATATATACATGCTTTTAGGGTTTTAATTCTTGATAATTTTCCAAGGCTTTTTTTTTTTTTTGTCCCATTTCCTCTTGCTACTAAAGGGGGTTTTGATCAGATCTCCCTGCGTAAGTGGGCTAAAAAAGAATTTTTTTTTTTTTTTTTTTTTTTTTGGTTACAAAGAATTTGTAAAAGATTTTTATGATTCTTGATGATGCCACTGAAAATGAATCTGTCTTGTTGTATATCCTGTTTGTTAGGAATTAAGGTTAGCCCATGGTAGTGTTGTAGTAATTGATGTTGGGAAGTAGAAATTTCAAGTTCTAGTCTTTTTCTTGAGGAAGATTGTATTGTATATATAGGTGAACAATGCTGGAGCAACACTAGTGAAGCCAGCCACAGAAGTTACAACAGAGGACTACTCTACTGTAATGGGAACAAACTTTGATGCTACATTCCATTTGTGTCAACTTGGACATCCATTGTTGAAGGCATCAGGAAATGGAAGCATCATCTTCATCTCTTCTAATTCTGGCCACCTTGGAGTACCTTACCTTTCTATGTATGGTGCATCTAAAGGTAACCAACCATTTCCATGGACCATATTTACATTCAGAACACTAACACTACTACCATTGTCCTGTCCTGTTTTCTTAATTCTATTTTGCTTTCATTGTTATTATAATGCAGGAGCACTGAATCAAGTGACCAAGAACTTGGCTGTTGAATGGGTTAAGGATAACATCCGCGTAAACACCATCTCCCCAGCAATGATCAACACATCTGTTTCACAACCGGTAACTTGGATATAGACAATTGTAAAACCATAGACAACAGCATAAGTTGAATCAATGAATTGCTATGGAATGCAGTCTGTTTTTGATAAGATCGAATATTTTAGACTGTTAATAAGTATGGTACAAGAAATTTAGCAACTATATATGCAGTATATAACTTTTTCACACTTTTTTTTTTAGCTACTGCAACCACCATATGTAGTAGATATATATATGTATATGTATATCAGTAGAATTAAAAGTTTTTGCATATGATACTAGATTTCAGTGGGAAAAACTTGCACTCAAGGATTTTATCTACTATATTCAGTAATATCATGTTAGGTACTTCTTTCACCAATTCAATGGATCAGTTACTTATCTTAAGTTTTTGTTGATTCCTTCAGAGTGAACTTGAAATGGAAGTTGGAATGAGGATGATCTCTCGAACCCCTATGGGCCGTATAGGAGAACCTAATGAAGTTTCGCCACTGGTGACATTCCTCTGCCTGCCGGTTGCTTCCTACATCACCGGTCAGATCATCGGTGTTGATGGTGGACTGATGTGCAGTGGTTGGTAGAATTGAATGAATAAAATCAGCATACAAGAGGAGAATGTTATTATTACTTTCAATAAGTGAAGTGTTTTTTTGTTCAGGAATGAATGTCTTTTTGGTTTTACTGAAATATACTATATCTGTATCAGAAATGTTGTACTTGTTTTTCTTCTTTTATGAATATGAATTAAGTGTTTTGGTTTTGGATTTTTTTTTAAACCAATTATTGAAATGTGGTACCATAGCTAGGGAATGAATTCTTGGGGACTATATAGTAATATTAAATATGAAAAAGGAAATTAAAATTTTTTTTTTTTTTAAAATTTATAGTAATTTTTATTTTATTTTATTGATAAATTAGAATCAAGGGTTTGACCATTTAATTTTCAAGAAATCATCACGACTCTTCTGATTAATCATCAATCTCCTATAATATTTATAATATTTTTTTTCATTATATCAAAACTAGGATTTGAGACAATATTCATTAGTTGCTTGGGAAAGAAGAGCATGTCGAGGAAAAGAATGAAAATTTGTCTTAAGATAAGTAGAGGACCACAAGACAAACAGCCCCAAATATAGTGTCCAAAGGGGGACAAACAAAACACAAAGTCTCAAAATCCCTTAACTAATGGGCCAAAGGATGTATACAAATATATATATACATATGAGTATGTTTCTTTCACTTAATAGTCATTTCTGGAAACTTAATTTCAGTATGCAATTAAATGTTTGCCACAATATATATGAGACATCACTGTTATACATTTCAAAATATTAGGGGTAAGTATACATGGATCTGGTTTCGTTTTTTTATTTTTGTGTAACTTTCTAAGTATTTGATAGCTATGAAAGAGAAAGTTTTCGCTAACATTATACAAAATTCAAATTCAAAATTTTACTTCTTCCTATCTATTTTTCTCCCAACAATCAATTTGTGTTGTCATTTTAAGCCAATGTATTGTGTCTTTAAAAGAAAAAAAGAAAAAGAAAATTCTATTTGATGTACAGAAGTCTAAACATAATATATATATATATATATATATATATATATATATATATATCTTTTCTCAAATATAGATAGGAAGCTGGTAATTGCTTGGCAACAAAGTTTCGGTTTGTGAAAAGATGTGACTAACAGTCTTTAAACTTTGCTCCTAATTTCTTACACAAAATGTGGATTAGTTTAATCTCTCTTCCTTAATATAGTGCCTTCACTTTATTGGGCATGGCAATTGTGCTCTCTCTCTCTCTCTCTCTCTCTCTCTCTCTATATATATATATATATATATATATATACCTTTAGTTTCTCGGGTTTGATTATCAAAAGCCAAAAGTAAAAAATGAAAAATCCAAGATTCACTTAATTTAACTATTATAAATCACTGATCATAGTGTCTTGGAACCTTTGGACATCTTGTTTCCTTCCACACCTGGCTGCTACCATATATATATATATATATGAAATTAAGATCCTTCTTCAATTCATTTACTGATGAAAATGCAATACAATTCTTTCTTTTTTTATACAATGAAAATATTAAATTACACTGATATGGATACAAACAAACACATACCAAATTAATTAACTATAATCAATCTCCATGCATATACATATATATATATATATATATATATATATATATATATATGTATATGTCTTTGAGAATGGATGAATGAATTAAAATCCGCTGACTGTAAATCCTCCATCAACACAAATAACTTGTCCAGTTATGTAAGACGCAACAGGAAGGCAAAGGAAGGTCACCAATGGTGATATCTCATTAGGTTCTGCCATTGGCCTTTTTATTGGCACTCTACCAATTATCCCAATGAACAACCTCCCAATACTCATGTCAATATTCTCCTGCATATATATATATATAATATTCCATGTTAGCTGCATGGTTATATAAAATATATATATATATAGATACATATCAAAATCTTAATTTGATCTCACAGGTTTAAGTGGTGAAGTATTGCTGACAGCAAAAGGTGCAACAGTATTAACACGAATGCCATCTTTAGCCCATTCGCATGCCAAATTCTTTGTCAATTGATTTATTGCTCCTGCAGTAATATTTATTATTATATGCTAATTAAACGAAATCCCTTGTCTTGGAAATTGTTTGTAAGAAAAATTTACCTTTGGAAGCTCCATAAACAGACAGGCCAGGAAGTGCAGTGGTACCAGAAACAGAGGAAATGAACACAATGCTTCCATTTCCAGATTCTTTCAAAAGAGGAAATGCTAATTGACACAAATGGTATGGCGACTCCACATTTGTTCCAAAAATCTGACCAAAATCTTCTGCAGAATGCTCAGTTGCTTGTCTCATTACTGTCATTGCAGCATTGTTTACCTTATTATTAAAAAAAACAGAGAAAGTAATTAATTAGTTAATTAATCTTAGTAAAAAAAAAAAAAAAAAAAGACAAATTAATCATTAATTGAACTTACTAGGATGTTTAAGTTGCCCTGAAAAGCAGAAGAGACATTCTTGATAAGTTCTTCTCTATGTGTTCTTGATGACAAATCACAAACAGAACCTTTTACTTCAAATCCTTTAGCTTCCCATTCTTGAAGCCTATCATCAAGTTCCTTCTTGTTTCTTGAACATGTATATATTCTTGCCCCAAATCCTGCTAATTCCTCCACTATGGCATACCTTACATATACATATATATATATATATATATATATATATATCAAGTAAAGAAGAAGAAGTAAAAGTCAACAAGAACAAGAACAACAGGAAAACAAATAATGTGTTGCTCACCCTATCCCTCTGGTGCCACCAGTGACCAAGGCTGTCATCCCATTGAGAGACCATCTGTTTCTTGTTTGTTCTAATTCTACTGCCATTTTTTTTATGTGTGTGTTTTTTTGCTTTTGTCTGAAGTTCAGACTGTTGAGTTCTTGTTCTTGTTCTTCTTTGCATATACACAGGCCCCCTTTATATAAACAATTTTCTTCATTTTTATATTAACCTTAATTATGCACGACCAATATAATTAATGAATATCCAACTTAAAAAAAAAAAAATATATATATATATATATATATTTAATGAATAAATAAATAAACAATATATAGAGTTAGTGGATTGGTTGGATTTATTACACTTTTATGAAAGATCCTCTTCAAACAAAGCTTATCAACAACAACACGTAAAAAAGAAATTAAGAATTATGTTGACTTAATGTTATCATATAATATATTTATTATTAATTTTTAATACTCGAACTTATCATATTTTTTAATTACAGATGAAATTAGTAATATACCCCATTTATAATTTTAAAGAAATAGGAGGACTAACTGTTTAATTTTAATTTTCTTTCCCCATTTATTTTCTTTCGAAATCAAGAGACAGAACCTGATGTGAGTGAGGTCTGAGAAGTGAGAATGAGAGAGTGAAATAAATCCAATATTCCCAAACTTCCTTCACTGTAAGCGTAGCCATGGCAAATCCTCCGAGTAGAAGAGCATCTTCGTCTTCTTCAACCAACCATCATTACCAGCTTCCCATTTCAGATTCTCCATTTCAATCCCAGAACCCAACAACGACCACAACAGCAAGAATTGCAACTCTGGTGAATTCGCTCAAATTCTTTCTCAAAAAGCCACATTCTTTCCCTTTTCTTCTCTCCATTTTCCTTTTGCTTACTTGGGTTTCCCTTAGATTTCAGCGTCATAGCCATAACAATCCCTCTTTTTCTTCTTCCTCTTCTATGGGTAGTTTCAGTATGAGCCGTCAATTGCACGGCGGTGAAATAAATGGCGCTGCCAATCTTGTTAGGTTTCACTCTTTGTCCTCTGATATTGCTAAAGATAAGCGTGGCTGGTTGATTGACCCTGTTTCTCTGGCTCTTCAATCTGGGATTTCAGGTTTTTTAAAATTTCTTTTCCCCCTTTTCAAGTTGTAATTATTTACTAAGTAATTAATGGGGGGAGATATTAGGGTTTTTTACTGGGTTAACATTTTATGTGGTAACAGTCATGGAGGATGGTGACTGTGTGTAGTGTGGACTGTTCTTGAGTGTGACTCTTGTAGCTCTACCTTTACTTTTGACTGCAAAGATTTGTTATTTGTTTGTCCAGTGAATAAAAGTGCAACTCCGGTGAAAATTATGTTCTCTCAAGAATGTGATATAAAAGGATTCCTTGTTTCTCTGACAAATGTTGATTCTTTTTCTTTCACAGGGGGAGCTAGGAGTTGTAGTTCGGTTCACATAGGTGAGATTCGTCCTGGAGGTATGAGGGGGAATCATAGGCACCACTCTTGCAATGAGACTTTTGTGATTTGGGGAGCAAAAACAATGTTCAGGGTGAGGTTTGATCCTCTTTTGCATGTGCATTTGCATTTAAAGAACAGGACTTTTATATGTTTTTGTTTTTTAAAAATTTCTGAGAGTAAATATCTGCTCGTTGTCATGTGGGAGCTGCTCTGCCAGTGTAACTAACACTTCCATGCCCTGCTATAATTTGGGTTTAGTTTTTGGTGTAATGCTAGGTATCTTCGCGCTTTGTGTCTAAACTTCTTTGCCCGGAATGGAAAAAATAGATCTTTTGGAAAATTTTACAATTTTGTACAACTGAGTTAGAGGAATATTTCTTCTATAACTGACAGTGTGAACCTTTTTGTTAATTGGAGAAATAATTTGTTTGTAAGCCAAGTTTGGAACCCTCCAAAAGTGGATATTTGGGAGTGGAATGAAAGACAATTAGCAGAGAACATATTTAAGCAAATATATATTTAGATCACTGTGGAGATTTCCTTAACATATAACTGGGGAATTATCCTACCTCCTGAATTCTCACCTCTAGACCTTTACTATGGATCATCTGGGAAAAGGATAAAGAAGCTTATACTTGATGTCTCAATAAAAATACAAAAGCTTAAAAATTGGATGTGGAATAGTTAACAATATGTTCAAATATGTTTTGGCATATTTATTGTAATATATATAACTCTTTTTATACCAATGAGTCCTCAAAAGTTTTATAATTTCTTTTCTTTCTGGTTTCGTGACTCAAACCCACTATTCAAGGCTTTATTATGATCAAATTATCTTAGTTTAACAATGTGAATAAAGAAAGTTATTTACCGAAGGTCCTCTTAGCCTTTTATGTATATATCCCGTAAAGAAATTACATATTCTTGCTATCTGTTAACTATTATTGCTAAAGTGCATTTAAACTGTTGTCATATTACTTATTATAGTGGTAGTTCTCATTGTAATCAAGGAAAGAGCAAATTGATTCAAGTATCAAGTATGCCCTTCTAAAGTAATTAAACATCAAACAAGGTTGTCTTGACAGATATTTGAAGAATAAAGAATTATCTGTTTGAGGATTTTCAGTTATATCTTTGTTTAATATGTTGTTATCTCTTTGACTTAACTAGTTAATTTGCAGCAGATGTTAAAGTTAGACAGGAGAAGATTTTCTTCGCGACTATGATAATATGGTCTTTGTAAACCTTAATCTTTGGTTAACCTTTGCAGCTAGAAAACAATGGCGTTGACAAAGGCTATGCCGAGGTTACAGTTGGTGCAGAGGAAGTTGGTGTAGCAGCTAGTCCAAGTGGAACTGCTCATGCTTTAGTAAACATAGATCCTTCACAGACAACATTCTTTTTGGGTTGCCAAGACAGTATCTTAGATTACAATGATTCCACTACTGATTTTAGAGTTTGGAAAGACCTTTAGTTCTTTTTTGTACATCCTTGAAACTTACCTTTGCTAACTTTTCTGCGTTTAATTTCTTGTACAGTGATTCAAACAAATGGACGGTAACAGAAAACTCTTTTGTATATATATATATATATATTTTTTTTCATCATTTTGGATAGTGAGTATCATTGGTCTTTGTTGGTGCAGAAGGCGGAAAGCCTTTTGAAAAAGTTATTTTAAAAATCCAAGCCTGAAGAAACAATAACATGCAAGCATTTAAAAGCCTCACTCTAAATTTCTAGTATTGCATAACTTGTAAGTTTGGACATCTCTGGCTTGTACATTTTCACAATTTCAAATATTGAAGTTGCTTGCATATATAACAATATGATATTATAACTTATAAGAATTTTTATGAAATATATATATATATATATGTATATGTGGTAAATGTATTATTCATACGAATTCCCAGACGTATAAGCTAAGATTGCTAATTAAGGTAGAAGTTGGCAACCTGGAAACCTTGTTTATGTTACGTATCCCTCTCTAAATATGAAAATCACTTCAAAGCTAAGACAGACTCAACCAAGCAAGAAAGCCAAAATGAGGTAATCAGTTTTCAATTCTGTTTTAGCTTTTGTTTCTTGGTGAAATTTCTTCCCCAATTCAAATACCTGCAGTGCCTAAAATATATATATATATATATATATATATATATATATATATATATGAGTCTCCGGAATTTCTCAAGAAAATCAGATCAATCACGAACCAAGAAGAAGAAGAAGAAGAAGAAGAAGAAGAAGATTAAGAAGAAAGAAATTAAGGGAATGGAGAAAGCAAAGAGACTGGCAGTTCTTGTGGGTTGCAACTATCCAAACACCAAGAATGAGCTGCATGGATGCCATAACGATGTTTTGGCGATGAGGGATGTTCTCATAAATCGTTTTCAGTTTGATCCCAACAACATTGAACTTCTCACAGATAAGCCTGGAAGTTCTGTCATCCCTACAGGTGCCAATATCATGAAAGCACTAAATACAATGGTTGATAAATCTGTCCTTGGTGATGTCCTTTACTTCCACTACAGTGGCCATGGAACTCTTCTTGATAAGCCTTTTCTTCCCTTTATCAAAGAAGAAGCCATTGTTCCCACTGATTTCAACCTCATCACTAGTAAGATTTAAAGAATATTTGATTCGCAATAATTTGTCATCAGCTTATAGATGATACTTGACCAATTTTTTCTTTTTTTTTCAGATGTGGACTTCAGGAAACTAGTGAATAGGGTTCCGAAAGGAGCAACATTCACAATTTTGTCTGATTCGTGTCACAGTGGAGGTCTCATTGACAAGGAAAAAGAGCAGATTGGCCCTTCTAGTACTGACGTTGATACCAATGGAGATGGAGATTCTGACGATGTTTTGTCACCTTCCACCACAAAGAAGAACCTAAAGACAATACCATTCGAATCAATCCTGGAGCGTCTCTCGTCTTTGACAAACATAAACACCAGTGATATCGGGACTCATTTGCTAGAGATCTTTGGGACAGAAGCAAGTCTTAGGTTTCGTGTTCCCCAAGTAGACATCATAGATCTCTTCAAACCCCTTAAGCCAGACGAAGGTATTCTGCTTAGTGGGTGCCAAACTGATGAGACATCTGCAGATGTGGGAACTGATGGAAAAGCCTTTGGAGCATTTAGTAACGCAGTTCAACAAGTAATGAAACAGCATCCAGGGATTCTTACTAATAGAGAAGTTGTGGAAATGGCCAGGAAAATCTTATCTGCACAGCGATTTGAGCAACATCCATGTCTCTACTGCAGTAACGAGAATGCAAACGCAACTTTCCTGTGCCAATTATCTTAAGATTCATCAAGCATTTGAGACACTATTTGTTGTCATCTATAATGTAAATTGGCGACAAAATAATTATTCCACTGAATAAGGATGTACCAATTCTCAAGAGCAAAGCAAGAAATGAATACCATTACTTTCCCAGTATCACTAATAAAAACAATGCAATAAGAATACCATTACTTATCCAGTACCAACTAAATTAAGCAGCAGGGAGTGAGAATCAACCAAGTTAATTTTCAATCATTTAGCCAAACAACAGCCAGCGTTTACAATATAGGCA
Source organism: Cynanchum wilfordii (assembly GCA_025388415.1). Taxonomy (NCBI): domain Eukaryota; kingdom Viridiplantae; phylum Streptophyta; class Magnoliopsida; order Gentianales; family Apocynaceae; genus Cynanchum; species Cynanchum wilfordii. The sequence continues at coordinate 592,589 of JAHSUH010000001.1, forward strand.
GAGTCATTAGAGCTATCATTCACCACTTTAAGCAGTTGAGAAAGATGTAAAGGAAGCTACTTCTACATGGATACTGCTTTTATTTTCGTCGCATTATGATTCAACAGAGAGTTTATGAGTGGGGGGGGGGAAGGGTGAGGAGAACTAATAGTAAAGCAAACCCGCAAGCCATGATTCTCATTGCTTGTATGCTCTTAACCAGGGGGCCAGTTCATTTGGCGTCCCCCAAGAAGGTGAACATGAAGGTGATACACTGATTGACCTGCCAACAATGATCAAAAGTTAAGACCAACTGTAAGCAAATCAGAACTCATTGAGACCTTAAAATTGCGAGGACAAAAGTTACTGACATCCATTTGGACCGTCATTGATCACAAGTCTGAATCCATCATCAAGACCTTCTTGTTTAGCAACAATCTTTGCAGTGTAAAGAAGGTGTCCAAGAATCTCACAGTGCCTCTCCTCGGCCTATTAAAAGGTACCACATTGATATATGCTTTAGGATAAAATTGGGAAGAATCATGTGAAGAAACAAAAAACTTGAAAAGTACTTCTTTTTTTTTTCTTCAGATTAGAGTTTTCAGACACGTTCATTCTAAGTGTTTAGATCATAAGATCTGTAAATGCTTTTTCTTCTTTGCTAATTTATCCAAAAAAAAAGAAAAAAACAGCTTTTTTTACAGGAACATAAAGAATAGCTGACTCTATTATACACAGCAATGGGCATATTTCAAATAAGGAATGACAAAAATAGTGACACCAATCACTTCGTTTCTGTCAGGTATCTAGGACTCAACACAATCTAGAAAACAGCAAAGCTTTTCAAGAAATTCAGGAAGTAAAGGTGATATAACCAGATACAGAATACCTTTGAGATCCCAGTTAAGCCATCCTTCACTTTAGGAATAAGCAGAATGTGTGTCGGTGCTTGAGGAGTTATGTCTCTAAAAGCCAAAACCTACAAGAATCCATTGAAAGTTCAAAGATAACACAATCAAAACATAAAAAAAGAAATAAGCATCCCAATTGACTAGAAAAACTACCAACCATTGGCACATGAAAACTCATTTCTGAATCACATATAAGAGTTTGCACCTAGTCAATTTATATTACCATATTTATCCAGTATGAAACTGGCATTTCCATGCAATAAAAGAAGGTTTCTCTTATAAAAAGAGGAAAATGAATGTAAAGAAAGGTCCAGTGTCAAAGACATTTAATCAGGAATCGAATGCAATAAGAAGACTGCAGTATTTTGTTTTGTTTCTGGAGGAGTTTAAGACAGCAAGAGATTTATGATTATATTTATAATGTGACATTAGAAAGATGTGTACATATATATACATCTACACATGATTTGGTATAAACCTGTTTTGAACTTTGTCAATAACTGCTTTTGGGAGAAGTGGATGAACATGGGAGATAGGCTCTTGATGCTGAATGAGGCAGGGAACTGTAGAAGCTGAAAATGATGGATTTGTTGAGATATCCTTGTAAGACTATCCTAATTCTATATCTACTACAATGATCCAATATGCCTCCTTGTGGATATTATCTCATCTTATGGAATCTGTCCTTCATTTCTTTATTTTACTTCTAGGAGAAATCTTGATTAAGTATTGGGTCCTTTAATAACAGATTAATTATAAGTTTGCTAATTTCATCTCGTGCCCAGTTGTCAATCTAATGGCAGCACTGCAAAACCAATTAAGACAATAAATCAACCAGTTTTTATTTGTTATGGTCTTACGTTACACGACTAACTCATAAATAAATTGACTATTTCTTTACAAGATTTTGGGAACAGTTTTATTTTGTGTTTGAGCAAGTTTAGAACTTTCAATTGAGTTTTACCACGATGTGGCTAGGAAAAGTTTCCACAAATCAAGGATTCATGCAAAGGACACACACACCCAGATTGGCATTTTCAGCAAACCCTCTTGATTGTTCCTCACGAGATAAAAACCAAAGAAGTAACAAATCAACTAGAACAAAGTGATACCTTTTCATCCTCGTAAACAATGGTAGCAGGAATTTCCTTTTTGATAATCTTGTCAAATCTAGAAACATAACATCAAAAGGAAAACAAAAACTATAAATTGATGTACAATCAGGAACGAATTTGTATAAAAAAAAAAAAAAAAAAAACTAGAAAGAAACACTAATTATTTCTGGGTGTTTTGTATACATACATAGTCGGAGAATCGGAGGGAAGAGAGGCTGCAGCGATAGCAGCTTCTTTCTCGGAAGCCATGTGAGGCCTTCCCGAGGTGAGAGTAGGCGAGAGGTGTGAAGTGAGGAGCAGAAGTCGACTGGTGGAGCTGGTGATCGGGTTTCCGTTTTGATCTTGGGGTTGTTGGCCCATCTCTATTCAGTGAACAATTTGATTTTAAATGGGCCTAAATATTTGTAACTAAAAAAAAATGGGGAGATTTTTTTTTTTTTTGTTTTTTCTTCTAATAGCATCCGGTATCCGAACCTACATGAGTCGACTAATCCGGATTCAGAGCAGATCCAGAGATTACAACTTTAAACTCCTCTCAATCACGGTTGTGGGATCGAACCGTGGTTCCCCTACTAAGCTCGGTCTCATGCGCCACTGAATCAACCAACTATTAGTATTTTTTTTTTTATAATCAAAAAATATGTTTTAGATGTGTCTTAACTATAGTGGGGAAGCTTTTAAAGTATGTCTATATCCAAATTAATCTTTATTCAAATCAAGTAAAGAATAGGTGTCTTTTTAAGCTATGTCCATATCCAAATTAATTCTTATTTAAGATCATGTCTATATCCAAACTATTCGTTCGATTCGGGATCTAAATTAATCTTCGTTCGAGTTAATGTCAATATCATGGATTCAAACATCAAAACTAATCTCATTCAAGTTGAGTAATCTTCTGAAAAAGGTAAACTATGACTTTAAATATTTGAACCTGTAATATTAGTTAAGTCAAGAATTCAGCCAATAGAAGTCCTGAACAGCTCTCACTATGCATTGAGAGAATTTACCTTTATTTGCCTTTCTTAAATATGTAATTATGCTCACTTTGCCTTGAGGTGAAATTTAAAATCTCACTCGCAGCTTTATTTACGTCAAAGAGCTAACTCTCAAAAGGATTAATCAGTAGTGAAGATCCATGCAAGTAAAAAACCTAGAAAAAAAAAAAAAAAAAAAAAAGAAACTAAAGGAAAGCAACCATCTACATGACAAGAGGAAGAGATTACAAGTTTGAACAAGACAAGAAAAACTTAAGCAAAGGTTTGCTGTCTTTTATATATATATATATATATATATATGACAATTTAGTTCGAAACATGTAAAAAAAGACAAATGAGGTTCAAACTACTAAAAATGTACATTACAAAAAGAGATTCAAAAGAAGCACCAAGAAACAAAAGTGTTGGAAGGATGTTGCTTGCACAGGCTACCCACCCCACCAGGTACATACAAAAACAGGTGAAACTTGGAAGAAATACTACTTTTTGCTAATTATAATTCTAAAGCACAATCAACACATCTACATAACCCTCTTGTATGATGACTGACTATCTGATATTTTAAAAAGAGGCTGAACTTGTTCGCCTAAGTTGATACTTGGGCTCTGGGCGTACCACAATTGTCAGAGCTTTCTCCATCTTCTGCAAGAATTGCCACCATTATGAGCAAAACAAGAATCAATAGTAAGAAACACTACCACAAGTTATCTATCTGTCTATGAGTGAAATGGCATTGTTAAGAGCATCAAAATAGACATAGGTAACTGCTAGTATGTATCACTTCAATTCGTTCAAGCAATCAAAACAATGAGTGTATACTATAACTCTCTACCCACATTTGTCGTCTTTCATTGAAGTGACTAAATGATTTTCTACATTCTCCAATACCCTTACTATATGTGTCCCATTTCGTAAAATGAATAATTTTCGCATCTGTCTAATGTTCCAAATTCAACTTTCGTAAAGAATTCATATTATAGTAAACACACTAGTCCAACCACAGACCACATTGCTAAGATGATAAAATAATATGGTCAAAGTGTCTCCTATTTCATGCAAAGGCATAAGATGACATTCAACTTTTGCAGCAGGAGTATTATGTATTGATAACTATACTACAGATGGTTTGGAAAAATATTTGACAAAATCAAATAAACGCTGCTACAGTAAAATAATGTAATTGAGAGGAAATTAACCCTTATTGGAATAAAACAAAAGGGGGGTGGGGCAAAGAACAATTAATTTAGACCATCACTAATTCCTAGATGTGAATGACTAGAACACTGAAGGATTTTAATTTTCTGTTTCATATACCACCCTTTGAATCTAAGATATGGTATCCAATGAAAACATTAAATATATAACCAGAAAATTACTGAAAAAGGATAATGTTTATATAATTCTTGACCTAAAGGAAAGGAAGAGCATATGCCAAAAAGATGGACTGGCCGTTTGGGAGATGGCAGCAAGACATGACCAGATCTAACAGACAGCTTAGAGTTTTATTGAGATAAAATAAGGGTAAGGAAGAAACAATACCAGAAGAAATTTCAAAATAAACTAATATCTTTGGAATAGTAGAAAGAAATGCATAGGATAAAAAACTGTCTCTTTAATGAAAACCTAATGCAACAATGGTGGTGTGATTCACGTAAGAAAGCATCAGCCAAAACACTAATGGAGGGAACAAATTTCCTCACCATCTCTTTTACCACAGTTACTAGAAACCTAAGTAGATAGTATATGAAGTAACTAAAAACACAGAATTTGAAAAGGTCCAAATATTAATTTTCAGCAAGGAATAGAAGACATGTCAGAAAAACTACCATAAATATTGCTTCTTATCTTATTTTAACCATTTTTCCATGACAAAAATTGGAAAGAAATGAAACAAAGCAAGGAAATCAAAATGAGAGCAAGAATGGGGGTGCATGCAATTGGTGTAACCCTGTTCCACTTTAAACAAACTAATCATATGAAAGAATCTGTCAAGGCACATTGGGAAGTGACATTGTATCTAGTAGTCTTCTCCACAGTTTCCTTCGCACGATAAATAGATCTGATTAATTTACTGAAAGTAGATAAGAGTTTCGTCAACCCCCACTTTCAACTAAACTAAGTTCCCTTGCTTTGGTTCATTTATGTTACTAGATGGTTTATATATATATATGTGCACATATTTCTGTACCCAATTAGTTTCTCCAAAATGGTTTAAGGGAAGGAGTTCGATGAAGAAGGAATAAGAAAGGTTTGGAAAGTACTATGCTCATAAATTTAAAAAAAAGAGAGGAGATGAAGATCAGGATGTGACATTAATATTTCATCATGTATGAAGTCAATTTGAAACAAGATGCAATCAACTCTTTTAGCGTACTTGCAAAAGTGATTTTATTGCTCTGTTTAGGATCATAAATTGAACTTTTTCCCTTTTGTCCATATCCTATATTCCATTGAAAATTCAAGACTAGCAAACCCCTATATCTAAACATGCCTAGTCAGTTTACAGAAAAAACTTTAAATAAAGGGATTACAAATTAAAAGAATATCAGAAACCAACTGTTAATGGAGGCATTGTTAATCAATATAAACACTCTCCCAAGATGACTCCACAATTGTAAATAAATTTATCCCAACTTTCACAATTTCCATGAGATTTAAACTACAGATATGAATAGGAAAGTACCGGTCCTTCTCTCATTGGAATAAAAGCTTAGAGAAAACATAATAAATAAAAAAATGGATTCAACCAGGAAGGTCTGAGATCCCTCATCCACAAGGTGAACTAAGGAAGAAGCTTAAGTTAGGAACAGTTAGCAGAAATATAACCAACAGATATTTGAATAAGAGTATAAGGTAAAGGTTAGAGCTCCAAGAAGCAAGAACTTTAAACATGGTGGTCAAAAGTATCAATTAAGGAGAGATGAAGGTTTCACTGGAAAAAGAACTACAAATGTTTTCAGTCCATTCATGTCCTTCATTATTGCAAATTTTTACTTCTACCTTATGATGTGCTATCTATCCATGAAACTAAAGAAAAGGTCAGATTCATAAAATCAAAGTGACAAGCCAATACACACACCAAAAGAAGAAGAAAAAAAGGAAAAACACTACCATATGTTAAGCATATCAACTAGAAGTATATTCACTTCACTCTAAGGGAGGTGAAAAAAGAAATAAGAAAAATTACTGTATAGCATGAGTTATCAATGAAGATGATATATAACTGATGAGTAGAGATTGAAATAAAGATTACAAGAAATACCCTTTGCTTCTTAAGCCTTTCATTCTCCGCTTCCAGGCGAGAAACCTTATTCTCTAGTTCATGTGTGTACGCCTGTTAAAAATCAATCATTTCTTTAGCCCATGGATATTCTAAAAACAAAAAAGATACACTTGACAATGTTTAGCACATTACCTGCTTCCTTGCTCGTGAACGTGCAGCAGATTCCCTGTTCTTGATCATCCTCTTTTGCCTCCTTTCAACAGTCTTTTCAATCACATCACCAGATCCCACCCTCTTTCTTCCAGGTGTCTGTGTATCAGATAGAGTACCAATCAAAGTCGATGGTGACATGGCCATTTGACTTTCAGGAAATGCAGCATCCATCAAGGTGCTGGAACCCATGGGAAGAGGCTGCTGAACTTGATGCCCTGGCATATAAAGGGGCAACATGTTCTGCTGTTGTTGATTCTGCTGTGGTGGTGGCTGATGAATAGGTGGAATTTGATAATGCATCCACTGAGATGGCTGTTGGACACTTTGTTGCTGCAATGATAAAGGACACTTTGGAACTGGTTCGGCAACCACCCCGGCCTTAACCAAGAAGTCCTCCAGCGTCATTTCACCAAGTGTGAGTTGCCTCTCATGAGCTTTCATATCAAGGCTATTCCCTTTTTGTCCCTGCTGAATATCCTGCCACACCTCATCAACGGTCTTCTTACTTAGATCCCTGGACAAAGTAACACCTGGCTGTTGGTTAACAGCCGAGGTAAGCTGTCCATCCTGCTGGACGCCAAAATCAATTCCCCCAATACCTTGATTAGCTTCAGCAGTCCAGACAGTCTTAAGAAGCTCATCAAGATTCATGCTACTCAAGGGTTTCCCCAAATCTCCTAAATGGTGCTGAACCTCATCAAGAGTGAGGCTATATATGGAACCCTGCCTAGCCAGTGAGCTTGATTTTGGCTCTTGGATATGGTTCCCAACCAAGCTACTACTACCAATGCCCCCTTGAGATCCCATTTCTCTTTTCTTACTGACTGCTTCTTTTATACACACCTCAATCAAAAAAAAAAAAAAAAAAAAAAAAAAAAAAAAAAGGAAAAAAATCAATTTCACAAAAATCCCCTTATTCAACAACAAAAAGAATTAATATTCTTCCACTGCAATGAGTAAAGCCCAAATTTTTACATCAAAGAAAAATTTCGTTCCAGCGACCCTAACAAGAAAGGAACAGAAAAAGAGAAAGGAGTGGGGAAAAAAAATAATCAGTTCTATCACTAAAGAACTATTGAACATATTCACAATCAAAAACAGGAACAAAACTTAGAAAATGGGGACAAGTTGCAAAAACCCAGATCAAATCCAGAAAAAGAAATAGAGGATAAAATCGAGATACAGAAATGGAAAAATAGACTTACAAGAACGAAGTACCGGAAGAACCCACAAAGAGAAAGCATGTGTAAGAATCAATTAGCTTGCATGCAGCATCAGAGAGTATATACATTATTTATTAATTTTTAAGAGAGAAAGAACAAAAGAGGGAAAACCTCAGAACCCATTTTGCAGAAAAAACCTGAGCTCAATCTAACTCAATCAGAACAGAAGCAGGACTAAAATGGATATATAAATATGGGAATTTGGAAACAGAAGCAGACGACCCACATTCTATTCTTCCTAATTATTTTTTTATTACATGGATTACTATAATATTGGGTCAATATTAAACAAATTCGAAATTCTAAAATAATTCGCCTGCTCTATTTTCTATTTAATGTTTATATATATATATATATATATATTATATTTATGTATTAGATATATATTAGATTTGAGGATTAAACTAGATCCTCTCATTTATTGAGTCTTGAGTCACTAATTTATACTTTTAAAAATCAATTATTATTATGCAACGGTCATCTTTTTTTTTTTTTTTTTTTTGCTCCTGTCTAGATAAATTTTAAATAGAAAATAATTTTACCCGGACCCCCCCTAATAGATTAGTCTTACGGAAAAGGACTTTAGATACCACAAAAAAAAAATTACTTATTTTTTTTAAAAAAAATAATATTTTAATCGTTGATAAATTAATAGTTGTTATTTTAAAAATATAAATAAAGATAGTAAAAAATAGAAAAATTTTTGCTAGTTATGAACATTATGGTTGTATGATAATCAATAATAGTAAAGTTATTTTAATAGAGATAGTTCTATAATTTAAAAAAACCTTTAATAATATACTGATCAAATACAATAAAACTAAGATTATTTAATTAAGAAGAATGTGGATTCTTCAAACAAGTAAAAATGTTTAAATGATGATGAATTTCGCATGACTAGTGGAGGTGAAAATAATATCGAATACTCATTTAATAACTAGAATAATATTAAAAATACATATGAAATTAAGATTAATTAAAATAAAATGGGAATGCAATACTAAGAATTGTTTAATGTATATAGTAAGGGACATGTTCCCACAGCTTCCCTTCCATGATCATATGTAGACAAATGATTGATATAATCAAAGAGCTAGAAATATAGTGTTTGTATAGCTGATTAAAATTTTGTTTTATTAAAGAAAAAATGGCACTTACCATGAACTAAACCCCAAAGTCTAATACCCTTTTAAGTATATAAATTATATATATATATATATATACACACACCTTTTTTTTCTGCGCCTCGGAATTATATCAACAAACATTTTTGTCTTCATTCTTCCTGAAAATGAAAGAATGAAAGCAAGAAAATGTATACTGTGACACACCCCAGCTTACAAGTATCAAGAAAAGGAGAAACAAGTGCCGTGCACGCCCCAAATGATTTGTCCGAGAATCCTCCAGATTTTTTTCTTATGGGGAACTAATCAGAACATAAAATGGAGGATTTGCACTGTTATAATTCCTTCTTTCTTTTAACCAACCAGCCATTCTGATTATATCTTGAATGAGGGAAAAGAGACTATATTTATATGCTTAGCTATATATCTATATGTTCCATATCTAAAATACCCCCAGACTCCATGTAATATACTCCCAAGAATTTTACTTCCAAACACATATTATGATATAACTATATTTAAATATCAAATACACTTCATACATATATATGTTATCTTTATAATAGATTTTACCTCAAGAATTAACCCGTACTCAAAAGATCTAAAAGAAGAGCATTTCAGTAACACAGCATTTAAACATTTAGCTAATATTGTAAACAAGAAATACTTTATAAGATAGCAGAAAACCTGTTTAACTTTATCTAATCTCACTTGAAAATAGGAGTATAAGTCAAGACATATGTAAACCATTTTTCTTCAAGTTCACCTCAGCACTAAATCAAGAGAAAGACAAAGAGACAAGCAATCATTATCCATATATTTTTTTAACTGTTCTGTCAAATTTGAAAGGATAGACGGCAGGCAATGAAGCTCAAATCACTAATCCCATATTGAAACAAAGGTCCACTTCAATTCAAGAGACTGATTATAGATATATCTAGAAAATAGTATCACTGAAACATTACTTGAAAAAACTGCCAACAAAATTTCATAATTGTGACTTTAACCGAACAAAACATGATAAAAACATTCTAAGCCTCAACCCTCTCAGGAGCATCCTCTGTAAGGGTAATAGCAGCCTTGACCGGCTGCTTTCCCAGGAAATCTGTGTACTCTTGGAATGGAGACCTTGAGAAGCGAGTTTCCCTCCAGAAATCCGGAGTAAGGAACCCATATGTCTTCAGTAAACAATCAAAGGTTGCCTGCGAAACATGGGGAGACAAATTGGATAAGAAACTCAACACATAACAAATTTACAAATGAAAATGAATTTTCTGATTCTGGATAGTACTGACTAATCCATCATAATCAAGTAGTCTGCTGGCCTGTTAACCACACAGAGGAAAACAATACACTAGTGAAAATCAAAAACTAAAACAATGTTTTAACCAGTGAAAACGGGATAACAAGAGCCAACATCCCATATGAAGTTGATTAACAATAATTTTGCAACCCAATGGCTCGCGCATATTCCAATGCAAATTCAATTACTTGTTCAAATGACTTCCACAGTAGTAATTTAAGTACCACTCGATTTTAAAAAATAAATAAGATTCAATTTCAATTCAATTATAATAATGAAGAGAAAAATCATGAAAACAATTAACTAATAAGCGTATCCAAATAATCACCAAACAACACCAAAATAATTTTTGTTGTCTGCAGAATCAGTAAAGAGTTATGATTAGTAAAACAGAACAAGTAACAGCCACCAATAGGAGAAACCAATATATTAAAAGAATTTTGGCAAACCTTGACAAAATTGCCGAGGGTTTTGGTAGATCCACGTGAAGAGGTAAATACATCTTCAATCCCAGCGAACTGGAGCACCTTTTTGGGAACCCTAGCAGCCACGATTCCAGCACCTCGTGGGGCAGGAACCATTCTCACAGTGACGGAACCACACTTACCCGTCACCTTACAAGGCACTGTGTGAGGCTTTCCAATCTTGTTACCCCAATATCCTCTCCTCACTGGAATCACTGAAAGCTTAGCCAATATAATGGCTCCACGAATAGCAGTAGCAACTTCCTTGGAACACTTCACACCCAATCCGACATGACCGTTTCCGTCTCCAACAACAACGAAGGCCTTAAACCTAGTCCTCTGACCGGCACGGGTTTGCTTCTGCACAGGCATGATTTTCATCACTTCATCCTTAAGAGATGGACCGACTAAGGTGTCGATAATTTGGTACTCCTTGATTGGGAGGGAGTGGAGGTAGATTTGTTCAAGAGACTTGATCTTACCATCCTTAACCAATCGACCAAGCTTAGTGACTGGAACCCATTTCTCCTCCTCATTATCGCGACGGCCGCGACGACCACCTCTGCCTCTGCCCCCACGATCTCCACCACGACCACCTCGACCACCGAAGCCTCTGCCAAATCCACCACGCTCTCCGCCTCTCTCAGCCATGGTTTTTTTGTGAAATTAGGTTAGGGTTTTGGAAGAGCTTGTGTGTGGGTTATGCTCTATGAAAGAGATAAATTGGAAGCGAAGTATATAAGGGAGGCCCAATTAGGGTTTCGTAACGGAGGCGTGGTTGGGTTTAATTTTTTTTTTTTTCAACACAAAAATATATACATGCTCCCCAAGTAGCCCAACAGATAGTTCCTTAAAGTGGGGTTTAAGTTTAGTGGATAAAAAAACATAACTTAATTGGTAACACCTTTATTTATGACATGGAAGGTCATAAGTTCGAGACATAATTCATTTATAACATGGAAGATCATGAGTTCGAGACATGATAAAAGTTAAAATTTCAAAAAAAAATTGCTAAAGTTGTAAATATAACAATGGTAGATGAAACCAAAATAATCACTTAAGTAATTTAAATAAGATTTTAATATTAAGATAAACCCAAAAAATAAAATCATGTAACGAAGCATTTTAATTATCAGTTTTATTGCTCTTTAATAAATTTTCACATTTTCCTTTCTTTACTCAAAATATCCACCAAAAACATATTGTTTTAGTGTTTTTTAAATTTCTTCAAGAATTCAATATCTTAGTATTTAAAATGGTGCATTAGTAATTAAATTGTTATATAGCGCTTGGTATTTATTATTGTACTATTTTTTCTTTCGTACCTAGTTTTACTTCAAATTTTCATGCAATAACTAGTTATGAAGGGATAGAAGATCAGAAAGTGATGAATTTTCAGATGAACATCAACTACTTATGTATCAAAATGGGCAAGAAAACATAAAATAATGTGTGTAAAAGTGTATTTGAGAATGAATGTCTAAAATGTATATCCAACCTTCTTAGTTAGAATAAAGGTTGAAAATCCTTGACTGTTTTTTACAATTACAGTGTTACTTCATATTTTCTTCACCTCTGCCCCACAAAAATTTAACAAACATTCTAGCAATAAACTCCAAAACACCTCCAATGGCAAAACTTCTGCTATTATTTGCAGTGTGATGAACATCAACTGGGAGAAGGAACAAGACAAAGTTGCTGTCTTGCTAAATAACTCAGAGTAATGCAGTACTTACAAATGTGAGAGGATCTCTTACTGCAACTTGCATCCTTTACTCATTGGAAGTAGAGGGAGATACAGATGGAAGAGGTTGTAAAGGTTGAGACTCATCAGTACTGACTCGGGAAGCTTCCTTTTTCAACTTAAGATTGTTGTATGCAGCTACACCAGCAATTGCTGCATAGAGTGGCAAAAGGTTTAATCAAGTGCATGTAATATGCATCTATAAAGTAGAACTACCTATTTTCATGTTCATTAATGAGAAATTTTCCAATTGCTAACAACCCAAGTATCTCTTTAAACTGTGGGACTTTTCTCATTGTATTTTTATACATTAGGACATAGGAGTTAAGTAGACACCAATCCCTAAGGCATCACAGATATCAAGTATTTAAAAAGGAAACTGTCATATGTCTTCTTGGTCAGCTAAAAGTACTTAAAAGGAATTACCAATTGCATAACCAAGCAGATTAATCAGTGTCAACTTTGTATCAGCAAAAAGAAGTGCAGAAAGCAGAACTACCACCCAATCCTTGACAACACCAGCCACACGGATTGTAAGAGCACTGGTATGTGAGATGACAAGGAAAACAGAGAGATTTAGGGCAAAGGTACAGAGTGAATTAAGAATTAACACAAGAGGATGGAAGCTCCATGTCCCCTGTTCTTCCATTTTCGGCTTCTCTAAGAATATCCATGGAATTAAGAGGCAAAGGGCACTGCAAAGAAAGGAAAAAGTCTTTATCTTTATCAGCAGCATACAGTTTTGAAAGAAGGTAAAGAAAACATCAATTCATAATCACAGAATTACATACCTGCAAGGGCTAACATAATACATGAGTGATATAGGGTTCAATTTGAGTCCCTTCCGTTTCACCAAAATTTCCATAAAAATAAGCCTCAGAGCCTCTCCAACAACACCCCCCATTTGGTAAACAACACCAATCCAACTTATATTTATTTCTCCATAAGAAGCCACAAGAACCCCAAAACTGATTACTGACATTATGAGAAGCATTCGGCAACTCATCATTTCCAGTCCAGCTGCTACTCCAAGAATAAAAACAGCAACTGGCACTGAAGGTTGTGCAAGAATTTACAAGTGAAGCCATTATGAAGGAAAATAGTTATAAGCAAAGGAGTATGCTACTTTGAAGAAAAAGATTTGGTGAAATTTTTGAGGTAGGTTTGACAGCCTGGGGAATATGAGCCAATTCAATCTGTAATGAACATTTTTAACTTGTACTTCTGATTAAAAATTCAGATACTTACTGACTGCTTTCAACATTTGAGCAAATGAAACAGAAATGTAGAGGTAAGCTGTGTTTCCTAGCCAAAGTGTCATAGCAAACATAGCTCCAATCGGCACGACTGAACTCAGATATCTGCAGGTGTAATTCATTTGAGGCACAAGGAATTCAGTAATTAGATATGAAATGGTATGTGTGTGGACTTTTAAAAAAAAAATAAAAAAAAAAAAAAAAAAACCCATGGCAGGAGGAAAGAGAATTGTAACCATTAACAAATTCTCCAAGGAATAATTATAAAATCCAAAGAAAACTTATGATGACAATACTGATTGCAACACATGCAATAGGTCAAGGAAATTGCGGATTTTTTCATGCAATTTCTACATAAAACAACAGAAAGCCAGACTACAAAAGAAAAACGAAATGGATGGATGCTAAACCAGGATTACTTACACATCAAGAGTCATTCCTTCCTCAACTTTCATAATCTGGTTAAAAAACATAGAGATATTTTTAGAAATTGCTTCTTCTCACATTGAAAAGGAAAAATTTGAAAGGTCATACACAGTTGATAAAGCTTGTGTTATTTGATTTAGTAGCATACCTTCAGAACCTTGGTCACCAAAAAGCATAATACAGAGGAAAAGACCATATGAAGTAGAGTTAATGCGAGTGGATATGGGAAGTTTATCTCCTTTGATGACAAAACCCACTGCAATTCACCAGTTTTTGTTAAACAAGAAAATAATAATCTTAAAGCAACTATTCAGCAAAGCACCCCAATTCAGATTGCAAATGCAGGGTTATTTAACAAACAAGAACAATGATTTATCTGTTTCCCCCTTTCCAAAGTTTCCCAGAAACAGATAAAAGAATAAAGAAGTCCAAATACATGGACAAACAAAAATAGATATTAGAGAAACATCTTTAGAGACATCCCCAAGGTCAGTGGGTGAAAGGAAAAGTGTTGAAGTTCCTAAGTCAAGTCTGAAAACCAACATGCAAGGAGGAAGAAATAAAAAGAATTTTATCATCAAAACAAATGCTTGAGAAACTTCTAAAGACATGAAGTTAAAATTGTACGAGAAATACCAATCGTCTGGGAGAGAGCAAGGGGGTTAAAAACACCTGTATGTGTAAAGGCAATGAAGTTCCTTGACAGAAAGTTGTCTCCGTATTCGACCAGACACTGCAACTTTTTATAAAATTTGTTAATCTAAAAATCTACACTAAATAAGAATCATTAGTACACTTTAGTGCAGAATCTTATGTCAACTTTCGAAGAAACAAGAACCCAAGCCCTGCACCGTGCAAGTTCCAATCAGAAATTTTGGTCCCGAACATATTTGGCTACACTCGGCAATTAAGTGCATGGGATCACTTACAATTGTTTACTCCCTTCTCATACGTCTTAACTATTTCAAACAACTACAGATTACCAGCTACTTTTTCCTTAGTCAATATGCAAAAGGTGATAGCCTTAGTTATAAAGAAGCACAAGGATCTTCATAAAATCTGTTTGTGCATCTGGTGTGTAATTATACATCTTAAAATACAAAAAAAAAACATTATATTATAACATTGCACCAATCATCCCTAGTTCAGCCATGTATCCATCTGCTTGCATTTACTAAACTGAAAAATGCAGTTCAGCACATAAACTAATTTAACTTTATGCAGATTTAGGATAATGAGGTTTGAGTTCTCAGACTTTTTTCACTTCCTACTCACATTCAAACAGTGGGAGAAGTGAAAAAAGACCTATAAGAACTCTACACTCCGAATTTAGTTCAGAAGGCAAATTTAAATCATAAAGTCTTCTAATTTAAGGGTGCATATTGGTTACCAACTCAATTGACCCTACTTTTAACTTAATTTCATCTCAATTGTGAATATGAATAGTACTGATTTAGTTTTTTGCATACCCTCCTCCCAATATGAATCCAAGATGAAATATTACTCGATCTCAATTTCAATGCTTATCACATGCACTCAAGCTTTTCAAAAGCATGCTAAATCCCCACATACACAAATTAAATTAAACCTTCAACCCCACACGTCCTCACAACAATCAAAATTGCGTCTTAAATTGCCAATAACAAACAAATCGTAAACAGAACACAAAACCCAGAAAGGAAAATTCACATTAACATATTAGGAAAAAGAAATGCACAAAAATGTAGAGAAAGAAAAAAGAGTGAACCTTGTTGAAAAAGATCTGGCTACTGGAAAGAGCAATATATAGAAGAATGTAAGCATAGGTAATAAACCCTTCACTCACTACTCTTTTGGGTGGATCTGACATTGTTGTGGATACAGGAAGGAATTTCAGTTGCTGCTACTGTATAGTTACTAAAAAAGGCAAGAAGGTTTTTGTCTTTTTGCATAGAACAGAAAGAAGGAGATCAGAGCGACCAATACGAGGTTGGCGGAATGGCGGGTCCTATATTAAGACATCATTGTTGCCTTGCATCTAAGGTTTCTGTGAGTAGAATCAAACTGCCCTTTCTTCTTCTCTCTTCTTTTCTCCTTCTTCTGATGATGAAAAACTCCCCAAGATTCCGTCTTTTTTCAATCGTACAAATTCTCATAACTAATTAGTTTCTTCAAAATAAATAAATAAAATAATTATTGAATTTAATCATCAAATTCCTAAACAAATATATATATTTAGGGACTACATTTGTTAAAATTATATAGATCAGGGATTAAACTTGTTAATTTTTCTAATTCTAAAATAATAACACAATTTAAGTTTTTAAAAAGAAATTAATTAATAATTTTATTTATAATTTTAAAAAAATTATAAATTTATATATATATATATATATATATATATATATATGAACTTAAAGAGCATAGTCGTTACATACATTAAATTCTTCAACAAATTGCAAGTCCTTTTTATTTTTTCTTCTTTTTTTCAAAAGTGTGACCTAAGCATATCAAATAAAGATATTCTTTATATATATTTCTAAATTGTTTCCTTTTTTGTATCTTATTGCATCCACGAATTTGTTTTCGTCCTATGAGGTAAGACTTTATTATGTCCTTATTTTGTTCTTTATTCATGATTTTTTAAAAATAAAATAAATATTTTTAATTATAATTGTATCAACAAAACGTAACTCGATTTTATTCAACAATATATAATTATTATTTTTTATTTATTTTAAATCTCGAATAATTTAAAATTGATACTTTACATAACATTTCTTCTTAAATCTAAAGATAGTTTGTTACATTTTTTCTTTTTTTTTCTTTTTATGTGACATACTTGCTTACATCAAACACAAATTTGAATCCTAGAACATTAAATACCGTGACGAAATCAAGACATTGGCTTTGATCAATAGTCATTTGATCTTTCTTTCGCCACCTTGAAACATCAAAGATTCAAGAACAAATTCAAACCAAAAACTACTCTCTCATTCAAGTGGAGCAGGTGAGATAAAAAGTTTCTTTTTTTTTTTTTTTGGTAAGTGAGATAAAAAGTTTCTTTTATTAAACTATATGTGCAACAAATATCCAATTTTTGTTACTGCGTAACAAAATTTCGATTGTGTTTTGTCCGATCTTAGTCTCTGTTTCCAAGGTGTTTGTTGTTATTACAAACCCGTGATCCCACCTACACTAGTAAATAACATTAACAAATGTCTGGTTTGTCTGCAAATTTACATTCTTAAATACTGTCAAATTTTCTTGAACTGCTCTGCCCATTTGCATTTACATTATTATTACTATTGTTACTATTCAAGATTCTCAGAAAGACATGGATTTTTTTTTTTTTTTTTCTTTAGGCCCCTAATCATATTATTACCCCTTTTCTTGATTTTTATTGCAATTATGCATTAGTTTCATGCTAAGAAGTCTATGAACCAGGAGAACTCTTTTACTGTATTAGAGATAAGAAGTTGGAGAAAGTGATGTATATGTAGAGGTGGGGTGAGATAATTGACCCTTGATTAGTCTATCTAAAGTGGTGTAGATAAAATTAAAACACAAAAATGTCTGCATGTGAGAGAAGAAGCTATAAGATAGATTCTTTCTTTTTTTTCTTTTTTTTTTTTTTTTGTGTTTTCTGAAAATTTGTATTGTTGATGATAATGAAGAAAAGATTGAGAAACACCCAAGTGGTTTGTGGTTTATAGCCTATCCAGTTGCCCACCCTACACACTGGATGTGGTTTCAAATGCTCACCTCCAAATGCTCATCTCTTCCATTTGTCTTCATCCCAACTCTTATTTTTTATCATTTTTTCCCCATAACTTGACAATCATTTTTTATTGCCTCTTTCACTTTTTATTTCTTCTTTTAAGTTATCTCCTACTACTCCTCTCCCACTGGTTTCCTTTTGCATGCACTGTTTCTCGATTGCTTGACTGAAAGCTCTCAAGGTCTGGTCTTCCTCTGTTTCCTCTCTACTTTTTTTTTGCTTTCTTGATTCTTTCCAAACTTGCTTTCATAGCTAATCAAGTATTCATGAGATGCTGTATTCTTTAATACTATTATTAGCTGTTTGTAACATGTTCATGCTAGTATTTGTCTAGTTTGGGGGTTTTCTTTCTTGATTTTCAAGGGGCTTTGTCTTTCAAGAATTAAGCGATCTCTTTCTTATATATATATGTATGTATTATATATATGGTCGTGTTATGATGCAAAGGATTGAGATTCTACTATGGACTTCTATTTGAAGAAATATATATATTATATAAATTGAAGGCCTCGAAATCGGGTTTTTATGTTAAGATGATCTTCTGTTAACTCGTGTTGTATCTGATCAACTCAATCTTAAAACTATATTGTAAAAACTGATTAACTAGAAGTTTAAGAAAATAACAAATTACTGTACTTTATGGTGCTTGTTTGTGATGCTAGTTTGTAACTGATATTGCAGTCATTGAATTTACTTGATGTGTATGGTAGTGTCTTTCTGAGCACCTTCACGAAACTTTCTCGTGAATAGAATTTCAGAGTTGATTTTCATTCCTTTATTGTCAAATCAGATTGTTTAGAAGGGAAAGATGGAGATTACCAATGTCATGGAGTATGAGGCCGTCGCCAAGCAAAAATTGCCAAAGATGGTCTTTGACTACTATGCATCAGGTGCAGAGGACCAGTGGTCTCTAGCTGAGAATAGAAATGCTTTCTCAAGAATTCTGTAAGCTGCTTTTACCTTCAAGACTAGATTTTGGAAAATGATCTTCCTTCATCACTGAATGGGTTGTTCATTAAGCCTCTCTAACTTTAGTTCCTTTATCTGAAAATGCAGGTTCAGGCCACGTATTCTGATTGATGTGAGCAAGATTGACATGACCACCACCGTGTTGGGCTTCAAAATTTCAATGCCTATCATGATTGCCCCAACAGCCATGCAGAAAATGGCTCACCCTGAAGGTAAATTTGTTGGCCTTATAATCTGGTAAAAAAGTTCATTGGTTTCTTCTGTCCATAAAAGAACAAGTCTAAGATATAAGATCAGTGCCTTGTCTCACCATAAATATTCACTATTTATTTTATGGACATGAATTACAATATCATGTCAATATTATTTCACCCATATAGTAGAACAGAGTGTAAAACAAACTGCTTCAGAGGTTTTCCAACATGGGAATTTTTTATGTCCAACTACAAGTCATGTAACTGTTTTCTGGGACCTCCAAACCAAATGCACAGTTGACAAGTATAGTGTTCTTGAACTCTTTAATAAGGATTTTCCTCTCCTTCAAAAAAACACCCGAGTGTCAATTTGATTCTACTGCTTGATTATGCTGGACTTCAAATTCGTTTGTTTGTTCTATTGGTTCTTCTTAGTATTTCTTCTAAGCATGAATGGGACTTGCCTGCTGCATAGTTTTCTGGCCTTGTCCAAGTCATACTTATCAATCTTTAATAGATTTGATGTATTTGAAGTATTCTCTACTTGATTCACATATTCTCTAAGGGTCTATCACACTTCCTTTTTTTGTGTGTTTCTTTGGATGCTGGAGAAGCAGCTATTCGATTTTCTAACAACTTGTGAAAGGAATAATAAAATGACCTTCAAATCAAAACAATGGTCACATGTTTCTAGTCTGATGATATGCACTCATTCTGTGCAGGAGAGTATGCAACTGCAAGAGCTGCATCTGCTGCTGGAACGATTATGGTTTAGTTTCTTCCTTTTTCTGTTTTATTTCCTGTAATTACATTTTACAGAAAGAATGAAAATTTCCTGTCATGTTGAAAATTTTTAGTTACACATCTGACCTCAAATTGAGATTATGCTCGTAATAGAAAATCATTTCCCCTTTAGCCTTGTAAAACCTGTAGAATTGAAGCTTTTAATGTAAAATGGCAAAAGTAACTGGTGACTGGTTCATACCCATATTTCTTGATGGTTAAGCATTGAAGAAAATCTTGGAGCCAATATGACCAAGATTGTATTTTACTTATTTCCTTAGTTACATTTTTCTTTATTATTTCAGACATTGTCATCATGGGCTACTTCTAGTGTTGAAGAGGTTGCTTCAACAGGACCTGGCATCCGCTTTTTCCAGCTTTATGTAAGCTTCCTACATAAAGCTTTAGATACATAATTGTTTTGGTTATGTAATTGTCCGCTTATGTTAAATCATTAATATCTTCCTATATTCAGGTCTATAGAGACAGAAATGTTGTTGCTCAACTTGTGAGAAGAGCTGAAAAGGCAGGTTTTAAGGCCATAGCCCTTACTGTTGATACACCAAGACTGGGACGCAGGGAGGCTGATATTAAGAATAGGTATTGTCATACAGTTGAAAGGAGATTACATGTATTTGTTATTGTTGATCATCTATCTGTGAAGTGAAAACTTGACTGGCTATAATACAGGTTTACCTTGCCACCATTTTTGGCATTGAAGAACTTTGAGGGCCTGGACCTTGGCAAGATGGAAAAAGTATGCAACAACGGAATTTCTTCTTAATCATTCTTTATTTCAACGTCTTGTTGCTTCTTATTCTTATCTTCCTTTGCAGTCTGATGACTCGGGATTAGCTTCATACGTTGCTGGACAAATTGATCGTACTCTGAGTTGGAAGGTATAGTGTTTTTATCTATACTCTCTGGTCGCATGCTAGAAATCTGGTACCATAAGTTTCACTTCATGCTACATTAGCAGACTTAATAGAATTATGTTGTTTGTGTCTAAAGCCCTGCGACTAGTGAGGATAGAATATTCACAATGAACTAATTAATTAATTTCAATCAAGAATAAGAAACAGCTAAAGTTGGTCGAATTTATTGGACTTCAAAGTCAGAAACTTGACTTGATATGAAAGAATGCATCAATGAAAACATTTCATACTAAAGGAAACTAAACAAGCATCATAGAATGTGCTTCTGTTGGCTGATGAATATGTAGATCATGTGCACTAATAACATTTTCTCCTTAATTATTGACAGGATGTGCAGTGGCTGATGACCATCACCAAATTGCCCATCCTTGTGAAGGGTGTACTCACAGCTGAGGACAGTAAGTGCCAAAAAGCTTCTAAAAATACATGTATTAAAAAAGTTTCGGAAAGCCTGTTTACGGTTTATTGACCAGTACCGTTCTTGTTCTGCATTGCAGCAAGACTCGCTATTCAGGCTGGTGTAGCAGGAATTATTGTATCGAATCATGGAGCTCGACAACTTGATTATGTCCCTGCAACTATTATGGCTCTCGAGGAGGTACCCTCTTTTATTTGCTTTTCCATATCAAATTACCTGATGATATAAACCATATATGAATCAAAGCTTTCACCATAACATCAGGTTGTGAAAGCTGCACAAGGTCGCGTACCTGTGTTCTTAGATGGAGGTGTCCGACGAGGCACTGACGTGTTCAAAGCATTGGCACTTGGGGCTTCTGGCATTTTTGTAAGTACACTGACACTTCTTTTGAAACATTTTCTGCATTCGTTCTTTATTAGGGAGAGATAGTTGCCCTCTGTACACACAACCATAACCATGAATGATTAATCACTTTTCATGATAAAATCCCACTAAAATAGATATATGGAAAATTAGTCGAATTGGTCAATTCTTAAGATATATTTTTGCCAATAAAGTCTCTGTTTCAAAGAAATGGCTGATTGTAATGTATTCAGACATTCATATTCACATATACATTAGTAATCATGACAAATTTGATCTCGAATTAATTCCAGATTGGTAGACCTGTGGTTTTCTCCCTGGCTGCTGAAGGAGAAGCCGGAGTGAGAAAAGTACTGCAGATGCTTCGCGAAGAATTTGAAATAACCATGGCGTTGAGCGGATGCAGGTCACTCAAGGAGATCACTCGCAACCACATTCTGGCCGATTGGGATACTCCGCGCGCCCTTCCTGCACCAAGGTTGTAAACAAGGGGGGAAAAATGGCGCTTAAATTCAATCTGGGAAACCAAACAAGACAATTTTACAATGCTATTATTATTATTATTATGTTCTACTTTGAAGAGAGTTGTCTTCTTCCTCTTGCATGAGATGAGGGGAGGGAAAAGCTCATAATTTAATTATGTGTTTTTAAGGAGTCAGTCAGCAATACGTTAAAAGTTTCAGTTTTATTGCTTCTGTTGACTAATGATGGAACGAACCAACGAACAAACAAAGGTTTTTATTTTTCCATAAATGGCCTTCACAGTGCCTCCTTCTTTTTTTTTTTTTTTTTTTTTTACAGTGCCTCCTTCTTTGTACATTCTTTCTATGATCTATCATATTAATTTACTGTTCTTCTTTTGTTGTTCTTTTTATGCTTTCTTTTTTTTTCCTTTGATGACGGTACCCAATAGTTGCTTTGGAGCTCAAGGTACTTTTTTTTTTTGGGTTGCCCACCCGGTTCATCGAAACTTTGTCTCGATTATATCCAGATCCAACTTCGGTCATGCACCTGGCTATGGTGAGAGAATCTCCCAACAAAGATTTTCTGCATTTACAAGATCTTGAACTCGAGACCTGCTCCTCAATTATCACTTGTCATGTACCTTGATACATTATGAGCTCAATTAAGCCGTTGTATCTGGACCATTAGTTCATAATGTATTATTAGCCCAGGAAGGCTAAACCGATAAATTGGGCTTCATCTTTATTTTATTTTTTGAAAGTTCTATTTTGGTTGGGCTTTCAACTCCATCAAGGAATTGGACCATCAAGTAGGCTTAATTGAATCTAGCTTAAGTAATAAATATATATATATATATATTTTGGTAAAAAAGAGTGTTTCTTTTATTAAAAGAAGAGAGAATAAACAGTTGCACAACCTAAAACTGGTAAAACATTTCTGATATACATAGTATCATTTACATCTTTATAGAAAACTAGTAAAACAAAGTTTGGAGGAGAAATATTATTCGTTAATTTTGGTCATGTAAGAAAATAAAATTGGTCATTGATGAAAAACATGTCACCTCAATTTCAAAGAATACAACCCGATAGCTTGGGAGAGTTAGTGTGCAGACTCCTAATGCTTCCTCCAAGGCAGATGGTCGAGGTTTCGAATCACCTGGGTAGTTAGCGTCATGTTAAAAAAGCTCTAGGTGAGACCCTCACCCTCGTGTAAGAGTTGAACTTTACGAGCGTTTCGCAGGTCGTGTCCGAATTAGTCTCACCAAATAAAGTTGAGACACAAAATTAAATAATAAATAAAAATTCAAAGGATACAAAGCTTCTTGGAACCTTCCTTTTATTTATTTTTTTTCTAATAACAAAAAATGTGAATAGTTATAGATTTTTTAATGATTAAAGCAAAAAAAAAAAAGTTTGATATTAGTGCGGTCGGTTACAAGAAGAAGAAAAAATCATCAAATCTATCAAAAAATAAAAAAATAAATAAAAAGGAAAAAGAAATGCGTGTTCGACCTTCGGCTTTTGGCGGGTGTCGGTTTACTCGGGTCTGCTGGAACGTGGCGGAAGGGCACGTGTAGGTTAAAATATGGTGAGGTCAATTTTGACACGTTTTAATGAAGTGAAAATTTGTCTTTTTTTAAAAAATATTTGATATCAAATAAATTTGACTTTGGCATCCAAAAAAAAAAAAAAAAAGACTTTGGCATCCAAAAAAAAAAAACACCAAAAAATATTTTTTAACTTTTAAAATTTTAAAAATTTTTTTTTTTTTTATTATAGAAAAATAAATTACTTATTAAAAAAAAAAAATTAAAAACTTAACAATTTACATTATTTAGTTAATTAAAAAAAAATGATAAAACGTCAATACAAGTGAAAAAAATAAAAAAAAAAAAACAGAAGAAGAAGAAGAAACGACTACAATGAAAAGAAAAAATCTTGACAAAGATTTGGAAAAATTCAAACCCTTAATCTATAGAAAGATTTGGGTAACTGAATCAACATTACTATAACTAAGAATCGTCAAGACCCCCCACAACTCTAAAAATTAAAATAAAACCATAAGACAAGCTTCGGTTTGCCAAACATATTTCAACCATGGAGAATTTACCAAGAACTTCAACATTACCATTGTTGAAGAATACGAGCAGAATAAGAAAGTTTTGAGTGCTTGAACGAGTGTCTTCATTAATCTAACTAGATTTAGCTTCACGTTTTGTTGATCTAAGTACACAACTCGACCAACTTGGTATCCCTTAGCAAAGATGGAATCAGGGTATGTTGTTACTGTGTGATTTCTTCCATATATATAAAAAAGCGTGCTCTCTTCTGGTTCGATTTTATAATGCAAATAAAGGAGCCTCATAGCCTCAGCAGGATTTCCATATAAGTGTGTCGAACCCCATTCCAGTCCAAAAAGATCTATTTGCACCATTACACCACCATCAGACAAGAATAGTTCATTCGCTAAGCCAGCGCCATGACTTCCGAGCAGAACGTTGCATGAGCAAGACTTCAAAGCCTAAATCTCTCATCATTCCAACCATTTGAGCTTCGCTCTCGAACCTTCTCGTCCCCAAGTCTTTCTATGGATTAAGGGTTTGAATTTCCCCGTTCTTCTGTCATTCTCGTCGTTTCTTCTTCTTCTTATGTTTTTTTTTTTTTTTTTATTCAATTAAACAAGGTAAATTGTTAAGTTTTTAAAATTTTTAACTGATTTTGTTTACAAGACCTTATTTTTTTTTTAATAAAAAATTTATGACTTTAAAAGTTAAATTTTCTTAAAAAGGAAATTTTGTTTACGTGTCAATACATGACGCGCTGATTGAAGGTTTGGCCTTTTTTCAGCCGTTGAACCGTTGGATTTTTTATTTAGACATAAAGTCGGATCTATTCTGTTTTAGAAATTCTTGCATTACTTTAGATCATAATAAAATGGAGAAGATATAGATATAGATATAAATGCACAAAAATGGTAAAAACAAAAAAAGTACAGTACTAAATTTTAGTAATAGAGAGAAAACTCAGTAGCTTAGGGTAGACTCCTAATGCTTCCTCCAAAGTGGATGATCGAAGTTTCGAATCTCCTAAGGTGATTAACCTTATGTTAAAAGGCTTTAAGTGTGAGCACTCCACGGACCAAATTCGAATTAGTCTCAAAATATTAGTAATAGTAGAGGAGAGAGTGTAAAAAAGAACTGAATGATTGTTGATTGGGTCAAGTAGCTAAATGTTTGTCTTTCTCAATTAAAAATATACGAATGTTCTTTGAGGGTTTGTTGTCTGCTTTTAATTGGTTGAAGACTTCGAGAATAATAATAAGTCTTTGTCCTTACAAATATTATTCTTATTTTTGTTTTCTTTTTACTACTTTTTAAAATATATATATAT
This sequence comes from Cynanchum wilfordii, assembly GCA_025388415.1. Taxonomy (NCBI): domain Eukaryota; kingdom Viridiplantae; phylum Streptophyta; class Magnoliopsida; order Gentianales; family Apocynaceae; genus Cynanchum; species Cynanchum wilfordii. Next base: position 617,847 of record JAHSUH010000001.1, read on the forward strand.
ATTGAGTATTTATTACTTTAGTGATTAATTATTTTTGTTGTTTTTGCTTGAGCGCCATAATGTTCTCATATTGGATGTAAAAATAATTGGTCAAGAGATGTACTTTGTTTTCCATAAGGGTAGAATTCGAATTCTCAATATTGTAGTTAAGAGACGAAATGAGCAACTATTATGCTACATTATTGTGATATTCTATATCACATTGAAAATTTAAGTGAACGTGTAATATTTTATAATAATTAATGAGTTTAGGTGTTCATAATCAACTCGTGATTTTTTTTTTAAAAGTAGAATGAAGTGGTTGATTCTGAATTCAATTAAACTCGAGATATCATAAAAATTTCACCCTATACAACATTATCACTATATCTAAAAAACCATCGTCAATTTTTTCCAAAATGAGTTCTAATGGCATATATAACCAGTGGATTATTACAAGGGTTTTATCTTCTTACAAATAAAACGTAGGATTTGGAATTTTATCGAATCACGTAATAACAAGCGGGCTTCGTGATAGATAATTAGTGCCACTGTTCCCCTCCCCGCTCTTTCCCTTCTCCTTCTTCTTTATATATATATACTAATACTAAATTGTGGCAACTAATTAGAGCTGACTTCATGTGTTAGTGCCAATCACACGATAACTTCTTCACTTGATTAACTATAAGAAATTTCAAATCACCATCGAGAATGTAAGCAACACTAGACCTAAAACATGATATCATGAATCCATGGTATAATGATAAATATATAGATATATATATATATATATATATATATATATATATATATATATATGTAGTACAGAGTGTGGTGAATCTGAGTCATCATATTTGGCTGCGGGGGGGATTATCTTATCTTATTTACGAAAGGAATGATCGGTATTAAATATATTTTAATTATAGAGATAATGATCATATCTCTATAACTAGAATATTTGACCATAAAAGAAATGTATAATATTAATTTTTTTAAGGAAAGTAAGTTAGGTAAGCATGTGGTTTGCTTAATTCTTCTTCAAGTCTTTTGAGGTTAGGTGTATTAACATTTGTGTTTTCTTTGTCAAATCCAATGAACCATTTATTTATATGTATTTTTAAGTGATATATATATATATATATATCATAATACAAAATCCCAATTATCAAAAAGATCTGTTTGTTCCCTTAATTAATTAAATAAAATGGAAGTAAGTAAAGAAGAAGTGTGTCAAGAGATTTGTATGTGGACATATCAGCTGTGCACTTTTTTTTTTGTGTGTGTGTTCTTTTTTTTTTTTTCTAAATAACAAAAGAAATCTATTATCGATAATAATGACTAATTCTTTTTTTTGTTTCGAGTACTCTCACATTAGAGATAAACAACTGATCATGAAATATACTCCATTGTTATAGACAAGATTCAAACTCGGAAACCTTAAAGTTAATTTCATTCTTTGTGGGCATAGCAAAAACTTTAGAATGTCATATATATTGACCAAAATGGACGGGTGTCCTATGATGACATAGAATCGTTAAAAACCCTTAAAAATTACAACAATAGCTTTCATATAACTTATTATTTCACCATCGTTGTGATCTGAAGTCTCATATTATTCACCTAAAAGATTTATTGAACCGTTATTAAGTAAGGAGGTCTAAAATTTTTTACTCAATAACGCATTTTAAATCTATAAGACCTACATAAAATAATATAAAATAAATAATATTATTAAATTATTTATAACAGTAGATATTCCTTCCCTTTTATCATCCCGTCCAATCACCGCAAATTGTAAAAAGCACCAAAGTTGAAAAAAAGTATGTGGGGATGCCTTTTCTTTTTGGTACACATTTTAGCACAAAAAAAAGAGAGATTAAAGCATAGGGAATTTGAAGTCTTCTTTTTCACATGAAGACTGTGACAATTGATCAAATTAACCAGCAAAATATATATATTTACAAAAAAAAAATTATATATATATATATATATATATATATAAAGCATTGCTGCACACAATTATCAAAAAAGAAAAGAAAAGAAAGCATTGCTGCACACGTGTCCACAGCTATGTGTAAACAAGTGTCCTCCCTTTTTTTATATACTTGAATTAATACCCTTTTATTTTTTCTTCTTTATTTTGACAGAAATAGCATCTATTTAATAGCATATTCTTTCTGCCCCATCTAACCAATTATTGAAGTTTCCCATAACTCATAACAACATAGTAACACCGTTTATAAAAAAAAAAAAACAACATAGTAACACCAACAACCGTCTGTTATTTTAAGGTGATAAGAAATTTAATGATTAGATAAATAGATAATTTAAAAAATCACCTTTTTAAAAAATTCGTAGCATCTTAATTTTAAATAAAATTACTATTATTGTTTTAATCCAAAATTAAACCATAAAAATAATAATAAAAAATTATTAAATATTTCTGATTAAGTGAAACCAAGTAAGATTATCATAATGGGAAGAAAAATGGGAAGAAAATTGTCATTTCACCGATATAGAAACGTATAAAGGAGGAACTCGTAAAAGTCACAATTGTATATAATTTTTTATGTTTTATTCATGTTACTTATATTTATTATGATATAAAAATCTCATATCGCTTAACTAATAGATTCATCGAACAATTATTAAGTAAAAGTTTCAAACATTTTTTAAGTTAATAATACATTGAATAATATCATTAGCGTGCTCACATATTATATTTTAACATGTGTTATACAAAATCAATAATTACTTGATGAGTCAATGTAAAAACAAAGAAAAACTTACCCTCAAATGGAGTAGGTTCTTTTTTCTTTTTTTGATGGCATGGCTATCCCTTTCAAATCAAAGCGCAAATAATGGCGGTTACTAATCATAATTTTGCAGTGGAAAATTTAAATTTAAATTTAAATCAAATTTATTTTAGAGGAGTGGGGTGCAGAAAAAGGAAGAATCAGTGCATGTAAAAGTAGCACAACAAGTAAGCAAAAGCAGAGAGAGCCTTATCGAAAAGTCAGCTCCACCTAAGAAAGTCGTAGGTCAAATCCAACAAAGGCTAGGTGGGCCCCCAGACAGATAACCGACAAAGTAGCCTCCTTGTCCTTGAGGCCCATTTTTTAGGGTCAGCCCTATTTTACTATTGGTTATTTCCATCTTCTCCTCTTCCCCAATTATGGAGTCTCCCATCCAATAGCAGACCATTTTATCAAATCTCCCCATAAAACAAATTTTTTTTTCAGAGGCACGGGTGTCCCAAATTTTAAATGAAAAGAAATTTGAACATTAAACTCACTTAAATTAATGAGAGCTCTTTATCAGTTCACTTATATTTTGGAGTTCATAAAACAAATTTTAAATATATTTTGTACTTTAGTTTTCGTTGGTATAACTTGTTTTACTTAAGTATTTTTATCCGATTTGTCAAGTAAAAAGAAGTCTTGACTCATTTTAATTAGTGTTCGATTGTGCATGTAGAGTCTTAACTCTTGTTCAGAGAAAGCCTTACCTTATATAACATTTATAATATACTTTCTTTATTCTCGTTGTGTCAAACAAAAGGTTTGAATTATATTGAGCTAAAATAAGCTAACAACAGTAGTAGTATAGTATATTACCAGTACTACCATGGCTGAAATAGGGTTACAAGAGAAGATGCAATGGAAAACGTAATCATATATATATACATATTGGTGTCGCCAATATACATATATAGATTGACACTTTCCATATATAAATGAGAGGAGGGGTGGCATCTAAAATGGGGTTCCAAGTGGCTTTTCATTTTTTATCTTGATAGTACTTGTGAAATGAAATGGATGTGTGTTTTTGGGTGCTACTATGAACTTTCCATGACACGCCCAACTTAATTGGTACGTTTCCCCTTCTTTTCTTCTTTCCTTCTTTCGGGTGTCTTCTATTCCATGCATGTGAAATTTTTATATATATATATATATATTGTAGGGTTTTGTTTTGGGGTGTCAGTGGAAATTCTTTTAATTATCGTAGTAGCAATCATCACGATACTACTACTTCAATTCCCCCACCCCCACCCCCACCCCCAATATGTTCGGTCACTCCTTTATTTTTTTGGTCCAGAGGAATCTGATTGAACACGTGTCTAGCATCCATGTCGATTGGAATGGAATCCATTTTGTCTGCTGATGATCACCATACAATATATATATATATATATATATATGTATGTATATATTCCCTCATTGTTTGACAACTACATTAGTCTTTCTTTGTATAATGAGGCTACGTGTGGAATAAGGGTTTTTATCAATTCCATTTCTTTTCACACTAATTGGAGAAGGTCCGGAGTATAGTTTTATAACTATTCCAAGTATGATATATATGTGCTGTCACCACCACTATAAACACATCATCATCTTTTAGAAGATATTTTCAGAGGTGAAAACTTAAAAAAAAAAAAAAAAAAACTTGAAAGAAATGATATTTAAGTAAAGCACTAGCAGCGAAGTACATTATGTATTTGAAAAAATGCTTTATTAGTGGAATTGGATAGAAATTAATGCATTTATTCATTTTCGTGAACAAATTGGGAATGATCGATCACAAGAGGGAAACAACTCAGCTTTTCAGACAATGGGAAATAATATATATATATTATTCATTTTTCACTAACCAAAACCTTCATCTCCTGTTTTTGCTCCATTAATATATATATTATATATATATATATATATATATATATATATATATATATATATGACTTATATACCTCATGAACACTCATTTCCCCCTTTGAAAACAATAATTATAATTATTTTTTCTTTAACTTAATGGAGGGGTAACCGTGAAAAAATTATTATTAAACAGTCACACTTATGATAATATATATTTATTATAGGTCAAATTACGTGATAAAGAATATTACAAATAAGACATACACAAATATATATATATATATAGATATTCGACGGTTAGAAATTAGTCGGATGTTGGACCTACGCATGTATTGTTTGAGTATACAAGTGCCTCACATTTTAGCAGATGTTGAGCTTTGATTATGCCTCCATGTGCTTCCCCTGATAATTCCCTTTGCAGATGGGACCAAGAATGGAGGAGCCACTCACTATCTCTGCAATCTCTCTCGACATAGATAATGTTTCAATTGAATTCATCAACTTGTCATCCTTTGTTTTCTTCTTCTTCTTCTTCTTCTTCTTCTTCTTCAAAAATAAAAAAAAAAAAAAAAAAAAAAAAAAAAAAAAACCGGTCCCACATCATTGTAATTATAATATAAAGATATGTCATATAAAATATAAATATAACGTGAATTAAGTAGTTAACAATGAATATCACTAAGTCACATAAACACGACACTGACTTGCGGGGCACCATGTGTAATTGTTGTCAAATCATATATATATATATATATATATATATATATATATATATATATATGTGTGTGTGTGTATGTGTATATATCAAGGAATTAATTGACCTTTCTCTATCTTATGCATGAACCTACCATCCATGAAATGGGCACCCATTGTCTTTCTTTTTCTTTATTTCTTGATCACTGTAGCCTCCCTCACTCATAAAATGATCTTTTTTTGAAAATAATAAATAAAATATGGCCTTTGAACTGCTATGTACAGTTACTAATTTATTCTTACATCAGTTATTGACTTGCAGTTGGTAGTTTTTTCAGGTAGAGTCCGTTTCATGAATATTATTGATGTTCTTTATTAATTAGTTAAGGATTAAAAATACGCCAAAAGAAATGCCAATTTGTATTAAAATATTAATGCCAACTAATTTCTTCGATCTTCTTCTTCATTGTAGCAGTACAATAACTGTTATCACTGTCCTCCACTCCACTTCTGCCAAGGTTCATGCATATGCTTACCTAGATATATTAACTATGTGTAATTGCCCACACTCACACACAAAAAAAAAAAATCATCTTTGGGATGGAAATATATATATATATATATACACACACAAGGTGATATTGGAAAGTACATATGATAACATATGTATGCAACATGTATCCTACTTTGTATATATAAGAGAAGTCTAAATATTCATAATTCGAGATATTTTTTATATATATATATGTATATATATGTGTGTTCAAGTATTTGTCGCTAAATTGACAGCAAGGCTGCTCCCAAATACTCTCTTTGCCTAAAGGGCGGGAGTTTGACGCCTAATTTCAGTCATAGTACTGTCAGATCGAACACCATCACTATAAAAAAATATATATGTGTTATTATTTTGATGTAACAAGAATAATTGTCAAATAATTGAAAGTTCGTGCATGATACCATAAATTCATAATCACATTGTTGATATAGAGATCAAGATTAAAGTAGGAAAGTAATGTATTTCCTAAATCATTTCTTTGAATTTTCCATTATTGTTATAGATTTCGAAGAAAATCTTCCTTTTTTTTTTTTTTTTTGGTTAGGGTTATGATCAAACGGCTTCACATATACATTTTTTTAAAATTATTATTATTATTGCCCAAATTAAGTTTAAAAAATAAATAAATAATGATGTGAATCATCAAAAACACCGAACATACATAATTAACTACTAATCTTTTCCTTTTTCTTTAACTTTTTGTAGGGTCATATGTAATATGGTCCATTCCATTGATTAATATATATATAAAGATTATTTTGATAGCTTCATAAGATCAAGGAGGTGTTTGATTAATTACAAAGAATGATTAATAAGATATGTTTCATCCATAAATTAATAAATAAATAACCCAAAAAAGCAATCATGATTATATTAAATAAAAGAAAAAAGAAAAACCTGTCGACAGGTACAAGAAACATATTAAAATCAATTTAAATTAAACAAATAAGGTGGCTATGTTTTGTTAGTGTCCAACTCTAACTTCCTCAAATACATACATACATATATTTATATATATATATATATATATATATAATATTGTAATAATTTTGATCATTGAAATCCGAAGAAATTAATAATGCAAAGCAAATCCGATCAACAATCCCGTTCCTCCAAAAATCAAACACGTAGAAAGTTTGTTTTACTGAATGTTTAAACAAAATAAATAAATATTATTATAGATAGATAAAGACCTGACGACAGATGAAATTACAGAAAAAAACAAAAAATAAAAAATCATGTCTATCGAATCATCTGCCGTTCGTAGCTTTTAACAATAATGTGTATAAACACTATATATATATATATATATATATATAATTAATTTTTAAGTATGGTACCTTTTTTCTGTGGATTAGAGTCATCCATGACATTATGCAGACACTAATTAATAAATCCCTCATTTTGATTGGTAGTAATTTATATATATATATATATAATATGAACCAAGATATGGTAGTTACTGTTAGCCCCATGATTAACGGTTTTACAAACGCGTATATATATATATATATATATTCATCATATAATTAAATCTAGAGAGCATTTTGATGTGTTATATAGTCATATATATATATATATATATATATTTTTTTTTTTGTAAGACACATGTCCATTGATTAGATATCTTTATGTCTCAGAATAAATTATTAAGATTTTTTTAAAAACAAAATTTGAATCGATTGATATTTATAAAACTTTGTATAATTTGAATTGGAATTAACACTAATCAATTGATATAAATGAAAAGAATTTTTATACTATATTTTCAAGTATGGAAACCAAACCCCATAAATATATATATGAATTTGATGTAGTTGGTTGGGTTTAGAGGAATCAGCGGAGTATAATTTTATTTAATGGGATCTTTAAAAGATTTTACCTGCAGAGAAGAAGATCATATTTTTTGTTATGATACGATTAAACATTATTATTATTATTATTATTATTTATCTTGAATTCTAGATGATGTCGTCATGGTATTTTTTTTTTTTTTTAAGATAAAAAAATCAAACATAAAAAATTTATCGTTATTATTGTAGGGCCCAAAAAAGTCCTTTTTGGAGCACTAAAAAGTTCTAGGTCTTCATTTTTTTTATTTATTTTTTATTTTTTTATTTTTATTTTTTTTTAATGATAGAAGAAAAAATAATAATATATATATATATATGTATTAGTTACAAAAAGTAGTAGTTCTCTCTATAAATGTTGGGAATCCCCACTGTGACAAATACTACATGTCAATTTTTTAGGGTGCAATTCTAAGATTGAACCAACACTCCATACCAAAAAGGGACAATAACCCAGTAATTTACCTAAAGTAATCTACTCAATTTGGGACGCGTGGCCTTACCTTTTTCTTTTCTTTCTTTTTCTTATAGCTTGAGTTGTTTTAGATGTGTATCAATTAACCATATTTTAGTTAAAATTGTAGCATAAAATTGTGTATGAAAAATATCGAACTCATATTCCTCACTTACCAAATTAAATGATAAAAAAAATCAAACTAACTAGATTATTATTATTATTATTTTTTTTTTACGATATTTGACTATTTTGAACTATGTGGAAAATGATGTCTTTGACTGACATTGCACATTCTCAAAAGAATCATACCTAAAACATGTGAAGAATTGGTCAAACAAACATACGACATGGAGATGAGCATTACCATATATATATATATATATATTTTTTGTGTGAGTTTTCTTAAAAAAATATATATATATTTATTTTAATTGGGAGTTGTAATAATTTGTAAATGGATAAAAAAGATGAGATGAGATGAGAGGGGGGAGTGTTTGTTTAAGAGGGGAAGCGTGTGGGACAAATGATGTGACCAAGATTTAGGTTAACCATACTGAATTAACCGCCACGTGTACGATTAATTTCCCTAGAGGATTCAACGCGGGGTCATCACTTAAAACGAGTATACTGCACCCGCTAAAATCCCTTTCTTTTTTTCCTTTTCTAAAATTATCTGATTTTAAGAGGCTTTGATTAATTCAGATTTGATTCATATGTTGTGCAAGAAAAATTCAAAAAGTATAAAAAAGATTTAGAAGAAGGTTTTACTTTAACTTTTATATGATATTCATCACAACAAGTATGAAACCTTTAATTTCGTATAAAATTCAAAATATTTTCTTTAACTATACTTAAAAATGTAGCACTCGCTTCATTAATTTAATATTATTCATAAGTTTCAACTCCATTTTTTAAGTCTATTTTTTTAGAAAAGATTAACTTTTTAAAATAAAAAAGAAAGATAGAAATTGAGGATATATATATATATATATATATTTCTTTTTTGTGGTGAAGAAAAGGATTATATAAAGATTAAGGAGAAGTTTTAAGTTATTGAAATGGCCCAATGACAAAGTTCAACTTTGGGCCAAAAAGTAAAATTAAAGAAAATGAAACAAAGAGTTACTAACCTTACCCTTACCTTCTTCTTTTTATTTATTTATTTATTTATTTAATTTTTTCCACTTAAAATATATTATTTTAAATTTAAAAAAAAAAAAAAAAAAAAAAAAAAGGAACAACCTTTTCAAAGTGACTCGAATCTTTGTTCTCATTCATTCCTACACAACATTAAGAATTTGGTATAATGCTTCCATTCCAAGTCGTGTCCACTGTATCACCACCGCTTTCCCTTATGCTTACTAAACAATAAATATATATATATATATATATATATAGATTAAAAAATAAATGATTAATCACAAAAATGTAATATATTTTTTAAAAAATAATAATAATTTTTTTTTAATTAAAAAAAAAATAAAAAAGAGATAAACATACATATTGTTGGTTAATAAAGAATATAAAAAAAAGATACAGCGGCTGTCATAGGCGGAGAGAGGTCGTGTCAAGATTTTAAGAAGGGTATGTCCCGCGCACCTAGTCAATTGCTGCTAATCCCTCTTTAAATAAAACTTCTCTTTCCAATTCCATATGTTCAACACGTGGGCTTCACCTACAATGTGGGCCTCCATCACCACACCACTATTTCCCACCCCCCCTCTATATATACTCCCCATTTCTCACTCATCTCTCCTCCCCTCTCCAAAGTTAAACCCTCACACTCACTCTCCCTCCTTCAATTTCCCTCTCTACAAAGGACTTACTATACTATACTACACTACACTACACTTCCCAAAACATTTTGAAAAAAAGAAAGAATATATATATATATTTTTTAAAGAGAGATTCAAGATTGGGAGTCATGGCTTCTTCTGCTGCTGCTACTAAAAATGCATGGGCAAAGCCCACCACCAAGTTGTGCAAATCTTCAAGAAGAGAAGACTACTACTTGGGTTCCATACCAATTTCAAATACACCAAAACAACTCCAACTTCGTAATAACAATATTAACTGCTCTTTACACACTCCATCTATACTCCATTTCCCAAAGCAATCTTCCTCTTCCACTACTACTATTTCTCCTCCTACCACCACCGCCGCAAAAGAAGCCGCCACCCCAAAATGGAATTTCCTACAGAAGGCAGCGGCAATGGCTCTTGATGCTGTTGACACTGCCTTGACAGCAAGAGAACTCCAGCACCCACTACCTAAAACTGCTGATCCCGGAGTTCAAATTGCTGGCAATTTTGCTCCCGTACCGGAACATCCCGTTCACCACGCTCTACCGGTGACCGGTGAAATTCCTAAATCCATCCAAGGAGTCTACGTCCGAAACGGTGCCAATCCCCTCTTTGAACCTTCCGCTGGTCATCACTTCTTCGACGGTGACGGAATGATCCATGCTCTGCAGTTTAAGAATGGTTCCGCTAGCTACGCCTGCCGTTTTACCGAGACTCAGAGGCTAGTCCAGGAGCGGGCCTTCGGAAGGCCCGTTTTCCCAAAAGCCATAGGCGAACTTCACGGTCACGCGGGCATAGCTAGACTGATGCTTTTCTATGCTAGAGGACTCTGCGGTATTCTCGATCATAGCCACGGCACTGGAGTTGCCAACGCTGGTTTGGTTTACTTCAATAACCGCTTGCTCGCTATGTCCGAAGACGATTTGCCTTACCACGTACGAATTACCCCTTCCGGTGACCTTAAAACCGTGGAAAGGTACAATTTCAATGGCCAATTGAATTCCACCATGATTGCTCATCCGAAATTGGACCCTGTTTCTGGAGAGCTTTTTGCCCTAAGCTACGATGTGATCCAGAAGCCTTACTTAAAGTACTTTAGGTTCTCTAAAGACGGGAAGAAGTCGAAGGACATTGAAATTCCTGTGTCGGAACCAACCATGATGCACGATTTTGCAATCACGGAGAAATCGGTTATCATACCCGATCAGCAGGTGGTTTTTAAGATGACAGAAATGATTCGAGGTGGTTCTCCGGTGGTTTGTGACAAGGATAAGGTATCCAGATTTGGTGTCCTTGACAGGTATGCGGAGGATGCTAGTGAGATAAAGTGGGTAGAAGTGCCGGATTGCTTCTGCTTCCACTTGTGGAATGCTTGGGAAGAGCCAGAGAACGATGAAATCGTCGTGATTGGATCGTGTATGACTCCGGCGGACTCCATTTTCAACGAATGCGATGAGGGATTGAAAAGCGTTTTATCCGAAATCCGTCTAAATTTGAAGACCGGAAAATCGACTAGGAAACCAATCATATCAAATCCGGAAGATCAAGTAAACCTAGAAGCAGGAATGGTGAACAGAAACAAGCTGGGCAGAAAAACTCGGTACGCATATTTGGCCATAACAGAGCCATGGCCTAAAGTATCAGGATTCGCAAAAGTAGACCTATTCACCGGCGAGGTTAAAAAGTACATGTACGGAGACGAAAAATACGGCGGAGAGCCTCTGTTTCTGCCGAGAGATCCGAATTGCGAAACAGAGGATGATGGTTACATACTGGCCTTCGTTCACGACGAGAAGAACTGGAAATCAGAGCTGAGAATCGTGAACGCCATCACTTTGGAAATTGAAGCATCAGTAAAGCTTCCATCAAGGGTTCCTTATGGTTTCCATGGCACATTTATTAACTCAAAGGATTTGGCTAACCAAGCCTGAAAAAAAAATATATATATATATACACCGAAATTACGATGGAGGAGATTTTACCAGAGGGATGGTTTGGAGATATACGTCCCCGGAGTCTCCGTTTTTTCCCCTTTTTTTTTTTTTTTTTTTTTTTTTTTTTTTTTTTTTTTTTTTTTTGGGGAATTTCATGTGAGAGAAAACCAGCTTGTAGCTTTTCTGGGTGTGTAGTTAGTAATTGAAGCTCAGCTGGTTTCTGCATAATTCTTTCACATAATAGTATATAGTTAAAGAGAGAAAGAGAGAAGATGTAGTTTGCATTTCTCCTTCTCCTTCTCTCTTTGTTCATATTCTGTTTCTTTTTTTTCTGTAATTATTAATGGAGATTGGATATAATACTATTTCCCACTATCTTCACCATTTATTTGTGTTCTGTTATGATCTGAGATATGATGATGATGATGATGATGATTCAGAAGGGTTTTTGAGTATTTATTTGGTAAAATCCAATCCAATCCAAATTCCAAAGTGCAAAGATGAATGAGCCAATGAATTTTTAGTATATGATATCAAGGAAAGGAAAAGAGTGTTTCTCAGATAGTATCTTCAATACAAAGACAAATGGTCATTTTCTTCCGGGATATGCCGACATGGTTGTCAATTTTCAATTTCTTAAATCCAAATTAATCATACATTTTATTTTTTTAAAAAAAAAATGAACTAAGTATTGATTGGTTTAGAAATTGAAATAAAAAGTAAATGAGAAGATACAAATAGAAGAAATTGGGGGTTGTGGAAATTGATGATTGGCCTCTTTTGGGGTACCATTTGTTTTTTCACCAATACAATACAAACATCATTCATAATTGCACACACTACACATACTTTTGGAAAGAAAATTTCGGATCATTCTTCCGATTGGCATGTGATCAAAGTCATATAGATATTTCTTTATTCCGCATTTTTCCTTACTTAGATATTTTTACATATACTATAATCTTAAATTTCTTTTCAAAATAAATAGTAAAAGTATCTGAGTTAGAAAAAAAAAAAAAAAAAAGAAGATATTTCTCAAGGAAAAAAATACTAACGAGTAATTGGAACACACCAAAAGTAATGTAGGTATGTTAAATAGTAAGTACTAGAAGTTTTTTTTTTTTTTTTTTTTTTTTGGGTTTAGATAAAAAGGAATAGAAAATAAAATCCACATCGGTGGTAGCGACAATGATGCAATTGAGGGTAGTACGTGAAGGGTTTTCATTGGTTGATTATTATTATTATTTAGTTTAAACAAATAGTAAACTAAAAAGAATTGTTTAATTGGGTTGGAGGAGTCAATTAGGTAGTGAGTGATGTGTGTATCAGCCCTGACTGAAATTGACGTCCTTTTCCATATGGTGCTTCAGACTATACATACATACATACATACATATCCTATTACGTCCAACAGTCAAACCTACACTCATATTGCACTTTTTCTTATATTATTATTATCCACCCCATTAATACAATATAGTAAAAACTTCTTAGATTTTCAAACTCTATTCATGTATATTAAATTTTTTATGTATATAATTGTTCAAAATTTAGATTAAAATTTTATGAGAGTTTATATTTTAAAAAGATTAAAAAAGAAATATAAATATAATTTAAAAGTATATATATATATATATATATATATATATAGTAAAAGACATGTCAAATGTACGTTTCACAAGAAATCTAACTTTTTTTTTTTTTTTTTTGATGGATTACAAGAAATCTAACTTACCTACCTTTCTTAAAAAAATAAAATATTGATTGAGGAGTTTCGATTAGTTTTTTTTTTTTTTTTTTTTTGAGGTGGTATCCCAAACCTTTTCGGCCTAGACTAATTCACTCAAGGAGGCCCAACAGTGCGGGTATACCTACACTTGCGAATATATCTTGAACTGTAGAACCCCGGGTGAAGTTTAAACCCTTAACCTCTTGACAAGTCGGGAGGTAAGAGAGAAACTTCTAAACCAATGACTAAGAGAGATTCGGACCCTCAACCTTTTTTTTGTTGAGGGAAAGACTCCTACACCATTAGACCGGAAGAGGAACTTTAGATTCGATTAGGTTAAAAGAGTACAAAAATTGTATGCATTAATTAACTTCCTTCCTGATATAAAGAAATGGTATTTATTAATAGTAAGTTAATTAAGATTACAAAGTTTTTAATATTAATTTCAGGGTGTACGAACAAAGGACAATTTATTTATTTATTTATTTAACAATATCCAATAGAGTAACGATATCTGTCTCCTTCTTAATTAATTCCCAAATATAAAATATTTACAACTACGTTGATTACGGAGTAATTTTATCTCTTCACGAATTTAAATGCTCCTTTCGGTATATTTAATTTTAGTTTTTGGGAAATTTATATATTTAACACCATGAATTCCGCTAAAAAGATCAATTTTTATACTTAAACTTTACAAGAAATGATAAATTTTAATACGAAAAGAAATAAAAAAGATCAATATATATATATATATATAAAGAGAGAGAGAGAGAGAGAGACACACACACACACAAACAACATTTACAAAAATATCTAAGTGAAAATCAAGAACATATTAATTGTGTCTAAACGTAAAGAAATTGAGCATAATTTTTGCATTTTTCCAAAAGAAGAAATTAATGATTAAATTTAAATTATGTTCTCTCCTTTTGGTAGGAAGAATATTGTCCATGAAATTCTTGGACAAAAATAAACGCAAGGTTTTTCTGTTAAAAAAAGATGATCAATGTGTAAAAATGTGTGTTTCAACCTCGTCCACACATTTTTTTCAAATTCGTATTTATATGTATAATTTGCTTTCTTTTCATAAGTCTTTTTCTTAGCTTTTGCGACAAACAATTAATGCTAAGTTTGGTTCTTTCCTTTAACCGCCCATGTTTCCCAATTTAAGCTTTGTAGATTTTTTTTTTTTTTTTTTTTTTTTGTGTCCTCACCTTTTCGGTGAGACTAATCCGGACTCGACTTGCGGAGCGCTCGCAGAGTTCAACTCTTACTCGAAGGTTAGAGTCCGGCCCAGAGCTTTTAACATGACGCTAACCACTTCGGGGTGATTCGAAACCTCGATCATCCGCCCTGAAGGAAGTATTAGGAGTCTGCTTACCAATTCCTCCAAGCTACCCGGTTGATTTTTCTTTTTTATGCTTTGGAGTTTTAAGTCAATTTTTTAAATTTTTTCCCACTAATTACTAGTTTGTTATGTTTTTTTTTTTATTAATTAAATCCTTTAATTTTAAAAATAATTGTTTGTGATGTGATGTGATGTAATGTATTATTCACAAGACGTTTATTAATTCGAATCTAAATTAATTTATAAATAAATTTAACTTAAATTTAATTTCTTATAATTTGAGACTCGTTTATAATCTCGAGAAATTATGATTTTAAGATAGAAATGTATTAAAATTCCAAAAAATATAGAGAGAGAAGGGCAAAATGGGAAGGGGGGTATATTATTTTAGAGATAGTTGCCGCAGTTTGACCATGAAACTGCAGTCAATTTGGCTGCAGAAAATTTGTAGGAGTCGTCCCACTGTCCAATCACATCATATTTTCCGACAACAATTGTCATATTCTCCAAAATAGTCCACCGACCAATTGTACCACGAACACTTAATTAACCTCCTTTTTTTTTAAAAAAATAAAAATAAAAAAATTTCTTTTCAAATGGACATTTTTTTCTTCTCACATGGTAAAATATGGATGTCTATATATATGAGTGACAACGACCAAAAAAAAAAAAAAATGATTACTCTCGTAGTAAAAGCTTTACAAATTATAAAATATTATAAATTTATAATTTATAATTTTTTTTGTTATGTATAAGAGTAATAACAAATAAATTTATAATATTTCAATGTCTTGTTTTACTCATATAATTTTAATGTCCATCCATTTGATTCTTGAAGCAAATAAATTAAAAGTGCTAATAGCATTTCATTTAAATGGTCGTTGAAAAATGACTCACACATATATATATTTATATATGCATGCATGGGATCTCAAAGATCGTATCCTCACCACCAAATCTTCAAATTGACCAAATTTGAAGGATTTTTTTACAGATATGATTTGAAACTTCAATAGTATTTTCTTATATAATTCATCCCTTAAGTGTCAATATAAATATCAAACATGTTTATCACATATTTATTAAAAGTAAAAAAAATATTGTTGTGACATGAAATCCACATCCCTCGTTTAAGAGATTATTGAGTAGTTATTAAAAAATATTGAGATATTAACGAATGTTATATATAATTGTAACACATAAATGAAGTTTATATATATATATATAAAGATAATAGATACTATTAGCTAGATTATAGTATTCATAGGAAAGGTAAAGAATAAATTATACAAAGTTTGGGGACTCACAAATTTATTTAATTTGTGTGGTTATCTGTTTTGGCAAGTGTCCATTGATCCCTATCCAGTTCTACTTAGATGCCCAAATGCCAGGAGACTCCACTCTCTGATTGGTGGACTCATCCTGCACTTCATTTCTTCTAATTAAGAAATATAACACGTTATACATATATATATATATAAACATATCTGTTTGTTTGTGTGCTAAATAAATATTAGAACAAAAAGAGAAAAAAAAGAGCAATAGAATATTCCAAGATCAATCACCTGGCTTCATTAAAAAAAAAAAAAAAAGGAAAGAAATAAAGTTCCTATGGAGAATGACGAGTTCCATGATGTATGCTTTGTAAATTAATTAAGAAGCAAAAAATATTGCACGATCTATCACAAACCAACCTTGCTTATAGTATATATATATATATATATATATATATATTCATCTTAGCCACACGTAATCTTAACAACTATTTAATTTCATCTCGATCAATTAATTTAATTTTTAAATTATAATAAATTCTTCTAACACAATTTTGAACTCAGTAAACTTAATTATCATATAGTTTTGTGGTATCAGTAGAAGAAACACACAATAAGACACGTGTATTTAATTAAATATGAGTAATTCCAACTTTGTTTTTGCTGGTTTCTACCAAACTTTTGTTGTGGTTGTAAAATGAGTTTGTTTTTCAACCCTGTTTTTTTCCTTTGCTTGGTTGGCTGTCTAAAAAGTCCAGATTCTTTTCCACGCAAATCAGGGAGATATAAATATCAAGATTGAACTTTCTTTTCGTATGAAAACTGCAATACCAAAATCTCTTATGAATACTACACGATATTTATTATTGATTTAAACTGGGGTGCTCCATACTTCGACATCAGCTTTTCAAATTCATGGCAAAGCGCAAATCAAGCCTAGCCACAAAACACATTATGTGGTGTGTTGTATAGTTATATATACTCATAGAAGTTAGCACAGAGAAATAAAATTAGAAAATATTAAAAATAATAAAGAGTATATAAAGAAGAAGAGCCCCAAAAAAAAAAGCCAACTCCCTGCAGATTTCCAGCCTAAAAAACACTTTATAACCAACGCGGTCGAAATCTTGAAAATATAATATATATATATATATATATATATGGGGGAAAACAAAAGAACATGTGTAGAGTGAGTATTTATTTTGGATAAAAAAGGTACATTGGGAACTGATGATGTTCCCTCCCTCTCTCATTCCTTCTCTCTCTCTCTCTAGAAGCTTTTGAGGCCACACATAATTTTAAAAATTTCTGGAAGCTTCAGAAACGTTCATACTCAGATTGTTCTTTTGTTTCTATAATCTTGCATGCGTCATCTGATGAACTCGTGCAACCACTTTCTACCACTTAATATTATAGCTCTATACACTTCTTGTTAGCATTTCTGACCTCTTAACATTTTCTTGCTTATTTATTTATTTTTTTTAAAATTTCTCTTTTCTTGAACCGTAGCAGAAGGTTGGTTACAAAAAAAGAAAAAGAAAAATGTATTATTAATATTACACTAAATTATAAATTTGACACTGAATTGTAAATGTAAATGTTATGTAAAAGGAAAAGATACAGATAACAGTTGATAATGGATTAGGAAAATTATATAATATACATATATATTTCAAGTGATATTATAATATTTTTATAAAAGAACAGAATATGAATTAATTTTTAATAGAGAAGAAGAAAAAGTGATTGTATTACTATAAGCTGAAGAGGACAGAGAAGCATTGGTTAATACCCTCACTGATTCGAAAACCACCCACAGTTTTGAGTTTTGAGTGTAAAAAAAAAAAAAAAAAAAAAAAAAAAAGTTTCGAAAAGTGTTTCCAGTGCTGCAAGAGCAGCCACTGCTCATTGGCATTTCTGGACAAAGCATCCATCCATACGGCCATTTTCCCAGCCGAAACTATTGAAAGCAACAGTTTATGCAAAAGAAAAAAGACATATTGCAGACATGACGACTGTAATAATAATAATAATAATATGGTCCCCATGAGAAAAAAGAAAAAAAAAAAAAAAAAAAGTAGGTGAGATTGTCATTATGTACAAATTTAGGAAGAGATTGATATATATTTCTTTTTTCATTTTACCCCCTGAAATCTTGAAAATATCAAACTAATACATTCTAAAAAATGACCAAGAATAACCGTTTTCATCTATAGGAGCAATAACACACATCTCTTAACAGTTGGTTGAGGATGAACCCTCTTAGAAGGGCGTGCTGCCCTGCCCCTATATGCTAAGAATGCATTCATTCACAACATTCAGGAATCCAAAAGACATTTAAAACATCTCTCATACACCACCAGCAATAATCAATAATCTTATAGCTTAACAACTAGCCAAAAAGTATAATGTCTGCTATGCTACAAATTGTGTGTGTTTTTGGAGTGAGAAGATGTGCAAATATCAACATGAGCCAACTAGATTAGACGATGATGTTCTGCAATGCTATGAACATTATGACGTGGCATACCATAAACCAGGAGAAAAAAACTACAAAACACAAACATTTCATGTGAATATGATGAAATTGATTGAATGATCACAGTAGACAAAATCCATCTTACAAATTTAATGAAGATAAGTTGCCGAAAGACATCTTGAGCTGATGGGGAGAGGACAGTACCTGCCGTTGTTGTATACCTTAAAAATTAGGTCTTAGATTCAAGCACAACAGTTCTCATCGGGAAGCATACAAATGCCAGTCCGGCAAACAATCACACAGAACAGCACCATTAATGCATTCCACATGGAAAATCAAAGTCAATCTAACTTGACCACCACATGAGATAAAAAGAAAGAAAAATGCTTAAAGAACCTCCTAGCTAAATGCATTGAGTGATCACATCAACAATGGTCATGTTACATGCTCCTTTAAACAACACACATGTCACTATAAGTATGACAAGTAGAAACAAGACTTTATCATTTCTATGATAAACTTATGGTATAAGACTGTCCTAATACGGTTAAGAGCTCAACATCCCTGATAAATTGAGGTAGTTCATTGTAATAAATCTTGGGTCCAATCATGTCTACTAAAGCAATGTGCCTGATGCACACTATCACAGACTTGAGGTTGCCTTCATAATAGGTAACATCTATATTTGGCCACCACAGGAGTACTCATACTATTTTGATAACCCAGTAAACTAAATATGAAACAATTAGTGTAAAACTGTAATTTTTTTCATAATTAACATGCTTGGAGACAACAATATGTTCATTGCATAAAATTAATAATATGATACCCAACAACTTAACTAGCCAAGAAGCTGAACTGGGAAAAGGAAAAAGGAGAAAAAGGAAAATAAAATTTAATAATAATAACAAAAACCTCCTGGTACAATGTTAAATAATAGAATTTATGACCATGAATTTGAAAGAAAATAGACATCAGCTGCAACAATCTCACCATCACTGTAGCAGATGTTACTGGCAAAGATGCTCAACAGCAGTCACAATCTGTGCAGGTTGGACCACAGTCCAATCTTCAAGTGTACCAGCATAAGGAGTTGGCACATCCTGTGAGGATAGGCAAACAATTGGTGCGTCCAGATAATCTTGGAAATTCTCATTTATTGCTGCAGTTAAACTGGCCCCAATGCCACCGGTTCTCATGCACTCCTCCACAATAAGCACACGATGAGTTTTCTTTACAGAATTCCCAATAGTATAGAGATCGAATGGTTTCAAAGATCTGATATCAATAACTTCAGGATCATATCCTTTATTAATGAGTGTTTTAGCAGCTTGCATTACATGGTACCTCATCCTGGAGTAGGTAAGAATGGTTACATGCTCCCCAGGTCTCACCATCTCTGCCTCCTCCAGGTTGCATATGTACTCTTCATCAGGGATTTTCTCCTTAAGGTTATAGAGAAGCACATGCTCAAATAGAACCACAGGATTATCACTACGGATAGCAGCCTTCATTAGACCTTTTGCATTGTACGGGGTTGAGCATGCAACCATCTGTATTCCTGGGATTGACTGGAAGTAAGACTCAAGCCTCTGTGAGTGCTCTGCTCCAAGCTGGCGCCCAACACCTCCTGGCCCACGAATCACAGCTGGAATAGCAAATTGACCACCCGAGGTGTAATGTAGCATCCCACAGTTGTTAGATATTTGGTTGAAAGCCAACAGAAGAAATCCCATATTCATGCCCTCTATAACTGGTCTTAGGCCTGTCATAGCAGCCCCAATGCCCATTCCTGTAAAAGAATTTTCTGCAATGGGCGTGTCAAGCACCCTGAGATCTCCAAACTTGTTAGCAAGGCCTCTTGTCACCTTGTAAGAACCACCATAGTGGCCAACATCTTCACCCATTACACAAACTCGGGGATCTCTATCCATTTCTTCCTCTAATCCTTCTCTAAGGGCTTCGAATAGCAAGAGTTCATGCCTGGTTTTGAGGGATGGACACAAATTTAAATTGAGATATAAAGCTAGTAGAATGTCCTAACAAGTATTGTAATTTGAAAGAACAAAACGATGTGGCATTTGTGCAGCAAGAGGGCATGGCATAGAGTGGAGATTTCAGGTCATGCCAAATATAAAAGTTACTAGTGAAATTTCATGTTAAAGTCCAGATACAAGATTTGATAAAACATGGTACAGGTTAGTTAACTTACAGCATCAAGAGACTCAAACAGCATACAGCTGAGTCCATACATACCCATAAACAGTTAAGAGATTTGCAAGATATTAAATCTTCTCATACCATGGTATATTAAAAAAAAATTGTTGCTAAATTTCCGTTGCTTTAACATAACTCAAATGAAAATTTTCCCTTTCAGAAAATTACTATTAGAAACACCACAAAACAGCTCAATTATCACCTCCTTGAATATCGTGGTGTTACACGGCACAAAATGGATTAATAACCATACTTTTAGAAACACCATTGCTGCTTTTTGTAAGTCCTAAACAATGCTATAACCCAAAATTCCATACACAATTAGCTTATGTTAAATTTATCCCTCATCCATAAGAATTACTTTATAGAGAGGGCTTAAAATTATATATTCATAACGCTCTTCATGTGTGGGCCAAGCAAAAAAAAATCAATAAAAGGCCACCAATACGTGGATAATATCAATAAATGAAATAAAGACAATACTCAAATACAATAGCTCCCAATCTAATACCACAATGAATTTCCACCTAATTTATGCATCAATCAACTTCTATCATTGGTCAGCCAAAAATTAATCCAGAACTAACTCTTGCTAATTATAAATCTCAAATTATTGTTAATGGCTAATGCTAGAGCCCAGATTGATTTGGAAACTTAAAAGAAAAAAATCAATTTAGTTTTGCTATCCTTCATATAGTTTGATGCTAAAAAACTTTCAAAAGTCATATGGGCTTATTCTAGTTGAACATCACTGCTCAATGATTTTGATAGCACACTTCATATGGCGGAGCTCCTTAAATCTTCGAAAATCCACAAACAATGAACCCATTCAACAATATCTGAATCTATCTCTAACACAAATGGAGAGTTCCATGTTCACGGGATTTTCACATCTAATAATTAATTTCCTAATTTGAGAAGTCGGCATAGTACAATGGAAAACTTCATCTATCAGTGTCCAAATTCCAAACTTGATTAACATTAACAAACGGTTTCCTTTTCTCCTTCATTTCAAGGTTCCAAATTCTTTCATCTATGTGTCCTTCAATGGGAATACTTCAATGTGGTCACCCTGACTAATTTTGCATGAGCTTTCCAACCAATAAAATTTTAGAAACACATTAATTTAACCCTTTTAAATAAAAATATGGATATACTGTACCTCAAAACCACCACGCAAGGGGAAAATATCAGTAAAGACAAAATAAATCGAGAAAAAGGGTTCAAAACCTTCACTAGAGATGATGTTGCGAAACATCAGTTTATAGTTCAGAATATGAATTTCAATGCTTCTCCAAACCAACATCATCATTTCTACTACATACTCACCAGAAATGAGCATTTAAGGTAAAGACCTACACATTTGCTTAAGTTCTCCATTGATCACATAATACATTGTGCATTCTCTCATGTTACATGTCAGAGCAACCAAATCTTAGTTTTAAGTACTCGTATAAATCATAAATGGGTACATGCCGAGATAAAATGCTTCGTGAATGTTATAAAATACTAGAACAAATTTAACACATGGTTCACCTCCTCCGATTAGGAACACATTATCAGGATATTAAAATAAAAAAAAATGAAAGCTAAATTATTAAACCATAAAGCAGAATGCGAAATAATATGCAAGCTCAAATAGGTAGCAGGAGAAAGAATAGAGTCATTACCCAGTTTTAGTAGCGGGTGAAACATTCTCAGTCTTTGCCTGAAATCCCAACAGTGTAAAGAATGAACAAAAGGAAGGAATCAAATTTCAGATTTGTGCATAACAAACTAAAATCAAAATAAGTAAAGTTCATGTAACCACACTTACTGCTACTGCTTTGGTAACTAAATTTGCAATTCTAGTGTTTTCGTGAACCGGACCAAAATTCATCCTGAGATCAGATCTGTTTGCTGATAAAAATGAGGGGGAAAAGAACATAAATAAATCAAATGCTTCTGTAACAATATCGGCTGTAAAACTTCAATCTCGAAACAAGAAAGTGAAATCATGAACTCAAAGCTCGCACAACTGGCACAATTGGGGGAACATCCCTTTCATTCCAAATCTCCTCTGTTCACTCAATTAAAAAAAAAAAAAGAAAACATTAAATTTACAAAGAATTAAAAGAACCTGAAGGCGAACGCAGATATGAGACACATAGTTTATTGGAATGATCCGAGAAGACCCCAGACGCTGCAGAAGAAATTCCAATCGTTTGCAAAATTGATGCCATTTCGCTTCCCTGCCTATGAAAATACAAAAACTAGTGAACAATGTGGGGCGGGAAGAGTAGTAGTAATGGCGAGAAGGTAGTGTTGAGGAAACTTTATAACAATGGAGATGGTAGTAGTAGTAGTTAGGTTAAGCTGTTTGATTAAAGAATCGGCGGAGATTTTTATGAAAGACAGGCGGTTTAATTCAGGTTGAAGAGGAGAAAACACAGAGGGGGGTGGCGATGAAAACGAGGATTTATTTGCATGTCCGTTGAGAGTATTTTGACTATTGATTCCCTTTTGCGTGTAATATTATTCTAAACTATAATGCGTGATTTTAAAATGCGTTCCTTAATTAGGAATATTTAAAATTTTATGTCATAACTTCTAAATTAGTGATGTGAGTAAAAAATTTTATTCCAATTTTTTATATATTTATATTTTTTAAATAATAATTAATAAAATTTGGGTAATATATATGCATTAAAAAGACAATTATTAAATTATTCAATCTCAATGTGCATTATCTCATTTAACAATATTTTATATATATAAAAAAAAAAACAACTTGAAAATGCCTAAATAAATTTAAGGATCTTACAATTAAATAATTCTTTTCAATAGTTGAATATATTTTAACATTGTTTTTTTTTTCTTTTTTTTATTGATTCCTAAAAGAATAATATTTTTAATTTAAGTTGAATATTGGGCTTCCTCAACAAAAAAAATAAAAAAATTAAAATTAAAGAAGTTAAATATTGAGCTTGGAAGAAATTTGGTTATTTATACATAAAGTCTTAAATTCGAATTTACTTATATAGAAACATAAGTTTATGGATAGTTTCCCCAAATAGAGATTCTATGCTGCTTAGTTTCGATTTAGTTGGGGTCCAAAGTGACTTTGAAACATGAATAATTAATAATAATAAAAAAAAAACCCCCAAAGTGTTGGAGCTCTCCTAACTTAAATGATATCGATGATTCGAATATCAATTCATGTATGTAGCTGTTTAAAATTTAGGAGTAAAGCTTCCTCTCGTAAGGGACCAACTCTATTCAAACGATAATTAGTTTAGATGTAGATTTACTTAAAAATGTTCTTTCATAGTTTGAGACTCATCTAAAATATTTTATACCTTATAAGAAAAATATATATATATATATTTGGGATAAATTAGTGCAAAATTTAATGGAAAATAAATTTAGATATTATCTATATGGTTTATCCTATTTGTAAATATAAACTCTCATGAAGTTCATAATTTGCATTATATTCTTCATGAATATAATAAATTTTCATAATTTAATGATTTTTTTATAAAAAATTTGTCTTTGATAATTATTCAAAAAGATTTCCTCAATAATAAAAAAAAATGTGGAGGCCCCGGCCTCCTCTCCGATCGCTCTTACTCTAGTCTCAAAATCCAATTACTTATATTAAAAAGTTTTTTAAAAAAAAAAAAAAAAAAAAAATTGTTTTGAAAAACAAAATTGTAATTTGAAAATTTCCTAATGTATTTTAAGATTTGTAAAAGATTTGAATATTGATATTTATTAAAAAATCTTTAAGAGATCTTAAAAAATATCTTTAATTAATTATGTAATAATAAAATATGAAATAAAATAAAATAAATGATGTATAACATATCTACCATAATAAAAAAAAAATGTATGAATATTAGTTTATACGGAGACAATTTTCTAGTTTCACCTTTTTTAAATTTCATTTTCACTGAAATATGTATATATATATATTTTCTCCTAAAAAACACAAACCAAATATAGAGGGTTTTCACCGGAAAGTGTCTGTATTTTTATACTAAATATAGATTAAAATTTAGAAAATGGTAAACGTGGTCTGAGTCAGATTGAGACACAGATGCGCATAGGTTGTCCAATCAAGTCTCAAATTTGTCCAACCATTGTCGAACTGACCCCTCATTGCATCCAAATCCAACGGCGGTAAAACAGTCTTCACCCACCCCGAATATCACACCACCGCCACTCGTGGAAATTTCTGTGACGAATACATGTAATCTGGTCACTTTTGGTTTTAGTTGGAATTAAAGAATAAAGCTCAAAAAAGAGTTTCTTCACCATTTTCAATACCAACTCCATAATCAAATCAAGAAAAGGGGGAGGCGGGGGCTAAAGTAAAGTTATGTTTTTCCTTGCACAGCTTGGAGTTCACGGATCTTGAAAAGAGCATGGGTGGGTAATTTTTTTTTTTTTTTTTAAATTTCTTTTTTGTTTTGGGATTTCTTCTTCCTTCTTTTTGGGTCTTTTTTTTTTCTTATCCTTTTTAATTTCATTTGAATTTTTGAAAAAGGGTTTGAGATTTACGAGTAGGAAGTGGGGTTTCTTACTATCTTGCTTCTTTTAGATAAAAGATTGAGTCTTGCTGTTCGTTTTGTATTCGCTTCCTGCGATCCTTTTTCATGCTTGATTTTGGCTTTTGGGTGGTGCTCAACTGGGCATATTCCGTTGACTTAATTCTAACAGGTTTTATTTTTCTGCTACTTCAATCAATTTTAAGATGAGTGCTTTCTTAATTTCTCGAGCTTTTGTTTTTAATGGTTTAATTAGTTGTAGTAGTTAGAAATGAAAGGAAACCTACAGCAATACTTAGGGTTTAGAAGTTCATTTACAGGTTTAAAACTGAAAATGTAAAAACATAACTTTATTATTTGCTGTTTCTAAGTTGGTTTTGCTTTGTAAATGAAGAGTCATTGATATTTTATATAGAGAGAGAGAAGAGAAAAGATTTAAAGAATGGTACATACCTTGATTAAACTGTAGAGATGAAGATCAGAGTGATCTCATTTTGCTAATATGGTTAATGAAAAACTTGTGTTTTATAAAATGCAGAAACTTTAATAAATATATGTTTTCAGAACTTGTTTGGTGTGAAATATGGATATGGACTAAGATAGATTCTTGATTATTCTGATTTTGAATGCTAACTTGCTTCGTAACACAGAGTTAAAAAATGAAGATGAGCAATGAAACTTCTTTGTCATATTTGGTTGCTTTATTTCTCAATCAGTTGAAGGGAAGTTGAGGCTTTGAATCCTGAACTCTTGACTTCCTGCACATTGCAGGACAGATTTGATATTTGGACTATACTTCCAGTGTTAGTTGTACTTAACATTGAAATCCGTAGGGAGTATTAATTTTGTCTTAGGCTATATGATGCCTCATTTTGTATTTGTATGAATAAAACCCCATAAACTCTTTTGACTTCACTACACATTTCCAACTTTAGATGAAAGTTGTATTTGATTAGTGGGGTTAATGTCTTGCTTGTTCTGCTGTAGGTGTGTAAATAAGTATGCATTGAGGTGGAGACAATATATTGACTATGGAGTCCTGTAACTGCATTGAACCACAATGGCCTGCTGATGAACTGTTGATGAGATATCAATATATCTCAGATTTCTTTATTGCACTTGCTTATTTCTCCATCCCATTGGAGTTGATCTACTTTGTCAAGAAATCTGCTGTATTTCCTTACAGATGGGTGCTTGTGCAGTTTGGTGCATTTATAGTTCTTTGTGGTGCGACACATCTGATTAACTTGTGGACTTTTAACATGCACTCAAGAACTGTTGCTGTAGTCATGACCACTGCCAAGGTTTTGACAGCTGTAGTCTCATGTGCAACAGCTCTGATGCTAGTACATATCATCCCTGACTTGCTTAGTGTCAAAACTAGGGAACTATTTTTGAAAAATAAGGCAGCTGAGCTTGATCGAGAAATGGGCTTAATTCGTACACAGGAAGAAACTGGAAGACATGTTAGAATGTTAACTCATGAAATTCGAAGCACCCTTGACAGGCATACCATTTTAAAGACTACACTTGTTGAGTTAGGAAGAACCTTGGCTTTGGAAGAGTGTGCCCTGTGGATGCCAACACGTAGTGGAGTGGAGCTCCAGCTTTCATACACTCTCCGGCATCAAAATCCTGTTGAATTTACTGTACCCATACAGCTTCCAGTAATTAATCAAGTATTCAGCACTAACCGTGCAGTTAAAATATCACCAAATTCTCCTGTGGCAAGACTACGACCTGCTGGAAAGTACATGCCTGGAGAGGTAGTGGCTGTTCGTGTTCCACTGCTACATCTCTCTAATTTTCAAATAAATGATTGGCCAGAACTTTCTACAAAGCGCTATGCTCTCATGGTGTTGATGCTACCATCAGACAGTGCAAGGCAATGGCATGTTCATGAATTGGAGCTTGTAGAAGTAGTAGCTGATCAGGTTTGTATTTCTACAGCACCCCTCTTGAGAAAATATGAAAAGCACTTTTATGAAAAATATTTTGTATACAGTGTTCCAGCAATTATTCTTTTGAAAACTAATAGGTAAAAGATTTATTTTTTATTTCAATATTCTGAATTGATTGCCTGGAAAATATATCCTGATAGAGTATGCAGCAAGAATAGAGATGGAGAGGATCAATTTGTGGTTTTAGTTAGATTTTTCATGGTTATAGATCTTATGATTCACATTTCACAAACTTCCCAAAATTTCCCTGGAAAATTGTATTTGCTTTTTGAGTGTTGTGGTAGTTTCCTTTAGCTTCCCTCAATTGGTTTTTAAAGTGGTAAAATTGAAAGCTCGTAGGAAACTTTACTCGATAGTTGAAAGTTCATGTTACTATACTTTCACTGTAATTCAGGTGGCTGTTGCTCTGTCACATGCTGCAATTCTAGAAGAGTCAATGAGGGCCAGGGATCTTCTCATGGACCAGAATGTTGCCCTCGATCTGGCAAGAAGAGAAGCAGAAACTGCTGTTCGTGCTCGCAATGATTTCTTGGCAGTTATGAATCATGAAATGAGGACACCTATGCATGCCATTATTGCACTTTCATCTTTGTTACAGGAAACTGAACTGACGCCTGAACAACGTCTAATGGTTGAAACAATCCTCAAGAGTAGCAATCTTCTTGCTACCCTTATCAATGATGTCTTAGATCTTTCAAGACTTGAAGATGGTAGTCTTCGTCTTGACATAGGGACTTTTAACCTCCATGCTCTCTTTAGAGAGGTACAACTCCTGTCAACTGGAATCTCCTAGAATCTTCTTTCATTATCTTAACTTGTTTGCTAGAGCAGGTTATATCTGGAGTGATGATATTGGCTGATTAAAGTGTGTGCTTCTTTTTCTAGGCTCTTAACTTGATAAAGCCTATTGCATCCGTGAAAAGGTTGTATGTAACTATGAGTTTGACTCCAGATTTACCAGAGTATGCCATCGGTGATGAGAAACGGCTAATGCAAATTATGTTAAATGTCGTTGGCAATGCTGTGAAATTTACTAAAGAAGGTGGGATCTCAATTACTGCCTTTATTGCAAAATCGGACTCTTTAAGGGATCCACGAGCTCCTGACTTTTTTCCCGTCCCAAGTGACAATCATTTTTATATTCGTGTACAGGTTTGGTTCTTCCACTTATCCTTTTTCCCTGGTAATAAAGCATTTCCCTGAAATGCTAAAATTTTCTTGTTATAATGTAGGTAAAAGATACAGGATCAGGAATTAATCCCCAAGATATTCCTAAGCTATTCACAAAATTTGCACAAAGTCAGACACTAGCAACTAGAAATTCTGGTGGCAGTGGACTTGGTCTTGCAATTTCTAGAAGGTGTGTAATCATTTTTAAATTTAACTTTCCGGGACTTCTGCTAACAAGTAAATATACTTTCAAGCAAGTGTTTGTTATATCTTTTGGCCTTTTTCCTTCATATTTGGGCTATATATCAGGTTTGTTAACCTCATGGAAGGGCAAATTTGGCTGGAGAGTGATGGCCTTGGCAAGGGTTGTACTGCTATCTTTATGGTAAAACTTGGGATTCCCGGATGCTCAAATGAGGCTAAACTCCCACTTGTCTCCAGAGCAGGACCTGGTCATGTTCAGACCGCCTTTCCTGGACTCAAAGTTCTGCTAATGGATGATAATGGGTGAGTCTTCAATTTCCCTCCCATTAATTCCTCTCCAAACACTTAGGATTATAATTACATTCATGAAATTTCTTGGTTGCTGAACTTGGCAAGATTAAGCATGTAAAGGTGAAAAGTGACCAAATGTTTTTGGTGGTGATGCAGGGTTAGCAGAATGGTGACAAAGGGGCTGCTTGTGCATCTTGGTTGTGAGGTAACGACGGTGAGCAGTGGCGAAGAATGCATAAAGGCTGTGACAAATGAACACAAGGTGGTGTTCATGGATATTAACATGCCTGGGATAGACATATATGAAGTTTCAGTTTGCATGCATGAGAAATTTTCGAAACGTCTTGATAGGCCACTTATAATTGCACTAACAGCAAACACAGACAGAGCAACAAAGGAAAACTGCATGAGGGTTGGTATGGATGGAGTCGTACTAAAACCTGTTTCAGTAGATAAAATGAGAAGTGTACTTTCTGAACTTTTAAACCATGGAGCTTTAATAGAAGCTTAATAAGAAAGACTCTGGGATGAGATGAAGATGAACCCTGCTTGGTTTTGCCATTCTTTTTCCCCCTGCAAGTGAGACTAAAGACTCCCTTGTATATATACATTATATATATATATAAAAATCTTACAGCTTGTGATGCAGATTTAATCTTGTAACCAATGATTGTCCCTCAAACCTTTCTTGGTCAAGCCATTGCAGATTGACCATGACAACAACAACAACAACCACAACCTGACTTGTTCCAAAAGGAAATTGTAAGAGAAAAATTACCCATTCGAGGGAGTCTTATGGATGCAGTTTTTTTTTTCTTTTTCTTTGTGAGGAGGTTAGAATTTCTTGGAATTTTTAAGCTGTTCCTTAACCATGATTCTGGCAATGAAATTGTGTTCCTCACCTTTTTATTTATTTATATTTTTTATTTAGTGAAGTACCAAATTTACCCTTGCAAAACAACATAAAGAACGGAAGTTGATGAATATATGTAAGAATTAGAGATATATTTCTTCTTTGTCTAAGAATTAGATGTAACAACTGTCCCCCTAATGTCTTATGTGATAGGGGTGGAACTGCTGTAATGGATGAGGTGACGAGCCCGATTGCAATATAATATCTCATTTACCAAAAAAAAAAAAAAAAAGAATTAGATTGTGCATGTAAGCAAAAAGGAGTTTAAAACCCTAGAGCAAAATTTCTCTCTAGTCGCCGAGTAGCTCTTCCTTCTCCTCCATTTCTTTTAGCCAAGAAAGAAGTTTGGCTCTGACTAAGCTTCTCTCTTGGCCGGAAACTCTTTTCCTTTTTTTTTTTTTTCCCTCTTTTTTTTTTTTGTTTTCTCCTTCCTATTTTTTCCTATTTCTTGTTATTTATCCTTTCACTTTCATATGCAAGAGTTCTCTTTGATCTTTAGAGATCAAACTCTTTTTCTTCTTTTAAAAGAATTAGCTTTTAAACCAAGTCTCTATCTTGACCATTTTCTCGATATTTATCTTTTTTGCAAACTATCTTTGGGGTCTATGATCCGCCTTGGATCGCAAAGATCGTTGTTGAAGGAAGAAGATGAACTCAAGCTCTCATTGCAAATGATGTCAATGATCGGTGGTCAAAACGCCATGAATATAAATATAATATTTGTGTTGTTGTTGTTATTTTTGTTTTTTTTTTTTTGTTGTTTTTTACTCTCCTAATTTTTTTAGGTTAAATTTTGTTGTCTCCACTTTTTTTAGGTTGGATGATTGTCTGTAACCATAAATGATGATTATTCATTTATTTATGTGTAATGTTTCTTTTTATTAATGAATATTCACTTAAAAAAAAAAAAAGAATTAGATTATAAAATTTTATTTAGTTGAAGTAATGTCTTAAAAAAAGAAAAATGAAGTGTTAAGATGAAATTGATTGTTTGGAAGTATTGTAAGCAACGGTACTATAAAGTTATTCTTGGCCGAAATGTTTTAAAAACCATGGGAATATAATCAACCAAAGCCAAAACAACTCTAGGGGTAAGGAAGGAGCAATGTTTTTGCAATTGAAATGACTAGAAATAGTCATACAATCATATATATAAAATATATATATATATATATATATATATATATATATATATATATTTATGTATAGCATTCCCATTGGGAAGCTGCTTATTTGAAGATCAACAACAACGGATAACTTTTAAAGTTTGAACAGATAAATTGAATAAAGTTTTAAATTTGAACTTATTAATTAATTTAACAAATTTAAATAACTTTTAAAAAATAAAAAATCATACCGTTTTGAATTTATAAAGTTAACTCAAGAAGAAGAAGAAATAACTACATTACCTTATTATATTACCTACACTACAAAGATATACGAAGATAAACAAGATCATAAAAACAAAAGGATATACGTGGAAAGAGAAGTATTTAATTCTTAATCCAGTATATTATGTAAGAAGATACGTACATGGTCTATACAAGATATATATATATATACAATATATATATATATATATATATATAAATTAAAAGAAAGAACCCAAATAAAAGAATGGAAATTTTTTTTAAAAAAAGAGAGAGAGAGAGAGAGAGAATAATAATAATCCTATGAATATTATTACTCATCAATGAATTAACTATCTGCATAAAGCCTGTAAAGCTCCTCCAATGGCGGCAGCTCCTTAAGCAACTTATCGAAATCCTTAAAAGAGACAGAACCAGCAGACGAGTACTGAAACCTGGGTTTCTCCGGCGAAGATTCGAAATCCTCAATCTTGGAATCTTTACCGGTTAATCTTTGGACAACAGATTTGAAACTCATTGCATCCGTCTCTACGTACTGTGTGTTTATAATCACTACCTTAACTGGATCCACCATTTCTCTACTGTTCTTTTCTTGTCTTGTCTTGTCTTTGCGGAATTCTTGAATTATTGTTCGTATCGGGATTTGAACGGAGGAGGGTGATATTTTTTAATGGCTGCGGGTTTTTATAGAAGGGAAGAGAAAATGAGGATAAGAAATGAGCAACGTAAGACATAGTACGGTTTTTCTTTTTTTATGGTTGGGACTTGGGAGATTAGATGACGTGGACAGTTTTTTTAGAAATTGAGGAAAAAGTTGACCGTTGTGCTCAAAGAAGATCTTCTCTGCAGTCTAGAAGGACCAGAGATTTGGTCAAAGCACGCTTCAAATTTTAATTACAAATCCGGAAACCTCACTGAAATTACATTTTCTCTCCTTTCGTGTCAAAAACAGATTGTGTGAAAATAATGTATATATATATATATAAAAGATACCCAAAAAAAAAAAAATGAAAGAAAAGTTATCAATGAATACACATTAATCTTCTAAAAAAAAAAAAAAAATGATCGTCACAAATTTAATACAATAAAAAAATACATTATGATTGATACATACTAATTAGAACTATAGTAAAAATTATATTATACGAAAATAACTCG
Organism: Cynanchum wilfordii; assembly: GCA_025388415.1. Taxonomy (NCBI): domain Eukaryota; kingdom Viridiplantae; phylum Streptophyta; class Magnoliopsida; order Gentianales; family Apocynaceae; genus Cynanchum; species Cynanchum wilfordii. The sequence continues at coordinate 650,419 of JAHSUH010000001.1, forward strand.
AGTTCACCTTGGAAATAAAAACAAAATATGGATTGAATAGAAAGCAATGATGAGAAAATAGGGTTTTCATGTTTGTCTTATTATTGTTAAGTCTAGTCTAGATTATTGCCTAACAAAAAAAGTTGGATATTTATTCATAGTATGGCTGCTGGTATTATTTACAACTATAAATATATATATATATATATATATATATACATTGAAATCTCATGTGAGAAAATTTGGATTATATTTATATCCATTTGAACTTTAATATGTAATATATACAAAAAGTTTCCTTCCAAATTAAGCTAAACCAAGAATTAAAAAATTGAAGTATATATAATTGATGTAAATCTTTTTTTAAGTCTTTGATAAAGACAATAGTTAGAAGGTTAGAATCTTCATACCTTGTAAACGATATCTTAAAAGCTTTTATATTATTAAAATCAAGATTTTTTTCCCTTAAAATTTCAATGTGGGACTTGTAAAAGCGTTCTAAAAAAATATCCACTACTTTACCCGTGACGAGCGTAAATATTTATCATCATTTCCTTCAAAGAAAGGACAAATAACTACTAAAAGATAATAATAATTAATAATAATTTCAAGTTTATAAATGAAACGATTACTAATTGAAATATATCTAATTGTGAAATGTACATTTATTCTGTTGTTAGGTTAAGATGGATGAAGGCTTTTTTCTTTGTTTTTGGGTCAAAGAATTGGCTGAAATTGCATCCTTCACTGCAAGTAGTAAATTGGTCCCCTACTTATGAACGTCTAGGAGTCCATGTCCATGTGCAACAAAGAAGAATTAAAAAAAAAAAAAAAACAATAAAAATTGGTCAATAGTTTTTTCTTGACCAAAGGAAAAAAGAAAAAAAGAAAAAAGGAAAAAAGGAATGAAAATTATGGAAAAATATATGCCACTTGCATTTCAAAGAATAATTCCCTATTCATATTCACACGTTCATTAATAATTTAGAATGGTATTTCATCTCCAATATACTCAAATTCACATGTGTATTTATAAATTATGATGTTATATACTCGTTAAGATGTACTTATTTTGATTTTAATATAATACAAACATACATAATATTTACGTTTATAAGTGAGACTGTTACACGTTAAACTGCACTTACAAATCTTGAATGAGATTTCTTTAACCTACATTAAAAACTTGTTTAGCATTTGCACGTGTGCCTATGTACTTTGCATTTTTAAGTAATTAGCATTGTTTTAATATACAAGAGGTGTTTTAGACCTAAACCCTAATTATAATTATAATTAGGTGTTACTTTACTACAAATTAATTTAATATTAATATGTCACATTTACCTCACATGAAAATTGCACAAAGAAATCTAGTTATAATACTTTTTGTATATATATATATATATGTGTGTGTGTTCTCGTAATTTGTTTTATTAGATACTACAAATGTAATTTTAATAATGTTTTTAATAAACAAATTATCATTAATTAAGAAGATTGACAAGACTTTTATAGTAACCATAAGTTCATAGTATCTATGAAGATTGCTTTAATACTTTGAATTCAAAAGTACTCTTCAACTGAATTTTAATTTGGATAGATAATTTGGAATATTAGTTACAAAAAATATACACATGTGTATATATATATATATATATTTGAGAATTCAACAAGAAAAGAGAATAATCTTATCCGTGCATGGAATTGTAAGCACATAACTATAATTTAATTTCTTGCATGCAAATTAAAAAGATTGTTTTTCCTTTTTTTTTTAATATTTTATCAATATTCTATAAATATATATATATATATAACCAACAACTTGGGGGAGTTGATAAGCGAACTCTTAAAGCTTCTCCTCAGGGCGGATGATCGAGAGTTTGAATCCCCTGAGGTGATTAGCGTCACGTTAAAAAGCGAGTTGGACTCTTCAAGCGCACCTCGGACCAAATCCGAATTAGCCGGCCTATGTGGATTTGGATTACGGATGCTTAAAGAAAAAAATAAATATATATATATATAATTTCAGGAAAGATGGATGGGGGAACTTAGTTCAAGATGTTCCCTGGAAACTCATCGAAATTTGTTTTCGTTCCAGGATTTTAGGACAAAGAACGCACGTGATGGAAATTAGGGCTGCCGCTATGTTGACTCTGTTGGCTGGGAAAATATGCCGTGCGCATTTTAGATACGCTTCCCACAGTTCTTGAATTATATTATATATCTTATCCTACAATTATAGGAAAAATCTATTCTATATTATAACAAATAATACCAAATATACAATATTTAAATTAATTTTTAATTCTAATTTTGATTTACTTTAAAGACAACTTGATGAAACTATATATATATATATATATATATATATATATAGCATTTACATAATTAGGATCATAAAAGTCTTTGTAGTGTCCAAGTATAAATGTTATACACAAAAAAAGTTAGATTTAGATTTGTGGAAGGAAATTTATGGTTAACTTTAATGCTTTCACTTAAAACATTTTGACAATTGATTTTTCATTTTTTTGTTTCATAATTCTTCTTCTTATCCTCAATTAAGATAAGCTAACAAAACAAACTAAGAGTCAAAGGAATAACTTATAATCATTATTACCAATCCTAATAACTCATTTAATTTAAAATTTAAAAAGTCAAAATCCACACATATTTGAGAAAGGGTAATGAAAGCATGTGAATTATTTTAATTCATTTACAGGAAAGCATGCATTAAAAAAGGAAAGCATTTCTGTAACATATACTGTAAAACAAGTGACATGCAACAGATACAGTAACTGAATTGCCATAACAAGATAGATATATATAAACTTTGTATAGGTGTGGTTCTAGAAATGGAAATTTCATTAAAAAAAAAAAAAAAAAAAAAAAAAAAAAAAAGGATAAATGAGAACTGTGACAAATACCTTTAAACAGTTAAACTACTGTTAAGATGAAGATGGACTAAAGAGGAAGAGGAGGATGTGTTTGTGCCATTGAAAAGATACTGTTATCTAAGATAAGGAAAAAAGGATGGAAGAGGTGAAGGCAAGTTTCAAGATCCCTTCATTTGGAGAATAGTTTCCTCCAAAAGAACTTGACTGAACTTAAACTCCTTACACCAGATTTCCAGTTAGTGCATAACTGGGCGAGCAACACGTGGCCTCACAGGAGTCTTTGAAGGGCTCACCCTGCGCGTACATTTGACCAAATTTATTCAATCATAAGATTTCAGAGTGGAAAAAGCACAGCAGCAGATACATTGATTAATTTGTTTGACATTTTACCTGATGCGCTGCGATCCCAAAATCTCCCCACAACAGTCCAGTGCTATAATTGCACTCTCAGCCTGCATAGCAGAGAAAGTATTAATATCTCAATCTACACAAACTAGTTCCTAACTATTTAGCAAATGAACTTGGGGATGGATGATTCCTAATTCACATTCTAAACTGCAAACAATGCCTTCAATTTCCATAGTATTAAAACTCAGTAATCCTAGAAGTTCTGAATTAGCAGCCTTCAGAATCATAAAGCTGCATGATAAAAGGAGAAGGATGTAGTTACATCAAAAACTCAATAGTTTAGGTCTCTTTTCTCCATTATCATTTATAAGCAGTATTTAAGTAGGCAATCTTTGACACGAGTTAAAAATGTCAATAGAACATTCCTTCCCGCAACCTTTTTTAAAAGGTCATCAATGAGGTCAAATTATGTTTTGCAAAATCAAGAATTAAAGACCAAAATATGGAAGGAACTCTTTGAAAACTTGAGGTGGCAAGAACACGATTAACAATACAAAAAAAATCTTGCCTATCATTTTCAGAACCAACGAACCAAAAAGCAAAGAGATTAATATCTCATCATGAATAGCAAGCTTAATAAAATCATCCATTGTTTCCACCCCTTTCAAAGCCAAAAAATGAGCCTAAAATTTTCAATTTTAGCCACGAAAAAATGGGCTTAAAAACCCAGTTTAATTTCAAATAAATTTTAAAAAACAAATTAAGACATTTAAAATCCCATCTTCTAGAATTTTAACCTAAACACAAACATAACAACAAGTACTTATCAACCTCTGAATATAAATATTTAACAAACCTTACTTATCAAAACTTTGTTTAGAAAATATCAATTACTATACATAAAGATTAAAAGTTAAATAACTTAACATTCAAATTATAAAATATTAGAATATTTTATACATACAAAAAATTTTAAAATATTTTATAAATTATTAAAAGAATATAATTGTATAAAGAAAAATATGGATATGTATATATAACATAATATACTTACTAGTAAGGAGAGTCCATTAATGGTTTGGAATGAATAGCAAAAGGATGATAAAATGGTTAGGAGCTCTAGAATCATATGCATACAAAAAAAAAGCAACAGTTTTAAGTACTAAAAATAAAAATAAAAAGGAGGAAAAAAGGGGAAAAAAAGTTTATTAACATTTCCATGCAAAAGTATACTCAACATTCATCTCCTTAACATAATTCTTTTTTTCCTTTAGAAGTAATAAATAAATAATAGTTATTAAGTTTGAAAGGTTCAAAAAGAAGTTCCTAATGTTCTGCATAATTTAGAAATGCTAGGAAACTAATGAAGTAAGTGCTATAGCATAGGATGAGAGTCTAGTAACTTCTCCATTTTTTGTTGGGTAGATAGTAAGAATATTTGTAACCATAATATACAAAAAAAAAAAACTTACCATCACAAATTCAACAAAAGCAATACGAGTCGAGTGTACATGATCTCCTAAAAGCCTCAAGCGAGAAACCTGCAAAAGAAAATTCTCATGTCAATAAAGATTCCCTGAAGGCAAACAATTTCAGTCATTAATGAGTGCTACTCACCTCACCGCATCTTGTTTCAAAGAAATTCTTTACATCCGTTTGAGAAACCTGTTCAGGGTAAGTTTTCAGTAGGTGCTCGTGTAGAGGAAAGATGTACATCTACAATACGTGCAACAACAGCCTCAAAAATTTTAACTCCAATAGAAACAACTAGGGTTTACCTTCTTGTCTATGTTTGTACAATAGACTGTCCTAGCACACATTTCACGTTCGTCTTCAGACTACATGAAGAATTAACAGAAGCAAAGAAAATAAGTTTCATGTGTGTCATAACGCAGTTTTTCAAAGAAGAAAACCTAATGGAAACATTGTGAATGTAGTAGCAAAATCACAGCTAGGTATCCACTCATACCCTGGGCAGGAATGTAGGATTCACTGGAAGGATAGCAGTTTTTGAAGGCAAGACCTTAATTGGAGTAAATCCCAATAATGTTCCACAGAGATTAAGAGCAGCTCGAGCAGAGTCTGCATTCCAGATAACAAACCAATAATAAGAAATCATACAACAAGTACTTATCAAATATAATTAAAGACTTGTTAGAAACAAAAATTGTCTTACATTCACTAGAAAATTCCACAAAAGCAAAGCGAAGGCGAGAATGTGGATCACCGCAAACACGACAATCCATAACCTGCAATGTAAGCATACGCAATTACTCTCGTGAAGAAAAAAATGAAATGTGCTCTCCAAAAGCAATATAATACATTATCTTAACATATCTGCTCTGCAATTCAAACCACATTCGACCAGTGACCTTTACCAATTTTGACAATGGGATACATGAATTTTTAAATACAGAAATTGCACTATTGAGAACAATTATACTCATGAATGACACGTGGCATGACATGTTGAAAATTTTATCTGATGTGGAACGCCACGTGTCAACAATTGCAACTTCAATGGTTCACAGGGTTGAATTTTATAGGTAACAGGGGGACATCTAGATAGTGATTCTAGACGCTACTCTACTGTCCTAATAATACTTAGAATGGTCAATACAAGCAGCACAAAAAGTACAAATTTTTGTAGCTCCAGAGTAAATTTCTGGATAGTAACTTTAGATGCCACTCTACAAGTCTAATAATGCTTAAGAACCATGGTGAATACAAGCAGCATAAAATCACAGATTCTTGTAGCTCAAGAATAACTTTTTGGTTAATATCAGATATGTAGATGAAGAATACAGAGAAAAGGACTCTTGCAGTTATGCCAAAGTACAATTTCCACGGGTCAGAACCTTCCCTAAAGAATTCGGATATCAACATCCAATAATTGTATTAAAGCATAAAAGTATATTTTTTACTCTCTTCTAGAATTAATCCTTTAATTTGTGATGCAGATTAAGCACATTGTAATTCAGATGGACATCATGAAAGGCAATCATTGCAAATTGTCAATTTGAAAAGTATGTAGTAACTTACTTGTCCATAGCTACTAAATAAACGAGCAAGGTGCTCCTCAGTGATCTAATTTGGAGAGGAAAGAAAAGTATCAGCAAAAATCTGAATCTTAAAATTTTTAGGGGGTTGGGGAAGCACATAAAAACGTTTACTGTCTCTTACATTTTGACCAATATCCGATACATAGACAGTTCGTCTAATACTATCTTCCCTTTGAGCCTTGAAAGCTCTGCCATTCAATCGCTTTCGCCCCTGGGTATAGTTACTCCTCCTCTGGATAAACAGACAGATAGAATCTTAGGACACCAAACAGTGTAATTCATATTGAAAAAGGTTTAGAGAGTCAATAGAGAAGGTACCGATGGCCTAAAATAAAATAGAATAGTAGGTCACTGAATGCAAGTATATTTTTGATAATCGGAATATTACATGGCACCCTAAAGGTAACATCAAAAAGTATAAGATTGAAAGAACAAAGATCATAACTACACAAAAGCCTACTCATTTCAATGAAAAATGTTGCAAGTAATCTAATTCCTGCAACTGCAGAAGCCAACAAACAACTGCAAGAAATTCAAATGATACAAGAAGAGCAAGGGCTCAAGCAAATAAATGAACAACTTTCAAAAATTGGCTAGTGTTAATCGGTATATGGAACTAAATAATCAATAGTAGTTCCCATTATAATGATATTTTAATAAAACAATTTACCATAACCACATTATGAATTCAATTAACTACTAAATACCTAAATTAGGAGAACAAATAAGCAGAAATAAAGTAGTCAATCAAAAGGGCCAAAGTATACTAGTACCCTCAATTGAATGCAAGATTCAGAAAAGAAGAAATAGAAGTCAGAAATCATTTAGCAAACTAACTTTAGCTATTAATGGCAGAAGAAAATTGCAACTTAGATGCACAAGTGACAAATATGGAAATGACAGAGCACATAATCAATAGCAACCAAAAAGGAACATTCACAATAAGATCATTACTCAGTACTTCTGCCACTAATCCAGTGACATTTTGAATCAAGTAAACATCTAGCAAGCATCTCCAACCAGGTAAGGAGGGACTCAAATATTAAAGTTACAGATATTGGAAGTTAACCATCCAAGTATTCTACTTCTAACTTCAGTAACTGTGGCTGTTATGGTAAAGAACATACATCAAACCCAAAAACCCAACTTTTTAGAATAAAAATCTTATTTTCAAGAAATGAAAACCAACAAAATGATTTTTATAAAGGATGTAGGGAGTCAATGTAACTTCAAAAGGGTCCAATTTCGAAAGATGCATATGCGTATATCTATTGTTAAAAACCATGCAATTCTTTATTGCAGATAAACAAACCCTTGCGCAGAACACTCAGCAACATACTCCCCCTTTCAATATTCCATAACAGAATTAATACAAGAAAAATCATAATTTATGTGAAAGGAAAATGAAATGTTTGGATTAAATTCCAAAAATAGGCAAAGCCCTGAAGATCATAGATAGAAATAGACGACAAACAAGTTATTAACATCAACATATTAACCGAACAAGGAAAGTAGAGCGTATGAAAATAAGAAATAGATTTATACCCTTCGGTTATTCGGGAAACTATCATTACCCCAAATCTTATTTGGAGGAACAAAATTGTTGAAGCCCAGTTGATCGCGATTATAGGAAGAAGGGAAGAACTCTTTCGCCAATGGGTTCAATTTGAGAGTCTTCAACATATCATCAATCTCTTCAATCTCCAGTTCCGATTTCTCGTTTGAATTATTGGAACTGGAATCAGTCTCCTTAGCACCATCACTTGATGGTGCAGATATATCATTGTTGGAATTAGAATTAGCATTAGCATCAGCATTTTGAGTTGTAGTATCAGTGGCCTTTGGCGATGAAGGCTCAACAGCAGGGACTTCCATCACTGCGTTCTCACCAAAAACTTCAGCACCAGCAGCCATGGAATCAAGAGAAGAAAAATAGAAAAACCCAAAAAAGATAATTCACTCGAACAAGAACTCAGAAAATCAGAAACACTGAAAAAAGACGCCTAATTATCAAGAAAACCACCGAAATTTAAAATGAAAACAGACGAATCCCAGAGTTTTTATTCCTCTCCCCACGCTCAAAAACCCAATCTTTATTTCTATCACTCCTCTATGTACAGCGATCAAACAGAAGAAAGGGCTTCTTTCTTTTATTATTTCAGAAATCACTAATCTCCAGACGAAGATTGATTCCCCCAACAGTACAAATGCGTAATATAAAGCCTATAAAGAGAGACCCATTTGTCCAGAATAGCCAGAAATGGAATGGAAAAAAAAAAAAAAAAAAAAGAGATGATGAGAGAGAAAAAACAATAAATGAGCAAAAACAGTCCCGCAAAAATAAAAAGGGAAAAAGAAATCAAGAATAAATAAAAAATAACAATAATAGGGTTTTTGCAAGAAATGTGATCACAGTTTGGTAGTGGTTTTAGGTGGTGGCTTATGAATGTATCAACAGGTGGCCTTGGCCTTGGCCTTTCTCCACCCTTCTTTTTGTTGCGTTCTTTTGGAAATAAAGAGAGAGAAAGAGAAAAAAGAAAAGAGAAACAAAGTCTAAGTGTATTTATTGTGTATGTGTATGTGTGTGAGAGAGAGAGAGAGAGAGAAAAATAAAGAAAATACAGGCACAGAAAGATTCTACAGCAATACCACACCCACAGTGAGTGTGTATGTATGTATGTATAGATAGATAGATATAGAGAGAGAAAAGGGTTGAAATTTGAGCCTGTATATTAAAAGTGAGTTAAAAAATTGGGGGAAAGAGAGAGAAAGAGAAAGAAGAGAAAACCAAAGAGCTAACGTAAGATGAGAGAAGCCTTATAAGGCCTGCCTGACTTTTCTTTTTTTTTGTTTGTTACTTTCTGTAACAATTGGATATGGTTTTCATAATTCCATAACTACCTCTTTTTAAGGTTTGTTGGGATTGCAAAAACTAATTAAAATTTTAAAAATTCCCCATCTAAATTATTTTTCTCTTCCCGTTTAACTCTTATTCGAAGGGGAGGGTCTAACCCACAACTCTTTTTTTTTAATTGACACTAACCATCCTAGGAGATTCGAAACATCGACCATCCACCCTGGAGAAAGCATTAGGAGTTCTGCACACCAACTCTCCAAAGCTACCGGGTTCCCTTCCCTTTTTTTTTCTCTTCACTTTTTTTCCTTTACTTTTTCTTCTTTACTTGGATGTCTAATACTTTATTCTCAAGGATATAAGGAATTTTACTCGATATTTTTATCGATTAATTCTTGAGAGATCATGAAAGAAGATTTTTAAAACTATAACATATTGGTCAATAAGGCGTAGCTCGGTTGGTAGCACCCTCACTTATGACATGAAAGGTCATAAGTTCGAGACATGATAGATGTTAGAATTTTTCAAAAGTTATTTGATTTAATAAGGGATAAATAAAAAATTCTTGATATGTTTCATGTTATATATTAAATTTAGTTTGAAAAATTAGAAGAATATTATCACAATATAAAGAAAAAATATTATTTATTTATTTAAGGAATTAAGATTTCAAATAGCAATATTTAAGGATGTTTTTGAATAGTCATTTTTTATTAAAAATTTGAATTGAAATTGAGTTTGAAAAAATGAGTGCAAAAGAAATAATGTATTTAAATAGCGTGTTTCATATCCTTCAATTTTTTTTTTAAAAAAAAATATATTTTTAACGTTTAAATAACTATTTATCAAACATTATTTTTTATTACAATTTTTTTTTAATAGAAAAAGAACTATTTTTACCTATTTTTAATCCCATTATTTATAAATTAAAATTTTTAGATACTATTAATAATATCACATACTTTAGTTTTTTGTACTTTTCGATGAAAGTGTCACACTCACATTTTCATTGAAATAATTAAAAACTTTGAATTTTACAAAATAAAAAAACATTTATTTTCCAACTTTATCTTTCTTTTTTCTTTTTTCTTTGTTCCAATAAATCACATATTAGTTTCTTTTTTAGCTTTTCAATAATAAGAATCTTCTATCCTCATTTTATAAATTATTTTATGCTTTTTTTAAAAATATTATTTATTTTTTATTATATATATGGAAAATACAATAAATTCTAGCTACAAAGAAACACTACGTACATGAAATATACATTTTTTAAAAAGGAAATTCATAATGTTATGTATATCCTCCTAATATAACCTTATTTATATATATATATATATATATATATTATATATATAGAGAGAGAGAGAGAGAGAGAGAGAGAGAGAGAAAAAACATGAAATGATGAGCAAAAAAAATATTTTTAAATTATAAATTTACAACTAAAAAATGAATTGTTTAATAATTAATTAAAAAAATCGTTGATTTAAAAAGTTAAAATTAATATTTGAAAAAAAAAAAAAACATTATTCACGTTGTTTTTTGCCCTGTCAACCTTTTAAGGCCCTTTGTCTTGTCTACCCCTAAAATTTTATATTTGACAAATTTGCACAAATGAAATATTTAGGGCTTTGTTTTGTTGTACCTTTGATTGTGATTGTACAAAGCTTTGGTGGTCATATCTTATTTCATTTTATTTTATTTCATTTAAAAAAAAAAGCAAAATTATATCAAATACGGTTTGGGCATACAAATTAAAACCTTGCAAGTACATTTAATGATTTGTCAATGGAAATGGAAATTTTTCAAAAAAAAAAAAAAAAAAAAAAAAAAAAAAAAGAAAAAAAAAAAAAAAAAAAAAAAAAAAAAAAAGGAGAAAAGAAGCCATGTGCATATTTCATTTTCATTGCCTACCAAAATTCTAGTGCTTTTAATGTTGGCGACATGAAATTCCAAATCGTTTGTTTAGGTTTTCTATTTAAAGATTATTAAGAGTTTAAAGATCTTTATTCAATAATGTGTTTTAGATTTGTGATGCTGACATGATTTGTTTTTTTAAACATTATTATAAATTTATTTTTATAATATATATGCAAAAAAATTTAACAACTTAATTTTTCAGTGACGTAGTAGTTTAAAAATGAATTAATTATTTTTTTTAAAAAAAAAAAACTTAATTTTATAATAAAAATTTTCGCTAAAATAAACCATAAACCTAAAACCCGCTGGTTCCGGTTATTTGTTTTCCGTTGGATATTTCCATATTTTTCATATTGATTCTTTTCCTTCAAATCTTTCTTGAAAATTCTGATCCCTAGAGAATCCATACTGCAGTGGCGCTGTATTTTAGTGTTAATTCAATTTCTTATCCTAATTCATTGGTTTTACTATCTGCATCGGCAATGATGATGATCGGAGTGATTAAGTACGTACTAGCGGTTCAGTGTTGAAATCATTTTAATTATAAGCTATTGTTGGTAAAAATTTCTTGCGAAAGGCAACACAATCTTGAATATCAACTGCCTTATTATTTGTATTTCTTTTAGAAATATCCTTGATCAGAAGAAATTGTGAACTCTTTTCTGATGATTAACTGTGGTCGGGTCAAATTTTGTCCATAATTGGTTCAAGGCCGCGGCAATGGAGTTTACTGTATTCCATGTGTGTAGTTAGAAAAGCCTCTAGGAATTGTTAATGTTTCAGCATGTAGTATTTAAGGAGCATCTGGTTTATTTATAGTTCTTATGGTTAGGAGAAAGAGTTTGTATTCATGAAAGAGCCGCAAATAATACTTCTGTTGATATGTTATTCTATTTACTTGTAATTGCGAGTATACACATTCATTTGGTTTTGTCCTGAACTAATATCTTAGTTTCAAAAATCAAATTTGGAGGAACTGCTTGAGAAGCATGTTGAAATGGCGCTGCTGCTGAAATAAAGAATATTGATACTGACTTGCAAATGTTAGTATATGAAAATTACAACAAGTTCATTTTTGCAACAGATACATTTTAAAGGTAACATCTTATCTGTTCAATCAATTTTTTCATTCTTTGATGAAAGTAATTAATAATTAATGCTTGTTCCAACTGCCTTATTTGTTTATCTCTGGGTAACACATGTATGTTGTTTGCTATAATTTCTTTATTCTATTGCTATTCTATTTTATCAGGAAAGATATTTTATGTCTGGTTAATGCTTCAATGGTGTTCAACCATGAATTGGCACCCCATGGTTTTATGGTAGAAATATAATATTGTTGTTGGGATTTCATCACTACTGTCTGTCTTGCGTATGGGAAATAAAGCAATGCCTATCACTGTATTTTTCTAATTCATATGCCATTTTGTTTCTATGCTTTAATTTCGTAGCTTTGGAAGTCTTTTTCTGTATTTGCTCAAGTAAGTTATGTTTTATTCATAACAATTTGCTAATTTCTCCCATATCTTCACTAACTTGCCATTTTCCACCATGTAGAACCGTGGAGGACTTCAAGGACTGGAGATATTGGCTTCTTTATGGGGGTGGTATAAGGGTCAATGGAGAGAAAGTTCGGAAGCTTGCTTGCTGGAATGAGGAACTGGTACAAATCTACTTTAGTATGATTGAGTTTGTTAACATTCTTCATTGCTTCTTAATTATTATTATTTTGCATGGCTTTTTCATGGAAAAGAGTTTTCCAATGGTGGATCATTGAACCTTTGTAACTAATTCTATTGGTTGCTTTATTTTTTGTGCTATTGTTGCATTTGGTACCTGTTAATTATCCTCATCGGTACAGATTAGTTTCTTCCCTGATTTTAATGTTTGTTTATGGGATCAGACTGTGTGTCCTCGATTGACTCTTTCTTTCAAAAGTCTTTCTCTAGAATTTCGACAGTAATGGGGCTAATAATTTGATGATTTTTTTTTAATGTGTAAATTATATTAGATTATTTTGTTTTAGTCAAGCTAAAATGAAGAGGTTTTCTGTGAGAGACTTTCTTTCCTCTGTTTCCTATGTTCTGTCCAGATGCTATTCACTTAAACTTTCACAGAGTTTCTTCCCTCTGTTTTTGAAAAAGAATGTATAGGCTACAACATTTTCTCTTTTCTGTTTTGGTAGGTCTATGAGTTTTTGTGGGTTCTGTTTCCTGTACTTGTACTCCTTTTCTAGGTATGCTTATGTTTTTCTCTCCTTTTTCTCAGTTGACATAATGTTTTATCACTGGTTCTTGACCATATTTTTGTCTCTTCATTACAAGATAAAATAATTTAAATGCATCAATGCCGCTTAAAAAAAAAAAAAAAAAGAATCATCATGATACATATCAGATTCTTAGGTTATCAAGCCATGATTTATTTATTTATTTTACCAACTACATTAAGCATTTTATGCTGTAGCAACAGAACTCAAATCAGGATTCTGTTTCTTATTGACCTTCCTTTTAATCATGTTTCATCTAGATGGCGTGGGCCATTCTTTTTTGTAAAAAATACCTTAGTTAGGGTCTGGGACACCCTTAAGGAGTGTCTTCCCGTAGCTGGTATGGCTTTGTTTAGTTGTTAGCTGGTAGTTAACAGTCTTTGTTTCTGATCGGAAGGGCCTCCTCTGTTGTATATGCTGTATATTTGATTTTTGATCATATTTATACAAAGATTCCTTTTCACTGAAAAAATCTACTAGTTTTATTGCATAGTTGCATGACTAAAAAATAGTGTTTTTAGCCCCTATTGTTTTTGCACTTTGTATCCCATCTTTATATTTTTTGTTCTGCACTTTCATCCTTCTCTCTTTAAATCATTTTGGTATAGGAAAGTTCTACTGCATTGCAGTAAGCTTTGAGATCTCCAGTTGTAAACTGGAACATTCTGTAGTGTAAATGCTCTTTTACCATGGACACCTTGAGATAAGAACTGATTCACGATCTTTTTTCTTTCAACACTTGTGATTTCATTGCTCAAAAAGAATGCAGTAACTTATTGTTAAATTGACAAATGAAACACAAACTTTTGTAGAATGAAATGCAAATTGTAGTAAAGTTGAGAAAACATGGAGAACCATCTGTTGATACTCAGGTAGGAAAAACTGTGAGTTCCTAATTTTTATTTATTTCTTTTTCCCCTTTTGCCTTTCTTCATTTTAATCTAATTAAATTTTTCATGATGCCCTTTGATAGAGTGACATGTCTTTTTTAGACTTATTATCCAAAATTTTTATATTTCTGCAATCTCATTTATCTATTTGCTTGTTTTCCCCATTCAAGAGAATCCAAAAGTTCTTCCGCTTATTTCCATCTTTCAGGTTACATTTTTAATTTTGAATTGAATTCATAAGTTCTTTAGTTTAGTTATATTTTCGATTTATTCCTGTTTTTCTTTTTTTTTTTTTTCCTACCATATTGATTGATGAAATAAAATTTTGCATAGTAAGAAAATAAAGAAAAAATATTGGCACGATTTTTCACAATGTGAAAGCGTGTGTATTGCGTAGACCCTGTGGGCGCAATGACGACATTTGGACGACATTGCACATTCACGTTTTCATCTTCTGTTTCTTTCTAAAGTTTTGAACCACAAATGTGGAATTAGTACTTTTTCTTCTTAGGATTTTTATTGTAATGGATTTCTATGTTTGTAAGGAATACTTGTCCAGCATTGTATTATATATGCAGTTGATGATTGAATTCATGAGCACAAAAAAAAAAAAAAAAGAAAAGAGAGAAAAAAGTTAGCCTCCTATCTTCTGAAGCTCAACTCTCTTTTGATTTAATGGCAAGCATGAATGTTAAAGTTTTGAGCAAGAAAGTTATAAAGCCATCAAATCCAACCCCTAATGATCTTGGAAATCTCAATTTGTCAGTCTTTGATCAACTTTCTCCTCACATGCACTTTCATATAATTTTTTACTATTTTGGTGATAGTAGAAATGAAAGTGCCAAAAGAATTTCTCAACTGGAGAAATCTTTGTCTCATACGCTAAACATTTTCTACCCATTAGCTGGTAGATATTCCCAAAAACACGTCTCCATTGATTGTCATGACCAAGGAATTGAATGGTTTGAAGCTCATGTAAACGGAAAGCTTGCAGATTTTCTCAAGAATCCAAAGATAGAGCAGCTTGTGGATAAATTTCTTCCATGGAAGTCTTTTCCGCCTGCTGCAAATTTGCCTACAACTCCATTACTAGGTATCCAAATCAATACCTTTGATTGTGGAGGAATGGTCTTGGGTATGTCCATCACACACACTATTGCAGATGGTAACACCATATTTAGAAGATTCATAACCGAATGGGCTATGAATAATCGAACAGGGATTAATCATGGAGTGGCTTATGATGAAAACACCATTAATGATCAGTGCTACAACCAATTTGCTTCCCTCTTCCCAGCAAGAGCAAATCATGATGATTCTTTATCAGATACTTATCTGACTCCTGAAGAAGAAAGTGAGTTTGTTTCAAAGAGGCTCTTTTTCAGTGACCAAATGATATCAAATATAAGAGAAGAATTTGCTTCTTTGTTCAACTATAGACCCTCGAGAGTTGTGGTGGTGATAGCACTAACGTGGAAGGCTCTAATGGTTGCATCCCGAGCTAAACACGGAGGGCAAATAAGGAATTCTACGGTCGCTATAGCAATGGACCTGGGTGGGAAACAATCTTTCCAACTACCATTTGAGCTTAACTATGGAAACTTTTGGATGCTAGTCCCAGTTTCATTTCTTGCTTGTGAAGCAAAAATGGAATTGCAAAACTTGATAGCTATGATTGGAAATACAATAAGAGAAACAAAACAGAAACTTGCGACTGCAGGTAGCAGTAGCAGTGATGAGATTTCATCAATGTTCATAAACTATAGGAGAGAGATTGTGAGAAAGACTAAGGAAAGTAAAGATTGGGACATTTACTTCTTCTCTAGCTGGTGCAATTTCCCACTTCACGAAGTTGATTTTGGGTGGGGAATGCCATCTTGGGTTAGCACTGCAACAACACAAAAATTTCCAATCACTTGGCTTCTGGATGCAAGAAATGGTGTTGGAATTGATGCATGGGTAAACTTGGAAGAGAAAGACCTGCTTCAATTGGAAAAAAATATTGTT
This sequence comes from Cynanchum wilfordii, assembly GCA_025388415.1. Lineage (NCBI taxonomy): Eukaryota > Viridiplantae > Streptophyta > Magnoliopsida > Gentianales > Apocynaceae > Cynanchum > Cynanchum wilfordii. The sequence continues at coordinate 666,639 of JAHSUH010000001.1, forward strand.
GGAAATGAGTACCGTGAATCAAATGATTGAGAAAATTATTTCTCCATCAATTTAATTCGTATCACGACAAAAAAAAAAAATAATAATAATAATATATATATATATATAGTGCTTATCTTGTTTTCTAGGTTTTTGTTTCAGTTCTTAATTTTTGAGTGTATGGATGAGGCCATTCCTGGTAGTCTTGGGCCTTTGCTACTATCTGAGTCAAATATTCAATTAAGTTTTTCCTCTTTTTTTTTGGTCTTTTCCTTTATAAGTCACTACTATACATGTTAAGTTTAGAATATAAGATGACGTCTTTTAAGTTATATTCAAATTTAAACTAATTATCGTTCGAGTTGTATTAATTTCTCATAAAAAAAGTTCTGACTTCAAAATTTAAAATAATTACATAGGTGAATATGAATTTAAACCAATTCACCTGCACACGTTAAAGTTAAAATTCAATCAAGTTTTACTTGTTTCTTAATTTATCTAATTATTAATCATAATCATCAACAACTTTATTGGCGTGTCATTGACCAATTACAAAATTATATAAAATAAATGAATAATCAAAAAAGAAAAATTTATCACTGAACAAACAAAAAGTTCCCAATTTAATATAAATTCAAGTGATAATATAAAATAACAAAGAAATTCCAATGATGTAATTTATTTCAACTCATCCATTTTTTTTTTTTTTTTTTTTTTTGCATTATCTTCTGATCTCATCTCGACTAGTAATCAACATTTTTCAGCGTTCCAAAATTTTATTTTTAATAATAATTAAAAAAAAAAAAAAAAAAGAGTAAAAGTTGGTAATATAAATAACTCAACACTTGTATATCACATACATACATAGTACTATTTATATATATATTATTTAAAATTAATATTTTAACTAATTTATATAAAACTTAATATTTTATTAATTTTCTATTTTTTAACTCACCTCAAGAGTTGTCCTCTCATAGTTTATGACTCATTTTAAATATGAAATTTTTGAGTTTTTTTTATTTTTAACCTGCAAATTGAAGAAGTTAAAATTTTAATTTTTTTTATTAAATTATTTAAAAATTAATATTTATATTATTTAAATACACTTTATTTTAATTTTTATAAATATATTAAATAATAATTTATATAATATATTAGATTTTGCACCGACAAAATATGATAGAATTTGTTAATATATGGCTTACTTTGAGTTAGTGGCGAAATTAGGAGATAGCATGCATGCATGATTCAATGTCCCCCCAACATTTCACTTTTTTATCCTTAGTGTCTACTGACGGATTACAAATTCTACGAATATATACATATCTGAATTTTATATATATATATATGTGTGTATAGCCTGCACACATACACACACTATAATTAAAGTAGGCTAACAAAGCTAACTATTCTAATTTTATTTTTTTTTTGTTTATTTAATTTTTTTTAGTGTAAATATTCCTTGTTCAACAAATAAATTTTTGTCGGACGTTGGCTGGCGGAGTGGCGGAAGGCCCTCCCTCCCAACCCCTTGACCAGGGTTCGACACTTTTGAAATGAGGATACATATATACATACAGTGGGTTCAACCGTTACTAACAATTTGCGATAATTACTAGTTATTGCCTGAATTTGATATTCACTAAGAAATCAAGGCAAAACTAAACCCAAAAGATAGAAACATAAATATAATAAAAGATATTTATACTAAACATAAATGTGATAGAAAGTTAGAAAAGCTTGAAAAATCAAATAGCGGTCTTCAAAGAGTGTATCGTCCAAAAGTATGAAAGCATTGTCCATCGTTATTGTTTGTCGGACTTCCATATCGTTTGTGTGAATGGCTATAACTCAACCACCAACCTTGTGTCCAAGAGAACTACAAAGAAAGAGTGAAAAAACATTTACCTCACAAATCAGTCAGGTTTCTCAATTAAAAATAATTGTAACTTTAAAGAGAAAGAAGGTGATGCCAATAGTTTTACAGGAGAAATGTTAAAGGATAGTTTGATCACCGCTTCTTTAAAAGAGAGAGAGAATCACTTACCTATTTTATATCATCGAGTCTAATATTAATATTTCTAAATTGAACAAATAAAAACAAGTAGTAATATATAGTGGTGACAAACATTATCGTAATTGTGTGTGGGATGGATGATAACATATAATAAAAATGTAGATAATAAAGTGGGAAATAACATCTTGAGTGACGTGCTTTCCGGTTAGGTTCTGCCTGAAAAAAAACAACCCGAAAATATTAGGTCACTGTTCCATCCATGGAGGTTGATGACGGGAGCCTATTTCGTCATCCCAACCAAAAAAAAAAAAGGTAATGCAATCACCCTCTTTTCTCTTCTATTATTTATCATTATTATTGTTATTGCTATGGTATAAGATAATCTACTTTTTTAAGTTGATCAATTTTTATTTTAGCCGAGTTGTTCACATATACTTTAAAGATTTTTTTTTTCTTTGACACGAAGTATCCTAAATGGATTTAAATATATGAATTGAAGTTTGAACTTTCAACTTTACTTAAATTATGAAAACTTTTTATTAACTTACTTGGGCCTTGAAGTTCTATTTTCTTTCCGTAAATAGTATTGTAAAATTAATAAAATTTATATATGTAGGAATTAAATTAATGGGCAAATGGATTTGGCTAAGTAGTTTAAGTTGTGGTGGTGATCAACAATCCCCTCCCAAAAACAACTACAAAAAGATTATTTTTAAATTGGAGCTGTGTTGTATGAAGGTGTAACTCGGTTAATAAGCGCTCTCACTTATAATTTGGAGATCATGAGTTCGAGACCCACTAGAAATTGAAACTGTGTTCTTAATTTTGCCTCGTATCCACAAATTAAAAAAGGGGAAGACACATTAAATTTGATGAAATGACTGCAAATGGAAAAGCCACAAAAAGGAAAAGGAAAATCCACTACCGAATAATAATAATAATCCCACTTTAGGATATCACTTTTTTCATATATATCTTATGATATCCAACTCCAAATCACAGCCATTCCCATATACTAAAGCGTCTTCTTTCCTTTCTTTTCAATTTTTTTTTTTTTTTTCTTTCTATCTTATTATTATTATTAAGTTATAAGTTATTGTCATTTTTTAGGTCACCTAACCGATCTCGGGTGTTTTTTTTTTAATTAAAAAAAAAAATTAAAGCTAAAAAGAACATTTAAATTAAGTGTTCTCGTCCCTTGTCCACGTTTTCCTCTTTCCACTTGATCATCCAAAAAAAAAATAATAATAATAATAAATAAAACACTTAAAAAGAGAGTTTTTCACTATAAATAAATAACCTTTGATAGTAGCGGGCTAATTAGTAACAGTTTAGTGACAGTTTTTAATGCTAATGTAAAACTAAAAAATTGTATGAAATATAATTCGTTTTGACTTTAAAGAATGAATGTGATTTTATATAAATCTAAGTAATATTGATATAAATTAAGGTTTGAAAAATAAATATTAATATCCAAAAAAAAAAAAAAAAAAAAAAAAGGGATGAAGAATGTGAAGAAGGCCAAGAAAAGATGGAGAATATCTATAATTTCTATCCTTTTGTAATGAAATAGAACTATTACCTTTATTTTCCATTGTAATTATATATTAAACAAGTGGCGGTCTTCTTTTATGAAAAAACTTACAAGTTATATTATCCACTAATTTTACCCTTTTGTTAATAAAAAGAGAAGAAAAATTTTAAGGGCAAGATGTGGACAAGTGATTGGTTATCTTGTTGTTTAATTATGAAATTAAAAATATTTTATATTCAACTATTTATTTATAGTCAAAAAGTACTCGTGATTGAATCGGAGATAATAAAGAAGGTTTGATGATCGAACCCCAACTTATGTATGCAACTGTTTAAAATTTAAAGTTAGAATTTCTTTCCGTAATAGACCAACTTGACTTGAACGAAATTAGTTTAGATGCGAATTTAGCTTAAAAGTGTCTTTTATAGTTTGATACTCATCTAAAACACCTTTGTGTCAAAGCAAAAAAGATTAGTTAGAAAGGATACCTTTAAACTTTTAGATCATTTGGTTTTCGAAGATATCATATGACCCTAATTAATTAAAATTCGGCATTAGTTACACCTATAAAGTCTAACTTTTATTTGAAGAAAATCTCACCTTAATAACTCTTATATAACATTTATAACGGATATTGAATTAGTATTTAGAATGCACTTTCTTACTGAACCAATAACTTGTGTACCCTCAGACTTAAATCAGGGCGAGATTGTGGTCCAAACAGTGTTTGGATTTTGTTTTGGTAGCAACGGATTGGGCATGTCCCGAGAAAAATAATAATAGTATATCAGAATGGCCCTTTTTTCGCGGGGTTTAGGCCTATCTTACACATTTTTTTATTCTTTTCCTTGTCAGTGTATAGACACGATGTCTCATCAACACCAATTCCACCAAATTTTCTTCTTTTTATTATTATTATTATTATTATTATTATTTTGTTTAGTTTTGCTATGTGTCTTAATTGTTAACGGAATTCCATCCTAATTAAATTATATTTTGAAATTTTAAAATACATATATATATATATATATATCAATTTTTTTAGATGCAAGTGTTTCAATATTAAAAGTAAATATTTAATCAGGTGATGTACTTTATTTCTATAAATAAAATTTTTAATTCTTAATTTTTTATGAAGTATGGCAGCTTTTTCTTTTGCCAATTAATATATTATATATAATATATATATATATATATTTTTTTTTTTACCAGATTATATATATATATATATATATTACGTGATTAGATTCAATCCAACGAACTGACATGATTGAATCAATCATTAGTTTCATGTTCCAATTTTTTTTTTCTTTTATAGGTTTGATGTATACTAAGTCCAAGAAGTCATGTGCTAGGAAATAACTCATTTCGGAAAAATTCTGAAAATATCTATAATATAATATAAAATAAAGTAGTGATATTTTTAAAAAAATTAACTTTTTCTTGTTAAAAACGTATTAATTAAGTAGAAATATTTTTGTCAAGAATGTGTAATTTAGTTAGTAGTAGTCTTACTTATGATCTTGAAAGTTATGAGTTCGAAATATATTATTAAATATTAGGATTTCTAAAAAAAAAAAAATAGAAATATTTTTTATTCTCGACTTAATATATTAATAAATATTTAAGAGATTTTTAATTTCTGATAGGCCATTAAAAAAATATATTATTAAGAAGGAAATACTTTTCCATCAAAAAAGAAAAGAAAGAAATAAATATTCTAACCTGCTTAGATTAGTCAGAATTATTAAATATACTTATATAGACAAATTTGTAAATATATATATATATTTCTTTTTCATTTTTTTGTTGGTTGGCCACCACTGCAACCTTTTATTTATTTTTTAAATACTAATTATATTTAAAAATACAAATAATAAAGGATATACATATATATATTAGTGTGTTAAATAGAATACATATCAGTCAGTCATCACCACCAGATTGAGTAAGTTAATACGTAATGGGTCATACATATGTGGGTGCGTGTCTATCCCTGCCCCTATGATTTCGCCACGTTGCTAATCATCGACGCGGCTAAGCGTTCAAGCATCCACCTGTCACGTCATCCTAGAATTCCACTCTTTTCTGTTTTTTTCCTTTTTTTTAATCATTTATTATTCAAAATTTTTATCTATTATTAATTCAAATTCTTAATTTTTATTCAATTTAAATTACATCTATAAAATATTATATATATATGATCATCTTTAACTCACAATTATATGTAGGTAGTAGTTACAAATACAAAGTTCACGAAACTAGAATCCGGCCCGTCTAGTTCTTTAAAATGGGCTTTGCAAACGCTCCAACACTACCCTAAATATATGAGAAATATAATTATTATTATTTTTTATATAATATATGATTTTCAAAATTATCATAATTAAGATAAATTTGACTCTTATTCGAAAAAAGGTTTGAATTTCTTTTATGTTTTTATTTTACTTATTATATTTATTGTTATCTAAAAATAAATTAATAAATTACAGTATTTTAAATTTTTATGTTAGAGAGAGAGAAAAAAAAAACATAGAAGAAAGAAAGTAGCGGAATTTATGGAAGAATCGAGGAAACCAACCGAAAACCTAGTAATTAATTCACTTTTTTTTTTCTTAGCATCCAAACAAAGTGAATACGTATCGTATCCAATTTGTCTGATCCCAGTGGACCTCAAATCTTAATCCAATCGTTCAATCGTAGTATGTCTAGTCTGCCCCCCTTTAAGATTCCCTTCACCCTATACCCTTCTGCCACCGCATCACAATAATACCCTTTCTATGCATCCGGTGGGTCTCACTCCCGATTCTCCTTCTGACTTTCTTCCGTCATTTTCATCATTCTCCTTATTCTTAAAACATATTATTAAATAAAAGAATCGCGACTAATAAATATTATTCAAAGATTTTTAAAGTGATAGATACAAAATTTCATATGACAACAATTAACTAATTATAATAAAACTATTATATATTTTCATATATAAAAGTAAGAATATAATAACTATTTTTTTTTTTTTTAACAAAAAAAGGATATAATAAGTAGAGATGCTCCTTTAAATTGTCCACGTAAGGAGAGAGTTTTGCCGTTCTCACATTCTATTAGAGATCTCTATCTAAAGCTTACAAAAAAATAAAATAAAGAGATCTCTATCTAAAGAAATTCATCGCGAGCGTAGCCACATACATATCCACTCTACTTTTGGGAATGCGTTCTTAGGATGAGTGGCATAAATTGTTAAGAATATTTCCTTAACTTTTTTTTAAAAAAAAAATCTAATTTTAACTGTTTAAAATCAATAATTTCAATCAAATTTCTTGAATGAGAATTTTAATTTTATTAAAAAGTAAAATAGTCATTTTATTTCAATTTCATCTAATATTACTTGATTTAATCTAAAAAGTTTAATATATAAGATTATAAATTTGATATTTAACTATAAAATTCATATTTAAATTTTATACATGCTTTAACAATATTCTGCTATTCTGAATGACCCGATATTAAATGTATGGAGTCACAGATTGTGGTCCTTCAGCTCCATGTGACTGAGGGGAATATGTTCTCTTAATTGCCCTTAAAACTAAAACACATTTAGTATGGCTTTTTATGAACCGGAATTCCAGTCTCTTCCGGTTTATGTTTATTTTTCTCGTGTTCTTTAAAATTAAATTCCATACACAGTCATGTAACACGATATATATATATATATTATTCACCCCAAAAAAAAAAAAAAACGATGTATATATATCTGTGTACATAATTTTAACTCTAGTTATTGTGTGTAAATAATAAGAAAAACTTTTTTTTTTTTTTTTAGGAAACCGAAATAATAATAATAATAATATGTATTAATTTAAATTTAATTCAAATTACATATACAAATTTTAATTTTTATTTAAAAGAATCCGTAATCTTAACTTTTACACAAGTTATATATATATATAATGCATATAATTATTTTAAAATTGAAATATAAAATTTATATTTTTAAAAAAAATAAATTAAAGTAAACTATGATTAATTTTTCATATTATAGTTATTTATTAAGAAATTGAATTATACATATCATCTATTGATTACACGATAGTCTATACATTTGATAATAATAACAATAATATATTTTTTTTGACTACAAAATTGAAAATATATATGTTTATAAAAAATATTACATTTAAAATTTATGTTATTATATTATAAATAAATAATATTAAATTTTAATATATGAATAATATATATTTTATCTCCGTAAACTTATATTACTGACTTTTAAAAAAAAAAAAAATGGAAAGAAAAACAAAAAGCTTGAAAAATACATGGTTTAATTTGAAAGTTACTTTACAGATTTAAAATATTGATATTAATTAAAAAGATTTAATTTCATATTTAATAATTTCTTAGGTTAAAATTTTTTTTTTTTTTTTTTTCAATTGTAATGGCCTTTTATGTAACAATTACCCAAACATAATTTTCTTCTAAAAAAGAGGGGAAAAAAACGTTGGCCATAATTTTCGATTTTGCTTTATTTTACGTGTAGTGTGCGCGTGAAATAGTGGGGTCCACTTTGAAAATATACATATATATATATATATATATATATATATATATATTTAGGTGTCAAAAGGGAATTTGGAGACTCCTCCGAGATAAGATTTAGCTGAGGAAGGTCAGCATCCCTCGTCCCGTCCTGTGTCTTACTCACCGTAGTGCCCAGTTTTTCTACATTTTATTTTTTTTTTTTTTTTTTTTTTTTTTTTTTTTTTTTTTTTTTGCTAAATATTTATTTTTCTATTATTATAGTATTTTATTTTTTTTTTTTTGTAAGCTATTATAGTATTTTATTCATTCTATAAAAATTATAAATTCGAATTCAAAACACAATAAAAATTAAAAAAAATTAAAATTTTACACAGCAAAAAAAAAAAAAAAAAATTTCAAGATGACCATTGTAACAGTTTACGTTACTTTTCTAATGTAATTATGTTTTCACTTTATTTGTCATAATTATGCTCTTTAAAATTTTTATTTATTTTTTAAATCCTTATTCATTTAATATTTTTTTTAAAAAAAAAAAAAAAAAAACAGCACTCCTACTAACAGCCTCCTATCCTTAGTAGATTCCTCTCAACAAATAACATATTTTTTATTTTTATTTTTTTATAATTTCAACAAATAACATATTGCCACGTCAGAATAGTACCCCCTTTTCTACGCATTGCTTCGCTCGTGATTGTCGTTCTGACTCCATTTTTATCATATTCTGAAATTAGATTTTTTATTTTTTAAAGGTATTTTCGTCATAATCTTTTATTACCGCCTTATTTTTACTCCGTTTTTTTTTCTTTTTTTACCGCAGTTTTTGGCATTCTCGTAAAATGTGGCTTTGCCTATGGATTCTCAGATCTCCCAATAGCAGGAGAGGTAAAAATATGTGACATATATATGTAATAATGACATAATTATTTTGTCAGTTAGTTAATAACTTCTTTTTTTTTTGTATAAAAAATATTATTTTATGATTCATCATTCAAAAAAATAAAAATAAATAAAATTATATTTAGTAATTATATTTTATTTTGTCAGTTTCGGAAGTTTTAATTCTTGAAGTAATTTTTTTGTTAATACGTGTAACGAGTTATAATTACTTTTTTTTTTTTAGATAAAAAGTTGGGTCAGGTACAAGACTTGAAGTGACTTTCCCAACTAAGAAAACACAACCGCTAGAGAATGTTCCATTCGCTGCCTAGGGGTTACAGCTCGCTGAGACGAAACCCAACTAGGTCACCCTAGCCCCACCAACACACGGGAGAGAAGGCTCAAGTCTACAGGACCGTAACGAGTTATAATTACTATGAGCATATTTTGGTAATTTTATTTTTCAAAAAAGTCTTTATTATCTTCTTTTTAAAAAAATAAAATAAAATAAAATTTGAAAGTTTGTTTTCCTTTTTCTTTTATTTTCTTGTTTGAAATTCCCAAACTAACTGCTAATGTTGTAAAGTTGGATAGAATTATGACTTTTATGTAAAGAGTAATATTATACCCATCTTTTTTATGAAATGCAGTTTGCTCATTTAATGATAAAATTTCCCCCCTTTTATACAAAATTTAATACCAAATTAATGGAAGTTTTGTCGTAATTCTCATGTGCGATATTCTCTCGCGTATCTTATATATATATATAATATTACAACTTTCTAATGATCTTATTGTAATTAGATGTAATCTTAAAATTATTTATATCTTTAGAAATAAAGTTATTAAAGTTATTAGACTTTTCAAATTTTACTTACTATCAAATATTTATTATTTTTAACAACTATTTTATTTTTTAAAAAATTATTTTTTTAGTAAGTATTTTTCTTTTTTCTTCCTAATCTATTCATGTTCCTCTCCTCTCTCTATATAAATATCTTATTTATAAATGTTTTTTTATCTTGTTATATATTTGTTTTTTCTTATGATAGCATTAGTTATAATTTATGTGAATTTTTTATCTTCTTTTCATTCATTAAATTTTAATCTTATTTAAACTTTTGGTAGTTTTTTATTATAGTATTTTGCCCTTTTTCTATTTAATTTTTTATAGAAAATTAGTTGTATTTAGGTTATGCCTTTTGTCTTCTTTCAATTTATTAAATTTTTAATGTACTTCAATTGTTAGTATTCTACTATTTTTATTCAATATTTTTATATAGAATCAGTTGTATTTATGTTACTCTTTTTTTTTTTTTTTTTTTAAAATTCATTAATTTTGATCTTCTTCATTTTTTTTTTTGTTTTGGTATTCTATTATTTTTCTATTCAATATCCAATTTTAACCTATTTTTCAATTATTTGTAAATTTTAGCTTTTTGGAGTTTTCCTCAAGCTACTATTACTTTTTATATAATGTTATTATTCATAGGAACAATCCTAATTTTAATATATATATATATTTTTTTTTGTTTTCTATTGGGATTGATATAATTTTTTAAAATTACATATTCAAAACCATACAATTCATCTTTTTATATTTTGTATATTTGTCCAATTCTTTCAGTTTTCAAAGTTTGTAAATTTCTTTATATATTTTTTTAAATATATATATATATATATATATATATATATATATGTATTTGTCATATGAAGAAGATTATTAAGTAATTTTTATTTAAAGTGTTATATATATCTCTAATCGTTAGCTGAGGTTAGGTAGGAAGACCATGAAAATGGCATGGTGTCTAACACTTGGATGCATTTCAATACAAGATTAGTAGATGGCTTTAACTGACAAATTAACATTGTTGATGCCCTCAAATTAGACTAGCGAAGAACATTCATTTTTCA